>CM062635.1:38823767-39501267 GCA_025617555.3 Puccinia polysora | reverse complement strand
TATTCCTCCTCATCAGGCTCCTCCATAGCCTACCATCCCCTTTTCATCTCTCTATGGCGTTATAGCCTGTATTCAACTTTTCACAGTTAAAAGCCAAAGCTCATCCCACTAAGTCATCCGGTCAACTTCATTGTTCTAACTGGTTGTCTCATTTCCCATCTCCCTACGCTCTTCATTGTCCTCACCATCCAATTTCATCCTCATCTCTTCATGATCCACCTTTACTCCTTCAACCATCCCTGTTCCTTTGAACCCCTCACAACCAATCCTTTTTATCTCCTTCCTTGACCAACTTGACCTTGTTCCTTGCTCACTCCTCTCTGGTCCCTTACTCAGGGTATCCCTTACTGGAAGACCTTGATTGGCATTCAATCTACCGACCTCTTTCCAAGTGCCCTCTGGACTGGATCCTTGCTCTCATCTGTGTTGCAATGGCCTCCTTCAGTGTATTGGCCTACTCAATCATCCTGGTGTCCTTGCTCATTCTCTCCCATTATCCCCTCTCAATTAAGGTCGACACAATTCCGGTCATCATCATCCTAGGCGCTGACCCCGGCTTGGTTGGCCATTGAATCGCTCTCCATCCCTCTCAGATTGGTCTCACCTACATTGGCGTCATCCATCCACCCCGCTCTTCCTCCAGCCACACCAACTTTGCTGGTGTCCTCTGGTCGTCCCAGGAACCCTTCCATCAACCTCCCACCACAGAAAAATGGCCGCCACCTGTATGCAGGTGGCATTTCTGTATCCCATTGATATCTCAGGGTTATGTGATGCTGTATCTCATCATTAACTTTCAGCAGGTGGAGAAATATTGTGACTAGAGATCAGCACTTGCTGAACTTCTGGCACATTAGTTCATAATAGATTGTCAAGGGAAAGCTAGATATGAGAAAAGCTTTTGCTTCACAAGCAGTCCACACATCAGCCACAAATTACTGCAGTTGGTGTTTGGGAATTCTTTCAAAGTGAAATTTTAAAATTCCAGAAGAGGCTAATTATTTCCAGACTTGAATTTCCATTAACTGGTCAAAAAATGGTTAAGTTATCTTATTCAATTCCCAAAATTAAATTCATAAACATGTATTTAAGATAATACTAACACACCATGCTCATAAAATGTGGAAATCTTTCCTCATATAAATCAGCCATTCATGGCTTTTTTTCTGTTGGTTTCTTATTCAATAACCTATGTTGGTGTAAATTTATTTTTTATACTTATACTTTCCATCAGGGAAAATACAGAAAGCCAAGCCAAAATTGTTTTTTCAAATTTCAAAAAATGAAGAATATTTGAAATGAAAGATGACAAAGTACCAAAGAGAGGAAAGAAAGGAAACAGAACAAACAAGGTAAGAAAATAAAGTCGATATCCTCACTTAGATATCCTGATCACCATCTCTGGTCTGCACAAAAGAGCTGGTTCTTTTGTTTTTTGAGGGAGAATGTTAACTGACACCAAGGCAAGAGGCAGGCTTCTTTTTGCAGTGTAGAAAACCAAGAATAGGTAAAATTTATAAAAATAGAAAAATGCATTGAACTAGTTCTGGCCTGAGCAGGAGGGCATCCATTGTGGAATAAAATAAAAAGACATGAAGTTGAGTGGGAATAAGGCTAGTCACCAAGGCATGTCATCATTGAACAAATTTCTCATGATTCATTTCAGAAAAACCAAACCCTCATGCAAAAGTATCACATCTTATATTTCTCCAACTTATTTTTTGATGATCCTCTTGGAACCAGCCCTGATAACATACATGCAAATTGCATCCACATATTGCTTGGCTGCAATGCAACAGTACCTGGCCAGAATGCACCAAATTGGATTGTATTTGCAGCTTTCAGGGCACCTAAGTAGTCCCTCATCAAGTCTTTGACAGATCATTGGTGTCATTCCATCATCATGGATCTCCCAAGCTTCTGAAACCATCTGCTTTTCTTGTAGCCCAATGTATTCAGACATTTAAAAGAGATAAGTGGTCCATGGCCATTTCATGTATTGGAAGCAGTAGAACAGTGGAAGAACTCAAGGAGATTGCTCAATTACTGGGCTTGTAAATATATTTGATTTATTACTAAGGTAAAACTTTCAAAAATGAAAAAAATACAATAGATGAGATAAAACTTTCAAAAATGAAAAAAATACAATAGAAACAACAACATCAGCCATATTGGGCCTTCTTTCCCAAAATTCCTTCATCAATCTTTGAAGGACTAGAATTTTGGAGTTTTAAAGATACATTGGCTAGTTTTTTATTAATTTGGAATGAGCAGCCAAATTGAGTGTGGGTTGCAGAGGTTTTTAAACTAGGAGGAGGAAATGTAGTCTGATGTTCAAAAATTTGAGTCTGCCAAAGAATTTCAATAATTCCTTTGGCTTTTGCAAAGTCAACAATACAACCAAGTTTTGGAAAAGATAAACCATGACCCAAATCATTGCAGGGAGTAAGGATAGGCTGTCCTGTTGATCTGTTGATGTAAGAAAATATCTCATATGTGAAACCATTTAAATCATTCTTATCAGTATGGAGCTTGTTTGAGAAATCATCAAATGTCACAACCACATTGGAAAACATGCTGAAATCTCGCTCAGCTTCCATCCACTCAGATGAAGACCAGTTTGGGATTAAATATTGATCTGAAACCTTCTTGTTTTGAGCATGAGCTGAGGTAAACAATGATTGGATTCTTTCAAAGATGAATTTGTTGTGTGCAGGAAGATGCTCCCACAGCTCATCATCTTTCTTGATAGTCTCTTCATCCAAACCTGGTTTTCGAGAATAGACACCTGTTTTTGATTACAAAGTCAACATGGATTCAATTTTTTGAATTTTCATAAACAATTGGAAAAACCTGCAGAGGCACCCCTATCACTTCCAGTACAAAATCCAATGCATGCATACAGCCAGTTAAGGCGGCTGTGTTGATTTTTCTGAGTGAATGGCGGTTCTTTGCCATTAGGTACAAGTCCAAGATGATGTTGCACAAAATACCCACTTGTGGAGTTTTGGGGGCCTCCAAACTTTGGTATTTGATAATGAAGTAGGGCTGGAATAGGCGGTTTGTGACAGAATTAACCAGGAGGTCAGGGCACACTTGTGGTAAGACAACATGATTGGGTGGAAGGTTTTCCCAAAGGGTCACAAAGTATGTTGGCTCATCACAATCTTGTGCAAATTGCCTTCTGGCACGGTTGAACTTCTTGTTACTTTTGGACGTTGAAGTAACATTTGAGTTTGGTAGTCTGTGTTGTTTTACTACTACTAGGGGCTTCAATCCATGTTGTGTCTCCTTGGAATCTCCTGAAACGCCAAGCTCATCAAAACTACAAACCGTGTTTCAGGATGAAACCCAGGAATCACAACATGAATGGAAAACCCAAAGAAAAATAATGCAGAATCAAAATTTCAATTAGTAATTTTATTGTTGAAGGATATTGAGGAATAAATTTTAAATCCCATACCCATTTTTACTAGACATGCCTTCATTCAATTCCATCAATATTGATATCTACAAAAAACAAAGTTCCATCAATATTGATATCTACAAAAATTGAATACCCTCTTGTTTTTTTTTTTTAAAAAAAAAAAGGTTACTTACCAATGGGGTGGTGGTTGTGGTGGATGAGGTGGATGAGGTGGGTGGTGGTGGGTGGTGGTGGGTGGTGGTTGGTGGTGGTGGGTGGTGGTGGGTGGTGGTGGGTGGTGGTTGGTGGTGGTTGGTGGTGGTGGGTGGTGGTTGGTGGTGGTGGGTGGTGGTCGGTGGTGGTCGGTGGTGGTGGGTGGTGGTTGGTGTTGATTGTGTTGGTGTGGTCCAGGTTACTAAATAGCTTCCTAGGTGGGGAGAGGATTGGAAAACCCCCCCACCAAGCCTGTCCCTCCCCCCTTGCTCGCTTGCTAGGTGGGGAGCAGATTTGAAATCCCTCCCCCCTTCCCCCCCCCCTCGATCTCCCCCCTTGCTCAATCGCTAGGTGGGGAGCGGATTGGAAATCCCTCCCCCCTTCCCCCCCCCTCGATCTCCCCCCTTGCTCAATCTCTAGGTGGGGACGGGATTTGAAATCCCCCCCTCCCTCCCCCCCTCCCTCCCCCCTTGCTTGATTGCTAGGTGGGGAGCGGATTTGAAATCCCCCCCCCCTCCCTCCCCCCTCAATGTCCCGCTCGCTTGCTCGCTGGACGGGGGTGTGATGAAGTGCCCCCCACCGCGAGACCCACCAGCTCCTTTCCCCTTGCTCGCTTGCCGGGCGGGGGGGTGATGCAGTCCCCCCCACCGCGAGCCGGTGGCTTGCTCCCCCCTCGCTTGGTCGCTGGGCGGGGGGGTGATGAAGTCCCCCCCACCGCGAGCCGGTGGCCCCCTCCCCCCTTGCTCGGTCGCTGGGCGGGGGGGTGATGAATTCCCCCCCACCGCAAGCCGGTGGCTCCCTCCCCCCTTGCTCGGTCGCTGGGCGGGGGGGTGATGAAGTCCCCCCCCACCGCAAGCCGGTCGCTTGCTCCCCCCTTGCTTGGTTGCTGGGCGGGGGGGGTGATGAAGTCCCCCCCCCCCACTGCAAGCCCCACCAGCCCCCCCCCCCCCTTGGCCGCTCGCTCGGTCCGCCCACCAAGCCGGCCCCCCAACTGCAAGCCCCACCGGCCCCCCCCCCTTCGGCACTCGCTTGGTCCGCCCACCAAGCCGGCCCCCCCCCCTTTGCCGCTCGCGCGGTCCGCCCACCGAGCCGCCCCCCCCCACTGGGAGCCGCACCGGCCCCCCACCCCCTTTGCCGTTTTCTCGGTCCGCCCACCAAGCCGGCCCCCCCCTTTGCCGCCGCTTGGTTGGGGGGTGATGAAATCCCCCCACCAAGCTGCCCCCCCCTTTGCCGCTCGCTTGGTTGGGGGGTGATGAAATTCCCCCACCGAGCTGCCCCCCCCCTTCACCGCTTGCTTGGTCGGGGGGTGATGAAATCCCCCCACCAAGCTGCCCCCCCCCTTCGCCGCTCGCCTCGTTTGGGGGGTGATGAAATACCCCCACCGAGCCGGGCCCTCCCTCCCGCCTCGCTCGCTTGCTCGGTTGGGGGGTGATGAAGTCCCCCCACCGAGCCAGGCCGTGCTAGGTGCATCGACCTCTTTGAAAAAAGCAAAAAAAATAAGCAAAAAAAAAAATAACCCAAAAAAAACCCAAAAAAAACCAAAAAAAAAAAACAAAAAAAAAAACCAAAAAAAACACCAAAAACACCAAAAAAACAAAAAAAAAAAAAACAAAAAAGAACCAACAAAAAACCAAAAAAAAACCAAAAAAAAAACCAAAAAAAAAAACCAAAAAAAAACCAAAAAAAACCAAAAAAAAGCCAAAAAAAACCAAAAAAAAACCAAAAAAAAAAAAAAAAAACCAAAAAAAAAACCAAAAAAAAAACCAAAAAAAAACCAAAAAAAAACACCATAAAAAACACCAAAAAAAAACAAAGTAAAAACCAAAAAAAAACCAAAAAAAAACCAAAAAAAAACCAAAAAAAAAAAAACCCAAAAAAAAAACCAAAAAAAAAACCAAAAAAAAAACCATAAAAACACCAAAAAAACCAAAGAAAAACCAAAGAAAAAACCAAAAAAACACCAAAAAAAAACCAAAGAAAAACCAAAGAAAAAACCAAAAAAAACCCCAAAAAAAAACCAAAAAAAAACCAAAAAAAAAAAAAAAAAAAAACCAAAAAAAAACCAAAAAAACCAAAAAAAAAAGAAGTCTTCAATTGATGGCTTGAATGTGAAAAATCATAGGGTATATAAATAAATAAACCCCACTTCAAATAAAAAAAAGAAACATACTTTTGAACAAGATCTTTACTCACAGGGCTGGTAATTTCTTGTAGTGGCTCACTTGTGGGGTTTCTTCTGTTAATAGATTGAAGAATGTTTGGTGACTGATTTTTCTGAATTTTTGTATCAATGACACTTGACGAGTGATGCTTTGAAGTTTGATGAGACCTGGGAAAAAATCACTCACATACATTTGTAGAAAAATCTGATTGTAATATATGCGTTTGATGTGATTTTTTTGACCTTCCAACACCAGTATATAGATTACCTCCATATTCAAATGTGCTTTGAGAACATATGGTGCATTGGAATATACAAATGTTTCCAAATCTGGTGGTGTTCTCATTGTTTTTGTTGAATTGGATTGGGTGTTAAGTCAATTTTTTCAGTTTGCAGAAAGTGAAAGGCTTACAGGGAAATAGATAAAAAGATTGATTGGATTTTGAATTCAATCTTACATCTGCTGATGAGCTTAATCATTCAAAATAAAAAAAACCTCAAAAGCTTATTGGTTCCATTTTGAATTTGCATATTAACTTCAGTGGGAGTGTAAGGGAAAGTTACATTTGATATTTTGAGAAATGTCCCTAATAAATGGATCATATTGAATGCGCATGATTGACCAATGTAAAATACATTGGCAATACCAAGATCTTTGGTTTTAAATTCAAAATCAAATTCCCTGATGGAAAATCATGTATTTCATTTGAAGATTGATGATCTTAATAAAAACCCACAATTGGAATTAATATTTTTACATCAGGAAATTTTAGAACTCCACACTAAGCAAGGAAATATCACATGCAAAGAGTTTGTTTGCTTCCCCAAAACAACATATTTCATGACTACAAATATTCATTTTTCATAATTTTTTTATAGAGAGACTTTATTCAATCATCTGTGAGTGTGGAAACACCAATTCATTGTATCATGACTTCTTCAAATTGAGGTTGGCACATGTTCCATTTCAGAAAAACCAAACCCTCATGCAAAAGTATCACATCTCATCCTTCTCCAACCTATCACTTGATGACCTTCTTCGAATCAGCTCTGATAAAATACATGCAAACCACATCCACATATTGCTTGGCTGCACTGCCACAGTACCTGGCCAGAATGCACCAAATTTGATTGTTTTTGCAGCTGCCAGGGCACCTAAGTAGTCCCTCATCAAGGCTTTGTGACAGATCATTGGTGTCCTTTCATCATCATGGATCTCACAAGCTTCCAAAACCATCCGCTTTTCTTGTAGCCCAATGCATTCAGACATTTCTTCCCAGAAATAAACTATCAACAAAGGGGGACAGATTGTTTTTGTGTTTTCCTTGCTCCAGCATTGATCTGAATGAAAAATTGATCCAAATTACAGGCATCCAGATCAATGGTGGACCAAGGAAAACACAAAAAGAATCTATCCTCCTTTGCTGGTAGTTTACTTCTGGGAAAAAATGTCTGAATACATTGGGCTACAAGAAAAGCGGATGGTTTTGGAAGCTTGTGAGATCCATGATGATGAAATCAAAACAATGTCCCATCAAAGACTTGATGAGGAACTACTTTGGAGCCCTGGAAGCTGCAAAGACAATCCAATTTCGTGCATTCTGGCCAGGTACTATGGCATTGTAGCCAAGCAATATGTGGATGCAATTTGCATGTATGTTATCAGGGCTGGTTCCAAGAGGATCATCAAAAAATAAGTTGGAGAAATATAAGATGTGATACTTTTGCATGAGGGTTTGGTTTTTCTGCAATTGAACATGTGCCATATTGATGAAAGGGGGATGGAATGGGGGAAAACGGCTTGAGGGGAGAAAGAGGACCTGTTTAAGTAGTTCTTGATGGATGCTTTAGAAAGGTTGTTGAGTAATGGGTGGTGGCAAACAAGGTGTGGCATTTTGAATATGCAATTGATCTAAAAGTGCTGAGTGGTGGGTTATGGATTTAGCCAGTCCAAATCCAATAGTTGACTTTGAGAAATCCAATCTCACTGCTCAGGGGAAAATTATTGTAACTGGGGCTTCTGGTATTGAAAAATATTGGAGAATCACTCTTGTGAAACATTGGATTATGAATTATCATGCAAATCAAAATTGGCAAAATTTCAGAATCAAGGCATAAAAACAACAAATTGTACCTCAGGATCTCCCTTTGAAAAGCAGACCAAGCAGTGGGATGAATTTTTATTCATACATTATTACCAAGACTAACAAGGTTCAAGATCAAAGATTCAAAAGAAAGTTTAATTTCTATGCAAATAATAATTATGATCAGCAATATGGAGTACTTTGTTTTTGTTAGCTTTGGTATAATGTATAGTACCATCCTGAATGCTTCTACAAGTGTTTAGGGTTATAACGTTGATTTGTAAAGACATGGCAAGACGGTGTAAGACTCCAAACGGTGCTAAGCCGTTGCAGCTCTGTGGAGGGGAAAGGTGCTGTTTAGGCTGCCCTCCTAGGAGTTACAATAATATTTAAATGTAACCGGAATCAAGGTCCAGAACCTTATGGATGAGAAATCAAAGTAAGGGAAGAGAATAAGAGTTGTTGGTAGCAATGGAAACAACACTATCTGAGGCAAGATGGTGCAGGTAAAGACTTGAACAAATAAGTCAAGGTTTGTTCAGAGTTCAATAGAACAAGGCAGTTGTAAGTAACAACACCCACAAGCTAATAACTCTGGTCGTCAGCAGCTGATTAGAAAAGATCAACTCAATCCCAACCAACCTCCAGGTTCTCAATGAACCTGCCCAACTCTCCGCAATCAAGCGCTTGAAGGGTACCAGATAACTGTGGGAGGCTGAACAAAACAAAAGCAATTTGTTTATGAAGCTCTAGAAGCAAATCAATAACAAATTTGAGCAAGAATATCCCAACACTTCTCAAGGGACTCAAGAATAGCGTGGCAAAATTCAACCTTAAAGAAGAAGGGAGGTATAACACTCCAGGTTTTTAAGCTTAATAAAACCTCTTCAATCAAACGTGATTGGCTCCAGAAAGATGATCAAGGAGAGATCAAGACCAGTATGGTCGGAAAAAGGTATCAGAGTGGTATAACACACCCAAGAATTCAGACAGACAGGAATTCTTCTTCAACCAGCAAGGCTATTGGTTGGTGATAAGGATCAAGGTTACAAGGGACAGAGTTTGAGTACGGAGGCTCAAAGGATCAAGGGGCAATCATGGATATACCCAGATAGGTTGCTCAGATAAGTGGGGAAGGATGCCCACGGATAAGTTGATTATGATGATGGGGGAAACAGATGAGATGAGATGATGATGGTCTGATGGGATCCTGGGCCAAAAGGCAGGGGAGAGCCCCTCCTTTTATAGACATGAGGCCCTGTATACTATGTACAAGAGATACTACAAATAGGTGCGGGAAAATGAAAACATAAAAAAAGATGACATGAGAGGAAAAAAAAAAATAAAAGAAAAGAAATGTCACCCGCGTCGAGAATGACTGCGGGCAACCAGATGGACACCCGCGACAGCGGTTGCGGGTGTCAACAACGGCTGTTGTCGCCGTCGGATTGGAGGGATGAGCGGATGGTAGGAGTGATAGATCAATCAAATGATAGTTGACGACCATTGCAACAAGCGACGGCGTTGGTTGGATGAGAGGATCAGGAAGGATCGAAGGGATCGTCGAAGGTGGTTCAAGGATTGCTTGCGTCGCCAAAAGTCAGGGCCGCGAGCGCGACAAGTAGGAGTTGAACATAGGAGGGGGGGGTCGAAGCGGAGAGACAGGCAAGAGGCCTGTCCTAGACCGCTAGGACAGGGAGAAGTTGAGAGATGGAGGGAAATGAAGGTACCCATAGGGGTACAACCAAAAATATATATATATATATATATTTTTTTTGGGGTGTCCTGGATTGGTCACCACAACGGGTATACAAAGAATTTTCTACAGGAGGAAGTGTACAGTGCCGATACTTTTTTGATTGCCAGATCAACTTAAAAATTCCTTTTTGAGTAGAGAAATTGATCCCAACCCCATATTCAGGAATGACAAAATGCCCATCATGAACATTGTAGCCCTTGGACGGAGTAGCAAGTGATCCACATGCTTTCTTCTGTGGTATGAATAAAGCAAAGGCAAAGTTGGATATATCATTTTCATCAAAATGGGGTGAATTGCAGAAGCCGTCAGAGGTGAAGGTGAGGTGAGGTGAACAGGAGCTTGTTCCAAGAGGATCATCAAATGATAAGTTGGAGAAGGATGGGATATGATACTTTTGCATCAGGGTTTGGTTTTTCTGAAATGGAACATGTGCCATATTGCTGAAGAATCCTCTGAGTATAATAGAAGCCCTTTCTGAGTAAGACATAAGTTTGTCATACTGGCATTTGGTAGTAGCAGTCTTTAGGTCCTTGATGTATCGGCCAATCATTTCAGCTGTTACCATGGCCTTTCTCAATCCAATCACCCACATTTTTCCACCCCATGATCTAGATGGTGAGCCCACTGGGTTTACAAATTTCTGGCATTGGTGCAGGAAACAAGCAAGAAAGTCAATATCATCATACTCCTGAGGTGATAGGTCCTCAATCGGGGTAAATTTGATATATGCAATAATATCATTCTGGTCCTTATCCATTAGTAGCACTCAACCATGATCAACTAGTTGAAAGTTGGATTCAACAAAGGCATGGGCCTCTTGTAACTCTTCATTTTTTGGCTTTCTTGGATTTTCAGGATCAATCTGGGGATAGAGCTCGCATTTTTTTTAGGACCTGTACCTCCACAGAATTTTGGGTTGCTGTCCCTTGTCCTTGTTACCTGTGATTTTATGGGTAAAGAGAAGATCCCTCTTGAATTTGTACTGGGCTGGTTTTCCTTCAGAAATCTTACGATTACAATATGCTTTTGTCCTGGTGAATCATGAAAGTAACCACATTAATAGTTGAGTGGTATGCAGTTCATATTCACCAGGGGAAGTATCCATAGCATATCAAATCATAGAATTTCAGAAAGAATATTACAGCCAAAAATTGGGGAGGGATTGGGACAATGTCAGCTTGGTGAATCAACATAAATGATAATAACAAGGAAAAAACTATACGCTTCAGTCCTTTTCCTGGCCATGAAAATATTGATTTGGTTGGTAGAAATTCACTGGGGAGAGGACTGTGAGGCCTTATGCCCAGAGAGTTTGATTTACGTTAGGACAACACAGGATTTGAGTGAATTTGGTATGGTGACAGTTCCAATAGAGGTATTGGTGGGTTAGGATGGGGTGAAATTGCTTTATTTAACAATTCAGGTAAGGAGTTGGGTAAGATTAGTGTTTGAGATACAGGTTCCAACTGTAGTAAGCAAAGATCTTACAAGTAGTTTGTATGACAGTAGTAGTAGTGGGAGGTTCTGGGCTGTTTGACCAATTGAGTGAATGTGGTATGGTGACAGTTCCAACGGGGGGGAATTGGTGGCATGGGATGGGGCAAAATGGCTTTATTTAAGTAGTTCTTGATGGATGGTTTGACCAGGTGGTTGAGTAGTGGGTGGGGGAAAAAATCTGTGGCATTTTGAATATGCAATTGATCTAAAAGTGCTGAGTGGTGGGTTAGGAATTTAGAAAGTCCAAATCCAATAGTTGACCTTGAGAAATCCAATCTCACTGCTCAGGGGAAAATTATTTTAACTGGGGCTTCCAGTATTGAAAAATATTGGACAATCACTCTTTTCAAACGTTTGATCATGAATTGTCATGCAAATAGCCATTTTAAGAAATTTTAAAAACAAAAAATAAAGCTAAAATTATGAAAAAAGTATTTGAATTACATGCAAGATGACACAATAAAGCTAGAGAAACTCAGAGAAGAAATGACAGCACTCATATTAAACATTTGAGCTTGGTAACACAGAGATTGGAAGGGGTTCTAGGCTGAATGGCATTTTGGAACAGGAATTTTTGTTCATGTGGTTCATGTAGTCATGAGCAATAGCCTTGGCTAGATCATGCCGGGTGGGTAAAGTCAATTTCCCAGTATCTTGATGGTTCTCAGATATACTGAGCATGATGGATTGAATGTACATTTGAAGGTGAGACCATATGGGTTCCTTGGCTGATGGTCTCCCATCTGAGACAGACTGAATTTTTTGAATTAAACAGAGGAGTTCATGACAATCACATAAAGAAGCAATCCTTCTGTCTCTTGAAGCAATAAAGATCCCCCGGATGCCAGCAAGCAGGTAGAAGACAAAAGGGAGGAAATTGTGGTGGCATTCTAGTTGAGTCAATTCAGTGCAACATTGTTCATTTGAAAACTCTGAGACAGTGAGGGAAGAGTTGTCAACAGTAGATGCTGGTGGGTCTTTGCGCTTGGGCTTTTTCTTCTTGCCGGTGGTGGGCTCCTTTGGGTCTTTCTGGGAATGAGCCTGAAGTAAGGTGAATCTGATCATGATATCAATAATGACGCTACGTAGCTCTTGAAGACAGTCCCTTGGCTCAATGGTCATAGCCTCTGACTGATTGGTGATCATAGCCTCTGACTGATTGGTCTCAGCCTCATTGTCTAGGACCATGTGATGCTCTATTGATTTGGGCTGCAGTGAATTTGGCAATGTCTTGATGCTTTGGAGCCACATAACCATTTGTAGGTTTGCCTTGACATTGGAGACGGGAGATGTGAGAGGATGGGGAGGCTGTGCACAAAGTTCATTGGCAACTGTTTGCACTGAGAAAGCCACTGTCTTGGCCCATTTATTGATGGCTTTTCCAGTGGGATGGTCCAAGGCATGAAGAAAGCGCACCAGATTTGATTCTAGATGAGCAGTTTTCTGATCTAGGGGGGGTGCACCAGTGGGACAAGTATGGCTGTTCTGCAGGCGGTTGAGGGCAGGAAAATTGATGATGTCTGGTGCCCACCATGGCTCATGTGAATCCAAGCGTAGAAACTCTGTTGCTGTGAAATGAAAAAGTGGTCATTAGCAAAAAGGAATCTAGCAAGCTGATGAGATGTTCAAATAAAACTAACCTTGATCACGGATCTGCCGAACCCAGTTACCATACTCAAAATTGGCTGAATGGGAGATGTACTGCATCTCTGGTGGTTCCATAGCAGTGGTGGCCTGGAGATGGAAATCCAAAAAGTGCTTCACCACATCCCATCCAATTTGGAGCTTCTTCAGAGATTTCCGACCCTTGAAGGATTGCGTGATTGAATGAAGCTCCTTGCGTATTCTTTTGTGGTAAATGATGGTAAAATAACCTCTAGTTTCTTGATCATCAAAATCATAAGTGGGCTCCTCATCTTGGGGTGAATCCATACCAGAAACAATGGGCTGGGGAGAGGTTGGGTCTTGTTCAATCACTAATGATTGATTGGATGTCTTGGGTTGATCTGGGGCCACCTGGGGTTGCTCAGAAGTGACTTGGGGTTCCTCCATGGTTGCAGCGGGTTGGGCACAGAGGGAAGGTTCAGGAGTTATTTGTATTTCTGGTTGAGGGGAGGGTGCAATGGCTTTGTGATTTGATGCTGCATCAGGGGAGGAGGGGGCTGGATTGTGATTGCCAATTATTTGTAGATGTGGGGTCATGTCCACAGGGGGATGAGTCAAGTGTGAACGTTTTGGAGGTGGCTGTGACGGGGGCTGTTGGGCCAATGAGGAGCTGGGTGTGATGCTCAGCCGTTCTCTGCGGGGGAGACACCTTTTACAATTGTATTCTAAGGGAAAACAAGCAAATCAGACCTCCAAATCTGCAAATGTGCAGAATGACAGTGGGGCAAAAACTAGCCTTTTTGGATATTGCTCAAGCTGGTGTTTAACCTGTTCACAGTATCTTGGATTGAACTGGGGATCCTGAGGCGAGCACAGGTCATGACCATCTCTTGAATAGTATCTAAATTCTGATAGAATTCTTCCTCAGTTACTTCATGGACTTCTGATGCGGGGTTGGACTCGTCTGCTGGTGCTGAGAGTTGTTCATCTTCATGAGTTGATGGTGAGGACTCTGTTGATTATGCCAAGGCATTAGTCAATGGAGGCCAAGGTTGGTAGGGATGGTTCTTTTGATTTGATGAAATACAAAAAAGTGGGTCAACAAACCTGAAGGTGGGATTGCTTGTGTAGGAGCAGTGGATGCCATTATGAGCGGATTGATAAATAGATGGGAAAAAGATGTGAAGCTGGCTCGAGGGGTATTGAGGAATGGAGAAAAGGGGAAAAACCTGAGAGAAGGGAGGGTTATTTATAGCCATTGACAAGAAGACTGGTCTCATTTTTCTTGCTGCAACCCACCAAACAAACATGGCTGCTGACCATGTCTACATGATGTGACATGCAGATCCATGCTCATTTGTGTGTCATGCTGGTGTGATGCATGTGGCTTGCATTATCTGGGGATAGACATGTGAATATGTAAGCCTTGCTGACTTGCTGCATTGGCTGAAAAATAATCTAGCACATTTATGGATGATGACAATTGCTTGTCATGACCAACTGCAACCATTAGAATGCCTCATGGGTGGCAAGCAATGTTCTTCTTAATGGTCGCCTACCATTTCAGTTCTTCATGAATGGTGACAATTAATTCACATGAGCAACTGTGAACATTAGAATGCCTCATGGATAGTGAGCAATGTTCTTAATGGTCGCCGACCATTGCAACTATTTATGGATGATGACAATTGCTTCTCATGACACACTGCAACCATTAGAATGCCTCATGGAAAGTGAGCAATGTTCTTCTTAATGGTCGCCGACCATTGCAGACGGTTGGATGATGACAATTGCTTGTCATGACCAACTGCAACCATTAGAATGCCTCATGGATGGTGAGCAATGCTCTTTCTAATGGTTGCCGACCATTGCAGTTCTTCATGGATGGAAACAATCATTTCTCATGAGAAACTGTAACCTTAATGGTTGCCGACCATTTATTCTCCTGCCAGTGTCATGACCAGGACAAGAGTGTCACACACAATAACACACAGTGTAACATCTTATCTACACATTTGGGAGTATTGGTGACAGGTGGTGCATGGCAAGACACGCAAGATGTGAATTTTGAGCAAAATTACTCATGGCATAGTGGAAAAATTGTACTTCTCAAGAATTATGATGCAAGAGTAGTGTACAGGATAGTGAGGAAGGAAGAAAACAACCATATGAGTAAGATTGGGAAGAAGGAGATGAGGAGCTGAGGGAGTGGAGATTTGGGTGTCATCCTGCAAGGATTGGAACACTTCCCTCCAATCCCTGGTGGTGAGAATAGTCGACCTGAATATGATATGAGCACAATTTCATGAATCAGTGAACTGTAAGGTTGGTTGGTATCTTTTGAGGAAAAAAAGACTGACTGGGCAAGTTGCTCCTTGCGTTTCTGAATCTGAAGGAGAGATGGAAAATTCAGTGAGGTGCATATGATGAGTGGAGTATGAGGACATTACCTTCTGAATATTCTCCTCAATGGTATTAGGTGCAATGAGGTAATAAACCTGAACTGGCCTTGTTTGACCCATTTGATGCAGACAATCAACTGCCTGTGCCTGGGTTGTGGGGTTCCAGCAGGGTGCCTATGTGGATTAAATGAATGTAGACTAAGTAAATGGAAAAATTCTAGAAAGTATTGGGTGCTTAACATGATGAATACAACATTGGCTGATGTGATGTTGATTCCAACACCAGCTGCCTGAATGGAGGCAAGAAGCACATAAGTTGTGCTACTTGCTGAGAACTTCTCATGAACTGATTCTTGCTGTTTTGCCGTCAGCCCTCCATCCAGACGAAAGGAGGAGATTCCATATTCATCTAGTGTCATTCCAATCCTGCACATGGGGGGAGAAAATGGACTTTTGAGTCGGGTCTGATTGGAAACAGGAGAAAAAGACAGCCAGATTACAGATCAAGATAGCGTGTCCAACACAAGAAGACCACAACTTTGCTTGCTCCAGCTACCACCACTGATCCTGGCTGAATCATCCCTACAAGCTGTTTGATTTTGGAGCTCTGAAGGCAGGTGTCAATATCAATGTGGTGGACAATTGTTTCAACTCCCATGCTGTGATCCTTGGGACCCGAATCTTCTGTGAGAATGAATCGTCCATTTTGGTCCATAATGACATTGGGGTATGCCAAAACGGGATGATTACATGCTCCTATGAGCTGGCCAAGATCTTTGAGGAGTGACAACTTCATTGGCTTGGGTCCATCAGCAGGCAGCTCATTCCTGATCTTGGAAATGAATTGGTCCTGGAGTTGGCAGTAGAAGTCTTCTGCTGCAGGTGAGAGCGGTGTCTTGATGTATTTATGAGTAATACTGGGGAGATTTGACAGCTCATCAACCTTGGTCCTTTGAAGAGTGGTGTGTTGGAGGACCATTTGTATTGGGGCAAAAGGGTAGTTGCCCAGTCACTGTACTCATTTTCTAGACTGATACCCAGGAAGCTAAGGAGAGAGAGGAGATCTTGAAGGCAGTTTTGCACTGGCGTTCCTGTGAGACAAACTCTACAATCGGTGGCAACCTGGGTGACCGCTTGGGAAAGCTTTGCCTTGGTATTTTGGATAGTGCTGTCATGCAAGTGAATTGCAGTCAGTTTGGTCCAAAAAAAATATACTTGGGTAGGAAAGATGGCAAGATGAAGGTTGGATTTACTGTGCCTCATCCAAAATAATCCTGAACCATTTTCTGGAGAAGATAATGGAGCGTTGGTTGTTGAGGTCGGCTTGCATTTTGCTGTATTCCGATGACACCAGGTGATATGATGTGAGAATCACGTCTGCATGTTCCAGTAGAGGATCCATGGTCTGATGCCGCCATTTCCCATGGTAGGTAAGAAAATTGATGGCCTTTGACTGGGTATGCTTCATAATCTCTCGTTTCCAATTCTTCAGGAGGCGTGGGGGGGTTATCACCAGTGTGGCTTGATGTGGAGGTTTTTCAGGGGGGGGATCCAGAGGAAGGCCATAGGTCCGGGCTTGCAGCAAGGTGGTTGCAATAAGTGAAATCAATTGTATTGTTTTACCAAGACCCATGTCATCGGCCAGGATAGATCCAAGTGGGGATTCTGGAATTTCCTCACCCCTTGCAAGAGATAGGCTCTCACCAGTGATCTTGTTCTCCCATAGTGCACCGTTATCAATTGAGGTCCTCTTCCACAAAGCCAAGGCGGATGCAGCGCGTGGTGATTCCCTATCAAGGAGGAAAGCAAGTCCTTGAGACTGATGTGGTAGCAATGGGGTTTTGATTACATTGGCTGGAGGAGAGACAGGTTACAGATCACACCCACTGGGCACCTTGAGTAGAGAGGGGTTGTAATGTAGCTCCTTGATAGCGGACGGGAGGTCTACAATTTCTGTGGCAAGGTTGGAGAGGGTAATGGAGTTGTGTTTTGCAGGATTGTATTGTGGAGGGCGTTCAAGGGTTATGAATGAGGAAACAATGGAGGTGGTGATGGCCATGAGATCACGTTTGCTGCAAGATATCAATAATGCCAAATTTAATGTGACAACAGGCTGGGAGGAGACATGCAGAACTGCCTCAACAAAGATCTGTGAATCTGTCTGGTTGGGAAATGCCAAAGGGCATTTCCCAGCAGGACCAAATGATGTTTGATCAGGGATATAAGGGAGAAAGAGACGTGACAGGGGAAGTGGTAAGGAGCCAACAGGTTGATCTAGCGTTGGGATTCTGACAGCAAGCTTGCTATTTTGGTGAAGAAGGGAGACCCAATGAGTTGTTGGGTTGAAAATGAGATAGGGAAGAACAGTTTCAGGAATTGAGGTGAGGGTGTTTCTGAGGAGGCTGAGACATTTAGCAGTGAAGGAAGCCATGGCTAAGGTTTGATGAAGCTATGTGATGAGTAAGGGATTTAATAGATGGATAGATGGAATATGTGGGAGATTGTGAGAATAGCAATGATTGGGAGGGGGAAGAAAAGCATGTGAAGGAGAGTACTTATATATTTGAGGTGACCCGGAGGTGGCTCTGTGGTAGGAATTCATTTCAACAGATTGTTTGTTTGGTCTGGAGCTCTGTGGCCAGATTTTCAGGTTAGTAGAGGAGGAGTATGCAATTCTGATATCTCTGAGATGTGCATTATGTGGGTGCTTTGCCCCAGCCCACCTGCGCCATTAAAACATGGGATGGCTTTGTTATATTGCATGGGACATAGTCTCATGCTGATGATGTACACCATTGTAGATCAAACTATATACAGTTCTGGGAATGAGTGGCTTATGACGTCATTACATTGAGGGTTATGCAAATTCTAGATGTGGAAGTATGCATAATGATGGGAGGGTTGACATCTCACTTGCATCAATTGCGATAAGTGGTTGGTGAAATATTGATTTGAAATTCTCTGAAATCAACTTGTGTGCTGGATGGCAACCTTGCAGCTCCATTTTTGACGGATCTACATGGGATAAATGGAAAGGATGCTGGTTTACATGGGATAAATGGAAAGGATGCTGGGAAAGGAACCCAAAATGGAGTTGTACGCTGGGCGGCCAGCGTACAACTCCTGAAAGGATCATGGCGCGTAATACATAATGAGGTTGTGCAATCGGGTGGCCAAGGTCCAGCTTGACTTTTGGGTGCTCCACGAGGGTGTGGGCATAAAATAAGCTGTGGATCAAAACTGGCTTGATATGCCCACACCCTTGTGAAGGGACCCAAAATGGATTTGTACGCTGGGCGGCCAGCGTACAACTCCTGAAAGGATCATGGCATGTAATACATAATGAGGTTGTGCAATTGGGTAGCCAAGGTCAAGCTTGGCTTTTGGGTGCTCCACAAGGGTGTTGGCACAAAATTAGCTGTGGATCAAAACTGGCTTGATATGCCCACACCCTCATAAGGGAACCAAAATGGAGTTGTACGCTGGGCAGCCAGCGTACAACTCCTGAAAAGATCATGGTGTGTAAGACATAATGAGGTTGTGCAATCAGGTGGCCAAGGTCCAGCTTGGCTTTTGGGTGCTCCATGAGGGTGTGGGCATAAAATAAGCTGTGGATCAAAACTGGCTTGATATACCCACACCCTTGTGAAGGGACCCAAAATGGAGTTGTACGCTGGGCGGCCAGCGTACAACTCCTGAAAGGGTCATGGCGCATAAGACATAATGAGGTTGTGCAATCAGGTGGCCAAGGTCCAGCTTGGCTTTTGGGTGCTCCACTTGGGTGTGGGAATAAAATAAGCTGTGGATCAAAACTGGCTTGATATGCCCACACCCTTTTGAAGGAACCCAAAATGGAGTTGTACGCTGGGCGGCCAGCGTACAACTCCTGAAAAGATCATGGTGTGTAAGACATAATGAGGTTGTGCAATCAGGTGGCCAAGGTCCAGCTTGGCTTTGGGGTGCTCCATGAGGGTGTGGGCATAAAATAAGCTGTGGATCAAAACTGGCTTGATATACCCACACCCTTGTGAAGGGACCCAAAATGGAGTTGTACGCTGGGCAGCCAGCGTACAACTCCTGAAAGGGTCATGGCGCATAAGACATAATGAGGTTGTGCAATCAGGTGGCCAAGGTCCAGCTTGGCTTTTGGGTGCTCCACGTGGGTGTGGGAATAAAATAAGCTGTGGATCAAAACTGGCTTGATATGCCCACACCCTTTTGAAGGAACCCAAAATGGAGTTGTAGGCTGGGCAGCCAGCATACAACTCCTGAAAAGATCATGGTGTGTAAGACATAATGAGGTTGTGCAATCAGGTGGCCAAGGTCCAGCTTGGCTTTTGGGTGCTCCATGAGGGTGTGGGCATAAAATAAGCTGTGGATCAAAACTGGCTTGATATACCCACACCCTTGTGAAGGAGCCCGAAATGGAGTTGTACGCTGGGCGGCCAGTGTAAAACTCCTGAAAGTATCATGGCGCATAAGACATAATGAGGTTGTGAAATTGGGTAGCCAAGGTCCAGCTTGGCTTTTGGTTACTTCACAAGGATGTGGGCATAAAATAAGCTGTGGATCAAAACTGGCTTGATATGCCCACACCCTTGTGAAGGGACCCAAAATGGAGTTGTACGCTTGGCGGCCAGCGTACAACTCCTGAAAGGATCATGGCATGTAATACACAATGAGGTTGTGCAATCGGGTGGCCAAGGTCCAGCTCCACTTGGCTCCCAGTTCTCTGCTTGCCCCCCAGAGGACAGAGCCAAATTCACCCACCCAGTTTTGGCTGTAAGGCATGCGCATTTCCTGGCTGAGCAGCCAGGAAATGCCATGCAGTTATGCCCACAAGGGCTCAACTGAATTTTTTTTAGCTTTTGAAAGGGTGTGGGCATAACTCAAGGGACACCTTTTTTGAAGCTTCATTTTGGCTACCCCCTTGGGGGGTTGGCATAGATATCATGCATGTTGTGTTATCAAGCTGCTTGCACAGAATTGCAATTGAAACCATAGGGTGCAGGCATCTTGGTGACACACAACTTTCATGCTTGCCCAGGGTTGGCAACAGGGGGATGATGACTTGAATGTTAAAAAAGGTGGAATTTTGACAATGGACAGCCACCATTGCAGCAGGCTCATGGTTGGCAACCATTGGGGAAAGCTAATGGCTGGCAACCATTGGGGCAAGCTAATGGTTGGCAACCACTGGGGCAAGCTAGTGGTTGGCAACATTTGGGTCAAGCTAATGGTCGGCAACCATTGGGGCTTGTTAATGGTTGGTGACCATTGGGGAAAGCTAATGGTTGGCGACCATTGGGGCAAGCTAATGGTTGGCAACAATTGGGGCAAGCTAATGGTCGGCGACCATTGGGGCAAGCTAATGGTCGGCAACCATTGGGGCAAGCTAATGGTTGGCGACCATTGGGGCAAGCTAATGGTTGGCAACCATTGGGGCAAGCTAATTGTTGGCAACCATTGGGGCAAGCTAATGGTCAGCAACCATTGGGGAAAGCTAATGGTTGGCGACCATTGGGGCAAGCCAATGGTTGGCAACCATTGGGGCAAGCTAATGGTTGGAAACCATTGGGGCAAGATAATGGTTGGCGACCCTTGGGGCAAGCTCAACCTAGGCTAATGAACAGAAAACATGAGGCTATTGTAGTGGATGGTGACCATTGAGAGTGAGTCACTCCTCAATGCATAAATGCATATGAGGTAGTGTATAAGATGTGGGTGGATAGTGCGCCCAATTGATGAATCAATCCCTCCCTTCCTCCCTCCCTCCCTCCCTTCCTCCCTCCCTCCCTCCCTTCCTTCCTCCCTCCCTCCCTCCATCCATCCATCCCTCCATCATATGATCCATCCATCCATCCATCCATCCATCCATCCATCCATCGATCCATCCATCCATTCATACCATCACCACAAGACTTCTCCACTATGTCTACATCACCTGCACAAAGCAAACCCCCACCCTCAATTCCATTTGCCCAGCCCACTGAGCCCACTTGAGATCAACAAACCGCCAATTCAGTACACACCAAACCCCCACCCTCAATTCTGTCTGCCCAGCCCACTGAGCCCACTGGAGATCAAGAAACTTCTGATTGCCCAGCAATCATCACCCCAGACCGTGAGTCCTCTTTTCACTTTGTCATGTTGGCCTCACTTACTGACCAGACCTCCCTTAGCCTCTCTTCCACCACCCCCACCATGGGTTGAAGTTGTTGGCATGGAATCATCATCAAGCCACAATGCTGCACCCCCACCCCCACCCCCAGCCCAGGCCGGTGGCTTGATGAGCACACAGGAAGCCTCAGTTGTCTCAAAGTCTAACTTCCTTGCTAATAGCAAGCGGCAAATGGTAAAGCTCCTTAAAATGGCTGATGACAAATCACTGCCACAATCAGTGCAAGACATGGCGGTCAAGGCCTGTAAGGGTCTTCAAGATGCAATGGCCTGTGAGTTGAAACACTTGAATGCTAGTATAATCCCTGGCTGATCCTCATTGTGTCCTTCACCAGTGGTTGCAAATGGTGATGACCTCCCTCCCAAGGAGGAGGTTCAGATTGGGTCTGGGAAACTTCTTGCCAAAAGACAGGCTGCAACTGCCTCTGCCAATCCCAACAAGAAGAGGCATAAATTTGCGCCCTTGATGGAAAGTGATGAAGAAGAAAGTACCTCAGGCCCCGCTACTCCCCCCACACAAGCTGCTCCAAATGAAGTGCCCTCCAAAGAATCCCAAAATCCACTCTTTACCCCTGAAGTCCCAGCAGAGCAGGCCTCCATAACCACTCCCCTTGAACCCAATGATACACCCGTGGTACTAGACTCCCAACCCACCAAGGGGGCTACTCCCACCGCTGCCGCTGATCCTGCAAATGACCCTGGTAAGTCACTTCCATCACATTCCTCCAAATTCCCTCCCTGATTTCCAATCACTGTAGCTCCCTCCATAGATTCCCCTACACTGTTCAAAAAATACCAGGCTGAACTCCAGGAAGCCATTCAACCCTTTGCAAATGGCATCATTGACTCAAAGTGCTAGAAGAGCTCTGTTGAGGCAGCAGTGCACCTCTTTGGATTACGTGCAAAAGACCACAAAGAATGGCAATCTTACCCTCAATTACTATCTCACACAATCCGTTTCAACACCATCAGTGCTGGTATTAAGGAATGGATCAGTCAATTGGCTACAAGTGGTAAGCTTCATTCCACTGGGATCTTTTGCCCTCACAGTAGCCAACCTCTCCTCATTCCTACAGATGCAAATCCCTTCCCACCTTGCACATCTGAGCCATATTACATGCCAGATGTATTTGCTCTGCCTCTTCTACCTGGGTCACCACCCCCTCCAGCAACCACCATAGGGTCTAAGCTGCACAATCTCTGGATCCACCTTACTCACCCTCCAGAGTTTTCACAGGTTAGATGGGCACAATTATGGTTCCAATCAATCCTCCTGGTCTCGAGAGAACTTACCCAGCCACCAGAATTTATCCAACCACCAGATACTGAAGATGAGGCAAGCCATGATATCTCAATCATCAAGTATTTTGCGGCTTGTCTTGGCTCACATGAAGACATGGCTCGGATTGAAGGACAGCCAGTTGACAGCCCTAGTCACGAATCTGGCTTCAACTCCCTGGACAAATTGGTTGACAACATCTACCACCTGCTCATTGCATTTGCTCTCCTGCGGACAAAACTTCAATTGGAGGGGTCCTCCACAGCAGTGGCACCACAGCAGGCTGAGTTCAACACAATCATGGTCACCATCACATCCTGACCCTACTACCACATTCTTGTGGCCTACCTGGTAGCCGGAGTACGTGGCCTCTTGCTGATACCATCAGAAATTAGGAAATTTCCACTGGTTCAATCCCTCCAGCTCCTGAGCCTTGTCTCCAAAGCCAACCAGCTAGAGCCCAAGGACATTGAGGAACAAGTATGGAAGCGGACAAACGCTTACATAGTGCAGCTTATCCAAGACTGCTTTTTCAGCCCTGAATTTCGGCGAGGAACACAGGTATCCCGCGTGGACTTGGAAAAATTTCTTGTCCTTGATTTCAGTGATCATTGGCTCTCCCAAAACCCCTCAACTGATAATCCTGTATTTAGTTTACCTCACAAATCTAATGTTTCTATTTCAGCTATCCCAAATTTATCAGTGTCTTAGTGTACTAGCTTTTCTTTCTCCATTGCTTTTAATAATCATGCTTATAAATCAATTCATGTATGCCTTATGCAACTTAATCCTTGATAAATGAGTTCATAATGTGACATTGCGGTGAGCTGACTCCCATGAGCACCTGTGAAAGTGAGAGACTCAAAGCCGATGCACACTGTTCATTCATCAGAACCATTGGCCAGATGCATTGTGATAGCTCTATGGATGGTGACCATTGTTGTAGTCCACTGTTAGCATCTGATCTGATAATGTGAGACACTCAAAGCTCATTCACACTGTTTATTCACTTGCCCAATGGGCCAGATGCATTTTGATAGCTCTATGGACGGCAACCATTTTTTTAGTCTAAAAAATTGGCTCAAAACCCTGTGATTAAACTTGGGAAAAAATTGATTAAACCAAAAAGAAATTGTTGCCCATTCCAAGCATTCTTAAAAAAACAATACTTGTTTCATCCCGGGTTGTGTTATCCCTGCATTTACAAGATTGAATGGCATGTGCAATGTGCTGTGTGGCAACCAAGCACTTCCAGGTAACCTGATCATTGAAACTTTTCATGACCTCAATGTCATTTCCACTCTCTTCCATCTATGTATTTCAACATTAAGCTCAATATAAAGTGCCCAATCTCTCAGTTGTGTTTGATACATATACTCATTGATCACTTAAACTCATGCATCACTTACAGAGATACTAACACTGAAACTTGTATATCAAATTTTATTGAATTAAGAAATATAAGAATAGAAAGGCTCTCAAGATACAGGAGGAAACAAAAGACCACCCAAGTCTCAACTATTGTTGGTGCGATCCACTTGCCTTGGGGGTGTGAGCTGGAACTATGCTAATTGTGGTACCAGGCTTCTTCTTGATTTTTTCTGATAGTAAGTTGATTGCTGCAACAATTTTTGAGTTGTCACAAGGAGCCACAAGTTTGAGGTCAATTTCCAAAATGGCTTGCAGTGCTGCAGGGTGATAAGCATCAATTGGAAGTTTTTTTGGGCATTCAAGGAGGGTGAATTCCTTGGGTTTCACCTTTCCTGACACACAATCAAGTAGCAAATGCAACTGCTTGATTTCTTGGTGCTTCATAGAAACTCGTAACGTTATTTCATCTAGTAGTTGAGTTAGATGATTTAGTTCACAGCTTCTCCAGGGGGTTTCAATGGTTGTGCAAGAGCCATCTTTATCCTCCTCCCAATCAGAAACAACATCCACACGGTCAAATATTGCAATGAATTCTTCTGCTTCTTTGGGAAGGTATTTGCGGGCTTTGTGAAAACGCTTTTCACTTATCTGGAATGCAAACCAACACACACGATCAGTGTCCATTATTTGAATAAAAACCCCCAGGACTCATGCTCTGACCCTCTTTTTGGCTTGCTGGATGGATGTGCGTTGGGCCTTGGTAATTTTATTTTCTTGCAACTTTGGCCCTAATAGTTCAGCTCGCCATATTTCTTTTCCCTGCCCCAAGACCCATCTCTCCAATAATGCGCTAATGTTCTCCATTCCATCCCACACCATACCAGGTTGTGCCTTTTTCCAGTTTGAGTAATGCTGGACTATGATTGCACCTATTGCTGCATTCCAGCCCGATGACACAAAGGAACTTGCATGCCACTCAAATGTAATCCTTCAGAAACCTGCCTTTTGCACATCCCTCTCACAAGTTACCTTAGCACTCCATGGGAAATTGTTGGTTGATGGCACATTGGGTGCTGGGTGGAATTGTGGGGGTACCATGTTTGTTCTGAGTCTAGCCACTTCTTCATTGTATTGCAGCTGCCCATCTGCCTGATTTGCCTTTCCATGTTCTTTCGGGACAGAATCCAGATGCGCAATGACCCGCTGCGCCCTCATAGGAGCCCACTGTTCCAATTTCAGTATTTCTTCAGGAGAGGGAGGTGAGGGGAAGTTGGTTATGTTTGCTGGCATCCCCATCAAAAAGTGGACCCATTGCCGTAAAGAACGTGAGATTGTACTAGATTGACTGGGGAGGGGGGTTTTTGTGACTATCCGGCGCACTTGTCTCAATTCACGGTCTGAAGTCTCCTTGTCAAGTTTCCGCTTTTCAGAACGGTTGGTCAGTCCAATCCTAGATTGAGCAGTGCAATCATTCATGTCCACTAAACCAATTGCAATCAGCATCTCTGTGTTAATGAAATTAGTGGACTTCCCAGTTAAATCATACTGCTCACCTGATTCTGGTATAGTATTTGCATCTGGGGGAACCCCCCTGAGTCAGTCATCCAGGTGTCCCTCATGATATTGCAAACCAAAAGATACTGTGTCTTGCACACCAGAGGATATTGTCTCTACAGGCAGCATCGGAGTGTCTTGACCAGCTGCAGCAGGTTGGGAGGTATGGGAACTTTGGTCTGGCATGATAAATAAATAATATTGAAGGGTTGGCTAAGGGTAATATAATACTATAGTACTAGTCCCGTAATGCCCCAAATGTGGGGAGGAGGGCCCTATGGCTGGTGTGAGAGGCAAGGCACAACGCAGCTTATGGTTAAGTTGCGGAGCCAACGCTGGGGACTGAATTGATTTTGGAGAGGGTTGATGTCGGTATTTTCCAAACCTTGAAAAGCCAATATTGTTATAGAGATAGATGGTGAGTCTGTGAGATAGTATTGTTGAACTGTGAGAGAGTATGAACAGATAACTTGATGGATAGAACCGGTGATTGGTATGGGGGAAAGAACAGATAGAGGATGATGATCAATGTGAGATAAGAGGATTTCTTATTTATATTCCTAACCTCCTCCTTCACCATTCCCCAATTGTAAACATTTGACAACTGAGGATTTGTCTGTCCAATTCATTGGAAACTAATACAATGCATGATGACAATCTTAATATCCAAGATTCTTTTGTTACAAATATTACGTCTACCAACCTCACATCTAATCTCCATTTCATCATCCCTTAGGCCCCATTCATGTCCACACAAAGTGTCATATGGTTGGTGTTTGGTGTCCACTCTTCCACGTTCCCTTAAATGATGCTTGTTGATACTTGCAAAGGTTTCAGGTCACCCATAGGCCAAACACCATGGGTACATTCATGTTGAAATCCTTCCCTGCACATTCCACAATCAGTTTTGACCTTGTCCTCATATCAGCTAAAAGGGAAACTCACTACTAGTGCCAGGGAAACCAAAGTCATTGTCTTGCCTGGATAGCCAAACGTCCCTGCAACATTGTCCAAAACGGCCACATGCCCCACTATCTCCTTTCCCCTCACCATCACAATCTCCCCTAGATCTGTTGAGACCACTCGCACATTTAAGTTGGGGTGGGCTGTGTATGGATCTTTGGCGTCTTCTGAATGTGCATCTTGGAATAACTGAATCACAAACCAAACATCCCCACCTTCTGATTGCACAAAGAGCTCAGTGATTTGACCAAATGAACAGAGTTCATCCCGCATGATCTCCACATAGGAATTGGAGTGATTTTTCCCTTGATCCAGCCGTTTCACTGTAAATCTTTTATGATGTATCAAGGTACTGTTGATTTTATGCACATTGTAATTGAGAGACACATCCTGTTGCAGACCCAATCTTCCAACCTCTCGTATCCATAAGCAATGGATTTCCGGGTCTAATGGGGTGAGGCTGAAGCGGGGATTTGAGTTTTCTTGTCCCTTGTTAATTACGTTGGAATGGATCAATAAACTTGAATATTGACTCCTTGATATACATGTCTTCATGATTGTACCATGTATATCACCTGCAATCAATTCATTTATTATTTGCTTTGTTTGCCCAGTAAGAAGAAAGGTCTACAGCATGATTCTTAGTCAGCTCACCTGTGCGATTGTTCTTTGGTATCCTTCCCAAGATACCATTCAACCTTTCATGGGCCCAGGCTGCTGTGGCCATTGGTGGACCAAACCTTTTGATCACTTCTGGGTAATGCTGAGTAATGTGTATGTTGGGTTTACTCCTTTGTTGTGGCCATCCAGTCCTTAGTGTTTGACGGTATTCCAGCATTAGTCAATCAACCTCCATGATCTCTTGGTTTGAAATATGATGCTTCATTAACATGTTGGTTAAGTAAATGAGAAGCACGGTTGAGTCCTTCAAGATTTTTATTGAGCCAGTGTGATCAATACCGGGTCTATGCTTACCACTTCACAAAGGAATCATAGCAAGGGGATAGTAAACCATGTAGAGTGTCAGCCACTCCGCAGCCTTGAGGGATCCTGCACCACAAAATCCAACATTCTTTGGTACCCTTGTCATCCATGATGGCACCTTTGTGTCCTCAATCACCTGTTGGATGCAACTCAAATCGTGAAGCATTAATTGAGGCCCTTGGATGGATGATTCCACTTGAGCTGCTTTCCCTCTGTCATAATCATTGTTCACTGGACTGCTTCCCTCACCCCCCATCAGCTTCAGAGTACTTGTGTGGCTTCCTTGACTGGCTATACTTTGTGAACTTCCCAAGCTCCCAATAATTCTACTTCTTAAAGAATACAAGTGAGTACTAGTATATTCAGAAGATGGTTGAGATTTCTTGCTTTTCTGTGAGGCTGATGATGATTTCCCGGCCTGTGAAGATCTCAATTCATATCTTCTGGATTGACTCATTGAGCTTTCTTCCATTATTTGTGTAAGTGCTCTCAGATTGCTGGCATTAAGCCGTCTCTTGGGACTTCTCTGGTGGTGATCACCCTCCTCTGATTGATGTTCAGGAGAATTCCTTTTCTTCCCCTTTCCAATGATGCTTTCCACATTAACCAGTGATCCAGTTTTCTCTTTTCTGTTCTTCTCTTGGATTTTTTCCTTCCCCAATTCTTCTCCCGCTAGAGCAATGTTAAGATAACTCATGCTATGATCCTTGAGATTTCCCAAAATCCACCCGTGCATAAGCTCTATTACTGAATATTCTATTGGGCGCCAATATGGAAGCCTGTTCAAACAGCTTGCTCTGACCCCCTTCTCCTTGGTAATTTGATCTCGCTCCCATGATGTCTGAAATTACTCCCACTTCTGTGCATTCTTCATGTGCCCGGCATTTCTCCTTGGCTGGAACTCCTTGACATTTGGATCATTGATCTTGTCTTTTGTAATTTTACAATATGAGCAGAACATGGTTGAAGAATGACCAGAGAACCCTGCCACCTTGCGCATAGCTGGCAAATCCCCAATCAATGGGAACAGTGCAACAAATATCTCCCTACCTTGAGGAAATAGGCTGGTTTCAGAAAACCATACTCCTTCCCAGAGTTCTTTGATTTCATCAACCAATGGATCTAGAATGTGGTTAATTTCTTTGGATTTGGGTTCCTTGGGCCCAGGGATAATACCGAAAAGGAAAACATTCTCTATCTTGTAATTTTCTGCTAGTGGAATGTTGAGAAAGATCAAGATCACTGCTCCCACTGAGATTGATTTGTGCCCAACCTTATTTCCAAATGGGTTGAACCAATCCACATAGAGACTGAAGACAAGGTGCCCTGGTTGTTGCATAAATTTCCTCTTCTTGTCTGCACCTCCAACAAAGTTGCGCCAAACTGAGCCATCCCAAACATCGCTCATCAAATTTGAATTGAGGTTTTTATGATGAAGATTGCTTTGAATGAGCTTTTCAAACTCTGAAAACCATAATTTTCTACCAAGCCAGGCCTTCAAGCTTTGATAATGAAATGTTCGAGCTGGTTTGATGGGTCTTTTATGTTTCCCACTGGTATTCATCAGCAATTCTGTATCACAGTAAATGCCCTGCTCATTACCAGTTTGGCGCACAAAGATTTTGCAAGTGGAATAGAACTTGGCAGTACATTTCTTGACAATTGATGCTTGGTTGTTGGATTTGTCTGGGATTGGATACAGCTTGAAGCATTCTGGACAGCATATCCTTGTTTCCAGGTTGGGCTCCAAACCTAGCCTTTGAATTAGAGTGACTTTGCTTTGAGGTATTTCCTTCATGATGTTATTTGAATCAAAATTGAATTCCCTCCCCAGATTCTTAATCTTCTCCTGCTCTGTCTTCAAGAAATCTGTGATTGCCGAGTCACTAAGTTGATGAACAAGGCACAGTTTTGCAGCTTGGAGAAGCACAAGCACACTGTGCCTTGGGACTAGATGAAAAGAGTTATACTTAAGGTCTTGAGTATCAAACCAGTGCCCCCCCCGGTGAAGTGGAATCTGAATCTGCTCTTTGCTTTCATTCCTGGCTGGATTGTTGGAAACCTGAAAATCATTATAGCAGGCAATTCAGACAATCAGCACATGAATGTAAAGTGTTAACTATTTCCCATCCCTCCTCTCCACTTACGTGACTGCTCCCTTGTAATGGCAATATATCTGTTGTGACTTGCAGGGCCTGATCATTGAGTCTGCTTCTAGCCACCTGATGTTTCTTGAAGGCAGAGGGAGAAAAAGCCGTTCCTATCTTTTTGTTTCCATCTTCATCTTCATATGTGCCCTCGCCACATTTGAATTCCAGACATTGGCATATCTTCCATTTGGCTGTCTTCATATCAATTGATGGATGGATGGATGGATGGATGGATGGATGGATGGATGGATGGATGGATTCATTAAATGATGGAGGGATTCATCAATTGGGTGCTGGGTGCACTACCCACCCACATCTTATACACTACCTGGTATGCATATATGCATTGTGGAGTGACTCACAATGTTCACCATCCATTACCTTAGCCTCATGGTTGTTGTCCACTAGCTTAGGCTGAGCTTTCCCCAATGGTTGCCAACCATCAGCTTTCCCCAATGGTTTCCAACCATTAGCTTGCCCCAATGGTTGCCGACCATTAGCTTTCCCCAATGGTCGCCAACCATTAGCTTGCCCTAATGGTTGCCAACCATTAGCTTGCCCTAATGGTCGCCAACCATTAGCTTGCCCTAATGGTCACTGACTATTAGCTTGCCCCAATGGTCACCAACCATTAGCTTGCCCCAATGGTTGCCAGCCATTAGCTTGCCCCAATGGTTGCCCCTATGGTTGCCAACCATGAGCCTGCTGCAATGGTGGCTGTCCATTGGCAAAATTCCACCTTTTTTAACATTGAAGTCATCATCCCCCTGTGCTTTGCAATTATTGAATGCTGACCCTGCTCTCCTACTTTTGATAATCATGCAGTGTAAACAACAAACAACCCATCATGGTACAATACCTCTTGAATGGAGCCCCATCAAAAAACCCCAGACTCTTCAATCAAGCTGTTTCCAGAAGTGTCCCTGGCTCCAACTCCCACTTCTCTCGATGTATCTCATCCTACTTTAGAGTTGTGATGAATATCACCAAGTTAACTGATATTCACTGGCAACAAATCCGCAATTCCCTCCAACAATCCCAGGTTCAATCACTGCCATCATCTTGCATTCATCAAGAGATTCACTCCACTATCTCTCTAGTCCCATCCAAGTCTTCATGTCTACTACATGGCATATCAACCCTAGCAAGAGAGGTTTTTCTTCAAGACCTTGCACAAATCAACTTGCCTTGCTGTGGGTTCAATTGGTCTGAGCCTTGGGAATCGCATTGGAACCAGTTGTTTATGGGACTCATCATTAAACATTGGAACCATGCCCATGCACATGGTGCATTTTGAAACTACCCATTCAACTCAGTGCATAACACCAAATTCAAACTTACCATTGTCCTCAATAGGTGGTTCATGGGCAGGAGATCGGATATCAAGTCCAGAAAATATCTTTCAGAAGCCCATGCGCTAAACAAAATCAGACAAGAAAATCCAGATGGCGCAAACAAGTAAGCAATTACTCCCTGTCATCCCATGGTATTTTTTACCCCAATTGTTTTCACATGGTTTTTCCTCTCTGCCTACAGCTCTCAAATCAATTAAAAGAGATCTTGGAATCACTTGGATTACCAGAAAATCAGTCCAGTATATTCAGTGAAACACAATGTTGCTCTGACACTGAGGTCTCCAATGAAAAGGTCTTCCAGAAGGTCCAGTGCCAATGGCGATCTCAAGGTTTCTCTGCCCTTGGTCACCAAATAGATAAAACATTTGACAACATGAAAGCTGAGAAACTTGGTAGACGGTACAAACATGGTCAGTCAATGTGGATGATGAGGAAACCTTCCAACCTCCAAGAAAAACTGACAAAGGTGCCAACAAGACTCCCCAGCAACTGTTATCATCCTGATTTGATTTCGTCCCTTTCTCCAGAGGGCAAACAGCTTTTGGATATGCAGCCTCCAATTGACCTTGCCTTCATAATGTCTAAACTCATACCTTAAATTATTTTTAGATCTAAATTCATGTTTCAATATTGATTCTTGTGATAATAGAATGTTCAACTTTCACTACTTTAGTCCATAAACTCTTGCAAGGATATCCTACTTGGAATATTTTTGTCATCAGACATACCTGTGTTGTAAAATCACATAAATATCATTAAATCTTGAACATTTCCAAATCGTTTTAATTATCTTCCCTTGAATCAAAATACATTCTACATTGTGCCATTATTATCAACATAACTGTACCAATACCATTTACATAAGAACTCCTTCATGCAATGATTTGATGTGGTACATACCTTTGACATATAAGTCTGCTTTTGAAAACCATGCACATGTATGTGTATGTGTATGGTCTGTAAAGCGCATTTGGGTGCCAAGCCAAGTTTTTCCAAAATTTTCCAAAGCACGTGTGGCACTTAGCAAAGTCATCTTGGTGCCTGGCAAAGCCTTCTTGGTGGCTTGCCCAGGTCAACTTGGCACCTGGCCAAATTGGTTTGGTGCCTGGCAAAGTTTATCTTGGTGCTGATCAAAGCTGGCTGCATTGACCCACCAATCACATGATCATACTTGAAAAAAAAAAAAAAGGCCTGAAGTTGGGGGGAGGGAGGCTGGTCAATTTTGGTGTGACTAGCTTTGATTGGCATCAAGGGCAACTTGATTAGGTGCAAAGTTTTAATCCCCACAAGCCCAACCTAATCATGCTCCCTGGGTTCCAATCCAAGTCCCACTAGGCACATGCCAAGTCAAAGTTGGACAGGCATCCAGACACGCTTTACACACCATATGTGTATATGGCCATGGGAGAGGCCTAAAACAACATTTTTCATCAAAAATATACAACTTTGGGTTGCAATATACACCCCCATTTGCAAATTTATGGTGTATAAAGCTGGTCTGGGTGCCTGGCAAAGTTCCAGGTTTTGTTTTTAAAGTGTGTGTGGCACCCAAAAAAGATAGCTTGGCAACCAGCCAAGTGATCTTGGTGCCCTTTCAAGTGCCAGTTGGCACATCACCAAATTGGCCTGGTGCCTTGCCAAGTTGGTTTGGGTTTCAATCAAAGCTGGTTGCGCAACCAATCCTCAACTGTATTGTTTCTCTTTTTTTGACTCAAAAAGTTATTTTTTTTACTTTTTACTTTAAATAGCTGTGTATAAATTAATAAAATGAATTTAAACAAGGTTGAAAAAAAAACTTACCTTGTTAAATATGATTTGACAAATTCCCATGAATTTTGTCTACCCACTGTAATTTTCCCCCACATCATCCAATTTGTCCGTCAAGCAGGAGAAGATGAAGAACCATGAGAAAAAAAACAATAATATATATATATTTCAGAGCACGCCATACCAGGATGGGTTTCCCAGCAGATACCACTCATGTACTTTTCCCCCACATCATCCAATGAGTACCTCAAGCAGAAAAAGATGAAAAACTATGAGAAAAAATACAAATAAAATAAAAATAAATAATCATAAATAAAGTTGAAAGAAATATCCAAATTCTGTAATCCAATTCAACTTGTGAGCTCAATTCTCAAAGGCAAAAATGATTCTTATATCTATTTGGTCATATTAAGAACTAAAATTTGGTTACTGATCACTAGGGTGTTATTTAAAACTATGTTCCTGCAAGAGAATTTTTATCCCCCTGGTTCAACAGGCAGCAAAATAATCACTGCAGCCTGGTGGTTGAAAAAGTGAATTCTTCACTCCAACAGTGTGTTGGAGTTGGTGGCTCACTCCTCAGTTAATTTTCCCAATCCACCAATTACATAGTTATGTAATTGGAGGTAGCATTTCTGATAATTTGGAGGTTGAATGGGTTTTCCACTGGCCCCTTTAACTTGGTGGAGAAATGTGAGTTGAACTCTACTCTTGGATTCTGTCCAGGACCAGAGGGGATTGAAGGTGTAGTAGGGTAAAGATACGTGGATGTAGAGTTGAGGGTGATGTGAAAACCTCTGTCAATGACAGAGGGGGGAAGGTGAGATCAACTGAAGATACAGCAGAGATACTTCTTGAGATATAGCTTGGATACAGGTGAGATACAACTTGCCACCTGCATACAGGTGGCGCCCTATTTTTTGTGGTGTCCTTTTCTCTTCTCATGACCCTCATTGTTCAAATGAATCCGGCAGCCTTGTTGAACAATTGTTGGACCCTAACAAATCCAACTGAGAGAGCGCAATTGACTCCAACTCTTGCTATCCATCAAAATCAAGCTAGCTGCTCTCGACAGCTCCCAAAATACTCTTCATTCTCTCTCGCCATCCTTCTCAGTCTATCCTCTCATCATCATCATCCTGCTGCTCCTGCTTGTCCGCAACTCCCCTTGCCACCTCAATGGCAACCTTGCTGGCGACCTCAATTGCCTCTCAGCTGCCCCCCCATCTGCAACCTTTCTCACACCTAGATCACTCCTCCTTGCTGTTCCTCCTCCTCTCTTGCTGCCTCAATGCCGACTTTGATCACCTCTCAGCTCAACCCTAGTCGCCCTTGCTTTCCTATTGGCGTCTCGGCCACGACCTTGTTTGCCTCTCTTCATCATCCATCCAACCGCAACCTCATTGCTTGCGACATCCTCTGAACACTCAACCTTGCTCAATTGCTCTTCAATCTCGCTTGTAATCATCCTGCAACCCCAATTGCTCTTTAACCTCACCTGAAACATCCATTGCCCCCAGCTTCCCAACATCTGCAACCTCGCTCGCTCTTCATCCCCAACCTCTCCTACTGCTCCATTCACCATCCTTGCTCATCATCATCAAACCCCACATCAACCATTAATTGCTCCTCTCATCAACCAATAAAACCTACTACAATCATTTCCTTCATCAAACACTGGGGTGGTCCATTCATTTGGCCTGTCCTGTCACCCTACCATTCTCATTTGCTCCACCCGCTACCTCAACCACCCAGCTCGCTCAATGCCAAGACCTTCCTCATGGTCACTATCCTCAAATCAACCGTCAATATCATCCTTGAAACCATCCTCATTTTCAGACTCAACCTCATCCACACCTTATCCTCCTTCCCCAACTTCCAACTTGATTCCATCAGGACTCCACTGGCCATCTACCTAGGAATCTTCATCCTTGCCCACCTCTTCCATCTCTACTTTGCTCTCGATGATCTCCGTCATAAGAATACCATCCAACTCATTGGTCTATCCTGCTTTAACTTTGCCCCCACATTCTTGCTCACTTGATTGATCCGCCTCTTGTTGTTCACCTTGCTCTCAGCATCCACTACCGTCTCCCTCCACCAATGCCTCCTGCCGATCCAATCTCGTGCTTGCCCAGTCAATTGCTTTCAACCCGTCTGGCTCTTGATACCTTGCCCACTTGCCCGCAATTTGGTCCACTATCTACCTGTCCTCTTCCAACATCCAGATCATCTTGCTTGCGCCCATTGTCATCTCTCCAATCCAACCTTCTGCTTGCTCCCTTAATCCATTTCCCCCCTCTCCGATCCAACCTTGTGCTCGCTCCCTTAATCCATTTCCGCCGCTTCCTCTCCAACATTCACCACTCACTTGCTCCGCTCCATCTCAATCGCTTGCTTTCTCCCTCCATCTCATTTGCTCCGCCTGCTGCTACACTACTCATTGCTACATCTCCTTGCTTCATCTCATCCACTCCTCATGCTACATCACCACTTGCTTGCTCCCCTCCATCTCATCCACCTCACCCGCTACATCCCTACTACCTCTATCTCCAACATCAATACATCCATCATTGACTCACTCCAAACCAACATCAACCATCAACCATATCAACCCCTCAACATCATCACCATCAACAACATTCAAATCAACCTCAACATCATAACAAAATTCCTTCCATCTAGTATTGAACAGGCTGGTGTGTTGGAATCCTCTCATCCATTATGCTCAATACTATCTGCTTTGTGCTCTCCATCCTCTTTCATTATCACCATCACATTCATTACTATTATATTCTATCATCACCCACCATTATCCTACAACTGCTACCAATCCATTTCAAAACCATCACCATTACCATTCCCATCACCATCATCATCCCATCCATCATCTATCACCATCATCATCACCATCACCAACACTATCATATTAGCTTTACCATTACCATTACCCTCATCATCACCATTATCATCACCATCATATCATCCTCCCCATTAAGCTAGGCAGCTATGCCTGAGGTCCTCGTTGCTCCTCTTAAAATAGTAATGCTATTCTCCCATATCATGCTAGGCAAATATGCCTGAGGCCCTAGTTGCTCCTCTTAAAATAGGCTTTCATTCCCCATCTCATAAGCTGAAAAGGTGGTGTCTTGTCATCCTTTCTCAAATCTCATATCTCTTGTTCTCATATTCTCTTCTCAATTCTCATGAATCTCTGAAATGTTGATTGGTCTCAAATTGGTTCCTAAATTTGTCAGTTAAGGTGGTGTGTTGTCTTTTTCTGTTCTTATTCTGTAACTAACAAATTTAGTTACCTTTACCTCTAACTTGCTGTTTTCATTATCTCATTAACCCTGCCTCAGGCCCCCTCTGGGGCTCTCTAGTTGTCACTAACCTTCTGTCTTAGGCCCCTTTTGGGGGTTCTCCAGTTGTGCTTAAATACTGGTCCTCCGATTGAAACAGGAATGAAAACTCATCTGATTACCAGTCAACAATACCGGAGTGCCCCTTCCTCCTCAAGTCAACAATACCGGAGTGCCCCTTCCTCCTCATCAGATCAGTTCCTCTTGACTATACAAGAATTATCCCCTCTCTATTGGCTCTTTGTAGCCTTATTATTCCTCCTCATCAGGCTCCTCCATAGCCTACCATCCCCTTTTCATCTCTCTATGGCGTTATAGCCTCTATTCAACTTTTCAAATCTCAACTGGCTTTGGTATAAAAAACTCTGAAAAAGCCAAGGGAATCAACTCGGTGGTTGAAAACTTGGACTTCATTTGTCCTTTTTATATTCAAATGGATGAAATCTTTGGAAAGAAGGCCAAAGTCACCCCCCTAGCTGCGTTTGATTCCAAAAAATCCAATTGAGTTGACGCTGTGGACTTGGCTGGGGATGCTCAGCCTAGCAATGGTGATCCCAAAGAAAACTATGAATGTCTCCTACCCAATGCCAAGGATGATATTCAAACCCAATCAGCTCCAATCACGTCTAATTTCATGTTAATTGAGGATTCAAACCATAGCTTGGACCCCTCCCCTTGTTCTTTGGATTGCTCTCTTCCTGGGTAAGCAGATCTCATAAACCTGGCTGGTGTGGAACAAGATACTACTCAGTCTCCATTACCCTCAACATTGGTTAAAGTAAGGAACCAACCTCTTTTCTCTTACCTTTGGTTAATCCTAACTGATTTAGATTTTAAAAAAACAGGCTCATCCATTCAAGAATGGCCAAAAACTCAAGCCAATGGGGCCTCCCACATAGCCTTCAAACACTAGTGACAACTGTTGAATATTCCTCAAGTGTCTTCCACCTATCCTCTCTTATTGCGCCTCCGCGCAGAGTTCCTCACTACCATTATTTCTGACCGCGCAACCACGCCCCTGGGGGCGGATGCGCACTGAACCTACGACGGACACCCCGATGCGACTTTCTCGTACATCTCGGACGGAGCGAGTCTCCGGATCTTCTCAAGTCTCTGAAATCCTCCTCTTTCTTCTTTGATCTCACCTTTCTATGTCTCTCCCGCCTATCTTTCCCTTCTATTTCTATTCTCATTCTTCTCTCTCTTCCAATCATCTCGAAGATCATCCTCCCTCCACCAAGTAAATGCCTCAGACCAAATTCGCCAATCTCTGACCGGTAAGATGACAACTTCCATAACAAACTCTATTGAAGTCAATCTAACTCGATAATCCAAACAGTTCTTCTCCAGCACCTTGGATTCCTTGTTTCTATTTCTTCTTCCCTTCTCAATTGTCTCATCGCCTACATATCTCCTCTAAACTCGAAGCTGTCACCTTGAATACATTCTCTGATCTACGCTGTAGGACTCTTCATTTCCTTCTTCACGCTTTCTATCTCTCTCTTAAGATTCTGTCTGATATATTTCTTCCTGTCCATTCCTGATCTCTCAGCCCAAGCTGGTTATAGTTCTCAAGAAATTTATCTACAACTTATTACGGTTAAAAGACGAAGGACCCTCCTACGAATTGAACCAACCAAACCATGAACGAACCAGCCGGAGCGAACGACTACTTCCATCAAGTTGCCCTCAAGGCATTGGTTGACGCCATACCGCATTTGAATGAAGAGAACTATTCAATCTGGCGAGACAAGATGTTAATGTTGTTTGATCTCAAAGATATCAAGGACGCTATCACTCGAAATTTGGGCCCTCTGTCGTCAAAACAAGATCGAGAAATCAGAGCGATACTACTATCCAAGCTCAACAGTACCACCCATGCAAATGTAGTTAATTCCACCAACATTTCCTCCTCTAAACTCTTATGGGCCAAAATTACGAGAAGATTTGCATCCTCAGAAACAGCTAACCGAGCAAGAGTCTTCAATCACTTCCTCCACTCCGTCTTCCGCGAAAATGCTATCAAAAGCTTCATCACCGAAATGAGAAAAGCCATCACAAGAATGATGGACGTTGGGATTGAGCTACCCAACGATATCTTGGCGTACCTGTTACTATTCAAGTTTCCACCTACATTGGAAAACCTCAAGCAACAAATTATGCACATAGAGAAAAATCTAACGATGGACGTTGTTTTCAACCACCTCATCCAATACCACAACAAGAGAAAGGCACAGTCCAATCCAAATAAGTCATCTACCGATGTCTCATTAGTCTCAACTAAGACGAGGAGCTACAAGGACGAGAAGAAAGCTAAGATGAGATGCCGTGAAGGATATCACAATCCCAACGCCCCTCATGCGGAGAGTTCATGCTTCCATCTACACCCCGAGATTGCACCTGAGTGGTGGATCAAACAACAAAACGAGTGGAAAAACAAGAACAAGAAGAATCCGACAATCAACTACCACGCCTTGCTGACTCTATGGATTAATTCAGATAATAACCCTAATTTGCTCTTAGACTCAGGAGCTAACGTACATATTTTTAATGATCTGAAGTTCTTCTCCTCCATAGAAATACAAGAGGATCCTGAGGAAATCAAGACCGGAAAACTAGAAGCTAATCTCAAAATACAAGGGATTGGATCGGTCAAACTTGAATGGAACGATTCCGTGATCACGCTCGAAGATTGCGCCTACGTACCCGACATAGTTGTCAACCTGATCAGTCCTGGACTCCTTGCAAAGAAGGGATGTAATCTCACTCAAACCCGAAATACATTCAAGGTAGCCAGAGAGGACCAAATTGTACTGAAGGGATCAATAAGAGATAATCTCTTTGTCATTGAAAAACCATGCTCGACTGGCCAAAATAACACAGTGAACTTTGCCAGTCAAACCTCTCAACCATATACTCTATCCGAATTGCACAAGATTTACGGTCACGCGTCTGTCTCCACTCTTAAACCTCTCTTAAAAGACCGCTTCTCAAATGACGAACTCCAGGCCTTTCAATGTGATAACTGCATCAAGAGCAAAATTACTAGATCTCCTTTTTCAAACACCTCCACTCCTGCTAGTAAGCCCTTAGAACAAATCCATCTCGACTTAGTCAGTCCAATCACCCCTCAGTCGAGGGCCGGCCACCACTACTTGCTCAATCTGGTTGACAACTATACCGCCTACCTCGCATCTTTTCCTCTAACTTCCAAAGACCAAACATCTGAAACAATCATCAATCTTCTAGAAACCGAATATAAGCGTTTGAATTACTACCCCACCGAGATCTACTCGGACAAAGGAACTGAATTCTGCAATTCTACATTAAAAGACTTTGCAAAAAGGAAATTTATCAAACTCCGCACCTCCAAGCCATATCACCCACAACACAACGGACGAGTTGAAAGAGCCAATAGGACGATCATTGAATCCGCCCGGTCCACTTTCTCCTCTTCCCGCCTTGCTAAAAACTATTGGCACGTAGTGACACGCAGCTGCTGTTTCATGTTAAATCAAATCCCTCGAGAAGGTAACCAATCGTCTCCCTGGGAACTCATGTTTGGTAAGACTCTCCCAGCTAATTACTTACAACCCGTAGGTTCCTCCGTGATCTACCTGGCCAATCGTCTTCAGAAAGGAAGAAAATTTGATGAAAAAGGTCTAGAAGGAGTCCTCATTGGATTCAACCCCATCTTCCATTCCTACTTGGTCCTAACCACGCTTGGAACCGTTGTGGAAACCAAGCACGTTAAGTTCCTCAAGAATCAGCTCAACAACTTTCCTTTCTACGAACCACAAGGCTCTGACATCTTCTCTCAACCTGATTCAAATGAATACGGAACTGACTTCTCAACCAATGAAAAACAATACCTAATTAGAGAGTCTACCCCTGAACACTCTGACTTGGACTCGGATCGAGAAGACATTCTCCCATCCTCTCCGGAATCTCCACCTCCTCCTTCACATCCTGAACTCGAACAACCTCGTCATCGGCCCAACCTCCGTCAGCGACACGAACTCCAAAAACCTCAAAGATACGGCTTCCACCACTACTACAAACCTCCATCTTATAAAGCCGCCAGGAAATGCCCTGAGTGGCCTAGGTGGAAAACAGCCTCCAAAGAAGAACTCGAATCAATTGAAATGCAAGAAGTTTGGGAAGAATATTACGGGGAACCAGACAACATACTAAAAACGACTTGGGTATTCAAGGTTAAAGAAAACTGCCACGGAGAACCCGTCAAATATAAAGCGCGCCTGTGCGTGCAAGGATTCGATCAGATTCAAGGCGTAGATTTTGAAGAGACTTGGGCTCCAACAGGGAAGCTCGGATCCCTTTGTCTTGCTCTAATCTACGGCTTGAAAAATCAAATGACCTTTACTCAATTCGATGTAAAGGGAGCTTTTCTCCACGCTTCTCTGAATGAAAGGGTAATAATCAGAACTCCCAAAGGATCGAACCAAAAATCTCCTTATCTCAAATTAAAAAAATCGCTCTATGGGCTACGTCAATCACCTAAAAATTGGTACAACACACTTACCGCTTGGATCAAGTCCCAAGGTTTCTGCAAATCCGCCAGCGACCCCTGTTTATATCTCAACTCTAAATTGGAGGAAGTCCTTTACTTCCACGTTGATGATCTAATTCTGGTAGGAAGGTCTGACTCATTCGCAGTCAATTTCTTAGAAAGATTCTCAAACTCTTCTTGTCACTCACCAAATACAATCCTCGGAATGTTTATGCAACTCGACGGGGATAGTATGTTCCTAAGCCAACCAAAACATATTGAGAGAGGTCTTGAAGAACTGGGTCTCACCGACTGCAAAAACATCAATACCCCTCTCACTCAAAACTTTCATCTCAAACCGGCCTCAGATGAAGATCACGCGCAGTTCAGTCAACTGAATATCAACTACCGATCTGCGATCGGATTGCTGAATCATTTGTCCCAATATACTCGCCCGGACATTTCCTTTGCTGTCTCCAGTCTTGCAAGATTTAATGCAAAGCCGGGCCTCAGTCACTGGAAGGAAGTACGGAAAGTATGGAAGTACCTCAAGACCACGAAGGACTTCAAATTGACTCTTAAGTACGACTCAACCAAGGAATCTATCTCAAGCTACAGTGATGCAACATGGGGAGATGACCCTATTTCTTGTAAGTCCCAAACTGGATACATAGTCTTACACTACGGTAGTCCGGTCCTTTGGAACTCCTCAAGGCAACGAAACGTCACATATTCCTCCACTGAGTCTGAACTCAATGCCCTACTTGATTGCTACCTCGAATTGAAGTGGATCACCCATCTTGTTGAAGAAATACACGGCTCTACTTCCAACAAACCAACAATGTACATAGATAATAAAGGTTTAGATGATAAAATAAAGAAATTTGGATCACAATCCAAGTCACGACACATCGACATCAAAACTAAAGGCCTGCGGGAAGATTTTTCTCTTGCCAAGTTCGACTTAAATCTTGTTCCCACCGCCGAAATGATAGCAGATTCTCTAACTAAAGCCACCTCCGTGGGGGCCCTTCATCTTCTTCAACAAGTCATCTTCCCCGATCAACCCAGTCAATCCTAAGCCGACGCCACCTTACCAGTCACGAGGGGTGTTGAATATTCCTCAAGTGTCTTCCACCTATCCTCTCTTATTGCGCCTCCGCGCAGAGTTCCTCACTACCATTATTTCTGACCGCGCAACCGCGCCCCTGGGCGCGGATGCGCACTGAACCCAAGATGGACACCCCGATGCGACTTTCTTGTACATCTCGGACGGAGCAAGTCTCCGGATCTTCTCAAGTCTCTGAAATCCTCCTCTTTCTTCTTTGATCTCACCTTTCTATGTCTCTCCCGCCTATCTTTCCCTTCTATTTCTATTCTCATTCTTCTCTCTCTTCCAATCCTCTCGACGATCATCCTCCCTCCACCAAGTGAATGCCTCAGACCGAATTCGCCAATCTCTGACCGGTAAGATGACAACTTCCATAACAAACTCTATTGAAGTCAATCTAACTCGATAATCCAAACAGTTCTTCTCCAGCACCTTGGATTCCTTGTTTCTATTTCTTCTTCCCTTCTCAATTGTCTCATCGCCTACAGATCTCCTCTAAACTCGAAGCTGTCACCTTGAATACATTCTCTGATCTACGCTGTAGGACTCTTCATTTCCTTCTTCACGCTTTCTATCTCTCTCTTAAGATTCTGTCTGATATATTTCTTCCTGTCCATTCCTGATCTCTCAGCCCAAGCTGGTTATAGTTCTCAAGAAATTTATCTACAACTTATTAACAACTTTCAGACTCAAACCACCTCTGCCAAGGGTAAGCATAAGGCCTCCAATTCCATCAATATCAACCCCAAAAGTCATCAAAAGAGGAGAAAAACTTCTGGTTTTTCAGGAATTGAAGAAATCATGGAGAAGCAAGATTCATGTAAGTCCATTGTTTGAATATCCTTGCTTTCAAAACCATGCTCATTGCTTTAACCCTGCAAAAAACAGTCAAATCACAAATTTAATCCAAAATAACATGAGTTTGAAAATCATAAGTGGGATTTTCAACCGGCCATGGATGTTAAAAACAAGAAGGCCAAGATTTTGGCTCATCAAAAAAAATTGGATGCAGAGTGGAAACTGAAACAGGCTGAGCTAGTGTTTCAAAAATAGGAAAAAGGGAAGGATCAACAGCAAGTACAACTGGAAAAGTAGAGGGAACAACTTGCAACTAAAAAAAAGGACAAGGTATCAGTAGGCTTGGGTTGCATTGATAGCAGTAGAACAGTAGATGAGATACAGCAGATAAATCAAATGCTGGGCTTGTAAATATTTTTGCATGGGTGAAAGAAGAACAAAAGAATTATTTTTGATTGAAACCTTTGAGAGTATTCTTTACCCCACCAACATACAAATCTTTTTTTATTTAGATTTTTTTCTACAGTAAATTTGGCAATTATTCAAGTCCCTAAAACTGTTTCTAGTTGTTTTATTAATTTGAAGTGACATGGCCATTCTGGTATGGGTTGATTTTTCCACAGCAGGAATGGTACAGTGCTTGTACTTATTAGCTGCCCAAACAATTTTGACTATACCTTTTTTCTCAAAATCAATTCCAAATCCAAGGTCAGGAAAAACAAATTGGCCATCTGATACTTGATATTTGTTCATTTTTTCAATAAGTTGACCATTTTATTTCTTGGTTGGAACCACAAGTAAAAAGGAGTAGCCAGAGATTTTGCCTTTGTCAATATAAGGAGAGTTGTAAAAAGAATTTGAGGTGAAAGTGATGTGTGGCAAGCAATCAAAAGGTGTAGGCTTGGAACCAAATTCCAACTAAGAGAAAGAGGGGATGTTTTTGTCCTTCATGGTATCACAGTTTGCTTCAAATAAACTTTTGGCTCAATTTCAAAGCATTTGTCCTACAATTTCGGATACTTTGTTGGCCTTAAGTTTGAGGAAATCATACTCTTGAGGAGAAGATCTAATAGATGATTTCTTTACATAAAATCAAAATAACTCCAAAGGGTGCATTGATTTTTGCCATACAACTGCCCACATTGTTCAACCCCAAGATCTTGAAGGACCAACTGGGTTGACAAATTTTCTTGAACCATGAAGAAAAGTGGTGAAAAAGTTGATCTCATTTGTCAGCTTGCTACTATTGCAGAGCAAGCTGCAAAAGTAACAAAAATAACATAAAAATAATAATAATACAATTAACCTAAGAAGGATTTTGAAAACCTTAAACATTATAACAGAAATGGGTTCTCCACCCAAAATTAGGTAGGTTGACTCACTGAACCCACCCTTGAAATCCAACTCCTTATATTTTTAAATAATTAAGGAAAGAAAAACAAAAATACTCCGGCTCCATTATTGAGCTTTTTGGCCAATTAAATATTTCACACACATTGTCACGTATAGGTTTCACACCTAAAATTCAGTCAGAATTGAGGTGTTGTGTATATTTTAGGAGTTACGGACGGAAATGTGTTTTGTCACAATTCCTGCACGCAGCCGCGGCAGCCAATGCACCCGCGCGCGGCTGAGATACAGCCTTGTCACTCCATTGAGGTTGTGTATGCAGCCCCGGGCCTCTGCCAGGTACGCAGCCGCGGGACTATGGGTTGACAGGGTGACAGGCGGCCTGAGAGGCTCATGTACCGCGTAAACATGCTACAACCTACACGGGAACTTTCTACATATGTAATAAATGCTCACGTGGATAGTAGACTGTCTAAAAATACATAATATTATACAAAAATACATAAATAATCCTTATACGTATTTTTTATTTAATATAATTCAAAGTACCAACAATGTCAATAATGAGACAATGACAAATTCTAAAAATATATCAAAATACTTTAATATACTTTTACTAGAATTACTAGACATCAATATCTTTGTGAAATACTAAGAAAACTAATGATGTAAAAATATTACATGAATTCACATGACTTATATTTTTAAGTAATTATCTTAATAAATGAACTAGAACTCGAAAATAAGGAGTAAAATCAATAGGATGACTATAACTCCAGTTATATAATACATAATGAGAACTTACCTGACACCAAGATGTCCGTAAAAATGTCTATTAATATTATAATTAAATTACTGGGAACATTTACTAAGGATAATCAATCAAATAATACATAAATAGGACAGATTAGTGTTATTCACATGTTATAATGTCTATTATAAGGTGGAATAATTCCCATACCCTGTGGAATTAGATACTACCCGTGCTATAGCACCAAGAACACATGACAGGCTACCTCTAATTACCCTGCTAGCCTTAGTGTCCGTCCCTTTGAGCACCTACAACCCTCAGAAGGACAATATTGGGACTCCAAAAGCTATAAATAAAGAGCTCTTTTGAGGATATTGATGGGGAGAGACCCAGTAATATTCACATCCAGACACCCTGCCAAGGAAATAAAGCACTTATAAGAGATAAGTAAGTGATTTATGGCAATTTCTGATCAGTAATATCCGTCCTCAACCTCTTTTATATCAATCAAAACTGCTGAACAACCTTATAACCCCAGTATACAGGTTTAACCCATCAGTACACGTCTCAAACAGATACCCAAACGATTTAATAATATACCAGTAAGTCTTATTATCCTTTCTCTGTCGTGGTAGCTTGGCTACAAGGCCCTAACACTCCACTGTGTATTTTATATACATATTATCTTTGGGTAAAATATTCTTTAAACTAAAGAGCCCAAAGTAACCAGGACTACGTGTTTTCATACTGAAATCCCTGAAGAGAGGTGTTAAAGATCCCCAACATAATTATGGCCCCTCTACAAATATTTAATAATCAATTTATTCATATTGATTCAAAACAATAAACAAAACAAAACCACTTAACCTTGCAATAAGCTTAATTGAAATATTCTAGGGATTTTTGCTGCATTTATTAAATAATATATTTATTATTTACTCTATCACCTCTGGTGCTAAAGGATAACAAGGGTCTTGGCATCCAGGAGGCTGACATACTTCTTATCTTGTTCTGAGAGTTTATCCAAGCGCAAAAATTCAATCATTGCAACCAGGGCTTGGTGATCAGATTCATCAAGGACAATTAATTTTCCACAGTGAAAGAAATGGAATTGTTTGATTGATTGTTTTGCTTGCTAAAACTCTCCCTGGGTGGGTTTTCAACCATTGTTTTTCTTTTTGGCAACAATTGAAGGGTACAGATCAAAAGGATGGGGTTTCCGACCAAACCAGACCACCTTTTCATTAATGGCTTCCTCAGAAACCTCAAAAGATATTTTAGAATCTCTCATTTGAACCCTCTTTCAATGACAGGCCCTATTCTTCCCACCTTTCATTTTTTTGGTCAATTTATCTCCTTCCATCTTGATACCTCCCATCCTTATACTCTGATTTGGGTGAGGAAAAATATGGGATTTGATTGTTTTTCCAACATTTTAAGGCAGTTGGGAGAAGAATTGGACATTCACCAATAGCGGTTTTAGGGATTGAAAAAAAAAAACAAAAAAAAAAACAGTCAGTCAAATGGACATCATCAGTGAAACAAGATTGGATCAAAAAAATGAAACCAAACCTGGACTTGATCCCAGGTCACTGGAAAAATCATCACCAAAAAAAAAACTCTACCAAAAAAAAAAATAAAAACATCACATCAGCACCCAAAAAAAAAAAAAAAAAAAAAATACCGGGGTGTTAGGGAATCAGGCCAGACCTTTGGGTTGGGCCAAGCAACCAAAGGAGGGGGGGCTGGGCGTCAGTTGGCCAAAGGAGAGGAGGGGGCCAGAGCGGTTGGACGAGCAATTCAAGGAGGGGGGGGCCTGGGCATCAGTCGGCCAATGGATAGGATGGCCTGGGTGGGCGTTGGTTGGCCAAAGGAGGGGAGGGGGCCAGCGGGGTTGCCAAAGCAAGCAAGAAGGGATGGGGGGGCTGGGGCCTTGGTTGGCCGCCGGCCAAGAAAGGAGGTGGCAGGGTTGGTGGGGTGAGCCAAGCAACAGCAGGAGGGGGTGGGCCAGGAGTTGGTTGGCTGAAGGAGGGGAGGGGGACAGCAGGGTTGGCCAAGCAATTGAAGGAGGGGGGGCCTAGGCAAGTTGGGGATGGGCTCAAACAAGGAATAAACACTGATTAGGGTGAAGCAGGGCTGCTTGTCAAGGGTGGAGGCTGGCGGAGTCAATGAAAAAAAAAGCCCATGGCTTGGTGAAGAGGACAATGAATGATGATGACAAATTGAGTGGACTGAAGAGAGGAGAGGGGACGGGTTCAGTTCTGGGAAAGTGGATCAGCTTCCCAGTGACAGAAGGACGGATGCTTGATCTGGGATCCAGCGGATTGGGAATTGGCTGTGTGGGAAGTCTGGGGGCGCAGATGATCAGGGAGACCAACCCCAAATGCTGATCACAAAAAATCCAGCAGCCTGTGATCCACGGTTAGGGATGCAGCAGCTGGGTTGGATCAATTCCAACAGACACAGAGATGTGGGGGAAACCGGGGAAAAGGACAGCAGGGAACGGAGGGCAACAGGGCAGGTGGGAAATCTAGGGGCGCAGATGATCACGGAGAACAACCCCAAAAGCTGATCACAAACAATCCAAAAGCCTGTGATCCACGGTCAGGGTTGCAGCAGCTGGGTCGGATCAATGCCAATGGACACCAAGATGGGGGGGCAGAGGGGGAGGAAGACAGAAGGGAATGGAGGGCAACAGGGAAATAGGGTCACAAATGACACATGAGAGCTGGATGGGGGGCGGAAGAGAGTGCCAAGCACAAGAGCGGAGAATGAGTCAGAGCAGCACTTTCACAGTCTCAGGGTGCGGGAGAATGGCGTGGCATGGGGTGGGAAGGGTGGGTGGGGGTGCTCAAGCATGAAAAGAGTGAGGTCAAACACAAGCCAAGAAATGGGATGGGGATGATGATGGTGGACGGGGTAGGAGGGATGGAAGGGGGTAAGCAATGGCAGGAAGAGTAGGGGGAAGTCAGGGTAAGTAACAGTAGCAATTCTCTTTAGAAAATGGATCAGGATACAGTGACATGAGTTTAAAGCTTACCAGGGGTTCCAACCAAATGAAGAGGGGAGGTGGTGGGTGAGGTGGAGTTTATGGGTGAGGAGGAGGTGGTTATTGAGGAGGAGGAAGGAGTGGACCAACCGGTGGTTTGGTGGGGTGAGGTGGGTGGTTTGAACGGTGATTTTGTGGGGTGCGGTGGGGGGGTTTGGAATTTTTGATTATGTTTTATCTAAGTCCACCCCACCAAATGATAAAAAAAACAGACTCAGCCTAGGAATCTTGGGTGAAAAACCAAGACCAAAAAAATTTGGTGAAGTGATTTTTTAACTAACCTGAAATTAAAAATTACTCATCAAAGTTAGCAAGGGTGAGAGGAAGAATCCTTTATCTCATAAAAGAAGATGAGGTACAAGATGAAACAGGGATGAATTGAGGTGGATCAGGAATATCATCTTCAAATATTTTGTCCCATTCATCTTTGATGTCAGCCAAAAGATTGTGAAGAATTACACAAGTGATTATCCAATGGATGAGGAACTTCATTTCTTTGGGATTTTGAAGCAGGTTTTGCATTTCCCTTTAGCTTGCCCATCTTCCTTTCAGGACTCCTATGGCATGCTCAATCCAAAATTGTGATTGGGCAAGATGATGGTTGAAATTTGTTTTTCCTTGATTGTTGGAAAAAACATTTCAGTATGCTGGAACCACATATTTCCCGCTAGAAAAAGCTAAATTGGACAAAAGGTATTGATATTTGTCAAAGTTGTTCTCTGGTTGTTTGGCAACCCACATCCAATTGAAAATTTCCAAATCATGAAAAGAACCTGGAAGGCCAGCATGGGGGGATGTGAACCTCTTGTTGTTATCACAAACAAGTTGTAGGGCCATAGAGTATCTAAAAAAAAATAAACATATTTGGTCAGTGGTGTGATCAAAGATGTTATAAAAGTCATTGGAAAAGAAATGAATCAGTTGCCTTTTTTTGAAATCAACATTGTGGTTGTCATTTATCTTGGGTTTTCAACTCAAGGGTATGGTGGTTCCATCAACAAAACCAATGCAACCAGGAAAGCCTTTGGTCTCCATTACTTGAGATATCTCCTTGTGTTCTTCTTTGGTTGGCCATGAAAGGACTGAGAAACAAAAGATAGGATAGCAATCATGACTCTTTTGGTGTATAAGTCAATGCTTCCATAACTGAATGAGAATAGATTTTCAAATCAATGGATTCCTGCTCCATTTCCATTTGATCTCAATCTAAAAAGAGAAAAAGAATTTTGAATGGCTGGATTGCGTTGAGGATTCTGAGAATTGTTCTGGAAGATGTGGTGGTCTTCAATCATCTCCAAAAGTTTCATGAATGAAGGCAAAAAATTTTGGAATAGTTCCTGGAATCTTAAGTTGGGGATGAGATGAAGATTTTTCCTTTCATACATAGGGTTGTGGAGGGTGTGGATTATTGGAACCATGTATATTTTCTTTTCCAAAAGAGAATTCAAATCTAACCAAGTTTATTCCAAATCAGAGTCTGAATCAGAGTCTGAATGGGAGTCAAAAACTAGCAAAAGTTCCGTCAGCTTTTTTGCGTTTTCAACATGCTGGCGGGAAGTTTGATTGGAAGTGTTGAGAAAGATGGCGATGTGATGTAGGGTGATGAGATGATGATGGGATTTGTGTGAAGATGGAGATGTCAAAATCAATAGAGATGAGATGTATGTGATTCAATGGAGATGCGACTGGTATGGATTTGCTGATGTGGATGGGTGTTTTAGATGTGATGGATGGTGGATGGATGATGATGCATAAATGGCGGGTTCAATGGCGGGTATGATGTTTTAAATCCCCCATTTTCATGAAACCCGCCATTTTGAAATACACCAGTTAGGGGGTATGTGTATTTCAGAAACCCACCATTAAAAATGGCGGGTTTGTTCAAAAAAATGGTGGGTTTCTAATGGCAGGTTTGCTGACTTTGATACATCCTAATAAATCAATAAACTAAATAAATCAATAAATCATTAAACTAAATCAACAAATTAAATTAAAATTAAAAGAATAAAAAATACAAATAAAAATTCACAATTTCCCATACATAATTAAATGAATGAATGAATAAATGAATAAATAATGAATATATAAAATCAACCAAAATTAAAATGTAAAAAAAATACAAAGGAATAAAAATAAATAAATAAATAAATTCAAATTTAAATTTAAATTTCCAAGCCAACTCAAAATGGGTTGTCTAGAGCAGTTTGCAACCCATATGGGTTGTGAATGGCCATTTCGGCCTCAGATGGGTTTTAAACAGCCATTCACAACCCAGATGGGTCACAAACAGTCCTTCACAACCCAGATGGGTTGAAAACCCCACCACCCAATCCATTTTGAGTCATGAATGGGTTTTTTAGGATTGAAAATTTAAAACAACCCTTTTTTTAAATTGAAAGATTTGAATATTTAATGTATATGGCTTCAGTGAGAAAGACTGAATCATTTCAAATGAATCAAAATTCTCAAACATTTTTCTTTGTTTTATTAATCTTTAAAAATCATATTTTGAATTGATAAACTTTCCAGAAATTAATCAAGCATAAACAAAATTTTTTTGAAAAGCAAACCTAAAAGATTTCAAGATTCAAAATGTTCCAGAAAGATTTAAAAATTTTACACACTGCATAAATTTGAATGAAAAAGATTTTTCTACATGTTGAAAATTGGAAAATAACTTAGGGAAAAAATTATAAATTTTTTTTTGAAAATTTTTGTCATCATTAATACTGTTTATGACGTGAGAAAGACACTCCAAAGAATGGTTTGAACTTCCAAAAGTAGTCTGAATTGAATCATGAATTTTGAATTTAAAAACAAATTTAAGAAAATATTTTCAAAAGTGGCCCCAAAAACAATGCACATATATGTTTTTGTTGCTTTCTATGTGTTGGAAAATAATTTTTAGAAGTTGAAACCCTTCAAAAAATCAAAATGATACTTTCTAGGGTTCTTTGAATCCCTTCAAAACAAGAACATTTATTTTAAAAACCCCAAAAATGGTTTCAAAATCAGGAAAATTGAAATTTCCAGGCAAACTAAAAATTTGTGGATTCATGAGTGTAGGTGCATATAAATGCAATCTCCTATTTCTTTTTTCATTTTGGTTTTTTTATTAAAGTTTTATCTTCCCTTTTTGCAACATGACTTGATTAGCCTTTCAGAAAGGGGAGTAGCAGAATATTTCTTGACCCTTCATTATTTGTAGGAATGTCTTTTGCAATTTACTATCACAAATTTAAGCCACGTGCACAGAGACTTTGGCCAGGGTTATGGTTGAATTAGGCTCACTCCACCACAATACTGGTTAATCAATTCCAGCTGTGAAGGTGGAAAACTTAAACTGTATTTTCAAAATCCCTGAAGCTGAAGTTGACCTCATGGGATTTCTTCAGCCGGAAGGACCTGCAAAATCACCCATTGAACACTTCATTTTTGAGAAATTTATCTGCACCAATGGTTGAATTATATTAATTAAAATGTTGTGCCAACAGCAAGTTCAACCCATTGCAATGGTTTACTTAGGCCCAGTTGACCATGTCCCTGGAGAATGAAAGAAAGCAGGAAAAAAATATGTAAGAAAAAACATCCATATTGCTTTGATAAAGTATGATTGCTCCAAATGAGAAATCAAAAACACTGAAAAGAAAACAGGGAAATGAAAAAAATAATAATCACCATATTTTTGGCCTATTGGATCAATTCTTCAGGCAGAGTATACCAGCATTCATAATGCCTTGAGGACTTATATTTTTTCCATAGAGTTTGTTTTGAAAAAACAAAATTTACAAAAGAAAAAAAAAAAAAACAAGAAAAAAAAAGAAAAGGAGAAAAATAAGTCAAATTGAAAGGAATACTAAAGAGAGAAACCTTTTCCTGTAAGTAAAATGAAGAAAAATATTGATAATTTTTTTGTTCATTGTTTTTAAAAAAATGAAAAATGAAAAATAAAAAACTGCAATAAAATTTGAAAAAATTATAAGAAACGGCAATATCAAATTTTCAACCCTACACAACCCGTTCAAAAATAAAAAAAAGTTGTGTGGCGTGGTTTGCAACCCATCTGAGTTGTGAAAGGCTGTTTGCAACCCATCTGAGTTGTGAATGGCTGTTTGAAACCCATCTGACTTGTGAACAGCTTTTTGCAACCCACAGAGTTGTGAATAGCCATTCACGCCTCAGATGGGTTTCAAATGGCCATTCACAACTCATTTTGAGTTTTTTTTTGTGCAATTTTCGCCCTGTTCACAACTCCAGGGTTGCAAGAAAAATATATATATATTTAAGCATATTTTTATTTTATTAATTTAAATTTACTTAAGGGGTGATTATGAATTCATTGCCCATATGAGCTGTGTACACAACTCAGTTGGGCCATGTGGCACGCTACACAGCTTGATTGTAGTCGCGTAGCCTCCATAGAACTTGAGTGTAGTTGTTTGGCCCCCACACAACGGCAAAGGTGGTGTGGGCCAACACCCAACTACATTTGACTCATGTGGGGCTGTACACAACTTGAATGTAGTTGTGCTTGATGCCACACCCCTTCAAGTTTTTCGGGCCAAAAAATAAGAAATTAAAATAAAAAAAATAAAAATCTAAAATAAAATAAACCAAAATAAAAAGAAAAAGAAAAACAGAAATCAACCAAAAGATCAAAGAATGTTGATTTTTTGGTTTAAAAAATAAAAAGAAAATAAATAAAAAGAAAATAAAAATAAGTAACAATAAATAAAAAAAACTGAATACAACAAAAAAACCAAAAATTAAATGAGCAATGTAAGAGTCTATGGAGCATCCCTCTAGTATAAGTGCCAAAAAATACAAGTTCAACTTGACTATTCCTAAAGTGAAAGTTCCAAAAGATACAAGTTAAACTTGAAAAGCCCTGAATTAAAAACACAACAAAAAGACAAGTAACTTTACAAGCCCTAAATTCAAAACACCAAAATAAAAAAGACAATTAAATTAACAAGCCCTAAAGTAAAAGCACCAACAAAAAAAACAAGTTCAACTTTTGTTAAGCTGATCTCATCACAAGAAGTAAAAGTACTCCTTATGATGGGATCAGCCCAACACAAGTTGAACTGAATTACCAATAATATCTCATTCAAAAAACTCATCATAATGATTTTAACTCAAAACACTCAACATAATTATGTTCACAATTTGATAAACCTTTATATTAATAGAATTACAAACTAGCTTCATCAGAAGCACCATCATATGAAGACCCAATGATGAAATGATCTCTATAATGAAATTCTTTAATCTAGAATTCACATGCAGCTGATCTTTGAGATGATCAAACCAACCAGAAGCTTTCTTTGAAATGAATAAAGAGGGTTTTGCAATAATGGGCAGGATTGGAATCATTTCTCCCTCAATTAATCATAGAGACCAGTGGTTATTGTTTAAAAAGGAAATATAAATAAACTCTGATTGATCTGTAACGCCTTTCTTCATTAAATTATAAGACCAACATGACTCCAATGAAATAAAACATATAGGTCTGGCATATGTGTCTGCTGTTATTTGACCTATGTCTAACTTAGCCAGCAATATTCAAGAGGGAATATTTTTCTTGATTTCTTCAACATAAAGTCTTTTTTTAATATTTTCTACCTCTTTTTCAACACCCATAATCTTAATTCAACATGATTTATCTTTCTCTAAGGTTTCAATAATTTCCTTTTGCACATTAAACTGACCATGTTCATCATACTCAAGCAACTTACCAATGTCTCTAAATCTGCAATTTCCATAACCGATTGGATCTTAAATCTCACCCAATAAATTATGTAATTTCTCAGGTATTTGATTGAAGTATTTCACTTTGATTTCCTACAATCAAAACTCACTCAGCCAAAATTTCAAGAAAATTAATAAATCACATGAATACTCACCCAAGATGAGCTTCCAGTTGATGCTTCCTGCACTTCTTCTACCTCTGAAGAGGATTTTTATTCCAAATGAAGTGAGGCTAATTCACTTTCATTCTCTTCCTCTGAAATATGAAATTCAGATTCTGATTCTGAATAATTTTACTAAAAATTAACATCATATCATCATCAGTTCATTAAACCCAAAAAATGGGCATTTAACCAAAGAAAAGACTTAAAATATTTCCTATTTTCTTATTTGGTGGCCCTCTAATTATCTTTTCCTGATTAAGCTGATTTTTAATGTGTTCAAATCAAGAAGGATCTCTCCTGGTATGTTTCAATATTTGACTTCCTCTGCTTCATTGCAAGACTTGAGGTTCAATTCTTGGCTTTGATCAATAATTTTTGGTCTCCTGAGTCAAGTGCTTCAACAGCCACAGCCCGCAATGATCTTCTTCAGGATATCCCATGATTGTTTCATTGAGCTTCTCATTTAACTAAAAAGGGTTCAGCATTCAATCAAGATCAACCTTTCAAAATGCAAAAGGATCAAATATTAGTCAAGTAGGAATCATCAATGAAAAAGCATCAATCCCATTAAACCAACTTACAGAACTAGGACTGCTAGGGTCATAATCCTACACCCACTGAGGATGAAAATACTGAGGTACAATGGATCCTTGAAAGACTAGTAGGTCACCTATTTCCAGACTCCTAGATGCCAAGACCCTTGCTATCTTTTTGCTAACAGAGGTGATAGAATAAATAATAAATATTTTATTCAATAAATGCAGCGAAAATCCGTAAAATATTTGGATAAAGCAATTGCAAGGTTGTATGGTTTGGTTATGATTTAATATTATTGATAAATATTAATAAATTGATAATCAAATAAATAAAAAGAGGGGATTTAATGATATTGGGGATATTTAACACCTCTTCTTCAGGGAATTCACTTTGAAAACACATAGGCCTGGTTAATTTGGAACCTTTAATTTATATTCTTAAATAAGATATTTCCCCAATGGAATATATATACATATCTATAATATATGATGGAGTGGAAGGGCTTTGTAACCAAGCTTCCACAACATAAAAAGGACAATTAACTCACTTGTATATTATTAAAGCCTTTGGGTACCCCATTGGGACATGTGCTGGTGGGTTTAAACCTGTGACTGGGGTTGAAGGTTGCTCAGCAGCATAAATTGAGAATCACTTTGGCACAGTCTTGGGATATATATTTAACTGGGTCTGCCATCTTGATAACCTCAGAAAGTTTCCTTTATTTATATCTTTTTGGGTTCAATTACTGTCCTTCTGAGGGCTATAGGGGCTCAAAGGGACGGGTGCTAATGCTAGAAGGTTACCAGTGGTAGCCCATCAAATGTTCTTGGCTCTATATCACGGGTAGTGTCTAGTTCCACTGGGTAATGGAATTATTTCCTATTTTAATTGATTTAATGGCATGTGAATAACACCTTATTTATCTACCTGATCTTAATTTAATTAATTATTCTAATTAAATTATCCCAGGTTGTTAATATTTCCTCTTAGTGAACATCCCTACAGATAATCTGATGTAAGATAATTTCTCATTTTGTATTCACAGATGGGAGCAAAGTCATAGTAATCATTTTGGTCCTTATTTTCAAAATTTTATTCATTTACTAAATTTATTAATAAAAAATATACTTTGTGGGAATATATGAGATATTTTTACATATTCAATTTCCTTTGTAGGTCACGGACATGCTGCTATCTTGAAGTTCTTACATATGTAACTTTAAGGTATTTTAAAATATTTCTTAATCTTAGGTTATATTATTTTTGAAATTTTAGTATTTTTTTATTATATTTAGTAGAAAATATGTAAAAAGTATATTTTAAGTATTTTATATATTGTTATGTATTTTTATACTATTTACCAACCACTGGGACATGCATTACATATGTAGTATTTCCCCGTATTAGCTGGAGCACTTTTACATGGTACCTTGGCTTCTCAAGCCATCTGTCAGTCTGTCTGTCCGTAGTCCTGTGGCTGCATACTTGTCAGAATCCCTGGGACTGTGTACCAGCCTTGTTTGTATGAGGGTAGTGCTGCTGCTCAGCTGCAGGGGGATGTCCTAGTTTCCAGGTCTACATGCAGGAATTGTGGCACAACACAAATCCTTGTGTAACTACTAAAATATACATAAAACCTCAATTCTGAGTGAATTTTTGATGTTTAACCTATACATTACATTGCATGTGAAATATTAAAATTGCCAAAAAGGTTCCATATTGGTGCAGTGACCTTTTTGGTCAATTCTTTTTTAATTATTTAAAATATGAAGGAGTTATATTTCAAGGGTGGGTTCAGTGAGTGACCCTACCTTGTTTTGGGTGGTTAATCCATTTATTTAATAATAATTATGTATTTCCTACTCCTTCTTATTATTTTTTTCATTTTCTTTTTCATTTTTTATTCTTGTTACTTTTATATATTGCTCTATATATAGTAGTAAGCTGACACCTATTTTTTGGGAATAGGGAAAACCCATAGTGTTGCAGTATGACTTGGTGCACACTTCCCCATCATGGTTCTGTTTGAATTTCTCAAATTGTTCCACAAAAAGTTTAATTGCCTCCAAAAACAACTTGTATCCAAACAGTAACAGTTCAGTTGGAAGAACAATGCCTATTTTCATTCAAGAGTTTTCAAGAGCACCCTGAACCAATTTAATTTGATTTAAAACTTTTCCCTCTAGTTTTTTCCAAACATCCAAAATTTTTCCCAAAGAATTTTCAAGGAATCAATTGAGGGTAGCATGGGCCTCTTCAACCCATGACATGGTTTCATTTCCAAAGTCAGGGTTTTTGAAAGTCAAAGCCATTAACATGTTTTTTTCATAAAGAAGATGTTATCTTCATAAAATAGAGCACATCCTCATGGTCTTCCAAGGAAAACTTTATACAATTCATGATTTATGCAACACAAAAATAGGAAGATTAACAGTAGAGGCAGTAATTTTTCCCTTACTCTAAGTTCCCCATCATTTACCTCTTCCTCCCCCTTGGTTTTTGGGGCCCCATACTTAGCCCACAGAGACATAAATCTTTGCCATCCTTCAATGTCATTATTGAAGTGCACTTCAGAGTTTGCTTGTATGTTTTTAGACAAGTGCCACTTACAACACAGTCTTGTTGACTCACGGAAACTCTGTTTGATAGCACAAATCAGAGCTTTTTCACAGTCCATCACAAATACTTTGGGAAGTCCGTCAGGATCATAAGCCAGCTCCTTTGATGCGTTTACAGAGCAATAGTAAAGCTCAAACATTTCTCTTTTTATAAAAAGACCTTTTGTCAACTTTTTACAGTTGGATTTATTTCCTGCAACATTAAATATAGGGATGTCTAAATTATTTTATTTATAAGTACAATCCAGCATAGCAATAGGATGGAATTTTTTGAAAGTTGTTAATGCCTCAGGGTGGGCCAAGAATAGGGCCTCCAAGTGACCCTCCCCACTAAATTTTTACCAATGAACCCAACTTGAATTACCAAGTTGTTCAAAGAGGACCTCCATAACTCTTTTCCCTCCTAGTTCTGGTAGCTCTACCTTACACTTAGTTTTATAGATTTTTTGGTCATCCACATATTTGCCACCATGGACCTTGCTCAATTATCTTTTCAGTTGAATGTTAGGGTGTAGCAAAGTTAGAAAACCCTCCATTAGAAACCCACCATTTTTTTTACCAAACCCAGCATTTTTAATGGAGGGTTTCTGAAATACACATACCCCCTAACTGGTGTATTTCAAAATTGCGGGTTTCATGAAAATGGCGGATTTCAAACATCAAACTGGCCATTAAACCTGCCATTTATGCATCATCACCCATCCACCATCCATCACATCTAAAACACTCATCCACATCAGCAAATCCATACCAATTCCATCTCCATTTCATCACACACATCTCTCTTGATTTTAACATCTCCATCTTCATACAAATCCCATCATCATCTCATAAACATTTTTCTCAACATTTCCAATCAAAATTCTGGCCAGCATGTTGAAAACGCAAAAAAGCTGACTGAACTTTTGGTACTGTTTGAATATCATTCAGACTCTGATTCAGACTCCGAATGGAATCAACTTGGTTAGCTTTGAATTCTCTGTTGGAAAAGCAATACATGGTTACAAGAACACACACCCTCCACAAACCTACGTATGAAAGGCAAAAGCTTCATCTCATCCTGGACTTAAACTTCCAGAAACTATTCCAAACTTTGTTGCCTTCATTCATGAAACTTTTGGAGATGATTGAAGACCACCACATCTTCCAGAAAAAATTCTTGGAATACTCAATGCAATCCAGTCATCCAACTTGCTGTTGCTCTTTTTATATTGGGATCAAATTGAAATGGAGCAGCGATTCATTGATTGGAAAATCAATTCTCAGTCAGTTATGGAAGAATTGACTCATAGACCAAAAGAGTCATGATTGCTATCCTATTGTTCCATTGCTCAGTCCTTTCTTGGACAACCAAAAAGAACGCAAGGAGATATCTCAAGTAATGGAGACCAAAGGCTTTCCTTGTTTCATTGGGTTTGTTGATGGAACCACCATCTCCTTGAGTAGAAAACCCAACCTAGATGGTAACCACTATTTTGATCACAAAAAAAGTTAACTGATTCATTTATTTTCAAATTACTTTGATAACACCTTTGAACACACCACTGAACATATATTTTTAATCTTTTTGTTCAGATACTCTGTGGCCCTACAACTTGTTTTTGATAACACCAAGAAGTTCATATCCCTCCATGCTGGCCTTTCAGGTTCTTGTCATGATTCATACATGTTCAATTGGATGCGGATTTCCCAACAACCAGAGAAATACTTTGACCACAATCAATACCTTCTTGCCGATTCAGCCTATGCTAGGGGGAAATATGTTGTTCCAGCATACTGGAATATTTTTTCCAACAATCAAGGAAAAACCAATTTCAAATATCATCTTGCCCAATCACAAGTCTGGATTGAGCATTCCATAGGAGTCCTGAAAGGAAGATGGGCCAGCTTAAGGGAAATGAAAAAACAGCTTCAAAACCCCAAAGACATGAACTTTCTCATCAACTGGATTTTCACTTGTGTAATCCTTCACAATCTTTTGGCCAAAATCATAGATGAATGGGAAAAAATATTTGAAGATGATATTCCTGATCCGCCTCAAGTCATCCATGTATCATCTTGTTCCTCATCTTCTTCTATGACAGAGCAGATTTTACCCCTCACCCTTATTTCTTTTGCTTTAAATACTGCTCATTTGCCTAAGCTAATTTCTGGCCATAATTATAAAACTTACCTGGCCCCAGGCCCGGACCGAAAAGTGACCCAAACATGGCCCAATTCCCTCACTCCCTTGTAAGTTTTTTTTTCTTTTTTTTTGGGGTGCTGATTTTTTTTTTTTTTTGGTACAGTTTTTTTTTTTTTTTTTTTTTTTTTAGTACAGTTTTTTTTGTTTTTGGTTATCACGTTTCTGGTGAACTTGGGATCAAGTCCAGGTTTTGTTTCATTTCTTTTGATCCAATCTTGTTTCACTGATGATGTCCATTTGAATGAATTTTTTTTTTGGTTTTTTTTTCAATCCCTCAACTGCTATTGGTGAATGTCCAATTCTTCTCCCATCCACCTCAAAATGTTACACAAACAATCAAATCCCATCCTGTTCCTCACCTCAATCAGAGTATATGGATGGGAGGGATCGAGATGTAAGGAGATGGGTTTACCAACATAATGAAAGGTGGGAAGAATAGGGCCTGTCACCAAAAGAGGATTCAAATGAGATATTTCAAAATATCTTTGGAGTTTGCTGAGGAAGGTATTAAGAAAAAGGTGGTCTGGTCTGGTTGGAAAAGGCGTCCTTTGTATCTGTAGCCTTCAATTGTTGCCAAAAAGAAAAAGAATAATTGAAAACCCACCCAGGAAGAGTGTGAGCAAGAAAAACAAAAAATCAAATGGTTCCATTTCTTCCACAGTGGAAAAGGAATTGACCTTGATTGATCTGATCACCAAGCCCTGGTTGAAATAATTGATTTTTTCCCTTGGATAAACTCTCAGATCAAGATAAGAAGGGCATCAACTTTGTCACCACTTTCCTTCACGGTTCAAAAAAAATTTGTCAACCCAGTTGGTCCATCAAGATCTTGGGGTGGAAAAATGTGGGAAGTTGTATGGAAAAAATTGATGCACCCTATGGAGTTATTTGGACGTTATGTGAAGAAAACATCTATTAGATATTCTCCTCAAGAGTATGCTTTCCTCAACCTTAAGGCCAAAAAAGTATCCCAAATTCTAGGACCAACGTTTTGTTGGCCAAAATTTCCTTTGAATCAAACTGTGATAACATGAAGGACAACAAAATCCCCTCTTTCTCTTTTTTGGAATTTGGTTCCATGCCTCAAACGTTTGATTGCTCCCTACACATCAATTTCACCTTGAATTCTTTTTAAAACTCTCCTCATATTGAAAAAGGCAACATCTCTGGCTACTCCTTTTTACTTGTGGTTCCAACAAAGAAATAAAATGGTCAACTTGTTGAAAAAAGGGGAAAATATCAAGTATTGGATGGACAATTTTTTTTTCCTGACCTTGGCTTTGCAATTGATTTAAAGCAAAAAGGTATAATCAAAATTTTTTGGGCAGCTAATAAGTACAAGCACTGTACCTTTCCTGCTGTGGACACCGCAACCCATACCAGAATGGCCATGTCCCTTCAAATTGATAACAAAACTAGAAAAACTTGTAGGGACTTGAATAATGGCCAAATTTACTCTAGAAACAAATTATAAATAAAAACAAAAAATATCTGTATTTTGAAGGGGTTAAGAATACTCTCAAATGTTGTAATCAAAAATATTTTTTTTTTTTTCTTTCACCCATGAAAATATATTTACAAGCCCAGAATTCAAGTTATCTTCTGTATTTCATCTACTGTTCTACTGCTACCAATGCAAGCCAAGGCTACTGATACCTTATCTATTTTTTTGGTTGCAAGTTGTTCCCTCCCCTTTTCCAGTTGTGCTTGCTGTCAATCCTTATCCTTTTCCTCTTTTTGAACCTCTAGCTCAGCCTGTTTCAACTTCCACTCTGCATCCCATTTTTGTTGATGAGCCAAACTCTGGGCTTTCTCCTTTTGAACATCCATGGCCAGTTGAAAATCCCACTTTTGTTTTCCAAACTAAAGTTTGTCAGATTCAATTTGTTATTTTGACTGTTTTTTGCAGCTGAAATTAAATGAGAATGATTTTGCAAGCAAGGATATTCAACCAATGGACTTACATGAATCTTGCTTCTCCATGATTTCTTTAAATCCTGAAAAACCAGAAGTGTTTCTCCTATTTTGATCACTTTTGGGGTTTATATTGATGGAATTGGAAGCCTTTTTCTTACCCTTGGTAGAGGAGGTTTGAGTCTGAAAGTTGTCACTAGTGTTTGAACGCAATGTGGGAGGCCCCATTGGCTTGAGTTATTGGCTATTCTGGAATGGATGAGCCTGTTTTTTTACAATCTAAATCAGTCAGGATTAACCAGACAGAAGAGAATAGAGCTTGGTTCCTTACTTGAACCAATGTTGAGGGTAATGGAGACTGAGGAATATGTTGTTCTGTTGGATTATTGTTGATATGTCACAGCTCTGCGCTACCGCGCGCCTCCTTTCTCACCATCCGCGCCTCCTGAGGCGGCCATCTCTCCCGACCTGGCCTCTCCTAAAACTCTGGATCTCCTTCTGATTCCTTCTCCGTGACTTCTCCGTTCTTTTCTCTCTTCTCTGTTCTCTTCTTTTTTTTCAGTCTACGACCTCCTTTTCTTTTCCTCTTTCATTTCTCATTCCCTCAATTGTCCACCAACCTCTTACCTATCTACCTCGAAGATCTCAACTACCGTCCATCATCAACGGCCTCTCATCTCCTCTGCTTCGTGCGCCTCAACGTCTGTCGACTAGCCATCTCTGCCTGGTAAGACTCAACACTTCTGGACTCTCAACCTTGTTCAAATCTAATCATCAGACTGCTTCAAACATCATCAAATCTCAACACAAGTCCTCCTGAAGACATCTACCTCAATCTCCACCATTCTCCCCTACTCAATCTCTTGGCTTCTGGCGTAGGATCCTTTCTCATTATCCACCTCTATGTCATTCCTGCCGTCTCTATTCTTTCCTTGTTTCTCATGTTATTTGTTTTGTCTCAGTCTGCTGGTTTCGTGTCATAAAGAAATTTAGCAAGTGTTCTCAAGTATATTCATATCTCCATTCTGTACTTTGTTTCTATTCTCTTCATATCTCTTTCTACTCATTTCCTTATATATGTGAATCCCTACTCACTTCCTTATATGTCACACACTGAACACACCAAAACCATCCCCACTCAATCTCTAGACGTGCGCTCTTCCTTTCTTTCACATTGTGCTCTTATGATGTCACACTACGCGTGACATCCAGTCATGGCTCCTCTACCTGAGGACAGAGATTGAGGAAAGTAGAAGGATTTCTTTCCTCATCCTTCTACTTTACCAACCATCCCTGTTATTCCTCAGGTAAGATTTTCCTTGCTCCTTTATCTTCTTCTCACCGTATATGTTTCCTTTTTTTCTCATGAAATTCATCCTTCTACTTTACCAACCATCTCTGTTATTCCTGAGCTCAACATGTTCTGCATCAGAAAGGTTGATGAGATCTGCTAAGCCAGGAAGAGATCAATCCAAAGAAGGAGGGGAGGGGTCCAAGGTTTGGTTTGACACATCAATCAATGCGGAGGTAGATGTGATTGGATCTGATTGCCTTTGAATATCCTCCTTGGCATTGGATGTTGGGCACTCCAAGGCAATGTTTTATTCAGGATCAACATTGCTAGGCTGATCATCCCCAGCCCTGTTCTAGGAGGGGATTGAATTAGATTGTTGGGCATCAAAAGCAGCTAAATGGGTGATTTTGCCTTCTTACCAAAGATTTCATCCATTTGAATATAAAAAGGACAAATGGAGTCCAACTTATCAACCATCAAGTCTCTTCCCTTGGCTTTGTCAGAGTCCGTGATACCAAGGCCATCATAGATTGACATGGAGTGGGCCTTTTTTTACTTTGCTCAATAATTCTTGAATTGCTCCCTCATCTGTTTGGATGACAGATCCAGCGTTTTGTTCTTGAGTTTATTGGCCATCGGGAGATAACCATTTAAATTAGAGGATGGAGGTTTGCCAACACGTGTTTCATTTTCCAATCCAAAGCAGGCATCATAGTTGGAGCAAATTTTGAGCCAGTTGACCAGTATGATGTGATCAGCTCTCTTGAGATGACTTGATCCCTTGGTAGCTGATGGGGGAGGATTTTTTGAGCCCTTGTAAGCTGATGGGGGAGGATTTTTTGAGCCCTTGGAAGCTGATGGGGGAGGATTGTTTTTTTGTGTAGTTCCTTGGCAATGTTTTCTTTGGTGTGTTGGAATTTTGTGTGGAATTTCAGGGGGAAGTTTTCTGAGGGGCCATTTGGAAAGAGTAAGGGAGGTAATGTGATGAGAGGGATAAAGTGACAAGCAAGATAAAGTGATGAGATATATGAATTGATGAGAGCAATAAAGTGAAAAGAGCAACAAAAAAACAATTGGATTCTTTGGATGAGGTTGGAGGTACAAGTTCTTCTTGGAGGTAGAGTGATGAGAGCAATGAAGCAATGAGATAGATAAAGTGGTGAGTGATCAAGTGATGAGGGTGATAAATTGATGAGAGTGATGATGAAAGTGATAAAGTGATGATAGTGGTGAATATTTTTATGATGAGGCTGGAGTCAAGAACATTTTTGATGAGGTTAGAAGTAGAAGGAGGTGGGAAGCCAGGGGTGGATGACATGGACAGGTGGAAGAAGCCTTTAAATACATTCATTTGAAAACACATACTTATTTCATTTTAACTTTGACATTTCTGATGTGAAATAAGTGGTTTTATTTTTATTTTTAATGGCAGGTTTGAAATGGACAATTTTTGTTGAAACCTGCCATTAAAAAATGGTGGTTTTGGTTAACTTTAATATGCCCTATTATTGAGCCCATCATTCATGCCTTCTTTCAAATTCACTAAGGCCATCCCAGAGATTATCCTCAGGTGATGATGCACTGAGGGTTTTGGAGATGTTTGATGGTTATGTTCATCATATATGTAGGAGATATGCCACAAGGGTTCTTCCTTTGTGCAAATTTCACAGATTAAAAACTTATACCCAACCTTCCTTGTGTGAATTTGCCTTGGCCGTTCAGTGAGTGATTTCCCAGAGTAGGAACCATTTCTATCACAGCCTGAATTCACATATTTATCATGCTTTGAGTTGGAAACTTTTAAAGTGTAACTATGCTTCATTGCCCATGTTTGACAATAGTTTTGTGCCTCTTTCCCAGGAGGAACAGCTCTCACAAGATGTGTGTGAAATGGATCTATCATAGTTACATGGTTACATAGTTACCAGCCACCAATCAGTTTCCATCAAATTTAATGAGGCAAAGACCAGATTAACATAAAATTTTACTCACCACCAGAGGTCATATCAATTTGTGAAACATTTTGTTCCTCAATTTTCACCCTAGATGAGGATGCAATGTCAGCTTCAAATGATTCATTACCCAAATCCTTCTTTTCCGCAGCTTTTTTCATGGAACTATCAATGTATTCCTTCAATGAAGCCATTTTAAAAAAAGGATGGCTTGCCTTTGTTCCCATAGTGAAAAAAAATGCAATGGTTCTTCAGTATTCAATCCATATTTCAATCAAACAAATACAAAGTTTGCTCACTTTTGAGTTGAGAAAGATCAAGTTTAGTGAGAATTTTTTTTCAAGTTTCACTTTAGTTTCAATCATTTGGTTTGCAGTTTCACTTTATTTCACTTTGGATTCACTTTAGTTTCACTTGGGGATTGCTAGGTGTGGTCCAAAAGTCCACATAGTATGTTTTGATCCCAAATTTGGGTTGATGATACCCAAATGTGGTCCAGGGGGTCCCAGAAAAAATATGCACAACCTTCAGGGGGTTGTATAACCCCAAACAGACCTCAAAAAGACCATTTACGGGGGTACACAACCCAAAAATGCCATTAAAGGGAGTATGGCCCCCCCGGGGTTGCAGGTGTTTGAAACAAAACTCTTGACGCGTTTAGACAAGTTTATGGGCCCGCAAGCGCATTTTAGACGCCTCCATTGGGCCCTGTAGGGCCTCACACCACTCCCACACAAATGGGAGTCTTTAATTTATCATTGCCTTTTTTCCAGGCCAGACAACTTGGTTTTCCACTTGTTGACTTGTGATCCTCATTTATTTTTAATTTTTTTAAGTTCAATTTGTTTTTTCATTTATTTTTCTATTTTCTATTTTCTATTTTCTATTTTCTATTTATTTATTATTTCTTAATTCATTCATAACTTACTTATTTATTTATTGTTTTACTTCTGTTTGTAACTTGATTTTTGTTTGAAACTTGTTGAGTTGTGAACCTCTATTCTTAATTCATATAGGTTGTGAATGGCTTTTCACTCCTGTTTCCAAACCAGGGTTGCAAATTTAAAATGAACCTATAAAAAAATACAACAAGGTGAAATAAAAATAAATTTAAAGTGAATCAAGAAAATCCTAAAAAAAGGGTAATCATTTTCCCAGAACCCTAAACTACCATTGAAGCATTTTTCTGGTACTGGAACTGCTCGTGCCATTTTTATTTTTTATTTTTTTTCTGCTTCTTATTTTCAAGATCAAAAAAATTAATCAAAATAAGAATATAAGTGCATATCAGAGTTAGAAAACCCAAAATTAGAAACCTGCCATTTGTGTTGGCAAAAACCTCCATTTCTAATGGCAGGTTTCCAAAATACACATACCCCCTAACCAGTGTATTTCAAAATGGTGCATTTCACCCACCATTATCATCCATCAACCATCCATTTCATTAAAAACACAAATTGGGACCTCCACCTCAGCAATTCCATACCCATTCCAACTCCGTTGCATCATACACATCTAATCTCCATTGATTAACACCCCATTGCTTGACCTCTCCATTGCTGCGCATCTCCATCAAATCACACACATCCCATTGCATGCAAAACACAAATCCACAAATCCACCTCAGCAAATCCATACCAATCCAATCTCCATTGAATCCCACACATCTTGTCTCCAGTGCTACACATCTCACTCACATCACACCGATCCCATCATCATCTCATTGCCTCACGTCACATCACCATCTTTCTCAACATGTCCAATCCAACTTCCCTGAAACAAGTCAAAAAGTCAAAAAATCTGAATGGACTTTTTTTTATTATTTGAATCTTCTTCAGATTCAAATTTGGAATCAACTTGGTTATCTTTGAATTCTCTATTGGAAAAGCAATACATGGTTCCAATGAGACAGACACTCCACAACCCCATGTATGAAAGGCAAAAGCATCATCCCCTCCCTGAATTAATTTTTCAGCAAGCGTTCCAAACTTTATTGTTTTAATTTTTGCAACTAGTGCCCTTCTTCCTTTTCATCAAAAAAACGAAATAAAAATTATATAAAAATTATTTTTGAGATTTAAATCATTTCTGGTATGTATGTTATGATAAAAAATAAAATTATCTCTCATATATCTATTCAGTTGTCCTCTTATTGGTTGATTTCTATTTTATTATTTTTTATTTTATTATTTTATTATTTTATTATTTTATTATTTTTTATTTTTATATGTTTTTTTAATGACCAAATCATTTGGATTAACAAACCACTTGAGTTGTACTTCCATTCTTCTTTAGACTGCCTGTGCCCCCTATCCTATGGCCTGCTGTGTCTCTCATCTTTTGTATATTGTCTGTCACTGAATGGGTGAAAGTTCTTTGGTTCAATATTCATTCATTATTCAATTTATTTTCACATTATCAAACCAAAATTTGGTACTTTATTATTTTGCTTTTAATTAGACTATTTAAACCTGCTCAAATTCCTTTCAATTAATCTCATCCTTTCTCACTTCCATTGGAAATGATTGTCCCATTTGACTCCCCAATCCTCTCCTCTTAGCATGACAAGATTCAATTCCTCATTCCCTCTAAATTCTTCTCCAAAGTACCTCTTTCTAACTTTAAAATTTATTGCCTTCATTCATGAAAATTTTGGAGATGATTGAAGACCACCACATCTCCCAGAATGATTCTTGGAATCCTCAAAAAAATCCAGCTATCCAACTGGCAGTTGCTCTTTGTATATTGGGATCAAATGGAAACGTAGCATCAATTCATCAATTGGAGAATCTATTCTCAGTTGTTTATGGAGCCATTGACTTATACACCAAGAGAGTCATGATTTCTATCCTACCTTGTTGTTTCTCAGTCCTTTGTTGGCCAACCAAAGAAGAACGCAAGGAAATATCTCAATTAATGGAGACCAAAGGATTTCCTGGTTGCATTTGTTTTTTTTGATGGAACCAATATCACCTTGAGTCAAAACCCAAGCTAGATGGCAACCACTATTTCAATCAGAAAAAAGGGCAATTGATTCATTTCTTTTCCAAATCTGTTGATAAAACTTTTGATAACACACAGACCAAATATGTTTCATCTGTCTGTATGGATACTCTGTGGCACTACAAATTGTTTGTGATAACAAAAAGAACTTCATATCAATCCAGGCTGGCCTTCCAGATTCTTTTCACAATTCATATTTTTTCAATTGGATGTGGATTGCCCAACAACCAGAGAGGCACTTTTACCAAGATCAATACATTCTGGCCAATTCAGCTTATGCTATCAGGAAATATTTGGTTCCATTGTACCACAATTTTTCATCCAATGATCAAGCCAAAACTGATTCCAACTATCATCTTGCCAAATAACAATTTTTGATTGAGCATGCCTTAGGAGTCCTGAAAGGAAGATGGGTCATATGAAGGCAAATGCAAAACCAGCTTCAAAATTCCAAAGAAATACAGATCCTCATCAACTGTATTATTGCTTTTTTAATTCTTCACAACCTTCTGGCTGACATCAAAGATTAATAGGAATAAATATTGGAAGAAAATATTCCAAATCCTCCTCAATTCATCCCTTTCTCATCTTTTTGGTCATGTTCCTCCATGAGAGAGCCAATTCTACCCCTCACACTTTATTTATTTTATGAGTAACACTTGGATTTTAAATAGGTAAAAAATCAAATCACAGTATTTCTTTGTTTTGGTTGTTCAACCAAAAATCCTAGGCTGACTCCGGTTTTCTTTTCTTTTTTTTTTTTTTTGATGGGCTTGGAGAAAACAGAACCAAAACTTCAAAACCACCAACATCACCCCATCAAACCAAAAACTCTTTCCTCCTCCTCACCCACCACCACCACCTCACCCATCACCTCCACCCCACCCACCAACTCCACCTCACCCACCAGCTGTACTTCACCTACCACCTCCACCTCACCCACCACCTGAAACTCACAAACCACCTCCCCTCCTCCTTTGGCTAGCACACCTGGTAAGCAACCCTTCCCTCCTCCTAATCCTTATCCTCTCCCTGCTCTTCATTGGTTGCTGATCCTTTGATCAATCAACCTTTAGGACCCCCCCACCTCCTTGCTCAATGCCACAGGTAACCTCCTGCACCCTCCTCCTCCTCCTCCTCCTCCTCCTCCTCCTCCTCCTCCTCCTCCTCACCCTTCCACTCGCTTGATCCCTCCAAATTGCTTGATTTTTTGGCAATCAGTCCTTTAATAGATTGAAAATCAATCAAGCAATTGATTGGAAATCTATTTCTTGATCAATTGATTGGAAATCAATGGCTTGATCAATTGATTGGAAATAAATTGCTTGATCAATTGATTTGAAATCAATTGCTTTATAAATTGATGGGAAATCAATTGCTTCATAAATTGATGGAAAATCAATTGCTTGATCAATTGATTTGAAATCAATTGCTTGATAAATTGATTTGAAATCAATTTCTTGATAAATTGATTTGAAAGCAATTTCTTGATCAGTTGATTTAAAATCATTTCCTTGATCAATTGATTGGAAATCAATTGCTTGATCTATTGATTTGAAATCAATTTCTTGATAAATTGATTGGAAATCAATTACTTGATCAATTGAGTGTTTTCCTCCTCCTATAGTCCCTCTTGTCCTCCGCCTCATTTATTGAAGATTGAATTTTTTTTGGTAATCAGAGTTTACCAGTATATATTTTTTCTATGTTTGATGATCTTATACCTTGATTACAAGATTGCTGATGATTTTTTTTGTCTTTTTGGATAACATGCAATTCCACACACCCTTTGACTGCCATTTCTTTCTAAACCAGCCCTTGTTCTGTACTTCCAATCATTCTCCCACAAAACTCAAAATGTTATACAACAATTTTAATCCATTTGTGATCCTCACCCCAAGCGCAGGAGGTGCCTTGGAGGGATCAAGATGGAAGGAGATGTTTTTAAAAACATAAATAGGGGTGGTAAGCAGAGGGCTCAAATGAAAGATTCAAAATCTCTTTGGAAGTTGATGAAGAAGATTTTGATGAAAAGGTGGTGTGGTCTTTAAAAAAACTGCAAAATTTTGATTTTGACCCTGCTATTTCCACCAAAAAAAAATAATACTCAAAAAACCTCCCCTGAAGAGTTTGGACAAGCCAAAAAGAAAATAAAAAATTTCCACTTCTTCACCTCTTAAAAAGTGGATGTTCTTGACCGCTCCAATCAACACTCTCTGTTTGCAATAATTAAATCTTTCCCTTTGAAAGAAATCTCAGGACAAGATAAGAAGGACGTTGACTTTGTGACCACTTTCCTTCACCAATCCAAAATAAAATTCAATAATTTTGGCCCCTCAAGATCTTGGGGTGGAGAAATTTGGGCAATTGGATGGCCAAAATTGATGCACCCTTCTGAATTATTTGGAAGATATTTGAAGAAAGAAGCTATTAATCCTTCTCCTCAAGAGTAAACTCTCCTCAACCTTAATTCAGACAAAGTATCTGAAATTTTAGGCCAAATGTTCCAAAAATTATCCAGACTGGCACTTGGTTCCAACTTTCAAACAATGCTGGACAGAAATATCCGCCCTTTTTCTTCATTTAAATTTGGATCCTGGCTTGCTCCTTTTGACTTTTCTCCACATATTACTTTCACTTCAGATTCCTTCTACAATTCTACCTGAAATGGAAAAGGTGAAATCTTCCCCTTTTACTTTTTCATGGTGGTTCCAACCAGGGAATTGAATGGAAGAATTACCAACAGCAAGGTAAAATATCAAGTATCTGATGGTCACTTTGTTTTTCCTGACTTGGGTTTTTGCATTTAATTCAAACAAAAAGCTATTTTCAAAATGTTGTGGGAGGCAAATAAGTAAAATCACTGTAATTTTTCTGCTTTGGGGAATGTCACTCATAAAAGAATGGCCACGTCAATTTAAATCAAAAAAAACCACTCAAAAAAATATCAGGGACTTGAAAAGTGGACAAATATACTAAAGAAAAAAATGTAAATAAAAATCAAAAATAATTCTTTATTGGCAGGGTTAAAATTAGTCTCAAAAATTTTTGTATTTGAAAATAATTTCTTAGTTTTTATTTTTAAATTCTTCATCAAAGTAAATATTTTACAACCCAAGAAATCAACTAATTTTCTTTATTTCTTCCACTGTCCTACTGCTACCATTAAAAGCCATGGCTACCAATCTTTTTTTTCCATTTCTAGTTATTTCCTCTCCTTTTCTTGTCTCTCTTCCTGTAAATCCTTATCCTTTTCCTCTTTTTGAAACTCCTGCTGTGCCTGTTTCAATTTCCACTCAGAATCCAATTTGTTTCAATGAGCCAAACTCTTGCCTTTCTGCTTTTGAAAATCAATAGGTTGTTTAGGATCCCAGTTCTCCTTTTCAAATTGAAGTTTATCCAATTCAATTAGGGATTTCACTTTTTTTTTGAGGGGAATAGGAATGAGCTTGATTTTGAAAGTGAGGAGATTCAATAAATTTGCTTAATTTTATCTTGCTTCTCCATGATATCTTCAAAGCTGGAAGTATTGGAATTGTTTCTCCTATTTTGAAGGCTATTGGGTTTGAAGTTGATGAAATTGAAGGCCTTTTGCTTTTTCTTTGCTGATTAGAATTTTTTTGGAAGGTAATAACTTTCATTTGATGGTGTTGTGGGAGGCCCCCTTGACTTGAGTGTTTGGCCATTCAGAAATGGATTTTTCTGTTTTTTTACAATCTAAATCAGCCAGGATCAACTGGACAGAAAAGAAAAGAAATTTCTTCCTAAATTGAGCAGATTTTGATTGTAATGGAGATAGTGGAATAACTTGCTCCTCATTGGCCAAGTTGGTAAGTTTTTCCACCCCATGAAGAGAGAAATCCAAAGAAGGAAGAGAGAAATCCAAAGAAGGAAGTGAGTGGTCCAAGGAGCGGTTTGAATCATTGGTCAATGCTGATGTAGACATGATTGGAGCTGGTTGTGTTGTAATATCCTACCCCACATCCAGTTGTGGCCACTCATATTTTTCATTGGGATCATCATTGCTAGTGCAAGCATCCACAGCCAAGTCCTCAGCATCAACTGAATAAGATTTTTGGGCCTCAAAAGAAGCTAAAGGGGTGATTTTTGCCTTTGTTCCAAATATTCCATCCATATGAATATAAAAATGCCAGATGGAGTCCAAATTATCATGCACTAAGTTGATTCCCTTGGCTTTATCTGTGTTGGTGATACCAAAGCCAGTGGAGATTGAAATTGAATGGGCCTTTTTATACTTTTCTCAATAGTTCTTTAATTGCTCCTGCATCAGTTTGGATGAAAGATCCAGCCTATCTTCTGTTTTATTCTTCAGTTCATTTGCCATCAGTAGAAAAACATTTAACATAGAGGATGGAGGTTGGCCAACTTGTGTTTATTTTCAGATCCAAAGAAAGTTTCATAGTTGGAGGGAATTTTGAGACAGTTGACCATGATAATGTGATCAGCTTTCTTGAGCTGACTTGAGCCTTTGGAGGCTGATGGGGGACGATTTTTTGTTGTAGAGTTCCTTGGGGATAATTGCTTTTTTTTATTGGATTTTTGTGTGGAATTGCAGGGGGAGGTTTTCTGAGGGTCTGTTTGAAAAGAGTAAGAGGGATGAAGCAATGAAGCAATGAGAGCAATAAAGCAAATACACTCAGGAAGTGATGGGAACAATAGAGTGATGAGAGTGATGATGAGAGTTAGGATGTGATGAAAGTGAGGATGAGATTCAGGATTTTATTAAAGTGATAAAGTGTGAAGAGAAATGAAGCAAACAGAGCAATAGAGCAATGAGAGTTAGGATGTGATGAAAGTGATAAAGTCATGACAAGAGATGAGAGCAATGAATCAATTTTTTTGGATGAGTTTGGAGGTACTATTTTTCTGATGAGGTTGAAGGTTGAAGCCAGGGGTCATGATGTGGAATTTTGTGTGGTTGTGATGGTGAAAGCCTTTAAATAATTTATTTGAAAAAAACCATTTATTCTCAGGTATCTCTGACACTTATGATGTGAAATAAGTAGTTTTTTGATTTTTGATGGCGGGTTTGAACTTGCTGATTTGGGTTAAAGCCCACCATTGAAAAATAATGGCTTTTCTTAACTCTGATACGCCCTACTGGTGAATAAAAGAGGCATTTATTAAATTATAATTAACTTGATGATATCCTGTCAAATTTAAAATGTCAATAAAAATACTCCAAAATCTCAAAATAAGCACCTTTTTTATTGAGGAAGTAGATAAATATGTTTAATAACACCAATATTTACACGATATTTTGGTGGAGGGTGATTGCGAAAATTTTAAAAGAATTTCTGAATGCTTTTTTTGGAGCATAAATTTCAATTTCATTTCTCTGAAATACTTACGTAGACTTGTATCTACCATGTCTATCAGAAATTTCTTTTATAAAGCTGAAAATTTGATTTTACAAACTAGTTCCACAAGGAATTCATTGAATTTTCTTCTAGTGCAGATCATAAAATAAGATTATTCAACACTTTGAAAACATCAGATTTTTTGATATATTTTTCTAAAACCTTTTGGAGGAATATTCACATCATCTTTTAACCTTCTAATGAATTTTTTTGAATATTATTTTTAGAAAGAAATTGAATTAATGGCAAAGGCCTTTTGAATTTTTTTGGAATGCACTTATTTTTGAATATGAAATAATTTTTGTCAGATCTTTTTTTCCTTTAAATCTCATTTCTTGCATGGTTCAAAAATAAAAAAAATCAGAGAATTTTACTATGGTCTCTGGGCTTTAAAATCAATTGAACAAAATCATGCGCCGCATGACAAAAGCACTGCCCTTGAAGAGGTTAAGATGGTTGAACATTTTTTAAATATGAAAATGACAAAAATGGAAATGTTAAATTCACGGCTCATTGAGCCATGTACATGGTTCAATGAGCTGTGTGGAACCATAAAAGGCTCTTTTGAGCCGTGTGGCATTCTAGAGATCCTATTTGAGTTGTGTGGCACGCTAAAAAACTTTTGATTTCTTTTATTTCTTTTATTTCTTTTATTGATTATCAATCATAAGCTATATGGAGTAGTGTATGGTCCACCACGCGTTGAGGTGCCCTACACAATTCCCACAGGTCGTGTGGGGCCCTACACAGCTCCCACACGGCTGGGCCGTGAATTTAATGATACCCTTATAAAAACTAAAAGTGAAAAATATTCTTTTTTTTAAAAAAAAAGAAAAGGAAAATGGAATGAAAATTGAAATTAGAGAATGAATTAATGGAAAAATTTTCAAAGAATTCGCAACAATTGAGAGAAAAAGATTAGTTTATAATTTGTATTTTTTTTGAAAGATCAGCCCAGTAAAAAATTGATCTTAACTACCCCACCAACTAAAAATATCTCTTTCTAGAAAAATGAAAAATCCAAAATGAGAACATTAGATAAAATTTGCATGGAGTTTCCATTTAAAAAAAGGGGACACATCATAATAAGGCATTAGATTTTTCATGCACCTACCTGAAAAATCTATGCATTTTGATTTTTTCTGGATTTCTTGCACATATTCACTTTTCTGATTTGGATTGCCTTTTTTGGCTTTGAGAAGCTATCTTATGTGCAACAGGGTAGTTTTTGAGAGGTTTTTCCAAAAAAATGAATGAATCATTTTTCAGGGGCTTGAAAAAACAATACCCTTGAAAAAATTAAAATGGTGTAACATTTTTCAAATTTTTAAAGAAATAACATCAGATGGAAATAAATACAAATAAAAATAAAAAATTATTAAAACAAAAAATTTAAAAATGAATTCAAAACTAGAAAGCGAAAAGGAAATAAAAATTTGAGTGGACAAGAGAATATATTACTGGAAACAATTAGCAAAATGTTTGAGACAATTAACAGAAACAATTTACTTTATACTTTGTAATTGTTTTTTTTTATTTTTGAAAAATCAGCCCAGCACAAAATTTTTATTTAACTATCAATTCAAATAAAAAAAATACTCAAAGAAAATAAAATTTTACAAAAAAGGGAAATTTTCCAAATGGAAATAGATTTTATTGGGGTGAATTTCTTTTTTTGAAAAAAATTGAAGAAACCAAAATGAGTTTTCAATGCTTGTTTATTTTAATTTAATTTTTATTTTCTTTATTCCAAAAAAATAAAAAGGATAAAATAAAATTTTATTAGAAAGCAAAATTAAAAATTCCATTCAGGCATAATATATCTCTTTTTTTTGAAAAAAAAAATCCAAAATGAGAAGATTAGAGATACCATTGGCATGAAATTTCCCTTCAAAAAAAGGGAAAAAATAACAGTATGGTGTTGGATTTTTCATGCAGCTACCCTTAAAAATTCATTAATTTTTAATTCCTATGGATGTCTTTCACACATTAACTTTTCAGATTTGGATTTGATTTTTGAGCTTTTAAAAACTATATTATGTGTGAAAGTGTATTGGTGTGAAGAGGGTTCTGAAATCTCAATGAAGAACTTTTCTTATTTTTGGAGGGGATTCAAACCCTCAAAAATGTATCCAAAAATTGAAAAAAAAAAGAGAAATACTATGCATTCACTTCAAAATTGTGTGGGATGTGTTGAAATCTGTCAGCTTCCTACTATTGCAGAGAAAGCTGCAAAAAGTAACAAAATACCATAAATAAAATAAATAAAAAATAAGATTAAAGGAGAAATAATATTAGAAATATTATTTTGAATTCCAAATTTACAAAAAAATTAAGGTAGGGTCACTCACTGACACCTACCTCAAATTCCAACTGCTTATATTTTTAAATGAATTATGAAGATTTGGAAAGGGACACGGCCTTGGGATTTTGGCCACTTTAATATTTCACATGAGACCCCACATATATTTTTCACGGTGGATTGTGTGACAGAATCCTAGAATTCTGTAATTTGGAGGAGTTACAGGCCATAATATATTTGTCACAATTCCCTCACGCAGCTGCCAAAACCAACTCATACGCGCGCAGCTAAGCAGCAGCACTGCCACCCTATCTGCGTACCCTGAAAAGCCATGTACACAGCCCCGGGCATCTGACAAGTATGCAGCCTCAAGACTATGGGCTGACAGAGTGACAGGCGGCTCAAAAATCCCAGGTACCACCTAAAGGTGCTACAACCTAGACGGGGAAATACTAAATATGTAATAAATTTCCCTGTAGATAGTAGATAATCTAAAAATACATTAAATTATTTAAAAATACTTAAATAAACTTTCTACTTATTTTTTATAAAATATAATTAAAAATACCAAGTATGTCGAAAATAAGAAAGCTACTATTTGTAAAATATCTTCAAAAGTTTAGATATACAATTGTGAAAACTCTAACACATCAGCATTTCCATGATATACTAAGGAAATTGATTATATTAAAATATTACATGAATTCTCATAGCTTATATTTTTAATCAATTGTTTTGAGTAAATCAACAGAATTTCAAAAATAAGGAGTAAAATAAATATCATGATTTCAATCCCATCAGCTAATACATAATAAAAATCAACTTGAAACCAGATTACCCGTAGGAATTTATAATAAGGAAAATTATTAAAAATTGGGAATATTCACTAAGGATATTCAATTAAATAATAAATCATGTGGATATATTACTGTTATTCACATTTCCAAACATCAATAAAAAGGTAGAATAATTCCCATACCCTGCGGAATTATATTTTACCCACGCTACAGCACCAAAAAACGTCACAGGCTACCACTGGTTGCCCTGCTAGCCTTAGCACCCGTCCCTTTGAGCGCCTGGATCCCTCAGAAGGACAGAATCAAGACTCAAAAAGCTATGAATATAGAGCCCTTTTGAGGATATTGATACCCAGAGACCCAGTTATATTTAGAACCAGACACCATGCCAAGGTAATCAAATACTTATAAGAGATAAGTAAGTGATTTATGGCTTTAGTCTGATTAATAATATCCATCCCCAAACATTTTTACCAATTTAAACTGCTGAAAAACCTTTTTAACCCCAGTAATAGCTTTAACCAATCAGTGCATGTCCCATTAAGGTACCTAAAGAATTTAATAATATAAAAAAGAGTCTTATTATCATTTTTATTTCCTGGAAGCTTGGCTACAAGGCCCTCCCACTCCACCATATATTTTATATATGTATGATCCTTGGGTAATATCTCCTTTAAGAATATAAATTAAAGGTTCCAAAGTAACCAGTTATATATGTTTTCAAAGTGAATTCCCTGAAGAGAGGTTTTGAAGATCCCCAATATTATTGTGGAACCTCTATTATTTATTTAATAATCAATTTATTTATATTGATTAATAATATTAAACCATAACCGAACCAACCAACCTTTCAATAGCTTCATCCAATTATTTCATGGATTTTTGCTGCATTTATTGAATAATATATTTATTATTTATTCTATAATCTCTGGTAGCTAATGGATAGAAAGGGTATTGGAATCCGGAAGGCTGAAAAAATGAAATTTGATGAGATTCCAGCAGGTTACACCATGAAAAATTTCATTTCAATTTCAAGCAAGTGCCATCCAGGAATAGATTTTTGATGCCCTGTCCCATTCCTAGGTGAAGCTATGATCATGCTTCAACATCCAAGTTTTTGGTGCTTTGGTGCACAGTGAATGAAAATTGGAGCTTGGATAAAGGTTGAACTGAGCTTGGCTGGAGCTTGAATTCAGCTTGATTTTAGATTGGGCCTGAGCTCCTTGATGGCACTTTCTAGCAAGTGAAATGAAGCATTTTTTGGTGTTAAATTGCGTTTAAGATTGGATGTAGGGTATTCAAACTTGAGTGAGAATTATTCAATGTATTGTGCGGAGCGGAGGAATTCATGTGAAATTTGGTTTGGATGGCTTACATAAAAACATTTAGTGATTTAAGCAGGGGGGAGGGGAAATGCCTCTGGAGAAAGTTTGGGTTCTTCCTTTTCAAATCACTGATTCTTCATGACTATAGAGGATTGCATACCACTTCAAAATACAGAAATAAAATGTCTCAAGATTATTAAAAAACATGGTTTTTAGTGAAGATGAGATATTTTGTGAGGATAAACATTATCATAGCAACAGAAGGTTCCACTCATTGAAAAAAGAAGATATCCTAAAAATGATTTCCCATATTTTTCATACTAAAAATTTGAAGAAAAAAATTAAAAAATTAAAATAATTATTAAAATTAACTTTTAAATTTTTTTCAAGAGCCAATTTTATTATTATTTTCTGAGTCATGTTTTGTGTTCTTATAATTCATTTTTTTATTCATCAAAAAATCATGCAAACAAGAGCCTGATAGATTCAAGATCTTTGAGTAACTTCACACTAATTTTTCTCCCAAAACATTTTATTTCCATTTCTCTGACAAGATAGTCTGAATCCAAAAAAAATATAATGTTTCACCCTAATTTCCTCACTGAGAAATAATTGGTCTTTTCAGATTAGGGAATTTTTTGAAATATATATCTTTTCACTATTGATTCTGAACAATGATCATAAATTGATTTTTTTTATTAGAAACCAATTAATTTTACGAGAAATTGCAAAATAAATCTCACAATCAAGCTTTCCTGGTGAAAAATTTCCCCTAAAATATTCTCCATGTATGATTGAGGGTTCATTCAAAGTTTAGAAATATGCTCAAGGCTTCAGAGGTGGAAAACCATTGAAGGGAAATGGTAAAATAAAATTATCAAAAATCTGTCTTCCTCTTATTTTATTATGAGTTTCATTCAATTCTTAAGAGACCTGAACATTCCCAAAACTTTCACAAAAATACTTAGGTCCCATTTACATCTTAACAAACTGTCATGAAGCATCATGAAAACCTTGCATAAACCTTATTTTTTATAATGGGGATTTGGGGATCTCATGTTTACCATGGTGGGTGTTTTCCTTCCACCATCAACACAGATGCCATATACTATGCGTTTTGAAAAAATTGTCCTAAACTTTTGTAAATCTTTTCCACTTTTTTTTTTTATTTCCCTCCTGTGTTTTTTTGTCCTATTTTATCTTTATTTTTTCTGGAGTTTTATTTTTTTTTTCCTGAATTCAATCAAATGCAGTCTGTTATTCATTAATAACTGTCCACTTTTTTCTTTGACTTGTCCTAAGTTTTCAAGTGTTCTGTCTGCATTTTAATTTTGGCAGATAACATGTTTTTGCAACAAAATTGCCTTAAAAAAATTTGGAAAAAAAGGGGAATTGCTCTTTTGGAAGTCACAATCTTTCCAAATTTCAAATTGAAATAAGAAACAACAAATAAGGTAATTTTTCAAATAAATAAATTAGAATAAGTATGAGAATAAAAGAAAAAAAAGCAAAAGAAAATAAAAAGTAAAAACTCAATTGGATTTTAGATAGGTAACTGATGGGATCTTTGATAATGGTCTGGTTTTTGGTTGCATTTTCCACATGGTTTTTAAAACTTTTGAATTTTTGAAAAACACTTTTGGGAAACTTCATGTGAAAATTTTTCTTCAATATCACCATGGATAGCTGTGGCAAGATCCTTGCGACTTTGGATGTCCTGGTGCTTCACATGGACCTTTATGGTGTTTAATATTAATTTGATTGGTTTGAGCATGGGGGAATACTTTGGAAGAAATTCAATATTGGTTTTTCTGGTTGAATCCTTCATGATCTCAATGACTCCGTTCAAATATGCACTGCAATGGATGGGTGCATTATCCATTATGGTGAGGGAATTTGGGGGTCATTTTTTGTGTAGTTGGAGAAGGAAAATGGCAACATCCAACAAGACAGTTCCTCCTTTGTTCTTACCATCTTCATTGAGCAACTCAAAATATATCAGCTTGCTCCTATGGCAGAGCAAGCTGCAAAAGTAACAGAAATAAAATAAAAATAATATTAATAAAATTAACTGAACAAGCAGTAGGAAGACTATAAATATTATTTCAAAAATGGATTTTCCACCCAAAATTGAGTAGGGTCACTCACTGACCCCACCCTTGAAATCCAACTCCTTAGATTCTTAAATAATTAAGGAAAGAAAGATCAAAATACCACGGCACCACAATTGAACTTTTTGGCCAATTAAATATTCAACAATTGCTTTCATGTATAGGTCTCACACCTAAAGTTCAGTCAGAATTGAGGTGTTGTGTATATTTTAGGAGTTACAGACGGAAATGTGTTCTGTCACAATTCCTGCACGCAGATGCAGCAGCCAATACACCTGTGCGCGGCTGAGCTACAGAACTGTAACCCTTTCAAAGCTGTGTAAGAAGCCCCAGGCATCTGACAAGTATGCAGCCGCGGGACTATGAGTTGAAAAAGCAACAGGCTGCCTGAGAAATCCAGGTACTGCGTAAAAATGCTCTCCATTACAAGAAGATTCCCTGCAGCCACCCCAGCAGAATCTGGTCAAGGAAGCCAGGATCAAAGACTTAGTCAAAGAGCACGTGAAATATTGGGAAGAATTCAAGGAAGCCCAAGCCAAGGAGGACATGGTATCTATGAAAAAGATAATCTCCCAGGAAAAGCTACCCAGATAGCTCTTCATAAAATGATTCCAAGGAAAGAGGTAGAATCCTACGTAGAAAAGTGGAATCCTTGGGATCAATTAGCCCAACTGAAAGGCAAAGGATCAGGAAATAAGAGATCTTCTTCCCATCCAAAGCCAAAGCGAAAGAAGGATTGGGATCAGATAATATCCTTAGCTCAAAATTGGAAAAAGGTGTACAACAATTAGCCTCTAATTCTCAACGAAGTAACTTGTCTAAACCAACCTCTGATGTAATTACTTTATTATCTAATGATATGCGCCATAATTTCAATATTGTTTGTGGAAATTTGGATGGTGTTTACACCCAAATGGATAGGTTAACCTCAGTAGTGGCCAAAATAATTAATAAACAAACAAAAAATGTAGGAATAGAAGATATTAAAGAGAATACAGAACAGTTATTGGAGAACATTAATAAAGGTAAAATTAGACATACTCAAAAAATTGAGAATATGTTATCAGGTATCCAAGAATATTTTATTATGTCTTTTCAAACTTTAAAAGAAGAATTGATAAAAACTACTAACAGCTCCATTCTGTCCCTTAGTGAGAAATTAGAACTGCTTAATGATAAAGTGGACCTGCAACTTAATCTGATCAAGAATGATCTTAGAGACTAAAAAGTCTGTCTGACCAACCCCTTGGGGATTACCACAGAGGAACCAAAAGCTGCCAGACAAAGAAATAAACCTTATGCACCACCCTTACTAGGAATGCATAGGAGTGACACATTCAGGCCTAGTACTTCCCATGAAATGGAACAAGCCCTCAAAATTTTACCCCAAATTTCTGAATGGCCTAATTTCTCCGGTGAAGGAGAATACAATCATATAAATCTCATTAAATTTATTGATTAAACCACAAACTCTTATGACCTACCAGAAGCTATAGCTGTAGTCAGGCTGCCCAGACTATTTGAAGGAGTAGCCTTAGACTGTTTTATTAGTTAAATAGAAGAATTGGGATCTTTACCATGGAATTCTTGGCAACTTCTAATCAAAGAACAATTTGGTTCTAGAATGTGGAAAAGAAAAATGATGAAAAATCTCGAAAATTCCTCATTTGATCCCTCCAAGGATAAACCTCACAAATGGTGCTTGAAACAGAAGAGAAGACTAGATTTCTTCTATCCAGATGCTGATAAAGAGGAATTAAATGAAAGACTCCTCAACTTGTTTCTTGGAAATCTTAACCATAGTGTCAGATGCAGCATGAGTATGGATGCTGACATACCAACTCTAATCAATGTGTTAGAAGAAGTCATAGACATGAAAGGTTTAGACAAGAAGGTTTCTTCTAGACCTAAAGAGAACTTCAACATTAAGAAAAATAGAGAAACACCCCCTCTGATAAATATCTCTGAAAATAAGAAACCTAATGATAACAGGGATAAAGAGAGGATGCCTGGAACTTGTTGAAATTGTAACAAGACAGGGCATATGAGACAAGACTGTCCATTACCAAAAAGAAAGATAGCAGTCTTGGAAGGACAACAGGAGGCTGAAGGGAATCAGCACTATGAAGACATAGCTGATACTGAAGGATCCCTTTCTGAATGTGAATTGATCTTGACCAACCCTGTCAATGTAATAGAAGGAGATATAGGCATTTCTATAGAGATCAATAACATCCATGGTGATTCTAGTTTGCCCCAACAATGGGACCCTACCATAATTCCTAGACATATCAAAGATGTTAAACCCCTAACAGTTAAACCTACAAGTGTTAAGATTTTTCCTACTGGTCAGACTTGCTATGCAACAGGATTGTATAAAGACAGACCTATGAGGTTATTACTGGATAGTGGAACTTTTTGCTCATTTGTCTGTACTGAATGCTTAAACAAATGTGATCCCAATTGGAAATAACACCTTCTTCCTGTCACCAAAGCTAAGTTTGACTCTTGAAACTCTACAATGAATTCTATTGGAGTATGGACTGCTCCTATAATATTACCCCATACTAAAGGATCTTTGAGTATACAAGTGGAATTTGTGGTATTTCTCAATGGATTATGTGACTGCCTGATAATAGGTAATGATGCTTTATGCCTATATGGTATAGATTTGTTCCAGAGTAAAGGGAGATACTTTACAGTGGGTGGTAATTGGGACAATAACTTTAAGATATGCACCATCCAATCTAACTTCCCCTCTTCCACATACCACAAACATCTAGAAGAATTTAATCAAGAATACTTCTCTCAAGCAGCTCTAAATATGAAACTTTCTGAGGAACAGGAGAAAGATACATTGACAGTCTTCTTTTAGAACCAAAATTCTTTTTGTACTTAAGATTACCCCATTGGTGATATCAAAGGAGATGACATGGTATTAACATTTACTATATAAGCCTCCTTATCCTCCAAAACTTAAGAAGACCAGGTTATCCCTCTATTCCTAAGTCTAGAATAGCTCTTGAGGAACATATCAAATAACTGATAGACTTACAAGTATTAAGGAAAGTAGGGCACAATGAGCAGGTAGATGTGACCACACCTGTAATCATAGCTTGGAATAATGACAAGTCAAGAATGGTAGGAGACTTCAGAATGCTCAATAATTAAACTTAGGAAGATTATTATCCTATACCCTGGATTGATCATGCTCTACATAACTTGTCCAAGCCCAAATATATCACTACTATGGATATGCTTGAAGGTTTCAAACAGATACCTATAAGCCCTGAATTCAGAAAGTTTATGAGAATAATCTGTCATTTGGGAATATATGAATATCTTAGGATTCCCTTTGGTATAAAGAATGCCCCATCACACTTCCAGAGAACAATGAATACAGTTCTAGCTACTTACATCAGACAAGGGTGGATGATGGTATATATAGATGATTTTATCATATATTCTGATGATTTGGATACTCATATAAACCAAATAAGAGTAGTAATCCAAACTATCTCCAAAGTAGCATTAAAAGTATCCATGAATAAATGCAACTTTGGATATGGAGAATTGAAAGCTCTAGGGCATATAGTCTCTGGTCTAACTCTAGCTGCTGATCAAAATAAGAAAGCTGCTATCATGAACAGACGCATGCCTCAAAATAAAACAGAGTTACTGTCTTTTATCAGTTTTTGCAGTTACTACCAAAAAAAAATCTCAAAGTTCTCTATGCTAACTAAAAGTCTGTATGAAATATGCAACAATAACACTCTCTTTGAATTGACACATGAGAGATTGAAAAACTATGAGGAACTAAAATTAGCTATGACCTCTACTGCTCTAATCATTCAACCATATTATTCCAAACACTTTAAGCTCTAAATTGATGCCTGTATGGAAGGGTTAGGAGCTTCTTTACATCAAGAAAAAATATAAGAAGAAAAACCAGTGGAGAAACCAGTACTCTTCATATCTAGACAGATCAAAGACACTGAAAAGAGATATGGAGCCTGTCAGATGGAATGCTTGGCTCTAGTATGGGCTTTAGAAAAGCTACACTATTACTTAGAAGGCAACACTTTCCAAGTGATCACGGACTGTAATGCTGTAAGGACCCTCATGAACATGAAGACCCCCAGCAGAAATATGCTCAGGTGGCGAATTGCTATACAGCAGTATAGAGGTCAGATGACTATAGTGCAAGCTAAACACCAGAATGCTGATACTCTAAGTAGGAATGCTTTGCATAATGACTCTAGCAATCCAGAATATTACCCTGAGGATCAAGATATCTTTCCTATCTTGAACATCAATCTTTTTGAATTAGATGATCCAATCATGGGGAATGTGAATTGGATACTGCTTTCTTCAATCTAGTGAGGGCCAACTACTCCTCTGAAATCAAGCTGCTGATGACCATTATGGAATTTGAATCCCCAGAAGCAGCTCTGATGAATATTTTAGCTCCTTCATTACTGAAACCCTATAAAGCAGGAAGGTTTACCTTTTGGGATGGTCTTCTTTACTACTGTAAGCTTGCTACTATTGCAGAGAAAGCTGCAAAAGTAACAGAAATAATATAAAAATAATAATAATACAATTAACCTAAGAAGGAGTAGGAAAAACATAAATATTATAACAGCAATAGATTCTTTGCCCAAAATTAAATAGGGTCACTCACTGACCCCACCCTTGAAATCCAAATCCTTATATTTTAAATAATTAAAGAAAGAAAGACCAAAATGCCACAGAACCACTATTGAACTTTTTGGACAATTAAACAATTTGCATGTATTTTCACGCATAGGTTTCACACCTAAAATTCATTCAGAATTGAGGTGTTGCGTATATTTTAGGATTTACGGACGGAAATGTGTTCTTTCACAATTCCCGCACGCAGCCATGGCAGCCAATGCACCTGCGCGCGGCTGAGATAAAGCCCTGTCACTCCGTCAAAGTTGTGTATGCAGCCCCAGGCCTCTGACAAGTACGCAGCCGCGGTACTAAGGATTGACAAAGTGACAGGCAGCCTGAGAAACTTAAGTACTGTGTAAACATGCCACAACCCACACGGGAACATTCTACATATGTAATAAATGTTTCCGTGGATAGTAGATAGTCTAAAAGTACATATTATTATATAAAAATACTTAAATAACCTTATACATATTTTTTATTAAATATAATTCAAAGTACCAAGAATGTCGAAAATAAGACAATGACAACTTCTAAAAATATATTAAAATACTTTGATATACTATTATGAGAATTTCTAGACATCAATATTTGTGCGAGATACTAAGAAAACTAATGATGTAAAAATATTACATGAATTCCCATTACTTATATTTTTAAGTAATTATTTTAGTAAATCAAGTGATATTCGAAAATAAGGAGTAAAATCAATATCATGGATTTACTCCAATTATTTACTACATACTGAAAACTCACCTGACATTGGAATGCCCCTAGGAATTTCTATTAAAATAAGTATTAACTTAGTGGGAAAATTTAATAAGGATAATTAATTAAATAATGACATTAACAGGACAGATTAGTGTTATTCACACATCCTAATATCAATTATAAAGTAGAATAATTCCCATACCCTGAGGAATTAGATGCTACCCTTGCTACAGCACCAGGAACACGTAAAATCCTACCACTGGTTACCCTGCTAGCCTCAGTTTCCATCCCTTTGAGCCTGTCAGCTCCCTGATACCAGGAACCTTGCAGTCCTTTAGCTAAAGAGAGTGATAAAAATGCTGGAATGATAATAATAATGATTGTTCCAATAATAAACACTTAGAAGCTCAAATAAATGATTTAATAAGAGCAGTTGCAAGGTTTAATTGGTTTGGTAGTAAATGGTTTTCAATATAATATAAAAGAGGGGCCACAGTATTATACTACTGGGGATCTTTACTGACTAGCAACCTCTCTTCAAGGGGCCTCCTTAGGCAGTTTAAGAACCTTGGAATAAATATGGGTGCCTTAGAAAGGACTTATTCCACTAGTGGCCGGGCTTAACAGCACAAATGGCCTAGACAGGAAGGGTAACACTCACTCTGAGCACTTCACCACGAAAATCCTGGAATAATTGGAAGGGTTTCAGAGCAGATGGGGTAGATTGCTTGACTAAACTTCAATGGTCAATTGGTTAATATAGGTAAATAATACTACTGCAGACTAAGTCATAAATCACTTGCTTATCTTCATATAATAACTTGATTAACAATGAAACGGTGTCTGATTGATAATAAATAATTCTTGGTAACTGATGATGGAATAATGGATCCAAAGAGGTCTGTATAAATACCTTTTTGGGGTGATTTTGGTCTTCTCAGGGCACGTAGAGAGGGTTCTGCTCGTGGGCTGAGGCTGATAAGCCAGTCAGGGCAAGATTAGCACGTCCACCTGGTGCTGTCAATCATCTGTCCTTAGATCTGCTGGATTTATGTACTATTTTAGCCACAGGATCTGTTAATCTGTTATGGCGTAAATTTGATCATTCTGCACCCATCCTTCATTTTTACTATTGATATTGTTTTAAAGCGTGCAGATGTGGATTTTTACTTATTTTTCATCATCTGCTGATCATGTAGATAATTTTTAATAATTTTTATGAACACTTCTTGTAGTGTTTAGTGGTCTTCAAAGATCAAGATCAGTGATTTACGTGGTAGTCTTTGATCTTTGATTTATTATTAAAAAATGTTTAAAACTTGATTTTCATTAATTTTATTTAATTTTTCATCTTTTTAGATCATTAGTAATGGATATGTCTGTTTGTTACATATACTAGGAAACCCTAACTAGGTTTTAGCTCTTCTGAGCAGTAACTGGTTGTCAGATTAGTCACAACTGATCCAGGCGCGGGGATCCGTTAGTACATATGCCTGCGGGGTAGGATCCGCTGCGTGCGTGGCAGAATCAGCTGCGCGCGGGTCTCTAGTACGTGGGAACCTGCTGCTACTAGTACGTAGGGTTATGTAATGATGCGGGGCTGCGCGCGGGAATTGTGACATAACACATTTCCGCGTGTAACTCCTAAAATATGCACAACACCTCAATTCTGAGTGAATTTTAGGTGTAAACCCTATACGTGACAACACGTGTCAAATATTAGAATGGCCAAAAGGTGCCATACAGGTGTTGTAATTTTTGGTACTTTTCTTTTTAATTATTTTAAAAATATAAGGACTTGGAATTCAAGGGTGGGGTCAGTGAGTGACCCTAGCTAATGTTGGGTGAAAAATCCATTCCTGCAATAATATGTATGAATTTCTCACTCCTTATTTTGTTAATTGAGGTATTCTTATTTTTCATAGTTTGAGTTACTATTTGACAGTTTTTCTCTGTAAATTGTAGCAAGCTGACAGAGCCCCTGTATCCCTCAGAAGGATAATATTGGGACTCCAAAAGCTATAAATAAAGAGCTCTTTTGAGGATATTGATGGGCAGAGACCCAGTTATATTTTTATCCATACACTGTGCCAAGGTAATAAAATACTTATAAGAGATAATTAAGTGATTTATGGCTTAGTCTGATCATTAATATCTGTCCTCAACCTCTTTTTATCCATTTAAACTGCTGAAAAACCTTATAACCCCAGTATACAGGTTTAACCCGTCAGTGCAGTCCCAAACAGATACCCTAAGGATTTAATGATATACCAGTGAGTTTTATTATCCTTTCTCTGTCGTGGCAGCTTGGTTACAAAGCCCTGCCACTCCACCGTGTATTTTATATACATATTATCTTTGGGAAAAATATCCTTTAATCTAAAGAGCCCAAAGTAACCAGGACTCTGTGTTTTCATACTGAAATCCCTGAAGAGAAGTGTTAAAGATCCCCAATATAATTGTGGCCCCTCTATGCAAAATAATTAATAATCAATTTATCTATATTGATTTATAACAATAAACCATAACCAAACAAATTAACCTTGCAATAAGCTTAATCAAAATATTTTACAGATTCTTGCTGCATTTATTAAATAATATATTTATTATTTATTCTATCACCTTTGGTAGCTAAAGGATAGCAAGGGTCTTGGCATCCAGGAGGCTGAAAACTACAGACACCAAAATTCAAGTGTATTAGTACTAAGCAACAAAGAACATATACAACAAATACTCCAGGAATGCCATGACAACTGTTCATCAGGGCATCTATCCACTGAAAGAACCTTGGAGAAAGTAAAACAAACTGTCTGGTGTATAGACTGGAGATAAATCACTATTAAGTATGTTACTAGCTGTGAGACTTTCCAAAAATCTATCAATGAAACTACTGGCAAAGGGTTTGGACTCCTACAGAAGATCTCTGAACCCAAAACTAGATGGGAAATCATTAATATGGATTTTGTCACCAGCCTCCCCCCTGGAGGTACCATTTATATAACTCTGTCCTGGTTATAGTTGACAGATACTTCAAGAACACAAAATTTGTACCTAACCACAAAGAAGATAGTGCTATGTATGTAGATTGACTATTTTGGAATAGAGTCATATCTGATGTTGGTATACCCAAGATTATAATCAGTGACAGAGACTCCAAATTAATCTATGAGTTTTTGAGGAATCTACATCATATACTGGGTACTACTCTAGCATTTTTTACAGCATACCATCCCCAAAATGATGGATTAGCTGAAAGAATGATACAGACCCTAGAAGATATGTTAAGACGTTCTGTATCTTTGGTCTAGAATAAAAAAACTCAGATTTTTATTTGCATGATTGGGTAAGCCTACTCCCAGCTCTAGAGATGGCTTAAAACAGCAGTAAACATTCTACTACAAAAGAAGCCCCTTAAATACTAGAAAGTGGATGGATTCCAAAACTCCCTATGAATAATTTAAACTATAACTTAGCCACTATTTTATCCAAAATCTATTACTTTAAGAAAATGATAGATCTTTCAAATAATCATGCTCAAAAATTTGTAGAAGAAGCAGTAGAATACAAAAAACAAAGATGGGACAAATCACATAGAGAAGCTGACTTTAAAATAGTAGATCAGATCTTGGTATCCACTGCCAACTTCAAAAATTTGGCAGGTAACAGAAAACTGAAACAAGCCTTTGTTGGACCATTTTTTATCAAAAAGATGCATGGCAAAAATGCTGTAGAAGTAATCTTGAGTGAAGAATTATCACAAAAACACCCAGTATTTCCTGTTAGCCTAGTAAAACACTTTCAACCAAGAGAAGGTAGAAACCTCCCTCCAGCAATGATACCAATAGAACTTGAACCTGTGAAAGAAAAAGGGAAATTCAGCAGGATAATTAGATACAAGAAAGAGAGATTGCAAGGAAAAAATGTTAGACCATACTTAGTAAGATACAAAAGAGAATCTGCAGACAAAGATGAATGGTTACCCAAGAATAATATACCTGATGGACAAATACATCTTAAAAAATAGAGAGCCAGCAAGACAAACTGAAACACACATGGAATTAATTTTTTCCCACCATGCTCCAGATTTTTTTTTCCAATATGGCCATATCTTGGAGTGGGGGAATTTCAGCTTGCTACTATTGCAGAGAAAGCTGCAAAAGTAACAGAAATAAAATAAAAATAATATTAATAAAATTAACCTAAGAATTAATAGGAAAACAATAAATATCATTGAAAAAATGGATTCTCCACCCAAAATTAGATAGGGTCACTCACTGACCCCACCCTTGAAATCCAACTCCTTATATTTTTAAATAATTAAGGAAAGAAAGACCAAAATACCACGGCACCACTATTGAACTTTTTGGACAATTAAATATTTAACATTTGTTATAACGTATAGGTTTCACACCTAAAATTCAGTCATAATTGAGGTGTTGTGTATATTTTAGGAGTTAAAGATGGAAATGTGTTCTGTCACAATTCCTGACGCAGCCTTGGCAGCCAATACACCCGCACACAGCTGAGCTACAGCACTTTCACCCTGTAAAAGCGGTGTACGCAGCCCAGGGCCTCTGACAAGTACGCAGCCGTGGGACTACAGGTTGACAAAGTGACAGGCGGACTGAGAAATGTAGCTACCGTGTAAACATTCTACAACCTACACAGGAACATTCTACATATGTAATAAATGTTCCCATGGATAGCTGATAGTTTTAAAAATACATAAACTGATATAAAAATACCTAAATAACCTTTATACGTATTTTTTATTAAATATAATTCAAAGTACCAAAAATTTCAAAAATAAGATAATGACTACTTCTAAAAATATATTAAAATAATTTAATATAATATCATCAGGATTTCTAGACATCAATATTTTTGTGACATAATAAGAAAACTAATGATGTAAAAATATTACATGAATACCCAAGACTTATATTTTTAAGTAATGATTTTAGTAAATAAACTAAAATTCTAACATAAGGAGTAAAATCAATATCATGAATTGAATCCAATTATCTAATACATAATGATAAGTTTCCTGAAATCAGACTATCTGTAGGAATTTCTATTAAAATAACTATTAACTTACTGGGAACATTTAATAAGGATAATTAATTAAATAATAAATAAAAAGGACAGATTAGTGTTATTCACACGTCCAAAAATCAATTATAAAGTAGCATAATTCCCATTCCCTGTGGAATTAGATGCCAACCGTGCTACAGCACTAAGGAAATGGAACAGGCCGCAACTGGGTACCCTGATAGCCTCAGTTTCTGTCCCTTTGAGCCCCTGTACCCCTCAGAATGACAATATTGGGACTCAAAAAGCTATAATTAAAGAGCTCTTTTGAGGATATTGATACCCAGAGACCCAGTTATATTTATATCAAGACACCGTTCCAAGGTAATCAAATACTTATAAGAGATAATTAAGTAATTTATGGCTTTAGTCTGATGAATACTATCCTTCCTCAACCCTTTTTATCAGTTTAAACTGCTGAAAAACCTTATAACGCCAGGATACAGGTTTAACCCATCAGTTCACGTCCCAAACAGGTACCCAAAGGATTTAATAATATAACAGTGAGTCTTATTATCCTTTCTCTGTCGTGGAAGCTTGGTTACAAAGCTCCTCCACTCCATTGTCTATTTTATATACATATTATCTTTGGTAAATATATCCTTTAAGAATATTAATTAAAGGTTCCAAAGTAACCAGGCCTACATGTTTTCATAATGAATTCCCTGGATAGAGGTGTTAACAATCCCAAATATAATTGTGGCTCCTCTATGAAAATATTCAATAATCAATTTATTTATATTGATTTATAACAATAAACCATATTCAAACCAATTAACCTTGCAATAAGCTTTATCCAAATATTTTACAGATTTTTGCTGCATTTATTTAATAATATATTTATTATTTATTACATCACCTCTGGGAGCTAAAGGATTGCAAGGATGTTGGCATCCAGGAGACTGACAAAATAGGTCATTCCCAATTCAGCCAGTGCTCCAATGAGGTGGATCATCCTCCCCCTGGCATTGGTTTCCAGGGTGGCAGCCTGACCTAAGACGTAGCAAGTAAAAAAAAGGATGATTTAAGTGTTGGTTTAACTTTGATAAATAAAGAAAACCAATCAGAAAGGGCATATCCATGAGTGGGCTGAGTCTGTGAATTTAACCCAGACTCATCAATAAAGATGAGGTTCCTTCCTACATCAGTGACACAATTAACAACAACATTTTGTTGCGGTTGTAGGAAGGAAGCCTCATCCCACTTAAAAGGTACTGGCATCACCATCTTCCAGGTGATGTCAAGGATCTTGAGGAGCTTCTGAATGGACGGGATTGAAACAGAGAAATCAAATTTGCTCTTGATGTGACTAGACAGATCTTTCAAACGCAATGAGGGGTTTTCTTCTAAATGTATCAGAATTGATGCAATCATCTTGTTGGACATTTTCAATTTGGCCCTTCTTGAGGAAGTTGATTGATTGTTGTTTCCCTCTCAAGAATTCCCAATGATCCTTTGGACTTGACATTTTCAGGACAATTCTTTTGAAATGCATAGTATTTTCCTCATGATTCTGGAATTTATCACCAGCCAAATCTTGAATTTTGGCCTGGACCAAAATTTGAGTGTCATGAACTTGGTAGGTACATACATACACAAAGATGATTTTTTTAAGTACAAAAATTTCCTCTGTCAACCCTTTGAACCCCTCCAGTTCAGTTTCCAATCAAATTTTGAATCCCCCAGAATTGACCAACACTTCCTCATCCTGGCCTGTCATGTATCAGGATTCACAAACGCCAACAAATAGAGTGTTTTCTCAAGATTCAATGTGTATTAAATGGTCACCAACTACACCTTGTCAAGCCAGCAGAAAACTCAAGATTCAGGTGCAAACCCAAATGTGCCTGCAATTGAATAATGACAGGATGTCTCAAATTTTGCTGGGAAAGTTCTGTGGAATTGTCCAATGGAATCATTTCCTTTAGAGTTTTATGTCAAAGCCACAAAGCTTGGTAAGCACTCTGAATCTGGTTTCAAATCAGATGCTCACCAATTGGTAGCTCAGGAGATCAATCATTTCTTTTCCAAGTCTCATTTGGATGAGTTCAAGATAAAACAAAATTCAACCAGGTACGTGCTGGTTTGAAGATGAATTTAAGTCTGGTGTTGATTGGTTTTTTTTTCAGTCATTTAAAAGAGATTATGATGTTTTTGTAGCATTGATGAAGGCCAGTGGCTTTGGATGGTATGAAATTAACTGCAAAGTCTTGGCACCCACATCTGTGTGGAATCAGTTCTTGCAGGTTAGTAATGTTTCAGGTTTGCATAATCAATTTTTTTTTCAGATTTTGTTTGCTTGTTTTCCAAAAATTCACATGTGAATTTTTGCAATTTTTGGGGTTTGCCTTTCCCAGAATTTTGCCATCTGGAGATAATTTTTGGATTTTGTGAAGAAATGCTGCTTATTTGCCTTTGCAATTGAGGATCATTGATGGTCAGAATAAAAACAAAAACAAGGACAATAGCATTGAAACTTATAAAAAAAGCAATGATAAAAGCCAAGGTCAATGGAAAGATACTTTGACCTCTGTTTTTACTTTTGAGAAAACAGTGGACAAGTTAATGGAATTCTGGAACTCACAGGAAAAGTCTCTCACCATTCATGAGTAATCAAATGAAATCTATTCTGAAATAGTGGATAATTGGCTAACCAAAAACTTGGCCTTGATGGGCAGATTTAGTGATCTGGAAAACAAGGCTAAAGCAACCACTTTCTTTCAAATGAAACTTGATTGTGGCGCAAAATGTGCATGATGTATAAAATCCAAAGCTAGATGGAATATCCATCACAGTCTACCTACTCTCACTCTTGAATTTTAAAGTGTATTTCTTAGCTTGTTGTTGCTATGACTGGGAATATTTTGTGTGAGATCCAATAAATTTTTGGGAATTTAAATAAATTGTTTTTTATTGAAAATTATATACATGAGATAAAAATGGAAATAAAAAAATTTAATCAATTTACCAATTATCATACAATCACACATTTTTTAGCTTCCTGATTCCAGGAACCTTGCTGTAGTTTAGCTAAAGAAAGCGATATTGGTGTTGGAACAATAATAATTCCAAGAAAGCACATAAAATTCTCAATTAATAAGGATATGGTGGGAGAAAGTGCAAGGTTTTTGGTGGTTGGGTTAAAAAGGTTTTTCAATATAATTTTTAAGAGGTTCCACAGCTTGTACAAAGCTGGGGATCTTTACAGAAAACAACCACTCTTCAGGGGGCTACTTTGAGCAGCATAATATCCTGGGCAATGGGATCCTTCAGAAATACTTTAAAGGGGTAAATCCCAAGGGAATGAACATTTTTCTGGTATTAACAGCACTCATAACTTGGCAGGAAGCAACAGACTTACTTTGAAGTAGTTGGCTCGCAATGATACTGCAGAAATTCACAGTTGAAAGGGTCTCAGGGCAATAGTTGGGGTTTTTGTAGATTTTCTTCAAGAGAATTAATATTGGTTTCCAAATTAATATTTATAATATCAGACTATGGCCAAATATCACTTTTTTATCTTCTTATAAAAAATTGATCATTTATGGAAAGGGTTCTGGATTGATATTATAAATTACTCCTGGTTTAAAATAACCAAAAGGTACTGTATATATACCTTTGTGGGGTGAGGGGACCTTCTCAGAACAGGTATAGAGGATTGTGCCTGATTTCTAAGGATATAAGGCTGTTTCACACATTACTAGTTCTGTCACTCAGCTGGACCTGTCTGTTTCATATTTATTTGTGAAATAATTTTCAGAAACTGTCAAATGTCAATTTTTTTATTTCTATAGTTCTGACAAAATTCCTATTTTTGTATTGTATTCTTTTGAGTGACATGGTCAGAGGTGGGAATTTGTATATTATATGTCATCTTCTGATAATTCTGATAATTTCTAATGATTTTTAAGGGAACTCTTTGATATGTTTTGTGGTTCATAAATATTTGATATAATGGTTTTGTGACAACCTTTATTATTGTTTTCCCTAATTTGTCTATTTTTTAATTTGATTTTTATATTTTTTTATTAAATTTTAAGGGGTTTCAAATATCCCTCCATCCTTCAGTTACATTTTTACATATGCATTATGCATGAATAAGGGTTGTAGCACATTCCTGTGGTACATAGCTTTGAGGAGTTGTGCAGGCATTTTCAATGTGCACATGCTTGACAGCTGTGGGAGGGAATCTGGAATCCCTGGAAAGAAGCATATGAAATGCGGGTTTATGGACAGATGCCTGCTTTTTGAGTGTCAGGCGCGTACAATCTCACAGTATGGATGTGGGGCTGCGCGCAGGAATTTCAACAGAACACAAAACCATGTGTAACTCCTAAAATATACACAAGACTCCAATCATGAGTGAAGTTTAGGTGTGAAACCCAAAGGTGACAATAGAAATGAAAGATTAAAATGGCCAATGAACTAGTTGGAGTGGTGTTGTGGTTTTGGGCTGTCAGCTTGCTACTATTGCAGAGCAAGGTGCAAAAGTAACAAAAATTACATAAAAATAATAATAATATAATTAACCTTAGAAGGAGTAGGAAAACCATTAATATTATTACAGAAATGAATTTTCCACCCAAAATTAGGTAGATTAACTCACTGGCCCCACCCTTGAAATGCAACTCCTTATATTTTTAATTAATTAAGGAAAGAAAGACCAAAATAACACAGCACCACTATTGAGCTTTTGGTCAATTAAATATTTGACACGTATTGTCAATATGGGTTTCACACCTAAAATTCAGTCAGAATTGAGGTGTTGTGTATATTTTAGGATTTACAGGTGGAAATGTGTTTTGTCACAATTCCTGCACACAGCTGCGGCAGCCAATGCACCCGCCCGCGGCTGAGATGAAGCCCTGTCACTCCTTCAAGGTTGTGTACGCAGACCCGGGCCTCTGACAAGTACACAGCCGCAGGACTATGTGTTGACAGAGTGACAGGTGGCCTGAGAGGCTCAAGTACCGCGTAAACATGCTACAACCCACACGGAACATTCTACATATGTAATAAATGTTCCCGTGGATAGTAGATAGTATAAAAGTACATAATATTATATTAAAGTACTTAAATAACTCTTATACGTATTTTTTATTAAATATAATTCAAAGTACCAAGAATGTCGAAAATAAGACAATGAAAAATTCTAAAAATATATTAAAAGACTTTAATATAATTTTATGAGAATTTGCAGACATCAATATCTTTGTTACATATCAAGAAAACCAATTATGTAAAAATATTACATGAATTCCCATGACTTATATTTTTAAGTAATTATTTTTAGTAAATCACTTGGAACTCAAAAATAAGGAGTAAAATCAATATCATGAATTTACTCCAGTTATTTAATACATAATGAGAACTCACCTGACATCAGGATGTCTTTAAAAATGTCTATTTAAATAAGTATTAAATTACTGGGAAAATTTACTAAGGATAATTAATTAAATAATACATAAATAGGACAGATTAGTGTTATTCACACGTCCTAATATCTATTATAAAGTAGAATAATTCCCATACCCTGAGGAAGTAGATGCTACCCTTGGTATAGCACCAAGAACACGTGACAGGCTACCACTGGTTACCCTGCTAGCCATAGTGTCCATCCCTTTAAGCCCCTGTACCCCTCAGAAAGATAGTATTGGGACTCAAAAATCTATGAATGAAGAGCTCTTTTGAGGATATTGATGGGCAGAGACCCAGTTATATTTATATCCAGACACCCTGCCAAGGTGATCAAGTACTTATAAGAAAAAATTAAGTGATTTATGGCTAAGTCTGATCAATAATATCTGTCCTCAACCTCTTTTTATCAATTAAAAACCGCTGAACAACCTTATAACCCCAGTATACAGGTTTAACCCATCAGTGCGCATCCCAAACAGATACCCAAAGGATTTAACAATATACCAGTGAGTTTTATTATCCTTTCTCTGTTGTGGCAGCTTGGTTACAAGGCCCTGCCACTCCATTGTGTATTTTATATACATATTATCTTTGGGCAAACTATCCTTTAAACTAAAGAGCCCAAAGTAACCAGGACTACGTGTTTTCATACTGAGATCCCTGAAGAGAGGTGTTAAAGATCGCCAATATAATTTTGGCCCCTCTATAAAAATATATAATAATCAATTTATTCATATTGATTTAAAACAATAAACCATAACCAAACCAATTAACCTTGCAATAAGCTTAATCCAAATATTTTATTGATTTTTGCTGCATTTATTAAATAATATATTTATTATTTATTCTATCACCTCTGGTAGCTAAAGGATAGCAAGGGTCTTGGCATCCAGGAGGCTGACATGGGCCATTTTCTTTCAAATTTATCTAAAAATATACGCAGTTGGGATTCAGGGGTGGGTTCAGTGAGTGACCCAACATTTTTTTGGGTAAATTATCCAGAGCTGTCATTATATTTGAAGAATTCCTGCTCCTTCTGTATTTTACTATTTCTTTTTTTATTCTAATTTTTACAGGTTTCTCTGTAAAAGTAGCAAGCTGACACATTCCAATGTCTTGGAACCATCCCCTGATATTGATTCCACATCCTTTGGGCAATTTCATCCCTCCAATTCTTGACCTGTGACTGGAATGGAGAGTTTTATTCATTGTGATTATGATTGATGAATTCAGTGTCCAAAACTTCATTTGGCTCAAATTCAAATTTGTGTAATCCCTGGCTCAGTACAAAACGATTTCAAACCCCTGAAAGGGCAATGCCTAAGTTGCATTGGGTTGTCATTGAATATTTGGAAACTTTTCTTAGAATTGGGAATCTTCATTTGAAGACCCCAAATGTTGGTTCAACTAAATTTCTTAAACTAGCATGTTGCAGTTTGAAAAGCTCTTCTTTTTTTGTGCCCATTATCAGTGATCATCAAACAAAACCAAATCTACTTTTCTATTATGAAAATCTGGGCAATAATATCACCAAGAAAATTAATTCATTTAAAGAAACCTTCTGCCCCAAATAATAACTCACACCATGGTAAGGTACCAAGATCCACTAATTTAAATGATACACAGCTTCTTCCAAATAGAAACCATCATTGGGGATGCTAAAGTCCTTTGAGCAAGCATCTGCAAGCAATCCCAAATCATGGGCAGACCCTTCCCAGCCAGCATAGATTTCATTGAACAACATATGGAAGTTATGGGCCCCAAGGAATTTCTGCAACAAAAAACCCTACCAATTTTGGTAAGCCACTATACCACACTCAGGGACCTTTACTGGCATGTATAATACATCATGTGCCCCCAAGCAATTTAGGAAAAAAGGGTAAAATTTGAGGTTGCTTCTAATTGGTTTTAGTGTTGTTGCAAATCTAGGAGCCTTGATAGATTTTTGAGATAGCTTGACTTGTAGGTCAAGGATGTGATGGAATACTCTCCAAAATAAATATAACCCCAATCAGCCTCATTTCATGATCCCAAAAGTCTCAGACCAAAAAATCATCAAAAATACTTACTTTGAGATTGTTTGAACAGGATTCTAAAAACAATCCTGGGCCTGATGGTTGGTTGCATTATGTTCAAGTATGTATAAAAAGACTTCTAGTTATTCCTTCATTGGCATTAGTTTTGAGAATGGATGAGAATTGATTTCTGCTATTTCATGTAAGAGCTTCAAGGATACTGGAAATGATAATTGCAACATTGCCCACATTTGTTTTGTATTTCCATTTACAAGCAAAAAAATGTATCTCCTTGCAATCAAAGGAATGTTATTGTAAGGCTGGACACATCTTTGCAACCAGAGCTGAAGACCTCCAAGGATGACTAGTTTGATAATGATATTTTTTTGCAGCGGTTTTTTTTTAGTTGAAAGAGATGGTGTTGGATGGGATGAAAATTGAAGCAAGTGAGGTGTGATGGGTTCCATGGGGCTTGATAAGGTTTTTAGGTTTAAGCCTATTGGAGTATGTTGTTTGGGAAGGCAAATGCTTGCCAGTGTAGTCACTGACTTCATGATGAGTTAGGATGCCAAACATACACGGACCTTTTTTGGTCAAGTGTTATACTTGATATTCATGCAAAAGCAATCATGACAATATGCATGGTTTTGCATATACTGCTTCATGACGCTTGTGTTGATGCAAACGGTCAATTAAAATTCTGTCCAAACTGTTGGCTTCCATGGTACAATTTCTCTTTTCACAAAAGCTTTGAAATAATCTTTATATTGGTGCTATGTTCATGTTCCCTTTCATTTTATTCTGAACATGCAATTTGAATATTTTGGAAGAATTATTTAAGGTATCCCCATAAGCCTGTTAAGGAGTATCGAAATGCCCCAATGCAACTCATTTTTGGCCTTGGAATACCTCAAGACCTTAAATGGTTCCAGTCTAGAAAGGTCAACCACTGGTCATGTGTATTTTTTTTGCTTCCAGATTTTTCACTCTGGCTCTATTTTTACTAATCGATCTTCAGGTTTTGAATCTTAAATGCATTCCAATCGTTCATTAGTGTGACCAACCTATCCGGTGACTTAAGGTTGTCTGGTGTTGGTATGGACCGTCATCAAACTCTATGGCTTTGTTTTAGATCATTGACAGTTTCAAACTGCTATACGCCAAATTACCATGTTCAAGAGGGCTGGGTCCAATGTTGCCGTCAGCAAGTTGGAATCATTGTTGCTTCTCCAACAACCAAAGTCTCTTCCTCAAACTCGGGCGGATGCGCACCCGTCCTACATAAGATCTTTTTCGCTCATGTGTGCTAGGGCTTATAAGATCTGAGCGCTTAAATTGAGCTTTGGATTTAACCTTACGATCGTGTAACTCTTTGAGACTTCGACCTAATTGAAGCCTCCACTTTCAATGATCTCTGCAAGAACGTTGGAAGCATTAGGTTATGGCAAAGGAGACATCGTTCAGTCTTGGCAGGGGCAAGTTTCATTGGTGCGTGGTGTCACCGGTGGTGCTCGAGGTCCTTTGGATGTGCACAGATCCGACTCACGCCATGAGTACTGCTTCCGAGCTCCCGAATCCTTCGCAGTGGCGGGCCGTTAGGCTATGGATCCGAGAATCGTGTGAGGTCGGCTGATATCAGGGATGAAGGCAATCGGCAAGCCTGCAGAGAGAGCCGTCATGTATAATCACGTTGTTCCACGCTGATGCGGGTGACATCAACCTGTACCAAGGACTCACCGCGATGAAGTCAGCTCAGCTCAACCCCCGCTCGATCCCTGGGCTCCATCAAGGAATGGGGAAAAAAGTACACGAGGCCCTCAAATGATGTGTATACATGTATTGTTGGGTATTGCAGATAATCTGTTTGCAAACTTGGAAGCTTGATATCGAGGAATCATAAGGCGATAATGTAAATACTAAAATCCGTCTACATGAAATACCCACATTAAATTGAGGTTGGTTTAATGTGCAACCCCACCAACACGCGGACTCTCCCGTCGAGCATTTCATCACCGACACTAAGAATTGATCGACTGCGAGGAGGTTGAGCTTGTACGTGCGCAGGTATCTCAGAATTCGTCACTTGTAAGTTTGCACGGCGAATGACCTGCAACGAAGCTTTGTCTTTGACTAGGCAGGGACCGGTCGATCTCATACTTTAGGTGGATTCCGTCTTGAAACGTCCACGGTGCAGCTCCGATTTTCAATCCGTCAGTCACCTCCACCTCCGCTGTCAAAAGTAACAAAGCAAGAAGATGAGTCACAACGAAAACTGCGGAATGGATCTACGTGGGTATTAAAGCCTGGAGTGCATGTTGTCCTTTCAAGAGTTGTGGCTAAAAACTGTATAAGTATTTATTCTCTCGAAATCCAAAGTACTCGACCAGATCCATCATCATGATGAGACCTTGAGCATCACCGGCAACGACAAGACGGGCTCCAACCTCGTGCAATCGCCGCCCCCGGTTCGTGAGGTGGCAAGTGTCAGTCAACGGGAATTGTGGTCTTATTATCTTTGTACGGATCTGTCTTTAATCAAGCTGCTTAACACAGAGCAACAACCTAATCGAGCGTAGCTGATAGTTCTGTTCGGGTTTATCCCATTGACTCACATGCGTCGCTCTCCATCGAATCCATCGACCAAGACTACAATGGAAATAGTCGGTTATCCCTTTCCAGCACCAGACCTCGCCTTCGGAACTTTCGTGTCTAGCGACAGTTACTGAGAATCTCAATTTTCTTCCCTCCTGGGCTCCTGTCAGATGGCGTGGGACCCATGTCTTACAGTTTGACATTATTTCAGGCCCTCGCTTCTTCTGCGGGGTATGATCCGGACCTGGGCCCTGGATCGAGCTGCACTGTGGATAAATGCGTGGTTGCCTTGGGGCGAGAAGGTCAGACGAGGAGCGTTGCGAGCGTAGTGCTGATTGCTAACGGGATTTCGTTCGGGGTAAAGCATTCGATTTGATTCTTGTACTGTCACACGGCCATCATACTGTTTAGCTAACCACCCTCTTGCTCTTTCAGATTATGACCATTCTGTTCACAACCTTAGGTGCCTTAGGAGATTACCGTCAATATGCTCGTTATATTCTCCTGGTCATGACTCTGTTGTGCTGGGCTTCTCAATATAGCGTCATGGCACTAGTCGATTCCAGCCGGTGGAAGTGGGGCATGGCCGTGTACATCATTGGATTCGTAGCCTGTTCGTAACGGGTTCTCCCCATGTTACTCGATACTTCAACCAATCAATGCTTTGTTGAACGCATATCATGCGAATGGTTGAATGGTTTTACACTTTTGCAGATGGCGCAACCTTGGTCTTTTATGCCGCCCAATTCCCGTTAATATCCTCCAATACTCCCAAGGCACGGCAGTTGAAGGAAGAGTTCATATCTAGTCAAATCACCGAAGCTTCTTACGAAATTGAGAAAAGCTTAGAACGAAACAAAATATCTAACCTCAGTACAATGCATAGTAACATCGGATATCTGGTTGTGTCACTCTTGAATCTGAGCATACTCTTACCGCTAGCTAAGAACCCCTTGGTCAACAACTATACGATCGTTTTGGTACGCAATGTGCCTGGGCCCTTTTGTTTTCGACGTATTAATGTTGAATTAAATTACCGCATTCCTCACAGACAAATACTTACTGGGTTTTATTGGGAGTATGGTGGTTTGTATTTCAAGCGCCGCGACCTGGACCTCCTCTACCTCCCGAGCAAAATGCCCTTACAATCGGATGGCTTCAACTTTACTCAGCGTTTAAAAAAGCAAAGCAGCTCCCTCACACTTTTACTTACTTGTTTTCTTTTTTCTTACTTGCAGATGGGTGAGCCTTCTGAAGAATAAGACTTTGACTACTTTAAGAATAGGCTAGCTGTTTGACAGCCAGTGGTTTTTCTTTATTTCTTGCAACCGACAGTCTGAACACCTCGGGTACCCTGATTTCCATCATTCAATCGGACACAGTTCGTTTCAGCTTTCTTCAAAACACTGTCAGTTCGTTTTCATTATGAGAACTGCGCAATTCAAAATTTCATTAAACGACTGCTGTCAACATTGCTCAGTACTTAGGACTTGCTCAAGCCGTTACTTCGATTATTTCCACAGCTGGGTTTTGGTACATTCAAAAGCATTGGAAATTCAAGACCAAAACTATGGTAGGTTTCTATTTTATATCTTGCAAACAAAATCTAGAAATATTGAGTAATCACGATTCGCTTTGCTTTGTTCCTTAAAATTTTCAATTGACAGTTTGTAGTGACCAACATTGTGACAGTTTTGATACCCTTATGGGGCATGTTTGGAATTTGGACTCGAGAGATAGGATTTCACCAGAGGTATTTTTTTCACTCTGCCAGTAATCTCAAATAAATAATGATGAAAAAAAGAAATCCAATAAATCATTAAATTTCGGGGGATAACTTGGATGATTGGTTTGATAACTTTTGATAGATGGGAGTTTTGGGCCTACAACATTATCTTCGGTTTATTTCAGGCACCATATTATGCGTACTCGCAGTTGAGTTCATCATCTTGGGAAAATTGAATAGCGAAATAGCTTACAAACTTGGAAATTATCTCTGCACCATGGAATAGGACGATCATGGCAGAATTATCTCCTCCAGGTCAGGAAAATATGGTAACTCCTTGGGGTTTCAAATTTTCTACTTGATTTTCTCCGAGCGGAAATAAAAACTTTCTTTCATAAATATTTGCAATAAAATCGCTTTCACTGGGCCAAAGCCTTGGACTGATGTTCTTGTTGGACCTAGTTTTTTGCTTTGTTTGGTTTTTCGAATAGGGCTTCATCAATCATTGGCCCGAGCGTAATTCAAGCTATTATTGACCACAGCGGGTCAAATTGGTCCGGTAAGTGTTTTGTGGTTCTTTCAATTTCTAAATTAAAGCGCGGATTTTCCCTTTAAGCGGTGGGAAGTATATGCTATGTTAAGATAGGAGTTATTATAACAAAACGGTCGCAATATTAAAGGGCACGTAAATCCTATTCGCAGGGTTCCCGTTTTTGTTTGCGATGTGCTTCATGGCAAGCATTATAATATTTCTCTTTGTTGACCTAGAAGAAGGACAAAAAGATGCATTGAAATGGAAGAAAAAAGACTCTTGAAAAATCAAAGCCAGAAAGACGATCTTTTATTTTTTGGCGTTTAAGGGAGTTGATGCCCAACAAGAAGCTAACTGACTATAATCAAGCATTTTGAAAGAAAAGAATTATCATGAGAGGTTGGAATGGTGTTTGATTTGAAGAATTAAATATATGAATTTTTGAAAATAGATATATATATATTGAACAAAATTTCTGTAACAAGTCCACCTAGAATTGCTGTGAATTTTCATGCATCAAGAGGCAGTAATGATGTGTTTAAAATGACTTCAGCTTTGTGTTTGTTTATTTTTTTCCTCAATTTTCTTTGGTAACATGATCAAATGTGATTGGTTTTTAAATGATAAAGCTGAGGATTAGATATATACATATAAATGAATAAATTTGTGATTTTAACTCCAAAGCATACTATTTCCCTTCATTAAATTTTAATAAAAATATGTAATTTTTCAGCAATGTGGATGCCAAGGTCCTTGCTAACTGATAGCTACCAGAGGTGATGGATTTTCAGAGTTAATATTTTATTCAAAAGTTGTAATAATGATCCCAATAAATATGGATATTGTAAAATGCAAGGGTGTTTGTTGTGTTATTGGTGATTATTATCAGACAATATTTTTTTTTAAAAAAAGAGGGTCCAAAGTAGTTTACTGGGGAGCCGTAACGCCTTTTCTTCAGTGGATTACATTTTTAAGCAGTATACCTAGTTGTGAAAATATTATACTGGATTTTTAGGAATGGGAAGATGAATGAGAATAAGCCATTCAGCATATCCTTTCTTGTGTTGAAAGCATACCTTAGATGCGTGCAAGACTTTGAAAGGAGTTGCAAGATAAGAATACCTGAATTTTTAGGAATGGGAAGCTGAATGAGGAGAAGAGAATGAGGATTGAATGTTAAGGAGTCTTTTATAATTCTCATTCAGCTTCTGCTTCCAAAAATGTGCAGGGAATAAAAAGAAAGATAGGAAAAGAACTGCGCATAACGTGAGGAAAGAGATGATACAACATTTGTTGAAAGGAGAAAGGACAACGGTCAACAGTTGACAGAGCTGAAGCTTCAGTACAAAGAAAAGAAAGAGTGATTCAAAGAAAACAAAGAAGTTATTGAAACATTACAATACTGTCTGTGGGACTAACTGTCAGTAAGGTGGATGTTAGTCCTGATTATTTTGATACCCCCCCATGCTGAAACCCAAGATTATCAGTGATACCAATCATTTTTCAAAGCCAAAGATGGGTTGGTTGAGCTAGGGGCTTGGTAGATAAGTCTGCAATCATACTTCCAGTTGGAACCTCGGACATGTCTAAAGTCTTGTTAGCAATAAGATCCTTGATCCAGTGGAGCCAAATGTTGATGTGTCTGGTTCAATGTTGAAATAGGGTATTAAGCACCAGTGCAATAGCCCCCTGATTGTCATTGTATAGTTGAGGATTGGTGGATGGATGAAGAACGTGAGGCAATAGCAAAAAGATCCAGACTAAATCATGGCATCCCTTGCTCATAGCTTGATCATCCACCTAAGTTGTTGAGAGAGCAACCTTTTTTTATTTTGAGGCCCTCCACAATATGGGACCTAAGCCCAAAACACATACACCACTTGTGCACTTTCACCCATCAGTTTTGCACCAATCTGCATTGGCAAAGAAGTAGAATTTTACATCTTCCCCTGAAAATTGATATTCTCCCATACTTACAAGACGCAAAGCCCACTGTTTAGTTCCAGGGAGATACTGTAGAACATTTTTGAAGGCCCCAATATGGTGCTTGGATGGATTGTTTAGGATTTTGAAAGGGTGCTTGCTGCAAAGGCCAAATTGGGCCGGTAGAAATGGACAAGATTGTTCAATAGCTCAACAAAGCGGCAATAATTTAATAAACTGTCTCTTGAATCTTCTCCTGTTGCCTTGACTAATTCTAACCCAGGAAGCAACAGAGAACCAACAGGCCTGCTGGTTTCCATGCCAAATTTGGCCAATATTCTAGGTATGTGTAGACCCTGGTCAATCGAAATGCTCCCCTTGCCTCTATTACCAGTCAAGTTCATTCCCAAGATGAAATCTGCTTCAACCAAATCATCCATTTAAAATTGCAGATTCAGCGGCTCCTTGACCTCAAATACATTTAATCCCCCAATAATGAGGTCATAAAAATGAATAAAGACACAGGTCAAGGTTGATTCAGAAATGAAAAAGCAAGGATCTGCTGGTGACAGAGTGAAATTTATGGACCCAAAGAACTTGAGAAGACATTGATACCAACATCTAAGACTCTGTTTGAGCCCATATAAAGACTTCTTTAGATTGAGGCAAGAGCCAGGAGGAACCTCCTTATTGCAAACCTTAGGGATTCTCATATAAATATCTTCATCAACAATTCCTTGCAGGAAATTTGTTTTAACATCCATCTGATGGATGTCCCATCCTCTATGGCTGCACCAAGCCATTAATAAGCGCAGGCTGCTGGGATGGCCCATTGGGGCAAAATTTTTGTTATAATTGATTCCTTCTACTTTCCCAAGGTCACGCAGGCACAGAAAAGCTTTATACTTGAGGAGATTGACAGTCAAGTCTGTATTCTTCCTAAATACCCATGTAGTGCCTAGTAAGTTTACTCCTTGAGGAGTGGGAAAACACTCCCAAACCATGTGTTTGTCTATACTTGGCAATTTGGACTGATAGCTTTCCCCCATTCTTCCCCTTTTCTCCCTTCCAATGCCTTTTGATAGCTCTTTGGAGGTTTTTCCAACAACAGAAGAGCTCCAAAAAACCCATTGCTTTTTTTCCTCTTTTTCTTGGTCCATCAAGGATAGCTTTGGGATTAATGGAGCTTAATATATTTAAAGGAGCCAGATTTGATGCAGGTACATAATAGTATGTAGTTTTGGGAGCCTCTTGAGCTCTGGTGTAAACTTTGAAACCTTCTACCATGGCAACAGTTTCACCAGAAATTTCCATTGAATGATTGTCAATGATTTTGACACAATGATCTTCAGGTATTTCAATTACAGGAGAATTCCAGACGGTTGGAATCAATTTGTTGTTATCAGATTGCTCTGCCAAACCCTTATTTTTTGCAGAATGATTGATAGGATTAATGATATTTTCTTCACCGCTGTATGGAGACAAGATGGATGTGGATGTTCCCCAGAAAGCAGGAAATATGCCTTTGAAGAAAAAACCAGAAGAAGATGTATCATGATTAGTTTGATTATGTTCAAAATTAGAGTCAAAGAATTTAACATCATTCCCAAATATGATTTTGGAGGTCATCAAATCATAAAGTCTATAATGATTCTGACCTTCAACATATCTCATGAAGATGCATTCTTTTCCTCTAGAGTTAAATTTTGATTATTGATGCGCTTTATGTAGATGGGGCATGGCTTGACATCCAAATGGATGTAGATCATCCAGCTGTGGAGGTGTGCCATAGAGTATTTTGTACAAAGACAAACTCATTATGTGAGTTTGGTGACAATTCAGAACATATGTAGCTGTATCGGCGGCCTTAGCCCAGAACACAATGGGTAATTTTGAATTCAGTAAGAGGCATCTTGAATTTTTGAAAATTGCCAGATTTCTCCTTTCAGAAACGCCATTTTGTTCCAGGGTATACGGGGCTGTTCTGATGGTTTTTATTCCATGACTTACCAGAAATTCCTTGGTCCTTGTATTCAAGAATTTGGAGCCATTGTTGGAGACAATGGTCTTGATTTGATTCCCAAACTGTTTCTCAACCATCTGTTTGAAGTTTACAAAGGTTTAAAAGCCTCCAGATTTTTGTTTTAGGAAATACACCCAACAGAACCTATCTGTCAGCCACAGGAAAATTGGACTTGTCCAAATGCCTGCACAACTCATGTCTTGTTGGTATAGTGGTTAACTAATAGGCTCACCTTCCATTATTGGAAACCAAGGCCACTGGTTCAACCGCCCATTGAGACAAGAATGAAAATTGATCAAGAAGTTCAGATTCATGTAATTTTTGATAATATTTTATAATAATTTGTAAGTATGTTTTTAGGAGTATTAATTATAGAATTAAAACCTTGATAATATCTAATATTGTTGGAATAAATTGTAAACTTAACCCCCCTTCCCGCTTCTCAGAATCATTGTCATCAGCCTGTCAAAAACAATTTTTCTGTTTCCTATACCACAAGCGCGCTTCCCTTCATACTCCTTGACTCCTTACCTCTTGACTCAAACTCCACCCCTTCACTCCTTGACTCTGCACGTCTTCACTCAACTTCACCCCTTCACTCCATTGTCCCATTCTATTCTCTATTCTTCCATCAGCCTTTCTCATCACCCCTTTGCTGCCCTTCATCACCCCTTTCACACTCTAGCCTTTCCTCATTCCACCTCCATCTTCTTTCTATCCTCACACTCTCTCTCCAACCTGAAAATCCCTCAAGCCTCAAGTTTTACCTCCTCCAGCCTACTCACCGCCTAATCTTATCAAAAGACTCTGAGGCTCTTCTTCTCATATTTGGTGAGAAAGAATTTACTTTGTAACTACTTGCTTTGTCTTCAGCATTTCATGTCTTAACCTGCTGGCAACATAGTCCTCTACCTTTTTCTCCTGAATAGCTTCTCTTGTCCTTCTTGATCCTACTATCACTATTTGATCTACGGTGTGTCTGTCTCCAATCCCTTTCTATTATAGATCCTGTTGTTCTTCTCTAATTATTGTTGTCTTCAGTCTGGTTCTATTATTTTCATCTATCTTGAAATCTAGCTCTAGGTTCCTTCAAATATTGAGATGGGGATCCAATATAACTTTGAATTAAGTTAGGAGGACTCACATTTGTCCCAACTATTGACACATAACTTCCCAATAAGTTCCATTCCCTTGGGGGCAAACTACAGCAAATAATTCAAGCTATACTCTCCACTCTGTATAAACCAATCACATAAGGTTAAAATTACCACCCTTTGGGATGTGATTATAATTTAATATACCTTCCTGAGCCTTGAGATCTTCCTCTCAGAGTGCCCTGAGCTTATTTGTAGAGTATATAAATTTTGGGGTATGTAAATAGGACCTTTTTTTACATAGAAAATATTCCCAAATGACTACTAGTACTTCGTTTCTCATGGGGTAAGATGTAATGGGGTTCTGAGCCCTTGGAGAAAAGTCCAGGAGGAGCCTAGTTCTCCACTGATAACTCCTTGAGTCCCTTTAATTAGTTGAGGGGGGGGTGTTGGAATTCAGGCCAGATGAGCCCAACAATAATCAACATCATTAAATCCACCGCCCTTGGACAAATCACAGGCAAACAAAAAGGAGCATCAATCCCTCCGCACTGACATCACTTCATTAGCCATGATTTCATGGGACTAGGTCACAGACCATGCCTAGGATTTCCGCACCTAAAATTCCTTTTCTTATGGCTATTTAAAGGAGCACTATGGATGGTGAAGTAACAGTTCCCCATTGCTTCTAATTCATTGCTCTGGGGAACTGTTACTGTAATTCAATCTTTCATGTTATTCCTGTTGAATATAGACCAATGTTTCTTGCAAAATAAAACTTGATATTGGGGATGTAGTCAGGTGTCATTTAAAGCAGCGGTCCAATCTTAACCAATAGCTAAGATTGTTGCCACAATCTTTGTATCTTAAGGTGTCAGTTGACTTAACCCTTCCCATATAAAATCAATTGCTTCTAATTCATTGCTCTGGGGAACTGTTACTTCAGGTGTCATTTAAACAAAGCGGTCCAATCTTAACCAATAGCTAAGATTGTTGCCACAATATTTGTATCTTAAGGTGTGTCATTTAAAGAAGCGGTCAAATCTTAACCAATAGCTAAGATTGTTGCTGCAATCTTTGCATCTTAAGGAACCAAATATTTACAGCTTTATTGGTCTTGTCTTTCTTTTTCTGTGGCCACAGATGAGGGAATTCCACATAGCATTTTTCAGGTTTGTGCAAAGTGACCTTGAGATTATGCCAGCCATTGAAGCAATGGTAGATTATTTGGGAAGGAAATTCTGAGCCAGCACTACTAACAAGTGCTGTTGCTGGCAAGTTTTTTCTTTCAGTGGCCGAGAAATTATTAGAACTAACATGATGAACATAGCTTTGGAGTTGTGAAAGTATGACGGTAGGTTTTTCAAAAGATTCCTCATCCATAGCTAACCCAATGACAAGGTTGTACAGCTGTGGATTGTTGCTTAATTTACCAAGAATTATATAATATAGTATGTTGTTAGGTATTTTAATTTTGAATGAAGAGACATCCATTAGGGTCTGTTGACACAAATGGATGAAGCTCTGAAGATCTCCCTGATAATCAAGAGCGGTCCATGACTTCCAAACTCTCCCTCAATTTAGGGCAGACATGGAGGCAAATTTATTGTTGATTTTAGCCCAAAGTAAAGTGGCATTTCTTTTTGTATCATTATTCATAACTGAAATAAAAAATGTTTGATTGTTGCGGCTAGTGATCAATCCTACTGCCTCATAGCTCAACTTTTTCCACTTGTTGACAAGAGCTGTGGAGGCATATTTGGGCAGCTTTTTCTTGCAGACATCCATGAGGTCTTTTGACCCAAGATGGATCCCCATACGCATCTGCCATTCACTGAAATGAGTGCCATCAAGGATGGGCACATTGATGTTATCTTTGGGTTCTTGAACTGCCATTGTGAGCAGACAGTGCAGTTCACCTTTTCCTGCTAGGATTGCTCTGGTTGATGTGAGCAACAATGGGACTATAAATCTGTTAGAATTAGCAGAACTGAAAAGGTTTTTTTCATGTCAATATAACAGAACAATTGACCGTGAAAGAAGAGGAAAAGAAAGTACCTGAAATGGTGAACAACAAGAGAAGGAACCCTGGTAACAGTGAGACGGCAAAGAATGCGATGAAGTGGTCTGAGAAAGGAATCAACCACGTGATGAAAAAAATTGCAAAAAGACAGAAAGAAAGAGCATTTCTTTATAGGGGAACAGCCTGGTCTTATAAGTATTAAAAGAAAAGAACACCACTCTGATGAATAGAATATGAACAGACGTGAGAAAACCAATGACCATGAAAAGAGAGCCTTGAGAATAAGAGACAAGAGACATTCACATGAAAGATTATGAAAGGTAGTAGACAGATAAGAACAAGTATCTGAAGACATTCTGAGAGTCATTATGACAAAATTCTGACATAATGACAAAATTCTAACAATTAACCCAAGTAAAAACTATGCTAAAATTGTATTTCAAAATAAATAAAATTAATGGTTTTAAAAGGAGACTCAAATATTCTGACTTTCCACAATAATTCACACTTAATTCAGTCACAAAAGAATAAAGCACTTTACCAGTGGTGGTTTTATTGGATGAATTTACATTTATCATCCTTCAGGTTTAGAAAGGTGGTTTCTAATTTTGTTGTTGGACAACTATGTTGGTGCTACTGCATTTGAAAACCTAAATCAACTAAACAGAATTTCATATCCAACTTTCAGAGACTCAAATTTGACCAAGGTCTTTCTTGAGTTTCATTTTAAATTTTTTCCAAAAATGCAATATAGAAATGAGAATATCCACCCTTTTGGACTAACAAAGTTGTTTGGAATGCTATTGGCAATTTTTCAGCCAGAGAAACACTTTTAGTATAAAATTGTTGCCTCAGTTTCACAGTGGAAGATTTGATTCACTCTGGTATTACAGATCCAAGAGTTGTCAAAAATGAGATATTAACATCAATCAAAAATATCAATGCATCACACCAAGAATTAATATCTCAAAAGATCTTCTTTGATAATCTGTAATGAAGCAACTATGACTCATATGCATCATGAATTCCTTAGGAAGAGTGATGGAAATTCCATTTTTAACCTTCATTTCTGACCCAGAGGAAACCTTTCTGCCTTTCAAAATGATTTGAAAATAGTTCAACTTCAATTTGAAATTCTAATTGAAAACTAACAAATCACAAGTTAATACAGTTTAAAATAATGGTCTTTATGTTCATCATCCAGTGTCTACCCAGGGGTAGTTACAGTTTGAATTTTCAAGGTGTTGATCCAGAAATTTTACAAAGGAAGTGGTTGCAACCTGGAAACAAGTTTCAATTGAAACTGAAAACACTTTTTATCACGAGTTTTTGAATGCCATTCATCACTGAAATTAAATAATGAGATTTCAATGATATATGATTTGTTTTAATTGCTTATCTGTTGAAATGCTTGAGAAATTGTTTCTTTCATTATTATTTTAATCCATTCACCATATTTCCCACATTTAAAGAACATCACTTTTTTCATATCAATTTTTTATTAAATCCATTTCCCACATTGGGGGGCAATACGCTACACCTAATTTTTTGAATCCTTTCCCTAGATTCCCAATTTTATTATAGTTTTTTAAAAAAATATCACATTAAATAACCTATGGAATTTTTTTTTAATCCATTCCTAAGATTTAAAACTTGATTATAATCATTCAAAAAATTTAAATACCAAGAAAATTTGGGTTGATGGAACCCAAATGTGGTCCAGAGGGTCCCACAGAATTTGGGCACAAACCCCAGGGGGGGGGGGGTTTCCCCCCAAAAACACCTCAAAACCGAAGTTTATGGGGATAGACAACTAAAAAAAACCGTTTAGGGGAGATGTAAAATCCCCCAGGGGTTGCGCGTTTTTAAAACAAGACTGTTGACATGTCTAGACCCGTTTTTTGGCCCATACGCGTGCTTTGGAAGTGTCTATGGGCCCCAAAGCGTCCATTGGGCTGTGCAGGGCCTCAAAAAACTCCCAAACTACTGGGAGTCGTGAATTTATCATCAAAATTTCTCAAATTACACAATTGACATGTGGGAATGTCTATTTTATATTTATTTCTTTCATAAAAAGATATTTGGTAATTTTTAACATGTGGGTGATCTCAACATGACTGCTGCACAGTGAAAAAAGAATTTTTGAGGATTTTATGATTGAATAAAGATTTCATGTAGCTTTCCAATAGGTGGTGCATAAAATATAATTTACTTAGAATTCTTCAATGAGATCTTGTATTCTGTGCACATGTGGATTTTGGTCTGTTCCACTCTTACTTCAATTTCTATTTGGATTCAAAAACTTCTTAGAGATTGATTTACTTGAAAATTTTAAGAGATTAAGAGTGTAAACTAAATTGTTCACCTCTTCAAGTCAGGGTGAAACCACATCATTGGACTTTTGACATTAAGTTAATCTAGCTTTAAATATAATTAAAATTCTCTGGTTGAAAAAAAAAGACTGGGATGAAGATAAAGATACACGTAGTACTCAAGAAAACTTTCAAAAAAGCAAATTTTGCATGCAAACATACTCCTTCATAATTTTAAAATTAATGATATAAGAATTACACTATTTGAAATATTTTAAAAATTTTTGCATGGTTTCCATTAAACTAGAGGACGTGGGAACTTGGGTTCTGAGATCTGAGACTTCTTCTGTGAGATCAAAATCTTGAAGTAAACCAAGGACTCATTTTTAAATTGGAGTCATATCCTCCAGAGCTTACCATTTTTTAGGTAATGTATTAGGAATTGTTGGTGGGTGATCATCTCTTGGTGAATCAATTGGTTTAGCAAGTTGAATAATTTTAAATTGTTTATCCATCTTGATGCGCGGTTTATGGGCCATTTGAATATATGCTTCTTTCAGGTAGTGATATATTTTGAAAAAAATTTGAGCCCCCCATTATTTGCATGATTGAATATTTCCTCATCTTTACCCTCAAAATCATATATCAATCCACTGTCCATGGAAAGAGCGGAAATTTCTGGGGCCATGTCCATCATTTCCAGCTGAACTTCTGTAGTATTTCAAATTTCCTTCTTGCTATTCTGCATTTCAAACCTGGTAAGCATTTAGTCATTGATCATGAAGGGAAAATGACAAAAAATTGATTTGAAAAACTTTCTTCTTGTTGAGAATTTGAGAAGCAGAAACATTAGATTTTCTGCTTATGGAGCCTCCTTCTGCCTTTTGCTCCTTCTTCCAAATAGCTTTGTTTGAGAAAAGCCAAAAATTTATTATGGAAAACCTTTTGTCTGGGGTTTTGCCATTCTAATGTATTAAAAGGCAAGCAGTCACCCTGCATTTGTGGCACATCTCCCATGCTCTGATGATCACTGCAGTGAGAGAGGAATTCCAGGAAGATGTTGCATTCTGTTCCCAGTGATAGTTTCATCTGGGATTACTGTAATTTCTGATTGAGGCCCAGGCATGGTCTATCAATGTGTCATCATGAGACTGAATTTGACTCAAAGCAGTTGTTGGCAGGGATAGAGATTTTCAAGAAATATTTTTTTTAATTGGCCCAAGTCATCCTTCTTGAAAAGTTTCAGCTCCTTTTGTTGCTATTTTGAATTGTATCTTTAATGGTTTGGTGTGCCAGTGTTTGATGCTATGGAATCATTAATGGATTCCTGCTTCTTTGCCATTTGATTTTTGAGGGATGCTAATTCATCACAAGTTGGAGGATTAGGAATTTTGTTGTTGCTGGAATCCATTCCAAGAATTTATTTTGTCCAATCAAGCAAGGACTTTGAAATACCACTTGAAGAATCAGGGATGGCAAGGTTGCATGCATGAAGAGAAAGAAAATGGTTTTGTTGGGCCAATTTATTTTGCTTCTTTTGGTGTTGGTGGGATTGAGAGAGTTTTTGTGCAATCATGAAGTAGGATGGGGCAGCTGAGTTGTCAAAATATTCATCTTCCTCAAAAACAGGAATATTGACTTGGTCATATGGAAAGTGGACTCTTGATGGCTCAGCGGTTTGTGATGTTGGGTTATGTGGGATTTTGGAATTTTATTAACATAAGATAGACACAAGGATTTAGCAATGGGTTTGTATTATTGTCATGGAGATCTTATAATGGGGGGATTAGTTCCTACCATGTTCCATTTCTAATTTTCCAAATTAGTAACCAGATTAAAATGTTTCTAGTTTTGTGATTTTGTGCTTATTTCTTGCAAAATGAAAAATAGGAAGTCAGATTTCCTTTTCTTGACCTTCTGAAAGCTTTCAAAAATGAAGATACTATATATTATGATTCCCCTTTGTTCTCAAATTTTTCTTCCAAGTGGGAAAAGGGTATGGAAATAAGTATAATTTGAGATTTGAATACAATCTTCTGCAACAAGGGAAGAGCTGAATGAGAATTTAATTCATGATTTAAATAGAAAATAGACTGTGGCTTCCATCTGCCCCAATGAGTATGATTGTTTTTTTTGTGGCACTTATGTATAATTCATAAAAATATATAGGGATCATGCAGTCAAATTTGAGTTATTTATAATAGGGATTTCTCAAGATAATAGATATGAAGAGCTTCCTATTGCATTAGATGATTTTAATTAAAACAGAAAATTGACACAGAAAGCATTCTTGACCATTATGTGTTTCCAAAATTAGATAAATGATAAAGGGCAAGAAGAAAAATACATGATTTTCAGTTTCATTCTTTTAAAAATGGTGTGATATTAATTCTTGCCAAGTCTTCTGAAGAAGCAAGGGTGCTTTCTAATTACTTGCTTTTCATATACCAGTAATTAGGATCAATGAAATAACTTCTAAATCATGATTCCAAAAGAATATAAAAGAATTCAAAATGCCTGGATCAATAAGGTCAAAAGAATAAATAAAAATGTAACAGGGGTCCATAATATTTGGACAGATTAAATTATGCAGGATTCACCTAGTTGATTTTTTGGAATAGGAATTTGTGTATCACCAACGTGTCTGCTTCACCACAAAAAATAAATATGAGTCATGTGCAGGGAGCTGGATGGCTTATGATAAGTTTTTTGACCACTCTACAACCATGGGTATGCAGGAATCAGATTTCAAGGGAAAATCATGTGGGGAAGCTGGGGAGGTTGAAAAATTGTGCTAAGTTTTCCACTTCCCCTCAACCACCTGGGAAGCATCATTTTTAATATTCCAAATGATTGATGATTGCTGGGAAAGTGGATGACTTAGCATAAGTTTTCCACCTCCCCAGCCTCTGCACAGGGATTTTACCATGTCATGTGATTCCTGTATACACCAAAGTCAGAGATGTGGACAACTTATCATAAGTCATCCACCTCCCTTGAAATTACATATATACATTTAATTTCAGTAAGTATACATATAATTTGATGGGAAGGTGAAAAAAGTTGACCATCAATCCTAAGTCATCCCATCTTACATTCCAACCATTACAAATGTTTTACAAATCATGCACACTTTGAAATCATTTCATCAAATAATGGGTAAGCATTTTGCCACAAAAAGGTGATGTTTGAATTATATACTTTGAATGACACGTTCAACAATATATGGCATTTTTACCATTGTTTCTAGTTACAATTTCAAAAGGAGGAAAAGTTTTAATTTAAAGAGAGGTATTGGGTACCTTTTGTTTGGGGGAATGAGCAACCAAAATTAGTAGGTTGTTTTGTTGATTGGAGAGCCACTGGAGGACAACTAGTTGCATGTGCAACATCATAACCATGATTGAAAACTTTGGGATCCCAAGTGCGGTTAGATCTGCAATTGTGGGTTAGTTCCTCCTGGTGAGGTGATTTACTTACCTCAAGTGGACCACCTTTCCAGGAAAAAATGGAGAGCATTTTTGCTCAATTTCTTGAAATGATGAATTTGTTTTAAATTACTGTTCATTGACTTCCTGAAGATCTTTCTTGGAATTTTGTGCATTAAAATTATTTAACCCTGCCCCCTTCCTACCTCTATGAACACCTCAAAATTTTTCTCATGGTAAGGCACTTAGTCTAACTGTCCCATTCTCTGACAAAATTTAGAAATCATTTTTAAGCTACAAAATAAGATTTATTTCTCATTAATGATTGACAAACAATTAGTTTCTTATAAATTTGAAATTTCCAGAAATTTATATTGAGTCAAATTGAAACTGAATTGCATGTGCAATGAATACATGATATATTTTGTATTTCTTTCAGAACATGAGTATTTTTTTGGATAAATTACAATTGTTTCAAGTCCTAATGCCACCTTCCAAAAAATAATCTTGTACCCAGTTTCTAATTATATATAAAAAACCTCAACTTAATAAATTTTTCCAATTTTTCATGCTACAGAAAACTTGTGGGTCTCTAAAAGATAAAGAGCCCCAAAAAGGATGTATTGTACTGTAATTTGACAAAAATTTAAAAACAAGGATTTTATAACAAAAGCTTTGAATGAATAATTAGAAATAATCATTCAATCCATATCAATCAAATTAGCCAAATATCACTTTAGAGAAATCCTATGCCATTGGGGTCTCAATCCTGGTCTGAGAAAAAATCTTTGGTAATGAGCCCAATCTCCATTGCCCCAATGATTTCTGCCTGTGAAAATAATACCTTTTTGGTTACATTCTCTGGTTGTTTCTGCCTCACTTGGTTGCTGCTTCTAAAAATTGTTTTGTAGAACTTCAAGTAATTATTCTGGAAGCTCAAATTGATTAAACTTTGCAAACCCTTGCAGAATAACATATGCTAAATGAACAATCTAAATGGATGTATCTGTGTGTGCAAATGAAAAATTAATATAAATTTCAAAATTGATTTAGTTTCATAATCCTTCCACGTTCAATGAATTCACTGCTTTTTGGGCTAAGAATTTCCCTGAATCAAGAAAATTAATACAGAAAGTGGCAAAAACCACCTCCACTTGTGAAAAAAGTTGAATAACCATTTTTTACCCCCAACATCTTTGTTAGTATTTTTCATGAATTTTTCCAGATATTCTAGGCTCTTGTAATATTATTTGGCTGTGCTGAAATCCATCATGGGGAAGTCTGGACAGGTAAAAACCATTCAAATTAACATAAATCAGCATGGCTTGTTGAAATGGTTCAAAAAAACCATAGATTTGCATCTTTTTTTGGTTTTAAATATTTTTGAGTGGGAATGGGGAATTCAAAGGAAATGAAATGATTATTAGTGAATGAAGTTTCTAAATAAAAGAAAAAAACAGGTTTTGGATGAAATGTGAATAAGGTTTGCACCCAAAATCAGCAGTCATGTTCCAATCAAGAGCTAAAAAACTCCCACAAGAGTTTGGGTCATGGCATAAATAACTAATGCACCTTTCAAATGGTGCAAGTGCAGTTTCTGAATTAAACATTATTGAGTCTCTGAAAGTTGCTGAAAAGTATCTTCTCTTGTTCAAGTTGTGGATTTCTGAAAGTTTTTATGACCTGCTTGGTTTGAAATCATAAATAGTTAAACTTAATCTGGTTTGGAGTGACTATTTTCTTGAGACCATTCTCAACTGATATGCATGAGAGGATATTTTTTGTTTTGGTGAGAGGTGGTCTAGTTTGACATTCTCATCAGCTTCTGGTGGAGTAACATTACTATCATCCATTTCTGTACCTTGTAAATTCAGAAAATACCAAGCAGGGGTGTAGGTGAAGGATGAGGGTGATTATAAATTCCATTTTTTTATAAGTTATGGAAGATTTAATTGATTGAAAAATGACTTAGCCAAATAATTGGTTTTCAACCTAAAGATTTCCACAAATTATTATTTCCTCAAACACGCAGACTCAATGCACCAAAAAAACATCAATATCCATATAATCAAGTTAATGGTGGCCCTGGGAGGTGGATGACTTGGCCTAAGTTGTCCACCTCCCCATGAAAATTTCCCAATTTCCCCAAATGAGATGGGTCTCAGTCCATAGTGCAGGGAAGTGGAAAACTTGTAAAAACTATTCCAGCATGTTTGTTTCAGGAAAAAAAAAATGCTGGTAACGAAATTCCCATGATGGAACATGCCTTTCATCCAAAAAGATGAATCACAACATGGCCATATTAAAAAGAAATTTTGTCAAGGTACAGGTTTTTCTAATCCTTGCATGTCTGAAAATATTTTCTTCACCTTGCTCAATCATTGAAACCAGCCTGAAAGTAAGATGGTAGGAACAAGGCTCCAATAATTAAATGTGAAAAAACTTTTCAGTGGGAAAAAGTGAAATATTTCTGGCTCAGGCCAATATACTGGGGATAATTGGTTATTCTGGCTTGTCAAATCTACATTTTGGGAGTTCATTGTGACATAGATGTAAAAAGACCCTAGAATTAGCAATGGTAAATATTTTATGAGAGAACATTGATTTCCTTTCTCAGTTGAAGTTTTGGTTGACACATGAATGAATCAGTAGGTTGGAAAATGATGCAGCAAAATTTATTTTTTTCAACCTGAAGAATCACAAAAATGCTCATTTCCTGAAACACACAGACATATATATAAAAAGATGAAATAAATATTGAAATTATGAAGTTTGAGTAAGCTGGGGAGGTGGAAGACTTGGGATAGGTGGTCCACCTCCCCATTAAAATGTTTGAATTTCCCAAAAATAGTTTTATCTTAGTCATTGGTATGGGGAAGTTCACAACTTAGCATAACTTGTCCACTGTGTTTGTTCTGGGAACTATTTATCACTGAAATACAACAGCAGAATAACCATTGGAAAAAAATTCTTTAGAAAAAAATATTTCAAAAACACCTCTTCCATAGTGAAAAAAAATCATGATTTTTTTTCAGGAATGTATCTAAATACAAAATTTATTTCTTACTTTTACCATTATTTTGAGGCAAATAGAAACTTTTGGTTTGATCAGATATCTCCTTCAAATTTGAAAGTATCATTTTGAAAATTTTTAGAAATTGAATTGACAAGGGAAAATATATAGAAACCTTAAATTATCAAACAAGAAAGCCATTTCTCCACTCATTTTCTAAAATCAGGATCTATACCAAAATAGTCCCAAATTGCCAATTTGAAATAATCAAAACAATTATGTCCAAATTCCAGAATATGTTTGGGATGTTCCCATCTCACATTATCCTTGTGAATAAATGTAAGGGGTATGTCTTGCATGAGAATTATGCTCAAATTTTAGCATACTTCTCATGCAAGACAAACCCCTGCCTTTTGGCTTGAATCATAACACCCACAAAACAAAAACTCATGGCATGGTATACCCATGCAAAGTGTTATTGTAAATGAAACAATGCCACAACCCACAGGCACTTTCCCTGGGCACCCCATGGAAATGGAAATCATGGGCCCCAAGCGCGCCAGTTGCTGGCAGAGCCATAATCAGGCCTGGAGCCAAATTTTTGTTTGCTTGGTTCATTTTGTTATGCTCCTGAGAAAATAAAATGCCCAATTTGCTCATTCGTAGAAAAGGGTCTCCAAAGGCAACACTAGCGCAGCCCCCCACGTTTCCATGTCACTGGGAGAGGTCTGTGCACATTTATGGGCCCTGGTCCTTTCACCTTTGCTGGCAAACACCAGCAACATTCCACAATCTTGAAATCACATATGCAAGCAATTGAAAAAATACTGATTTTTTTCCTGCAGCAAGCCTCACTTGTCAATTTGAAAGCAAAAAAACAAGTGCTTACAAATCAAAAAGAAATGATCCAACAAGCATGATGACTCCAGCATATCCAAAGTAATCCAGAAGGTCCATCAAGGTAAAATTCCATCCAATTTTTCATTGTTTGAACATCTGAAAAGATAGACTGATTCTTTTTGTGATCTACTAGTATCTGAAACCTTTCAATCACCTCTCAAGATTCCAATCATCAAAAAAAGCTCCAATCAACCTCATCATAAAAATGAAACACTCAATTCAACTACTTCAATTACCCATTGACTGCAAGTCATATCCTCACCTCTCACTCATCATCACTGCATCTCAAGGGTAGGAACTCATGCACCTATTTCAATCTTTTGAATCCTTCATCTTCACCAATCCAACACTAACTTCACTTGTCCTCTTCCTCACAATGATTTTTTCTTCTTCTTCCAGTGATAGATTTTTTCTTCACCAAATGAGCTCAACGTTGATCATCACATATCAGCATTGAAACCATCCATACTTGTATCCATCTTTAAATGAGCAGAAATGAAGGCATAAACCTATCATCCACTGATCCCTGATCTATTCCTGATATTCCTTGAACCTCTTTTTGAACCATAAATCACTTCTTCATCATCATTTTTAATATTAAAACATGTATCAGTTCAACTCCAATGAATTCACCCCACCTCAAGCCCACCAGTTTCTGTTTAAAACCAATAATGAGGTTCTTTCTTTGAAAGTGGTTAAACTCAGAAACATGTATGTATTTCAATTATCATGAAGGGTTTAATATTATTCAAATAAACCTTTTGCTTTTATCTCAATGCTTTTCACTTTTTTTCTTTTGGTGCTTTTAAAACAACGTTTGTAGTGAGAATGAGCCCTTGAATCCAAGGCATCATCAGGAATCAATCCAAGATTGTTCTGTTCATAGGACACCACTGCAACACTTAATTCCATAAATACAATCTTCATCCAGAGAACACAAAAAGAACCACATAGCTGAGCATGATTATTTCAATAAGGAGTATGTATCTGAGTTAATCTACTTTCTCACCCTTAAGAAGGGTCTAATTCCATGCCAAGTATTAGTACAAAATGTAGGACTCAAAGTAAATCTACAAGTGGTTTGCAACAGAAAGAACCAAACCCATGTGGTGCTCAAGTATCAATCATTGAAGCAAGGACCATACACATTTCTGGCAACTCAATTTTCTTTGATGGTACAAGATCTCTATGTGATTGCAAAAAATCAACAGTACATGAAAAAAACCAATAGAAACACTAAAACTGGATTTATTTTTGGAATCAGCTTTCTTCAGGGCACTGACCAAGGATATTCTGCAGGTAATTTGGAATCAATACAAAATTGCTAATCATTTCTGTTTTCACTGATTGTCATCAAAATATATTTCAAAATAGTAATATATGCAGGGAGAAAGGATATGAAACCAGAAAAAATAAAAATTGATGATATTTTGTGGTCTAAGCTTCCAGTACATAATCAACTGATTTTCAATAGAATCCAAGTTTTATCCAACACTACTCATGTGAAAATCAAGGAAGAATAAGAAGATTTCAAACTTCCAAACTGGAAATCTCTGGAGTGGAATGACCAAAGGGATTATTTTCTTCATGCTTCTAATTTCATTGTCACTTGTGGTGACTTTTCAAACGTTCCTCATACAGATAAGGAGGACTTGAATGGTTATACTTTTGGTTTTTTCTCTTATATTGAAAAAACTACTGGAACCCCAATCCCTCCTCCCTCTGAAAAAACAGGTAACTGTCTTTCCTTCCCAAATTTTGGTTGCATAGTTGATTATGCAAAAGCTGGGGGCTTTATAGAAATTTTATCTGTTTTTCCTCATCAAGCTAATTTTCCTCCACCCAGCCTTCAAACAACTGAAATTCATAAAAATTTTGTTTTCTCCTTCCAAGTTAAAAAAAAATTGCAAAGGCTTCTCTTAAAATTCCAAATTTTTCTCCTCCGGAAATTGTAACTAGATTCAATGGAATGAAATACAGATATGGTGAAGAATATGCTTCAGTGTATATAATTAAAACATCACCTCTTTGTGCAAATTCTTACCATTTATTTCATGAAATGATCTCAAAATTTGAATGAGTGGTAGAAAATTATTACTACTTGGAATATAAAATGGCATGTGTTTGGATTGATGGTTGACTTATGCTAATATATAAAATGGCATGTCTCTGGATTGATGGTTGACTTATGCTAATTTGTCCACCTTCCCATCAAATTATTTATGGCTTTACTGCATAGTACATGCATAGGTAATTTCAAGGGAGGTGGAAGACTTATGACAAGTTGTCCACCTCCCTGAACTTGTGCACAGACAGGAATCAAATGAAATTGGAAATCCTTGTGGAGAGGCTGGGGAGGTGGAAGGCTTATGCTAAGTCATTCACTTTACTCGCAATCATCAATCATTTGATATATTCCAAAGAATGCTCACAGGTGGTTGAGGGTAGGTGGAAAACTTGTGCTAATTTGTCCACCTCCCCAGCTGGCTCACAAAGTTTTCCCATTTCATGTGTTTTATGTCCAGGTGGGTGGAAAACATATAATAAATAGTCCACCTTCCTTGAAATGACATGTATTTGTATATGTAATATGCATGAAAGTGTAAACTTTGGGAATACAGCAGGCTATTTACACAAATGAACTATGAAGATTTTAACTAATGAGCAACTTTTATTCATATTACACAAAAATTTAAAATGTGAATATGTTTTTTAAGGCAAGGAAACCATGGTTTCTGATCCAAAATTTCGCGGTTCATTCTGATCTTAACCACATTTTACCCATCAGATTTGAACAGAATCATCTCAAGATTCTTCACTTTGAAAACTAGCTTGATTATAACATGGCTTATTTCCCTGGTAAGTGTTCAAATTCACTGGGTTCCTTGTGTTCTAATACTTATTTGAACTTGTATGATCAATTTTGGAACATAGTCCTCTTAATAAATTGAATGCAGTCCCTTTTGAGGAATGTTTTGAAAGATACCATAAACAAGTATTCCAGTTAATGAGTGATTTTTATTGGAAAAAGTAAAATTCAAAGGTGGAAAAGATGATGTTTCAAACCTTCATATTGTCACCTTACTACTTTTACAGATCAACCTTTCAAATTAAATCAATAAATCAAAAACAAATCATAAAAATAAAAGAAATGAGAAACCCCAAAATATTATCATAGATTTGGATTTATCACCTAAAATAAGGTATGGTTGCTCACTAACCCCACCTTTGAAATCCAAATCTTTATATTTTTAAATAATTTTAAAAGAAAATGACCAAAAGACCATGGCACCACTATGGCACTTTTTTGCCATTCCAATATTTCACATCAAATTTCATGTATAGGTTTCAAACCTAAAATGAACTCAGAATTGAGGTTTTTTGTATATTTTAGGAGTTACAGGCGGATTGGCGTTGTGTCACAATTCCTGCGCGCAGCCCTGCATTCATACAGCAATGATACACATTCCTGACACTCAATATGTGGGCACCTGACAAGAAAATAAAATGAATTATGCTACTGGCCGTGTATGATGGATTCCCCCATGCAGCTGTCAAGCCTGCGTGCATCAAAAACAAATGTACAATTCCTGACAGCCAGGTAGCACAGGAAAATGCTAAAACTTGCATGCATACATCATGCATATATGAAAATTGGACTGAAGGATAGAGGAATCTCTGAAACCTCATAATATTGAATAAAAAGTGTGAAATTAAAATTATAATAAAAAAAAATTAAGGGAAACAATGGTAAAGGTTTTAACATCAAAGTGATTGTCAAATCTTTATGAACCACAAAACATATCAAGAATTTGACCTAAAAATTATTAAAAACTACCATCATGTGCAGACCATGGCATAGAATCTAAAATTACCGACTTTTCCTCATGTCACTCAGGAGAAAAAAATACAAAAAATAAAGAAATATGCCAGAACTTGAGAAATAACAAATTAAAATTGAAACAGTTTCTGACAACTATTTCAAATAGAAATATGAAACAAGCAGGGCTAGCAGATTGACAGCAATAAAACTACGGGTCATCATAGCCCTGGCCAGCTTTCCAGAATTAGCCCACAAGCACAAACCTCCCTATGTTCCCTGAGAAGGTCTTATTAACCCAAAAAGGTATATATACAGCCCCTTTTCAATGATTTAATCACCGGTGATTTTTAGGTAATCCAATCAGACCCCTTTCCATTGGTGAAGAATTGTTTATATGAGATAAACAATTGATCAATGGACTCATTTTGTTATTATAATTATTTATTCTAATCCAAACATTCATTCCATTTTAGAATATCAGCAAAATACCCAAAAATTGTCCTGAGACCTTTCAACCGTGAGTTTCTGCAAGATTCTTGTGGTGCCCTCTTAAAGTAGTAAGTTATCTACTCCTTGCTTCAAGGAATAATTTATGTCAGAAATACAGTCCACCCATTCCCCTTGAGTAAAACCATTTTGAGAAATAACTTAGGACCTCATTGTCCCAAGGTCTTTACACGGCTCAAAAGAGCCCCTGGAAGAGAGATTGTTTCAATAAAAATCCCCTGTTTTTATAAAAAGTGGCCCCTCTTGAAAAAATATATTTAAAACATTTTAACCAAACCAAAGTTTTCACTTGCTTTTACTCAATAATTTTGAGCATTCTAAGTATTTTCTTGGAAGAATTATTGTTTCAACAACAATATCACTTGCTGTAACTAAAGTAATACAAAGTTCCTGGTTTCAGTAATCTGACACATAGATCTTAGTCTGCTTGAGCCCTGCCTTCAACTGAAGAACAAAAAAAGCCAACAATCGCTGATAGTGCAGATGTTGAATCAACTCACATGGTACCATTGTTAAATCTGTTGTCAAATTTTGGTTCCTTCCGTCTATCCATTTTCCCTTCAAGCGACTGTTCCGCCACATTGTCCCAAGCTGAGTGCCAAGACTCTAAATCTGGAGTGGCCAGATCTAGATAGAGTGAAGCAAGCTATGCCGGACAACTAAATTGGTGTCTTTTGATCCACCAATCACTGGCATGCCTTCCTTGAAAATCAAATGTCTCAACACACAGCAAATCAAGATCACCTGCAGCCACCTTGAACAAAGTAAGGAAAAATCATGACTCTTTGGTTGTGAATCTCACTAACCAATCTCACTAGTTTGTCCAAGGAGCTCCTCTGGTCATCTTTGGTTAACTTTGTTGCTGGTTGATCCCAACTTGGCTCCAGCAAGACTCCTGTTGGTATTGTTTCTATTTGGGTTGCTTGCTCTGAGATTTTGTGTCCTGTTTTTCATTTCCTGATTTACTTCTCATTAAAATTCAGTCTGTTCCCGGTCTCTGGAACAAACCTATTCTCATAAACCATCAGTGGATGATGAAACAGAAACTGATTAAGATATGCATTTCCCCCAGCTGACAGTGGTTCTAGCAGAGTACCTGCCCAACAAACCCAGATTATCCAAACATAAAAACCTGATAAATTCCCAAGATCTCCATATAAAACTTAAATATCCACTGGAGTTGTGTCTGTGGATGATCCATTTCAACAATCCAGTTTTTTTTCCCTTGTTCATGCAACTTTTCAGGTCTCTGACAATACTCCAGTGCTGCACCCAGAAACACCAGCTGAAGAGACCCAGGTTGCTCCCGGAACAAGGGAATCTGCCTGGCTGGCTGCCCAAGCTGATTGGCAAGCAGCTAGATAATAAAGATCAAGGCTGACCTCTAGCTCTCAAGCATCATCTGAATCCTCTGATTCCAACAAAGAATTAAATTTCTCATGTGATGCACAACCAGATCAATCAGAAGTCTTGATTATTGAAACATCACCCAGTAGTCCCATACCTGCACCCGCCCTAGTCCAAACATCCCCTGAGCTGGTCAGTTTCCTATTTTAAAGGCTATTCTGCAAAATAAAGCCAAAATTCAACTCCAGATTAACCTTCCCTTTCTGAATCAGAGTGCCCCATCCTTAATACCCCAAAAATGGAATGCATCTAATATGGGACTCATCACTAGGGACATGGAACAGAGAACTTTGAGGCCAAGGATTCCGGACCCTTCATTGACCAAGAAATCTCAGCCTGAAGTCCAGGCTAGTAGCCAAAATGAAACTCAGGCAAAAAACATTGGGCTAACATCAAATTATGGCTCAAATCAGCCAGGTCAATTGAATAATTTTATGATGAAATGAAAATCAAGGAAGATCATTCTATTGCAATGCCTAGAAATTTTTTGTGGCTTGAACATGTAAGACCTTTTGAATAAGTCATATTGGGAAAAATTAAAGGAAAATGCAACCCCTTCAACTTATTCAAAAATTATCAGAAATACCCATTCCATATTTAACAACACCCTTAAAATTCTTGGCCAAAGGATCCTGTCAAAACCCCCTGATTCATCAAAAATAGTAGAATTTTTGAAGCTCTATTTCACACAGTGCAAAGATGGTAAATTTTCATGATTCTGTCTTCTACTCCCATGAAAATAAACTGATTCTTACTTTGTGAGTTATCCGAAAAAATTTTGCTTGGAAAAGATGATGATGTTTTTTTTGGAAGCACCTTCATCAACACAAACCCCGTCTCTTGCTCCAGGAAGAAAGTCCATATCAATAATCATCACCTCTCTGAGATCCTAAATTATACCAGAGAGTCAATACGTGGGGCATATATGAAACTGAAGCACACCTTGAGTTACATCATAGGTGCTGTCTCACAAAAAATCTCAACAAATTTCCTTCTCTCAATGGAAGGTATTGACAGGACTTCAGATGAAGCTTTAATAAAAGCAAAAAGCTACTTTTCCAATCTGAAAGAAGGTTTAATTTATGATTCCACCTTTTCTCCACAAAAGAGTTTGGGTGCTAAACATGAAGTTCAGATGAATGCTGGAAAATGTGGCCTTGATACTTTTCTTAAATATTTTTTCTCTCTATTCAATGGGCTCATCAACTTACGGCTTGATGAGAAAGAAGATCATTGACGCAATTTTATTTCAAAGTACTGGGAAGAGAAGCAGAATGGATGGGGGACAAATTCTCTAGCATGTGTTTCACACAAGTTAGTTTTTGGTCCTGCTGCTATATGGGTATGTATAGGAAATCAATAAGTTGTTCCAAGGTAGAGGTCTGGAATGCTCCTTGAATTTGGCAGGATTTTTCTTGAGTCAATTCTGAAGGCTGGCTTACCTGCTGATCAACTCTGGGGCCAATTTTGTAAAAAAAGGCCATAAATTCTCATAGCCTTGAGTGATATGGGTTTCAGTAAACAGCAAAAAATCAACTGTACAGATGTAATTAGAATTTTTAATGAAATATTTTCTTATGATAACTTGGCTTGGGTCCTTCTGGAGGATATTTTGCTGGTTACTGACCATTATCTAGGTAGCCACTTTAATACTGTCTGGGCTGTTGAAAAAACAGCCACTTATAATTTAGTTGAAGTGACCTGAGAAACACCAGCTTCCCATAGTAAATTCTGGTGAATTTTTAGGAAATTAGACTATTAGTTTTGCTGGATGGATAATTCTTGTTTTAAAATTTTTTCTGATCTTGGCATAATCAAATTTTTGACTTGAAAAAATGATTCTTTTGGATAATTGAATGATTGATGATCATACTGCCCATGAAATATATTGAATAATTTGCTAATTGGAAATTGATGAAATATGAAGTGTATAATTTACATTTAAACAAAACTGTATAGTTTTGGAAGATAATGAGATTATTTTCTTTTTATATATTTTTTTAAATTCTGCTGCAAAGAATAAAAGTTCAGAAGAAATCTTTATAATTTTTATGTAAATTAAGAATGGCCAAGTTTTTTTTTAGAGAAATTGATTTGATACTGTTATTGGGAAGTAAAAATCTGCTCGAAAAAGAATTTCATTGGGTTGAATATTAAAAAAACTGCAAATAAAACATTGAATTGATCCAATATGTTGGGACTTTGATATCAAGTTATCATGTTTGTTTTGCCTCAAAAGCATTGATGCAGTGTCTTTTTGAAAAAATCATAAAAAGGTCACGGAATGCAACTCAAATCAAGTAGCACAGCACCCTGCTTAAAAATTATTTCATACCTGCAAAAACTGCTGTTCAATATTATGATTGGTTTTTTAAACTTAATTAAAAAAACCAAGGGATGATATCATGGCTGTTTTCAGTGTAAATAATATCACTCAACTAAATAAAAAAATTCAAATCAATGCAGATATATTTCTATCCTAAGATTTAGATAAGGTCTTATTTGTGTTTGGTTATCAAAATCAGTGATTCAAAATAACTTAATTTATAAACAAATCATTCATTTCTTCAGAAATTAATCATCCAAGTAACCTTAATTCTAATTTTTATATCATCTCAAACCCCATATATCCAATAATATTCAACATTTCTGCTTCAAAATGTCACAGGGATTTCTTAAAAATAGGCCAAATCATTCCCAAAGATATAAAAAATGTATTACTCTTCAATTACTGTATCTAATGCATACAATTCTTTTCACCCATGAAGATCCCCATTCAATTAATGCATAGGTTTTTTATATATCTAATATTCAATTTGAAGTCATGCAATAGTATACTTCCTTTTCATTTCCTTTAAATACCAACCCAAAATAGATTCTTACCAAATTCAACACACCGACTCATATTTGAAAGAAAACACACATCCAATCCACCAATCCCTCCCAATTTCCCTCAAAAATCAAGGAAAAAATGGTCCCACTATCCCAGGAACAACAAAAATGGTTGGAAGAAACTCACAAAAATATTGATCATGATCTCAAGGAAAGAATTTAGCCATTTTCTGGAATTTTGAAACAAAGTAAAGGGTTGATGCATGAAGAGCAGATTTCAGAAGTTTGGGTACGCAGGCTTCAGAAAATAATTGACAGGAAGGCCTTAGAAATTTTTATTACAGATCAATTGAATCCAAACTTCTGGGACCGTTTGATGGAGATACCCAAATTTCTTCAAAGGTGTGAGATGATATATTATTCAAAAAGCATGTGTAGGATTTCTGATCAATTTCCAATCATTTTAAAGCTTTTGCACTGGTGGTCAATATCATTTTAATCCCAATGGACTGGTGAATGTTTCTCATAGATTATGATTTTCCATTTTCCCAATTCTTGGTTTCTCTAACTAATATTTCATGAAAATTACACCCCTTTTCAATTAAGAAACAAGGTTTTTGGGAACAGAGAATATAAAATCCCTTATCTCAAATTCAATGCTAGAAAAATATTTTTTATGCAATGAGGAAAGAAGCAATCATCTCTGTTTCATAGTAATCCAAAAATAGCTTGAATTTTTGTCAAATATGGAGTCTCTGACATTTTGATAACCTTTAAATATTCAATTCCAATAAATACTTTGATGTGTGGAAAAAATAAATCAGAATTATTTTCCATTGGTTTCATTATAAAATTGATTATCTTATCCTAAGAAAATCCATGCATTTTTCCAATGAGGTTTTCAGCCTCAAAGGTATCAAACCAAAATGTTTTCTGATGAGATCAATTCATTTCAATCTCAAAAAAAGGTTGAAAAATGAACTAAAACTTTAAGTTAATGATTTAATTGTTCATAAGCGGCTCTATGTATCAAGAAATTCAATCATATTTAGCTTAAAAGAAAAATAAAACTTGAAAAAAGAAAGCTTTGTGTTTTTTTCAAGGAACTTGAACACTTTTTGTGAAATATTGTGCTCTCATGAACTCCAAAACACCCATGAAGGTAAACCCAAGTGGAAAAGTGGGAAGATTGGGTTTGATTTATGCATTCAGGTTTGATTAGTCTCAAGAGATTTCAGTTGAATCTTCCAAATTAATGTTTTCCCAAATAAGATGAAATGGTTTCAATACACAAAATGAATTCAGAAAATGATTTTTATCAAAAGAATACATTCTATCTAATTTCAATTGCAAAAAATTTATCTGAAATGTGGTAAATTATCAAGACATGAAGTTTTCATACCATCTTTTTGATAATGTAACCCTGGCCTTCTTTTTAATTTGGAAGAATTTCAGCACTCAAAATTTCAGATGAATCCTTGTAAATTTCCATTCAAAACAAGAACTATTCAGTTACTAAGAAACCTTCTAGTATTTTATTTACCTGGAGCAGTTGTCAAAAAATATTCAAAATGAGATTTTAAAAAAGTTGGATCAAAATTGCACCTTGTAATTGCATCAGAGGAATCTTTTTTTTTCAAGCACTTTAATACCAATTCAAACTTGATATTTGACCCCCCATGTAAACAATTATCAAAGAATTGCATTGATCTCGATACCAAAACTGGGTAAAATTGATCATCTTGATTATACTGTGCCTTTAAAAAATGGAGGTGAAATTTGAACCAACTTGAGTGCTTATCCCATTAATGTGAGAAAAATTTTATTATTAATGATAGGTTTCTTCTTGATTTGAAATAAATTGAAAAGGGAAATACTTGGTTTCCAACGGCTAGCTTTTTAATTTAATTATAAAATCTCTAAAATTATTTCAACTGTAAAATTTCATGATAAGTTTCACTCTATTTTCTGGATGAATATTTTATTCCTGTCACAACTTCCCCTGGCCTGCAAGGGGCTGATGGCACGGGCACTACTGCTCACAGAACTCAGGATAGAGATAAAGAGATTGATTGTGTATGAAGAGGAGATGTAGAGTAAGGACAATGATGAGGAGAAGAATCCAGGAGTAAGGCTCTGGAGGATTGTGATGAGGGAATCCTGTAAGAGTAACACCAGAGGGATAGGTGAGATGAGTAAGGTAGGCTGTTTGGCTCTCTTGTGCTGAGATGAAACCTATTGGATGTGGGAATAACCAATAAGAAGTAGTATACTAATTCCTTGAGGGGGATTAGTGCAGGAGAAGAGGAGAGGCCAGTATATGTGAGAACTGGGAGGAGGCCTTGAGGATAGATGGCTGTTGCTGGGCTGAGAGGCCAATGGCATTACATGTTGACCAATGGGGCTGAAGGTTTTAGCTTGACAGATTGAGTATGGGCCTGTCCAGGAAGGTCATGTACTGAAACGGGTTATGGGTTGTCCAGCCAGGAGTATGTACTATGGGTTGTCTGTATACTTCTCATACCAGATAGAGTTTGAAGGAGAGATAGGGATCAACCAAGCCATAGAGAGGTTGAGAGTATGCCAGGGAGATTACTTAGGGGATATGCAGTATGTAGATCCAGGGGTGGAAGGTAGTTTGTACTAGACTGAGTATGGCTGAGGGTTGAGTATGGCTGAGTCAAGTTATGGTTATGACAGTACCCCCCCAGAAGAGGAAGGGGTAGCTCCTGATACCCATAAGAAGAGGTGAGAATCAGGCTGAGATCTTCACCATGCCTATACTGCCTTTCCCATCACCATATCCATCACCATCACCACCTGAAACCTGTCCATCACTTTCATCCTATAATAGATCATCCACCCCCTCATTCAGTATGGAAATCACCAACAGCTATTACCCTGTCAACCAGTACTATCCTCCATGCTCCAGGTGCGCAGAAAACAACAACGTTCGAATCACCAGCATCACCCCCAAGTCCGGGGAGTGCAAGTATTGTCAACGCTACAAAAGGCCTTGTTCTGGATCCCACAACACCGGAAGGAAGGTGCTAGGACCCGTTTTTTGGGTGAGGGATGAATTCTGTCCCAAGTTTGAATTGAAGGAGGCGCCGGAGGATTCGCGCGTGTTGCTAGGCGTGAAGAGTAGGGTAGGGGCTTTGGACGGTGAGTTTTTTTTTCATTTTTGAGTTGAGGTTGTTCAGATAGGCTGACTCCAGCCCATGATTGTACTATTCTAGTGGAGGCGCTGAAGGAGAAGATGAAAAGAATGTTGAAGCGCCAAACGGAGTTGAGGAAGAAAGGACATCTGGCGTTGGACGGTACGTCGAAAAAGGAAGTGACCAGTTTGAACCCAATGGACGTGCGTTGGGGGACCCCTTATTTGTCTTTGATTAGTTCGCTTGCGGACTCCAAGGGCGTAGGGCGCCAATCAAAACTTTTTCAAAGCCAGGCCAACCGGTGAAAGCCAATTGAACCACAGTCAAAGTGGTTGAAGCAAGCCAAAAAGTTGTTGAACCAGTTGAATTTAGAAAAGGTCAAATTGAATCTGTCAAAGTTCAACGTTCAAAGGTCAAACCTGCCAAAGTTCAACTGTTGAAGGTTGGTGCTTTCAAAGTTTGACAATCAAAGGTTGAAGCGTCCAAGGTTCAAAGGTCCAGGGTCAAACCTGTCAAAGTTTGATGTGATGTGGTCGAGGTGATTGAGCCACGTAGAAGGACTGTCAAAGCGGTGGTGATCCATTTGAAGCATGGTTGAAGTAGCAGAGATGGGATTGAAGAGGCTTTGAAGCGTCGAAGAGAAGTCAAAGCTCAAAGTTTGAAGGTGATTTGAATCGCCGGGGAGCCGTCCGCCGGAAACTCTGCCGCCGGCTCTATCAAAGTCAAAGTCCAACCCGACAAAGTCAAAGTCAAAGAGGGTTTCAAAGCAGGGAGAGAGGAGGACAAGGATGAAGATGCTCCTGGAGAGCCTGACAATGATGAAGAAGAAGAAGAGGAAGAAGAAGAAGAAGAAGAAGAAGAGGAAAGAGAAGAGGAAACGGAAGGCATGGAAAGGGAAGGAGGTGGAGTGGAGCAGGACAAGGGGAAGGGTAAGGAAGTTATAGAATTGGAGGATGATTCCCCTGGCCCTCAGTCTGTTGGAGAGTTGGTCAGGAGGTTACTGGCTGAGGATGGAGTGATAGGTGGATATAGGAAGGTGACCCAGGGGGATATTGGTTTTTATGCTTGCTCTGGAGGAAAGGTGGTTGGACCTATGGATGCTATTGAAGATGATCCAGTGGGGGACTTGAAGGAGATTGAAAGGCGTCTTGGGAGGTTTTCAAAGGATTCCAGGAGCAATGCTATTTTTGGGTGGAGTTTGAATAATGGGGAAAAGGTGGAGAAGAAGAAGGAAAAGAAGGAGGCAAAAAAGTAAGTGTTGGCAGAGCTAGAGGATTTTTTATCTTTTTCTGGTGTAACATATGAGTTGGGAGCTACTGCTAAGGATAAGGAGGAATATGAAGGAAGGAAGATAAAATTGGCTAGTTTTTGGGTAGCTAAGATTACTGATTTGATTGATAAGATTGAAAGGGAATGGTAGATAGAAATTTGTTTTGTTTTCTTTATGTAGATGGATGAAATGGAAAGAGGCTTGATTTGGTTTATTCTTTTGGGAGAGTGAGAGTGAATTTTAGAATTATGGAGGAACCAAAAAGGAAAGGGATGGAGTTGATTGGGGAAAAAGCTTGGCCATTATGAGGGTTTGGGTTTGGAAGGGTAGAGTGAGTGGAATTCGTGGAGAAGAGCTGCACATTTGGTGAGATTTGCTACTGGGTATTGATATTCTTTGCAGATAACCAAACTTTATTCCCAGGAGCAATACCTTTTGGAATGTCTTTTCTATTAAGGTCAGAATAGTACTTATACTTATCCATCGACTCTTTTAATTCTTTATTTAGTTGAATCTGTTTTTTTTAATCTGGTTCAGGTAGTGAATGGCAGGTTGGTTGTCCCACACATGTAGGAAGTAAAAACTTGGGTGCCTTCCATAGAGGGTAAAGAGGGTGATTGATGGGTAAAAGTATGGACACTGTTGTTGTAAGAGAATTCTGCCAAGGGGAGCCAAGTATCCCAGTCGTCCTGGTGATAAATGATATACATTCTGAGGTACTGTTCTAGTACTTGGTTGAATCTTTCATTTTGAACATCTGTTTCAGGGTGGTAAGCTGTGGAGAGATTCCTTTGGATCTGTAGTTTTTCACAAAGTGTCTTCCAGAAAGAAGAGATGAATAAGGAGCCTCGGTCACTTATGATGTCAGCAGGTAGGCCATGATTGGAGAAGACATGACTGATGAAAAGGTTAGCAAGTTCTAATGCAGTCAGTGTACCAGTTGTTTTAATGAAGAGGGCCATCTTAGAGAAACGGTCCACCACAACAAGGATAGAATCAAATCCATTGGAGAGAGGGAGTTGAGAGATAAAGTCCATAGAGAGTGAAGTTCAAGAGCCATCAGGGATTGGAAGAGGTTTGAAAAGTCCTAGTTTCTTTTCATGCCTTGCCTTGTTCCTGTTGCAAAGGTAGCAGGCTGAAACATAGTTCTTGACATCCTTTGACATTCCCTTCCAGGAGAAAGATCTCTTGATGAGGTTGAGAGTCTTCTGTTGGCCAGGGTGACCTGCAAGAGGAGAATCATGTCTTTGATAGAGTATTTTTTGTTTAAGATGATTAGCTTGGTCAGGTATGACCACTTTACCCTGAAACAGGAGTAAGCCACTAAAGGGGTCTAAGGAGTAATCAGTTACTTCTTCATTCTTATTCAATCTTTTAATGATGCCCTGAAATAACTTGTCAGCTTGTTGAACAGAAGACAATTCACTCAGTTGATTGTCAAGTTTATTAGCAGAAAGGAAAAAGAGTTTGAGAGTTTCAACTTCATTTTGTTTCAGAAGCTGTTGAAAATTCCCAGGATTCTTTTCAGAATATGGCGTTCCCCCTGCTGGATACACGTTGTCCCAACGTGACAGGATATCTGGGATGGTTGAAAGTTTGCCAGGCCTGTAAGTGATCAGAAAATTGAATTCAGAGAGGAATTCTTCCCAACAGGCCTGTCTTCTAGTGAGGGCCTTGGAAGACATAAAATACTTCAAAGAGGAATGATCATTTAGAACTTCAAAAGGGTCAGTAAGGCTCAAGAGGTAGGACCTCCCTTGTTGGAGGGCAAAGACAATAGCAAGGAGCTCTTTTTCATGGATTTCATAGTTGAGTTCAGCACTAGAAATTTTTATGCTGTCAAAGGCAATAGGGTGTTTAGTGTTGTCAGCAGTAACCTGGTGCAGGACTGTACCCAGGGCATAGTCACTGGAATCAGTCTCAAAATAGGTTCTCAAGAGGTGATCAAATTGGCAAATGACTGGAGCTTGGTTAAAAGCTTGCTTTATTTTTTCAAATTGTTGCAAGGCTTCAGGAGTGAGATTGAAAAGGGAGCTGTTTCCAGCAACAGAGGTGAGGTGGGAGACCTGTTTGGAGTAGTTCTTTATAAACCTGCAATAGAAGTTAGCAAACCCAAGGAAAGATTGCAAAGCCTTTCTGTTAGTAGGAGGAGGCCAGGTAAGGATGGTCTTGACTTTGTTGTTGTCCATAAAGATCCCCTCCCCTGAGATCACGTAGCGCAGGTAGTCCACAGAAAGTGCATGGAAGTTGCATTTGGAGGCTTTTGCATATAACTTGTGTTTCCTGAGTTTGATCAGTACTTCACACACATGAGGGGTGTGTTCCTGTAAATTTTTTGAGAAAAGGAGGATATTGTCAAGGTAAACCGCCACATAAATTGTGAGGAGATCAGCAAGGATCTCATTTATAAGATTTTGGAAAGAGGCTGGGGCATTGGTCAGCCCAAAGGGCATGACCAGATATTCATAGCTTCCAAACTGAGATCTGAATGCTGTTAGGTGTTCATCTCCTTCCTTGATGCCCAATAGATTGTAGGTGCCTCTGAGGTTGATTTTGGTGAAGATGGAAGAACCTGAAAAGACAGTCATTAAGAAAGTCATTGGAGAAAGTGGGTAACGTTTCTTCCTGGTGACAGCGTTGTGGAAACAATAAGGGTTATCCCCCCTATAATTGTCCCAAGTTTTGGAAGTTAACTGGTGCCCTGCGTTTGAAAGGAGATGGGGATGCCTGAAATTGCACTTAAATGAGAGATAGAAATAAGGAGATAAAGAGATAAAGAAAATTAGAGAGAGAGTGAAATTGCCAATCCTTCAATCCTAAGAACTTTCCACCTGGATGTGTATCCGGTATGAGTTCCTTTAATCTCTTGGTGAGATGATTGATCCAATCCAGTGATGTGATGGTCTGATTCCCTTCCCTGCATCCATCCCCTCCAACCCGGAGTTGAGAGTGAGGATAAGTCCTCCCTCTCAACCCTAACCTAAGTACACACGCAAATAACAGTATAAAAACAAAAACAGCAAACAATCCCAAGACAGAAACCCTAGCCTCCTCTCCACACCTCCATACCAAACTCCCCCCCCAACATCCGTACACCGTTCTGTCCATCCGGTTTGTCCTTCTCATGACGCGGTCCTCGCACCGCGCCCTACTCGGAGCCCCCCGCGCCTGTCCGTATCCGTTTGTCTGCGCCTGTCGTGGGTGTCCGGTAATATCCGGCATGATCCGCGTGCTTGCGCGCGCGCTCAATCCTTTCCTTTATAGCCCACAGATTTCTCCGCCCCTACGTATCCGAACCGGCGCGCCCGCAAACCTAGTCAAGCGCACTACCTTCCAAATCCAGTCTCTGGGGCGGATCTCCGCCCACGCCGCATTTGATGCTGAGCCCAACCCATCCACTAGGTGCGGAGCCAAACAGCGGCTGCTGCTGATCCAGCAGCTGCCGCTGCTGAGCACTCCGCATAACCTAATGCTGAGCCCGCTTTCCTCCGATGCTGAGAGCGCAGCCGCGACGCAGTTCCCAATCCGTGTCTATAAATTGACACCACATCCCCCCCCAACTTGAGTTCTGTCCCCAGAAGTTGTCCATCGCTTCACCATACCACCACCCCCGCTACTTCCACTACCACCCCCACCACTCCCACTACTACCTTCCCCATCCTCCTCCCGCTCCATCGCCACCATGCTCCCATGCAAGTTCTGCGCCCGGAACGGGCACGCGTGTTTGATTGCCCCTGGCCGACGCGCCTGTGTTGCTTGCCGTTGCGGCCAAGGTCACTGCTTGCTTAGTGACGGCATGCCCCAAGCTTCCCCCCAATCCAGCTCTTGCCCCAGGCAGCGCAAGAGAGCTCTTCCGGACCCGTTTGTGGTTTTGGACAATGACTCAATCTTGGAAGGCTTGTGGACACCCCCCGGTTCACCTTCATCCCGCCGCCCCCAAGCTCCATCACCCCCCACCTCACACGTGAGCCGCGACTCGGCATCACCTCTCCGCCGGGCCGGACCTCTGCAACGGAGCAAATACAAAAGCTTGGAGGAATGGTGCAGGGCAACCCGCGCTTGGGCCGCCCCTGTTGGCGTGAATCAAACGGTACCGGACCCAAGGCTTTTCAGACGACCCGCGGCCATGCCTGCACCCTCTCCTCCTCCTCCACAACCGCTGACACCCCCTCTGCCTTTGTCACCCATCATCATCCCGTCATGGCCTCCAGCTGGACTGAGCCCCCCTGTTGGTTCTCCGGAGGCCCCATCTTCACTGGCCGCTCCTCCCCCCAGCCCTCCCAAGATCCCGGAAATTCCAATTGTAATGGCACTCCCTGCGGCCGGCTTTGAGGTCTTTGCAGAAAGGTCAACCACGATGCTTTGGGATTTCCTCGCAATGCCCGGCGCGCAATCCTTGGAATCCGGGCCCAAGCTCCTGGCGTCTTTCCGGGCCTTACTGGCGTTGTCAAGGGCGGAAATGGAGGAGATGATGAAGATGGCTTAGGCGCATCGCCCCCCCTTTCCCCTTCTTCCCTTTCTTTCCTTCTTTTCTTCTTTTTGGTTGTACCGCGCTTCCTTTTTCATTAAGAAAATACACGTATCCGCGCGAGGTCCTAACCTTCTGAGAAAAAACGCGCAACCGCGCTTTGTGAGAAAGAGCTTGAGATTGAGGTCCGCGTCCGCGCGCTTTGCTTTGTGAGTGACCGTAAGTGACCAACCGTTCCAACAGAGGCACCTTGACTGCCCCAGACAAACTGCCACACAGTTCCCCGTACCCATCCTGTAACAAACACAACAAACAAACCCCAGCGCGCGCCACCGTAAGGGAAGAGAGAGAGAGAGAGTAAGAGAACGGACATTCTGGGGTGTCTATTTGTTCTGGCTGTGAACCGGCTAGAGCACCCCCTCACCAAATCAAGCTTATTCCCATACCAGCCACCCATCCTCAAGATATCCTGAGAAAAAAGAAAAAGAGAAAAAGAAACCAACAGAGAAGAAAAATAGAAAAGAACACATTTTTTTTTTTTTTTTTTTTTGCACAACGCCCGTAGATCGCCCGCAAATCGCTCTTTGTCCCGCTTCCCCCATCCGCGGGATTGTCCTTGCTTCCCAGTTCCGCGGGGCTTGTCCTCGCGTTCACGGACCCTGCTTTGTGCCGCGCCCGCGTTTCCTGCAAAAACCTTAAGCCAGCAAAGACCCCATAATCCAGATAAGAAAGAAACATAGAGAAACAAACAATCTGGGGTTTCTAGTTGTTCCGGCTGTGAACCGGCTAGAGTACCCCCTCAGCAAATCAAGACTTATCCCCTTCCCCCACCACCTCCCCCCCCAACGTGGCCACTGTCCCCAGCTGGTCGCAACCGCCTACTCTGTCGCAATGGCACGGTCTCCACTTCTCTGCCCAAAGACAATTCCCCGGATGGCGTTCCTACACCATTGCTGCAATCCACACTCCCCTTGTCTGATCAGTCACCCCCTTCCGCTGTCTTGTCAAAAGAGGTAGATCCTTGCGCAAAGAAGCACTTGACCTTCAAAGCTGCCGCCTTCCATTTCAGCGGAGTACCGTCTAATTCCTCCAACTGATAGCTGCCACCCTCAAACTTGGACGACACGCGGAATGGGCCGTTCCACCGGTTAGAAAAAACTTCCCCCACTGAGAATCCAGACTTTGTTTGTACAGGAGCACCAAATCCCCCTTCCGCAAGGGATCCGGGAGACAATGCAAGCAGCACTTGTCCCAATAGCGCACCGATGCCGTCCGAGTCTTCTTCAGCCGGTCTGTGGCCTTTGCGAGAATCCTGTCCCGTCAAAGGAGCTGTTTGGCGCAAGCCTCAAGCAATTCGGGGGAAGTCTTCACCTTCCACCAGTCAACCCCCAGGAACGTCTCCAACTCAATGTCCACCGGAAGCACGGGGCGCTGTCCAAAAAGTAACTTGTACGGCGAGTAGCCTGTTGACCGCTTCACCAAAATCCAATCCGCAAACAGAACCATTGGAAGGGTCTCCTGCCAGCGCTTCCCGTCCTCCCCACAAATCTTGACCAGGGCGTCCTTGATTGGTTGATGCCCGCGTTTGATCATGCCAGCCCCCTTGGGGCAGTACTCTGTTACTCGGCCAAACTTGGCTCTGCAACTCTTTACCAACTTGACCAAAGCGGCCACAAAACTTGGCCCCTCCGTCCACCGTAACCACACAAAGCAACCCCTACCGCGCAAACCAATCTTCCTCCAGAAACAGAGCAACTTTGTCCGCCAAGAGCTTGACCAACGGACACGCTTCCGCCCAACCGGACAGGTTGTCCCGCGCGACAAGCAGATTGGCAAACTTGCCGGCTTTGATGTGGACGACATCAAGCAAGACTCAACCAAAGAGGGCGTCTTCCCTTGTGGGGTTTCAGACTTCCTTAGGCAATCTCGCTCTCAGCCGTTGACAGGCTTTGCAGGACGCCAACCATTCCCGTACTGCACGCACTACCCCCAGCCACCAGAACCGCTCTTTCACCCGCCTCCGCGTTTCAACCTCCCCTCAATGGCCAAGACCATTGTGAAGGCTTTGGAGGATAGCTTCCTGATCCGCCCTTGAAGTGGTAACCACAAGAGGAACCGGAGTCTTCCGCCGCCAAAGCTGCCCCTCCTGTACGTAGAAGTTCCCTGCTTGCCGCTTTGCCCATTGCATGTGCTTGTCCGTAGTTCCGTCGGGAAAACAAAGGTCCCACAAGTAATTGCGAAGAATTGCGTACCGCCCGGTCTGCCGGAGCGGCAGCTGAACGCCCGCCTCCACAACCCCTACCTTGACAACCGGGGTCTCCACATCAAGCAGTTCCGCGTCCTTGAACGGGTCGTCCCTTGGATACTGCAACAACGCGTTGGGCATAGTGAACGCTTGCCCTGGAACATGAACAACAGCAAAGGAGAAAAGTTGAAGAAACGCCCCCACCTGGTCATGGGAGCGTTGGGTAATGCTGGGGAGTTGATCATCCACGCCATCGCCTCTGCATCCACCAAAATCTCAAAGTGAACCCCCAAAAAGAGATACTGAAGCCGCCACACAATCTTGGTGACCCCGCACAACTCCAAATTCGGCTGAGAGTACCAGCTTTCCGTCAGAGTGAAGGTGACCGACTCGTAAAGCACCGGCCTATCCTTTCCGTTGTCCTCTTGAGTGAGAACCCCCCCGCGCCAAACTTTCTGTAATCAACCACTAGCCTACTTCCTCCTGCGTTGCAGTCAAGATTGCGGAGCACAATGTCACGTCCCAAAATCTCCTTGAGCTGCAGGAACGTGCAATCGCACTCTTCTCCCCACTTCCACTCCGCCCCTTTCTGCTTTAGTGATTGGAGCGGGCTAGCCACCTCCGCAAACCTCTTGATGAACATATGGAAAAAGCTACATAATCCCAAGAACTGAAGGATATGCAACACCCTCCGCAGTGTTGGCCATTTGAGGACCTTGTTCAACTTCTTCTCTGCAATGCGTCGGCCATTGGAAGCAACAACATGGCCAAGGACTTTGAGCGCCAGAACGCAAACCGCCAACTTCTTCCCCAAAACTGTCAGTCCTGCCTCCTCAATGCGAACAGGATGCTTTCCAACGTCTGCGCGTATTCCCACACAAAACGTTGGACGCCGGGAACTCCAACCAACTCTGCTCCTCCGTAATTGGATTTTTGACCTTTGATTCCCGCGTCGTCAATGAAGATTTGGACTCCCTCCGGAAGATTGTCTTTCAGGATCCAAGCCATTTGGGCCTGGTACACCGCCACAGAATTGGTTGCGCCCTGCGGTAGCCAAGTCAGCTGCATTCTTCCCAACCCAGTCTCAAATGACGTTAGAGGCCGCAAGCAAGGATCCAACTCGTGCTGGTTGTATCCCCCCATCACATCCACTAAACCGTAACAAGCGCGCCCCGCCATTGACTCAAGGAACTTGTCAACGCGAGGGGGCCGTCCTGCATCCAGGATTGTAAAAGAGTTGAGCCACTGTAGATCATGGACAATCCTCAATGACTTTCCGTCCTGCTTAACTACTGCAAATATCGGACTGGAGTAACTAGACGTTGACTGTTTGTAGAGGCCAGTCTTCACCCGTTCCCGCACCAAATCCAGAAAATGCTCCCGGACCGCCCGCGGTATTGGAATTGGCTTGATCTGCCATGGCTCGTGATTGACAGTGGGGATGACAAAGGGGTCGCCGATTTTGTTCTTCAGAAGCTCCCCCTCTTCAGGTCCAAACGCAAGCGCTCTTTCCAAAAGAACCAGAACCGAAACCAGCAACTCACACTCCTCCCTACTAAACCATCCCGTCGGGCCAAAATTGAAAGCTGCAATCCTCTCCTCCGTGATCCGCGCCAAAATAGTAACCCACCCCAAAGCCTGAATTGGCGTGACCCAAGGGTCCCGCAACCAATAAATTGGTTGAAGCGGTCCCTTTCAATTCCTGGGGCATTGGCTCATTCCTTGGTCAGAACTTCCGCAACACCAGCTTGTACTTGCCAGCGTTGCACCGCATCATCCTCTGTAAGACTCCAAACGGTGCTCAGCCGTGGCAGTTCTGTGGAGGGGAAAGGTGCTGTTTAGGCTGCCCTCCTAGGAGTTACAATAATATTTAAATTTAACCGGAATCAAGGTCCAGAACCTTATGGATGAGAAATCAAAGTAAGGGAAGAGGATAAGAGTTGTCGGTAGCGATGGAAACAACACTATCTGAGGCAAGATGGTGCAGGTAAAGACTTGAACAAATAAGTCAAGGTTTGTTCAGAGTTCAATAGAACAAGGCAGTTGTAAGTAACAACGCCCACAAGCTAATAACTCTGGTCGTCAGCAGCTGATTAGGAAAGATCAACTCAATCCCAACCAACCTCCAGGTTCTCAATGAACCTGCCCAACTCTCCGCAATCAAGCGCTTGAAGGGTACCAGATAACTGTGGGAGGCTGAACAAAACAAAAGCAATTTGTTTATGAAGCTCTAGAAGCAAATCAATAACAAATTTGAGCAAGAATATCCCAACACTTCTCAAGGGACTCAAGAATAGCATGGCGAAATTCAACCTTAAAGAAGAAGGGAGGTATAACACTCCAGTTTTTTAAGCTTAATAAAACCTCTTCAATCAAACGTGATTGGCTCCAGAAAGATGATCAAGGAGAGATCAAGACCAGTATGGTCGGAAAAAGGGATCAGAGTGGTATAACACACCCAAGAATTCAGACAGACAGGAATTCTTCTTCAACCAGCAAGGCTATTGGTTGGTTATAAGCATCAAGGTCACAAGGGACAGAGTTTGAGTACGGAGGCTCAAAGGATCAAGGGGCAATCATGGATATACCCGGATAAGTTGCTCAGATAAGTGGGGAAGGATGCCCACGGATAAGTTGATTATGATGATGGGGAAAACAGATGAGATGAGATGATGATGGTCTGATGGGATGAGATGGTGGGTATGATGAGATCAATCAAATGATAGTTGACGACAGTCGCAACAAGCAACGGCGTCGGTTGGATGAGAGGATCGGGAAGGATCAAAGGGATTGTCAAAGGTGGTTTGTTGATCGCTCGCGTTGCCAAAAGTCAGGGCTGCGAGCGCAACAAGTAGGAGTTGAACATAGGAGGGGGGGATGGAAGCAGAGAGACAGGCAAGAGGCCTGTCCTAGACCGCTAGGACAGGGAGAAGTTGAGAGATGGGGGGAAATGAAGGTACCCATAGGGGTACAACCAAAAAAATTTTTTTTTTTTTCCGTGGTGTCCCGGATTGGTCACCACACTGCACGCATTCTTTGCTGTAGGTCCTGCATAGAACAGAACCGCGGCTTTTGCCTTTGCTCACAAGTGTGGCACAATGATAGGGTTTTCAAAGCGTAGTACCCTTGGGTGATGCATACTGAGAAAAGGGACTTACTTCTGCAACGTGCGTGCCCTGCACTTTCCTTCCTTCCCCTCCCTGCTCCTCATTAGTTGACCGCCCGCACAAAACCAGAGCTTGTTCCGTGCGGTCTCCTTGGTCAACTAGAAAAAATCCTCCGAGGGTTGCCCGTCGCAGACCAACTCCGCGTCCGGTTCCTCCTCATGCTCCAACACTCTCCTTTGCTTTCCTTTCCCATGATTTCAGATAGATGTCTCCAACCTTCCACCGGACAAATCCTCCACTGTCAACGCCTCCGTGTTAAAATACGTACGCACTTACGCGGGTGCTACGTATAAGTGTAATCCAAATGGGATGCACAAATGGGCCTCTGAGGCCCATTGGACACACACACGGACCATACGGGCCCATGTGGATGTTACAGAGTTGGGGAAACTGGCCTCAAAACGCGTGAAATAGACCCATTGGTACACGGGCCCTAACGGGCCCGATGGGGTATATGGGCAAATATGGCCAGATGGGCTTGTATGGGCATAATCGGGCCCAAGGTTTATTTTGGACATACTTGGCCAGACGGGCTGGCCCGCAAAAGTAGTCTTTTCTCACAATTCGGGCTTGGGGCGGCCCATTAGGGTTGCCGCCCGTGTCAGGGCCCGCTCGGGGCCGCTGCTCGCGTCGCGGCCCGTTCGGGGCCGCCTGTGTTCCTCGGCACGGCCCACGCGGGGCCCGACGGCCCGCGCGGGGCTGTTGCGCGGCCGAGGGATCCCGCGCGGTGCGATGCCGCGCGGGCCCGGCTGGTCGCGACTGGCGACCAGCGCCGCGGAGCCAGGGCTCGCAGCCCCGGCTTGCTCCCCCTCCCCTCGCTCGCCGTCGCGAGGGGGAGGGGGCAGGCTGGCTGGGTTGAACCAGCCAGCGACCGGCCACAACAAGGCGGTCGGTCAGGGCAGGGGGGACCTGACCACCCCCTTGCCCCAGGAGGTGGCGGCGCCGACCGCATGGTGTGCGACCGGCAGGTGGGGGGGATTTCATCACCCCCCCGCCATCGTAGCGAACTAAGCGCGAAGGGGCGCTCTCCCCCCCCCCTTTACCAAGGGGGAGGAGCGATGGGCCTGGGGGGACCTGACCACCTCCCAGGCCAACTTTCTGTGACGACACCCTGGGGGGTGTCGACCCCCAGGGCCCCTGGTGAGGGGATTTGACCGCCCCCACCAGGGATTTGTAAGAGATAGAGGGGGGGACAGCATGTCCGCTGGTCACACCCCCCCATGTGAGGTTGAAACCGGACCCAGGTGAGCCCTGGGTCCCACCTGGCCCATTTCAGGGGCCAGGGGCTGGATGCATGAGGCAACCAGCCCGTAACAGGGGTAATGATGCCATCAGGGCCGGTTGTAATAGACAACCAACTAAGGGACTGAACAGCAATGGGCTGGTTCAGCCCCGTAACGGTGGAAACACAAGAATGGACCGGAATAGTCTGGTTGTAAGGGTTCAGGGACCAATGCCATGTGGGCTGATGCAGTCCAAACCAAGTAACAAGGCCTGTAGAGCCTGTAGAGCTCTTTTGGGGCGGAAAATTTGCCCTTTAGCTTGTTGTATCATGGGCTCACAAGAGGCCAATCTTTTGTACTTAAGGAGCTCTTCTCCCTGCTGTTTTCCATCATTCATTCATCATCCAATTGAATTCATCCAACATATTGCCCCATTGTGAGAGCCCCATTAGCCATTATTGACACACAGTGTCCAGCATTTCTTTTGCTTTAAATACTGCTCATTTGCCTAAGCTAATTGCTGGCCATAATTATAACACTCCGTTCCCGCCTCTGGATCAAAAACCATTTGTGCTTGGAACCCAAACATGAACGGCCTTCCCAAAATCACATCCCCACAATCAACCAAAAGAAAAGAAAGAGGCTTACGGACCCTTGCAACCTTGACCTGCTCCTCCTCAACTCCCCCATCCACACAACACTCCCCTCCGTTAAGCGCGCGGAGACCCATTGCGCATTTCCGCCAAACCAACCCAAAATCATCCACCATCCGCAATGGCAGCAGGTTCACCATTGAACCGCTGTCCACCATAGCCCACACCTTCCTCCCCGCTATGACCATTGGAACGTAAGCAAGCTGAGTCAAAACCAATATCAACTCACACTCCTCGCGCCCCTCCTCCTTCCGCGCCACATGAACCGCTGCACCTTCTGAGGTACCCGGCCCTGATCACAATCCCGCAATGCCTGAACCATCTTGTCTACCACCACCCAAGACACAGCCGCCAGTTCCCGCAAGGTCAGCGGGACCCAAGTCTTGTTACCCATCACCCTTTGCACAATTTCCGCCGCTTTCTTCTTCCCTACAGGATTTGCTGCCAGGGCCTTGATTCCGGGCGCGCTTGCGGCCGGTTTTGGAACAGTAGACGGGGGTTGCTCCTTTGCATTCACCTCCATCTTATTGGAGACGGCCACCTTCTCTTCTGTTGCCACTACCCTTACCTCAGCTTCCACCCAAAGTGGTTGCCACAACCCGGGACCGGTAACAATGCCTAGTGACGCTCACGCCATTGTTCCCGCCTCCTGACCCCTTGTGCGCACCTGCTGCATTGTGGTTGGCTGGCTTGGCTCCATCAGAATCTTTTTGCCCGTTGGAAACATGTAACCCATCCCCGCCGGTCAAACCAATCCCGCTTTGAGATCCTTTGTAAGCTCCTGGCACGCCAATTGCCAATGACTGTTTGCCCCGCAGTACAAGCACCCCCTTGGCACAAAAGTACCGGGCGGCCGAAACCCTTCCAGCATGTGTGGTGGAGGCCCTTGCGGCTGCTGCTGGCCCATATGGCTCATGCAGATCTTCAAATCCTTCATAAGCTCCATCAATTAACTTACCGGAGGGGCAGGCGCGGGTTGAGGAACCGGAACACGCGTTGAAGTAGGAGGAACCGGGGCCGGGAATTGCTCCGGAGCCAAAACCTGGGGGGCCAATTTCTTTGGTCCCGCTAGGAAGGACTTAGCGGTATCCTCAATAAGCTCTTCTAAGTCAAGCTCACTCTCCACAGCCTGGCAAATGACAGCCAACTCCGGAAGGAGCGCAATGCTCCCGTCCAATGACCGCTTTACCAAGTTGTGATTGTAAAGATGCCGCTGCACCCTTGCCCAGAGTTGAGCGCCTAAACCGCCAGAAACACGTGTTTCATGGCTCCCATCTGTCCCGCCACCACCTTGTTCTTTGAAAAGTACCAATAGATCCGATTGAATGTCAAGGTGTAATCCGCCAGCTCCACCTGAGTCCTGACTCCTCCGCGCGCGCTTGCCTCCGAGGCCACGGGGTCAAAATTGCTTTCCCGGAATCGAGGTTTGCGCCTACCCCACCCCGTTAGGATCTCCGCCTTCAGTTTTGGCCAATCTTGATTCTTGTAGCCTTCCATTTCCTCCACATCCCGGAGCTTCTCTTTGTCCATAATGAACAGGACAACAATCCGGGCCTTATCAACATCCAATGCACCTTCCGCATCTGCAATACCTTAGTATCTTGAGATGAATCATTCCACATCCGCAGTGTTGAATTGGATGTGAGGGTAGTCGCGCGGACTGATGCAAACCGGACAAGTGGGTTCATGGTCACTGGAGACCAATAAGTGGGTTCATGGTCACTGGAGACCAATGGGGGAATGGCGTAGCTCATCCTAGGTCGAGCAGAGGGATGGAAGACGCAAGTGGGGTTGGAGTAGCGGACCCCAAAACGGCAGGAGAAGAAGAAGAAGAAGAGGAAGCGACTGTAGGGAGGTATGGATAGGACATCATGCCCAGTTACCTTCGAAAGACAAGAAATGGAAGGTTATTTCCGGGCCAGATCCCCAGATGTGGAAAGAATAAGGGTTATCCCCCTATAATTGTCCCAAGGTTTGGAAGTTAACAGTGCCCTGCATTTGAAAGGAGATGGGGATGCCCGAATTTGCACTTAAATGAGAGATAGAAATAAGGAGCTAAAGAGATAAAGAAAAGTAGAGATAGAGTGAAATTGCCAATCCTTCAATCCTAAGAACTTTCCACCTGGATGTGTATCCGGTATGAGTTCCTTTAATCTCTTGGTGAGATGATTGATCCAATCCAGTGATGTGATGGTCTGATTCCCTTCCCTGCATCTATCCCCACCAACCCGGAGTTGAGAGTGAGGATAAGTCCTCCCTCTCAACCCTAACCTAAGTACACACGCAAATAACAGTATGACAACAAAAACAGAAAATAATCCCAAGACAGAAACCCTAGCCTCCTCTCCACACCTCCGTACCAAACTCCCCCCCCCAACGTCCGTACACCGTTCCGTCCATCCGGTTTGTCCTTCTCATGACGCGGTCCTTGCACCGCGCCTGTCCCTATCTGTTTGTCCTCGTCCCTTGTGGGTGTCTGGTAATATCCGGCATGATCTGCGCACGCAAGCGCGCGCTCCATCCGTTCCTTTATAGCCCGCCGATTGCTCCGCCCCTACATATCTGAACCGGCGCACCCGCAAACCTAGTCAAGCGCACTACCTTCCGAATCCAATCTCCGGGGCGGATCACCACCCACGCCGCATTTGATGCTGAGCCCAACCTGTCCACTAGGTGTGGAGCCAAACAGCAGCTGCTGCTGAGCACTCCGCATACCCTAATGCTGAGCCCGCTTTCCTCCAATGTTGAGCGCGCAGCCGCAAGGCATTTCACAATCCGTGTCTATAAATTGACACCACAGCGTTTAGCTTGCAGTAGTCAACACACAACCACAAAATCCCATCATTCTTTTTAACAAAAAGAACAGGTGATCCAGTGCTTGAAGTGCTGGAAGGGATGAAACCTTTCTCTACATTCTCTGCTATGTCGGCTTGTAGGGTTGACTTTTCACCTTGGGTTAGTGAGTAGATGGGCCCAACTGGAGGAAGCCGGCCTTCCAGTTTGATTTGATGATTGTAAGCGCGGTGAGGAGGAAGTTGGTCTGCTTCAACCTTGGAGAAACATCTAGGAAAGAATGGAAATCAGCAAGAACTTTTTTCAACATAGTTTCTATTTCTTCAGGGTCTTTGTCAATGACAAACTTGTCCCAGTCAGCCAAAGCATTCTTATGGGGAGTAACAGAAATGTTAGAAGAGGTAACCAATTGCATGATGTGCAAGGATGAATCCCTACGTTCCTCCTCCAGAGGAATGGTCAAGGGATCAGTGAATATCCAAGCAAGATGGGAAATCATTGAACTCAATGGAAATTGGATGGGGTGTTGAGGATGCAAGGGTTCTGAAGTGAAGGGGAATGCAATGGACTGCAGTGCCAAAGGCAGAGTGGGAGAAGAACCAGTTGAAGGTAGGTTGGCCATGTTGAGTTCAACAGATTGGGAGGAAAAATTCTCAGCAGGCTGGTGTCTTGGGGTGATCAGCCCCATTCTCCAGTTTACTTCAGGATTCCAGTGGTAAAGAAAGTCAATTCCCAGGATGAGGTCTTCTGAGAATGGTGCGTCAACAAGGAGGAATTCCCATTCAAAGCTAGGAAAAGAAGGGAGAGAGACCACCCAAGTTGCCTTGTGGGTAATTAGTTGAGAGGGTGACTCATTTGGACTGAAATTGAAAAGAGGAATAGGTTTTCCCAGAGGTATGGGCTGCAATGAAAACTTTAGAACCATGTTATTAGCCATTACAGATTGAGTAGCACCTGAATAAATCAAAACAATATAAATCAAGTCCTGGTGAAAGAGAATAAAACATAAGCCTTTGTAAAGTTGGTCAGAGTAATCTTTTTGTATCTTTTGTACCCTAACATCAGTAGGGTGATAATCCTGGAGTACAGCAGGAAAACCACCTAATTGTTTTTTGACTTGGGGGTGGAGGGAGAGTTGGTATTGGAGGCAGGCTTCCTTTTGCAGTTGTCTGTCTTGTGCTTCCCTCCAAAATACATACATAGTCCCTCCTTCTCCATTCTTGCCTTTTCTTCAGCCTTGAGCTTGCCATCAGGACCTAAGTCCAAGGTAGGTTTTTTTTGAGAGGATTTTTTCTTTGCAGATTTGTCTTTCTTCTTGGCCTTACCTTTGCCCTTGTCAGACTGAGAAGAATTGGCTGGGGATTGAGAGGAGTTTTGCTGTTTAGATTTGCTTGGATGGGAAGACTTCTCCTTGACTTGTTTGTGCTACCTGGCATTGTAATCCAACACTACATCCATGAGATCTTGAAGGGTGTCTATGGAACCATTATAGCCGGTTATTTGATCCAGAAGTTAAGCAGGGAGGCTTTGACAAAAATGGAATTAGAAGGCTCTATCCCCCCATCCAGAAACTTTAGTCATAATGGAGCAAAATTCTGTGATGTGGGTTGAGGCATATCCGGGGTCCTTCATCTTCAAATTCACAAGTTTCTTCTCTGCCTTGGCGGTTTCCAGACAATTTCCAAAGAGAGTATGAATTTGTTCTGCAAAGTTTTGCCAGGAGTTGAGCAGGAATGAGGGCTTCTGATTGGAAAGATGAGCCAAGTAGGTTTGAATCCAACGGTTTGTGTTCCCAGTGAGGTAGGAGACAGCAAATAGAACTTTCCTTTGATCCACACGGAAGGCCCCTTCATCGTTTGCAAAGATGAGTTCACAAGCTTGTAGGAAGGGTCTGAGCTTGGTAGGGTTATTGCCTTCAAATTTGTCTGCAGGATTCATCAATGGGGCTTTGAATGTTCCAGAGTGGGAAGTACTAGCTGCTGGGGGTTGAGAGAGTTTGGCCACTGCTGAAGTCATGGTTTGAAGCAAGGCTAGGAGAGTAGGATCCACATTTGGAGGTTGAGGAGGTTGTCTTGGGAGAGCAGGGATTGCAGTTGAGGCAGAAGGTTGGGAAGCTTCTTCTTGGGGTCCAGAGGTTGGTGAGATAAGGTTACTAAGGATCCTCAAATCAAAGCCAAAATCCTTGCTTTCTTCCTTCTCTTCCTCATCCTCAGGGAGAGGAATTAGACTGGGATCTTAAAATGGGGAATCCAATCAATAGCCTGCTTGGGGATATTGACCAGTCACTCGATTAATAAATTGTCTGACAACAGGAGGAGCAGGGGACAGAGAAGCTCTCGGAGGAGCTGGAGGGAGGATACCAGTGTCCATGGTTTTGGAAGCTGGTGCAGGGAGGTTGGAAAAGGTCCTCCCTTGTCCATGGGCTTAAGGGTTAGATTGATTGTGGTCTTGTATGTCCATAGTAGCGCCATGTCCTCGGGCTGCCCTGGTAAGAGGTGGACTGGTGATGACAGAAGGTTGTGCACGTCAAGGAGGCATAGTTTCCAAGTATGCCGTAGGGAAGTGACCCAAGGAGGTACCCAGAGAAGATGAAAGATAGGATTTGGCCGCAAAAAGGTCTTGAGCTTGTACAACGTTCCGTTGAAGTCAAGGGTCAAAGGCGAAATGTCAAAGTTGGAGTGTCAAAGTCAAAGCGTCAAAGTCAAAGGTCAAAGTCAAAGGATGAGGTCAAAGTGTTGAAGTCAATATCTCAAAGTCAAATTGTCAAATTCAAAGTTCAAATTTGCAGGTTGAAGTCAAAGGTTGAGGTCAAAGTGTTGAAGTCAAAGTTCAAAGTCAAAGTTCAAAGTCAAAGGTCAAAGTCAAAGTGTCAAAGTCAAAGATCAAAGTCAAAGTTTGAAACATTGTTTAAGGGCCAATTCCAGGAAAGAGGTTGAGACAGACAAATTCCGCAGGATGTACCCTTGGAAACATGGAGGCCACACACTGTTTAGCTCTATACTACGCACGCCCACAAATATTGTAGGTAGTGTTGTCTGGAAGATGAAATGGTTTGGCAGATGGATGGAATGGGTCTATTGGGATATAGAGATGGGTAGTAATCAAGGGGAAGGAATTAGTATAATGTCACAACTGCCCCTGGCGTGCAAGGGGCTGATGGCATGGGCACTACTTCTCACAGAACTCAGGATAGAGATAAAGAGATTGATTGCGTATGAAGAGGAGATGTAGAGTAGGAAAATGATGAAGAGAAGAATCCAGGAGTAAGGCTCTAAAGGATTGTGATGAGGGAATCCTGTAAGAGTAACACCAGAGGGATATGGTGAGATGAGTAAGGTAGGCTGGTTTGCTCTCTTGTGCTGAGATGACACCTATTGGATGAGGGACTAACCAATAAGAAGTAGTATACTAATTCCTTGAGGGGGATTAGTGCAGGAGGAGAGGAGAGGCCAGTATATGTGAGAACTGGGAGGAGGCCTTGAGGAGAGATGGCTGTTGCTGGGCTGAGCGGCCAATGGCATTACATGTTGACCAATGGGGCTGAAGGTTGTAGCTTGACAGATTGAGTATGGGCCTGTCCAGGAAGGTCATGTACTGAAACGGGTTATGGGTTGTCCATCCAGGAGTATGTACTATGGGTTGTCTGTATAATTCTCATACCAGATAGAGTTTGAAGGAGAGATAGGGATCAACCAAGCCATAGAGAGGTGGAGAGTATGCCTGGGAGATTACTTAGGGGATATGCAGTATGTAGATCCAGGGGTGGAAGGTAGATTGTACTAGACTGAGTATGGCTGGGGGTTGAGTATGGCTGAGTCAAGTTATGGTTATGAAAATTCCTTTCAAGGGAACAGAATGATCATTATTCCACATATCATGTAAAATCATAAAAAATCATCATTTAAATCAAGATCCATGGTAAAGCAAAACATGAATGAAAAATGTGGTCATTTTTATCAAAATTGAGGTGGTAGTTCCCCAACATTTCTTCTTTGTGAAATTATTTTTTTTTCATTGCAAAATATAGAATTTTGCTCACATATTTGAAAAAAATTATGGAGTCAATTCATAACAAATTTGATATATTAAATTTGAAAATGAAACCTTTATAATCTCCAAAAACTCATCATATTCAATAGCTGATAACTTCAGATTCAATTTTCTTCAAATTCTTTACCTCCAAAAAATCAAAACTCAAACAAACCTTAAACCTTTGAAATCTCTACTTGAAGTCTTCCCTATTTCATAATATGGATTCCAGACCCCCTCATAATTCAAAATCCATCACAACTAGCACATTAAACAAGCAAGTAGCAGAACCTTTGCTAAATTCCAATGACCCCATAAGTCTATGCCTATGTGAATATTTAAAGAATATTTTAAACATGAAATATAAAGGAGAAAGGGTTCCTCCTTCACCCATTGAAGGCCAAGGAAAAGTTTTGAACTCAAAAATCATCAATACAATTGACCCAAACAAAAACTTTTGAACCTCTATTGAGGGAAGAAGAGCATTACTGGAAAGTTCAAAGATAAATTCCAGAAATAACTACAAAGCTATGGCGTAAATTATACAACTTTCAAATGAGATTATCATAATTCAACACAATGGGACCAAATATTGTCAGAGGTGATAATAAAACATGCTAAGGAAAATGATGCATTAACAAATTATCCATTTGATATTAATTTCTGCAAGAAGGACACACTTTTTGGCCAATTGGAACGCTGGATAAATGGAAAGAAGGACAATTACATGAAGCCTACGAAATTTAACAAGAAGCCTATTTATAGAGTTAAACACACAGTAAGCGTAAGATTGCTCTCCATTTTCTAAATCCTTTCATCTGAAATTTTGGTCTTCAAACTGCAAAATATATGGAAACGGGCAGGCCACTGCAGAACAATATATGGGAGATGATTTTTAAAAATGCCTTCTCCCTCATGTGGAATGATTCCCAGATATAGAACAAGACAATGAGAAGAAATATCACCCTGTCCAAGTGTATTGGAGAAGCAAAATATTTTAAAATACATATGCATTTACGTGTGTGCCATGTATAGGTGTAATCCAAATGGGATTCACACATGGGCATCTGGGGCCAAATGGAAAACCACACATACCACACATGTCTGTTTGGATTTCACAGATTTAGGGAAACTGGCCCCAAAACATGTGAAATAGGTCATTTGGTACATGGGCCATCATGGGCCTGTTGGGATGGATGTTCCAACCCAGCAAATTGAGCTTGTATGGGCATTATTTGGCCAAAGTTTAAATTTGGACATACTTGGCCAGCCAGGCTGGCCCGCAGAAGTGTTTATAATTTAGCTATTGGGGTGGAACATCCCATTGGGGCCATCAACCATGCTGTGACCCGCTTGGGGAAACCGTTTAAGTTTTCCGGCCCATTGAGGGGACCAAAAACCCATTTGGAGACATTTTAGGGGGTAGAGGAGTCCGTCCACCCAGGTTTCTGTTGCCCAACAAGTTTTGGCCACCACACTGGGTAGTGACAAGGAATGGTGGCTGTGGGAGCTGGGACCAATGGTACTGGCTCACTCCCCTCCCCTTGCTCAACATTGCAAGGGAGAGGGGATGGCTGGTGGAATGCAACCAGCCACCAATACTTCCCAGGTCAGTATCAGCAAGGCAACTGGCCATGGGAGGGGATTTAATCACCACCCTCCAGGCAAGGTGAAGATGATGGGGCGCAAGCCGCCCCCCCCCATTACCAAGGGGAGGCACCAAGGGATGGAGGGACCTGATCCCCCCCCAGCACACTTTGATGTTGGTTAGAACTAGGTCTGGTTGCTTTGACATGACCAATTTCATCACCTCCCCACCTGTGAAATGACAGAAAAAGTGGGGAGCTCCCCCCCACCCCATTACCAAGGGGGAGGCACCAAGTGCTGGGGGACCTCATCCCCCCCAGCCCACCTATCATCTTTGGTTTATGTTGTCCCAGGAAACCAGAAGGGAATTTTACCACCCCTGCTGGTCACACAGGTAATAAAGAATGGCAGGAGCTGCATTTCTGTTGGTTACACCCCCACCCCTTGGTGTAAGTAAGCAGACCCAGGTGTGTCTATGGTCCAACCTGGCCCATATGAGAGGCCATGGGCTGGTTGCATGAGGAAAAAAGCCGGTAACTAAGTTCAAAGGGGTAAAAGGGCTGGTTTTAAGGGACAACCAGCCCAGGGATTGAAAATAAAAAGGGCTGGTTCAGCCCCATGAGGGTGGAAACAAAAAATTCAACAAGAAGAGGGTGGTAAAAAGGGTTCAGGAGCAAATTCCACGTGGGCTGATGTAGACCAAACCAATTAACAAGGCCTATAGAGCCTGTAGAGCTCTTTTTGTGCAGAGATTTTTCCTTTCCTCTTGTTGTATCATGGGCCCAAAAGAGGTCAATATCTTTTTCTTAAGGAGCCCCTCTCCCTTCTGTTTTCTAACATATCCATTTGAATTAATCCAATAAATTATCCAACATATTTCCCCATTGTGAGAGCCAATTAGCTTTTATACAAACAAGGTGTCCCAATTTTTTTTTGCTTTAATTACTGCTCCTCCCTCCACTAAGTAAATTTCTGGCCATATATTTCACAAAATGAATTAACAAGTTCTTCATCAGCTTGATAAAAACAATCTAAACTATTTATCTGAGATGAAAGGTGAACTTAAAGATGAAAAAAAAGTGGAATATGGAATAACTTATAATCAAATAGTCCCAATTTATCAGATGAAATCATGTGAAGCAATACCTTCTAATTTTTACCGCCCTCTGTTTCTTTCAGCATTAAATTGGATGGAGAAATTGGTTTTGGAGATGAAGCCAGTGGAGGATAAACTAGAAAGATTGGAAAAATCACATGAAACCCCACTTTGGTTTGAATAAATTTTTTTCCGAGTATTCCAGTATTTTCTCCGTTGTCAACCAGAAAAGAATATCAAAACCTCCAAATTTTGGAACATTTTTATTTATTAATTGATTTGTTTTTAAGAAAAAAATTCAATATCACTAGATTACTTCTTTTGACCTTCAAATGTTTTATGAAAGGTTTCTGCCAAAATATATTAGAGAAATAAAATCATCCAAGGTAATGGTTTTCTTTTTGGAAGTTAATTCATTTTGTAAAATAAAATTTGAACCCCCTAAAAAATTTAAATTTCAAATTGATTTATTTGAAATATAAAATTGAACTCAATTTCTATGTGGTACAATATTTCCGACATGTCTGAGGAGATTTTTGAATCTTCTGCTAAATTTAGATTGAAGTTCAAATTTTCTAGATCAAATTAAGATTTATTGGAATTCACAAGGAGAAAAAGAAGATATTAAGAACTAAATTTAATGCCTTCAAAAAATTTTTTTTTTTTCAACAACAAAGTTAAAAAAAAGACCCTCAAACCTCCTGTTCTGATCTAACAGGAAGTAGAATGAGAAAAGAACCATAACTTTGACTTATTGAATCCAGTTAGTGACTCGTATGTGTCAGGTGTGAAACCCCACTGCTTTGATACTCTCCCATTTGAAATAAAATTGAATCTGTTATTAATTCAAAAGCTTCTTTATTCCATGCCTTAACTGGAATTACTTGGAATCCTCAAGAACTGATAAAAACAACTTCTTGCAGGTTCCAACTGAAGTTAGAAAAAGAGTTTTCTCAGAGTCAAAAAAAAAAAGATTCAGGTGCTACACCTGCCAGAAGGTGAAGCCTTTTATTTCATGTTGATTTCCCGCCCATCTGCTTAGCCCTATTCATCAAAAAGAAGATTAATGCCTGCGGAATGCCTGCACACAGAAAATCCTGCCCCACATGCAGTTGAACTGAATTTTCAGATTGCTACTTGTACAGAGCAACCTGTCAAAGTACAATAAAAACAAAAATAAATGACAAACATAAAAAGAATGATGAATACCAGAATATCATTGCTATTTTGAATTCCTCACCAAAAATAAGGTAGGGTCACTCACTGACCCCACCATTCAATTCCAACTCCTCATAGTTTTAAATAATTAAAAAGGCAAATGACCAAAAGACCATGGCATCACTATGGCACTTTTTGACCATTTTGATACTTCACATCAAATTTCATGTAAAGTTTTCACACCCAAAATTCATTCAGAATTGAAGTGTTGTGTATATTTTAGGAGTTACAGCCAGATTTGTGTTCAGTCACAATTCCCGCTGCGGAATTGCATCCATACAGCTAGGTTACATGCGCCTGACACCCAATATGTAGGTTCCTGTCAGGAAATTTGCATGAAAGATGCTTCTGGCGGCTGATGCTGGATTCCCGCCCCCAGCTGTCAAGTTTGCGCCTGTCAAAAATAACCGCACTTCTCCTGAAATCCAGGAACAGCAGGAACAGGCTACAACCTGCATGCATACATCATGCATATGTTACACCTTCACTGGCGGATAGAAGGATGTCTGAAACCTGTGAAAACTGAATAAAAAATATGAATTTCAAAATATAAGACAGACAAATTGGGGAAAATGATAATACACACTGTAACCTAAATGGTATTATAAAATTTTTATGAACCACAAAAAATATAAAGAAGTTCCCCTAAAAGTTTTTAAAATTAACAAAATGTTCAGAAGATGGCTTAGAATCTTTAAATTACCACTTCTTCCCATTTCACTCAAAAGAAACTAATACAAAATTAGGAAATATGCAGGAACTTTAAAAATAAAAAAATTAATATTTAAAAAGATTACGATAATTATTTCACCCATCAATATGACAATACAGGTTCAAATGATTGAGAGCACTGAGAATACGTGCCAATAAATTCATGGACTGTATTCTGGCCTATACCACAAGCACAAACCACTGTACATGCCCTGGGAAGGTCCCTTTACCCCAAAAAGGTATATATACAGCTCTTTTGGGATGATTCAAACACCAGTAATTTTTAATTAATCAATCCAGAACCATTATTTATCCGTGATCATTGTTCATGTCAGGCTCCTGGTTTCCAAGACTCTTTCTATCCTTTAGCTACCAGAGGTGATAGAATAAATAATAAATATATTATTTAATAAATGCAGCAAAAATCCGTAAAATATTTGGATTAAGCTTATTACAATTTTAATTGGTTTGGTTATGGTTTGTTGTTATAAATCAATATGAATATATTGATTATTGAATATTTTTATATAGGGGCCACAATTATATTTGGGATCTTTGACACCTCTCTTCAGGTATTTCAGTATGAAAAAACATAGTCCTGGTTACTTTGGGCTCTTTAATTTAAAGGAGATTTTACGCAAAGATAATATTTATATAAAATACACGGTGGAGTGGCAGAGCCTTTTAACCAAGCTGCAACAACAGAGAAAGGATAATAAAACTCACTGGTATATTATTAAATGCTTAGGGTATCTGTTTGGGACGTGCACTGATGTGTCAAACCTGTATACTGGGTTTTGAAGGTTGTTCAGCAGTTTAAATTGATATAAAGAGGTTGAGGACAGATATCATTAATCAGACTACGCCATAAATCACTTACTAATCTGTTATAAGTACTTGATTACCTTGGCACAGTGTCTGGATATAAATATAACTGGGTCTCTGCCCATCAATATCCTCAAAAGAGCTTTTATTTATAGCTTTTGGAGTCCCAATATTATCCTTCTGAGGGGTACAGTGGCTCAAAGGGATGGAAACTAAGGCTAGCAGGGTAGCCAGTGGTAGCCTTTCACGTTTCCTTGGTGCTGTAGCACGGGTAGAATCTAATTTCTCAGGGTATGGGAATTATTCTACTTTACAATAGATATTAGGACATGTGAATAACACTAATCTGTCCTATTTATGTATTATTTAATTAATTATCCTTAGTAAATGTTCCCAGTTAGTTAACAATTATTTTAATAGACATTTCTATGGACATCCTGATTTCAGGTGAGTTCTTATTATGTATTGAATAACTGGAGTAAAGTCATGATATTGATTTTACTCCTTATTTTCGAGTTTCAGTTGATTTACTAAAATAATTACTTAAAAATGTAAGTCGTGGGAATTCATGTAATATTTTAACATAATTAGTTTTCTTAGTATGTCACAAAGATATTGATGTCTAGAAATTCTCATAAAAGTATATTAAAATATTTTAATATATTTTTAGAAGTTGTCATTGTCTTATTTTCGAAATTCTCGGTACTTTGAATTATATTTAATAAAAAATACGTATGAGGGTTATTTAAGTATTTGTATATGATATTATGTACTTTTAGACTATCTAATATCCCCGGGAACATTTATTAAATATGTAGAATGTTCCCGTGTGGGTTGTAGCATGTTTACGCAGTACGTAAGTTTCTCAGGCTGCCTGTCACTTTGTCAACCCAAAGTCCCGCGGCTGCGTACTTGTCAGAGGCCCGGGGCTGCGTACACGCCCAAAATGGAGTGAAAGGGCTGTATCTCAGCCGCGCGCAGGCTCAATGGATGCCGCAGCTGCGTGTGGGAATTGTGACAAAACACATTTCCGTCCATAACTCCTAAAATATACAGAACACCTCAATTCTGACTGAATTTTAGGTGTGAAGCCTATACGTGACAATGCGTGTGAAATATCTAATTGGCCAAAAATCTCAATGGTGGTGCCATGGTATTTTGGTTTTTCTTTCCTTAATTATTTGAAAATACAAGGAGTTGGATTTCAAGGGTGGGGTCAAGGAGTGACCCTACCTAATTTTGGGTGGAGAATCCATTTCTGTAATAATATGTATGGTTTTACTAATCCTTCTTATGTTAATTGTATTATTATTGTTACTTTTGCAGCTTGCCCTGCAATAGTAGCAATCTGACAGTTCATAAATTATAAAAAATTGATTTATGGCCTCAGTCTGATATTATAGTTATCAATTCTAACCGCATCATTAATCCCATTGAAAAATATCAGCAAAAACCCCACCAATCGTCCTGAGAACCTTTCAATCTGTGAAAATCTGCAGGTATCTTGGATTTTCAGCTTAAAATAGTAAGTTATCTCCTCCTGGCCTCCAGGAATGAGTGCTGTAAGACAGCCAGTCCACTCATACCCCTTGAGTTAGCCCCATTTGAGCAATCATTTAGGACCTCATTGTCCCAAGGTCTTTACACGGCCCAAAAGAGCCCTTGAAGAGAGGTTGTTTCAATAATGATCCCCAGTCTTTTATAAGCTTTGGCCCCTCTTTAAAAATATATTTAAACCATTTTAATCAAACCGCACTCCAAACTTTGCACTTTCTCTTATTATATCAATATTTTTGAGCATTTTATATTTTCTTTGGAATTATTTTTGTTCCAAAACCAAGATCACTTGCTTTAGCTAAAGGAATGGAAAGTTCCTGGTATCAGTTTTCTGAAATTCTTGATCCCAACCTCAAGATTTCACAAGGCCAAAAACTGAAAACTGGTATCACCAGTCACAGTTACAACTTAGGAGGATGAACCATGCATATGTATTATCATGAAAAATCCAAACCAAATAGCCTAAAAAAGTAAAAACTTAAAAAAAATTACTACATAACAAATTTTCAAGTTTTTATAGTAAAGAAACAAAATTGGAAGACTATCAAAACAAAGATTGATACAGATTTTTAAACATCACAAAATTTATCAAGGATTGGTCATAAAAATTATTAGAGATTATCTGAATGATAAGAAGATGATTTAAAATAAATAAAAATCTACTCAGGATGACTCTATTTTGATATTGTTAGTAAAAACTGAAGATATGTTCGGAATGATCAAAATGATCAAATAACACATTCACAGATCCTGCAGCTTAAAACATGAAGAACTCGATAATATCTGAGATCATCTGATTGACAGCACCTTGAGGAAATGAAAAAATTGCCCCTGCTGGCTTACTACCCTTAGCACTCAATACTTATCCTCTCTACATTCCCCAATGAGGCTCCATACATCAGGAAAAATGTATGTATACATAACTTCTTTGGCTTAATGTTACCCAGTTAGCTAGAGTATTTATGAATCATTCTATAGACTATCTTCCATCCTTCATCAGGTGCTTATGTGAGATAATCAAGTGATTTATACCCCTGTATGATACATATTAAAATTGTTTCTGACACCATTAATGATCCAGTTTGTTTTAGTAAATCAATCTACCCATCCCTGATCTTAAACCCTTGATCTGAATATCCACAGGCTTTCTGTGAATTATTTCTCGAAAATTGTGTTAATTCCTTTCTTCCTTGGCCTGATGTTGGTTTGTCTTGCAACACCAGCCGGGTAACTTGTTAAAAAGATCACACCATTATTCCAAGTTTTTTACATGGTCCAAAGTGATCCCTTGAAGAGAGATTGCAAATTAGGTAAAGGCCCCCAGTATTATAATACTGAGGGCCCTATTTTATATACATTGAAATCAATTAAAACACACCACTTAAAAATTGAATTATATTTTAAAATATTTACTATTGGAGCTTTCTATGTTTTTTCTATTGGGAAAATTATTATTCAAATAATTCATCAATTTCAGCTTACCAATACCAGGAACTTTCCAATCCTTTAGCTAAAGCAAGTTATATTGGTGTTGGAACACTAATTATTCCAAGAAAATACTTAAACTGCTCAAAATTATTGATTAAAAGCAAGTGCAATGTTTGGAGTATTTGTTTTGGTTAAAATGCTTTGAATATATTTTTTTCAAAAGGTGAAATTGTTTATAAAAACAGGGGATATTTATTGAATAAAGCTCTGTCCAAGAGGCTCTTCTGAAACATGTAAAGAATTTGGGAAAATGAGGTCCTAAGTAATTTCATAAAAGGGGTTTACTCAAGGAAAATGGGTTGACTGGCAATCTCACAGCACCTATTCCTGGAATCAAGGGGGAGATTACTTACTATTCTAAGCAGAAAATCCAAGATTCTTGCAGAAATTCATGGTTCAAAGGGTGTCACCTTGCTACCATGTACAGAGAAACCTGTCAAAGTAAAAAAATACAAAATAAAAATAAATATACAGAATATTAAGAACAAGTGGGAAATCCATATATATTATTGCAGAAATTGCTTCCTCACCCAATATAAAGTAAGCTCACTCACTGAACCCACCCTTGAAATATAAATCCTTCATATTTAAAATAATTCAATAAGAATTGAACTAAAAGTCACAGCACCAATATGTCATTTCTTGGCCAATTTAATATTTCTCACATATTTTAATGTATAGCCTTCAGACATAAAATTCATTCAGAATTGAGGCGTTGTGTATATTTTAGGATTTACACAAGGAAATGTGTTATGTCACAATTCCCGTTTGCGGTCCTGCATCACTTATGTACAACCCCAAAGCACCTGTAGCATCATTTTCCTGCGTACAGAAGTCATCTGCGTAGCCAATTGTGCCACCCACGCAACGGGTTGTACCCCGCGGGCACCTGAATAGACTGGTCCCTGTGTCATGATCAGTCTTGACAAACCTGACAGCAGGCACTGCTGACAGGAGCTACAACCTATGAGGGTTTACCAAGCATATTTAATAATGTAACATATGAATTGAAAATTTTCCAAAAAAATTAAAACATAAATAAAAATATTATATAATTAATTTTAAAGTATTTTAAATAATAAATCAAATATTGAAGGTTACCAAAAAACAAACAGATCCCAATCTTTGAAGGCCACAAAACACTACAAGGAGTGGCCCTAAAAATTTTTGAAAATTACGTAAGTGATCAGAAAATGATGAGAAATCAAAGAATATCACCATCTGTCTACTTTAAATCAATACTAATAGTAAAAATGAAGTATAAGTGCACAATGATCAGAATTACACCATCAATGGATTAACAGATCCTGTGGCTAAAATAGTACAGAAATCAAGCAGATCTGAAGACAGCTGATTGACAGAACCAAGCAGACGTCCAAAAATTGACCTGACTGGCCTACCAGCCTCATCCCATGAGCTATGTGCCATGAGATGCTCATTATCACCAATTCATTTATGCCTCAGTCTGCATTGTTATTATTATTTCCCAAAAACCAATCAACCTGATTCAATAAATTTCATTCTGGAAATCAACCTCATCTGTCCCAAAACCCTTTACCTGAATTTTTAAGGGCTTTGATGTTGATTATTTAGTCAGAGTGACTGTTTTGCTTCCTGCCTTGGCCATTGTGCTATTTTCCCGGCCATATCAGTGAATAAGTCCTTATAAGGCACCCATTATCATTCCAAGGCTATTAAACTTCCTCAGGAGGACCCTTGAAGAGAGTTTTCCTTTCTGTAAATATCCCCAGTAGTATACTACTGTGGCCCCTCTTTTTACAACAAATTGAAAACCCTTTGAACAAAACCAATTAAACCTTGCACCAGCTTTTAAACATATTTATTATTTGAGATTTATAATTTTTTATCATTAGAATATTATTATTATAATTATTCCGGTATTGCTATCACTCTATTTAGCTAAATGGTTGCAAGTTTTCTTGTATCAGTGAGCTGCAAAAGTTTCTTGGGACAATTGTTGTGAATTTTGCTGATATTCTTCAATGAAATTAATGGTGGGGTCAGAATTAATAATTTTACTAACAGAATGAGGCCATATATCACTTGTTTATCTCTTATAAACACTTTATCACGGGTGTCAAGGGGTCTGATTTTATTACTTAAAAATTACTGGTTTTTAACTCATCAAGAAGGGGCTGTATATATAACTTTTTGGGGTAATAAGACCTTCTCAGGACATGTAGAGAGGTTTTTTCTTGTGGTCTAAGGCTAGAAGGCTTTCCAGGGTTAGTTTGGAATGTATTCCTAGTGCTTTAAATCATCTGGACTTTCCTGTGTCATATTTCAATGTGAAACAATTTTCAAAAACTGTTTAAATGTTAATTTGTTAATTTTTTAGTTCGGACATATTTCTTCATTTTGTATTTTTTTCCTTGAGTGAATTGTTTGAAAGTGGGTATTGGTAGATTCTACAAAATCTTTTGAAAATTTTGAAAACTTTTACTTATTTTTATGGGAACTCCTTGGTATGTTTTGTGGTTCATGATGATTTGATAATGTTATTTACCTGACAACCTTTATTATTGTTTTCCCTGATTTTTCTGCCTTATATTTGAAATGCCATTATTTTTATTCAATATTCAGGAGTTTCACACATCCCTCCATACATAAGATGGGTGATCTATGCATGCAAGTTGTAGAATGTTCCCGCTGTACTGGGCTTTCAGGAAAGGTGAATTTGTTTTTGGAGTGTGCAGGCTTGACAGCTGCTTGCAGGAATCCATCATTTGTGGCCAGAAGCATAATGCATGTGGGTTACTTGAAAGGTGCATAAATATTGAGTTTCAGGAGTGTGTACCCTTGCTGTATGGATGTGGGGCTGTGTGAAGGAATCGTGACACAACACAAGTCCACCTGTAACTCCTAAAATATACACAACACCTCAATTCTGAGTGAATTTTAGGTGTGAAACCTATACATGAAATTACATGTGAAATATTAGAATGACCAAAAATTTCCATAGAGGTTCTGTGGTCTTTTGGTCATTTTCTTTTAAAAATTCTGAAAAAAATAAGGAGTTGGAATTCAAAGGTGCAGTCAGTGAGTGACCCTACCTTTTTTTTGTGTGAGGAATTGTTATATTCTAGGGGTTAATGATAAATTCACAGCTCAAATTAGCTGTTTAAACAATTTATTTGAGCCATGTGGAATGGCTACTTGGCTACATTTGAGCTGTGTAGAGCTGCACACCGCTTGAGTGTGGTTGGGCTGTAATCCATGCGGCCTGGGACTGCCATGTGGTGTCCGCACAAATACATATGCGCCATGTAGAGCCCCACACGGCTTGAATGTAGCCGGGTAGCTGTGTAGCAAGACTACATGTCTGGTGGCCCAAAAAAAAAAAAAAAAAAAAAACTCAAAAGTAAAAATAAATAAAAATAAAAAACAAAAAACTCTGCAGACAACAAACTGATTGCCTTCCAACTTGACTGGAAAAAAGTTTGGAACAACCCCCGCGGGGGCCTTACAGGGCCTTAAACCCCCCAGACAGGGCTCAAGTCCGCCGTGTACAGGGGTACATGGCTCAAATATGCTGTGTATGGGGGATACGGCCTCCTGGGGGTCGCATGTGTTTGAGAGGGCCCCTTGGGCGCATTTGGAAGCTTCCAAAACTCCCGCAATCGCTTTTTGGACACAGGAACCCTTGAACACATGTAGAAGCGTTTAAAAATCCCGCACTCACGCTTTGGACACCTGTATGGGCCCACAAGCGTCTATTGGGCCATGTAGGGCCCAAAAAAACTCCCACACGGTGGGAGTCGTGAATTTATCATCACCCCATTCTATGATTTCTCAATCATTTTCTTTTTAAAATTTATTTTGAATTTTTTATTCTAGTTTGACCGGTTGCTCTGTACAAGTAGCAAGCAGAAAATCACTCCCTGTATTTAAGGGCTGAAGGTTTCTTGGTATCAGAGAGCTGAAATAGTTGTTTAAGCTTGATTGGCATTACCAGTGGCAAACTCCAGTCAATTTCCCCCCCTGAAATGAGAGGAGCTGTCAAAATTTTTCAGGAATGGATTGATTTCATCAGAGAAGCTGATGTGCCTTGCTATGAACAATTCATTTTTTTTAAAGCAGTTGTTTCTGTAGGAGGAGGTTTCATTTCCATATCCTATAAGAACGTCTATGTACAAAGTGGGCCCAATTTTCCGCAATGAAAGATTTTTTGGGACCACAATCTAGGCCTTGAATCCAAGAAATTGTTGATCTTGATTCCAGGAGCTTTCTTTTTCCAAAGAAATTATGAGGAAAAATTTATTTTTGAAGCAGATGGATTCAAGTTTGGAAGGATTAATTCTGTGTTGAAAGCCTCTCCCCATTTCCTCTTGGGTAAGTTTCATTCCTGCAGAAGAAGTCTTTCCTTGTAAACTATGATTCAATTTTCTTGTTCTTCAGTAGTGTTTTTTTCCTGAGTTTCTGGGTTTGGAAGGATGTGAATCAATTCAATGTTGTTTTCCAGATCATGGACCTCTTTGTCCACAAATTTTCCTCCTTGATCCAAAACCAATTTTTAATTTTTCAATGTGGGGATTTTTCCATCAGATTTTAGAGCATGGAAAAGTATTTAGAAGTATCCGCTTTTGATTTAGGAAAAATTAAAAATTTAAATGAGGAATATTAATCTACAACAGTGAAGAATTATCTGTAACCAGAAAAACTATCAGGATAAATTTGTCCAAGCACATAAATGTTCATGCAATATAGGGGAGCATCAACCTTCACAAGACACAAATGGTATGATTTATCAGTGGCCTTGAGGGGTTTAAAATAAAAAGTTTGGAGGAGTTAGCTGCCATAAAACCAATCAACTTTTTAATCATATTTTCATTGAGATTTCACAGTCTTTTATGCAATATTTCAGAGTTCTACACAACTAGGAAAATCTTGTGCACAATGAAATTTACTACCATGAGTATTTTTACCAGTTCTTCTGCCACAAAAATCTTCTTCCCTCTCAGAATACAGACCCTTCTTCCTTGATTTTTGATAGATATGAAATTTTTAATTAGAGCAAGCACAGCAATCAGGTTCTGTTTCAAGTGGGCAACAAACATAAAGTTGTAAAGTCAATGTGGGGTCATGCCAATTGTGATGAAAACTTTTCCTTTTCCTTCTTCCATGATTTTTCTCCTTTTGTTTCCAGTAGTGACAGCCATGAAAGAAATTTTTCAAGGCTGAAATAGTCCCTGGGCTCAAAGAACATATGGTGAGTTGCACCAAAGTCAATGATTGTGGTAGATCTGGAGTTTAAAGGGACTGCTTCATTGTTGTGACCATTGGTTTTTCATTCAGCAGCAATGGTGAAATTAGCTGCAGCATCCTTGGATCACTCTGCGTTCCTTCTATTGGTCCTTAGATTGGAAAATTGAACCCAAAACGTTTCTGCTTTGTGCAAGGTGACCTTGGTATTATGTTTTCCTTTTTCACACTAATACACAGTTCTTGCTGGATAATCAATATTTTTTAGAGTTGTGGAGAGCAGTTGAATTGAAATTTGGAGCATCCTTTGAGAAGGCTTTGGTTCTGAGATGGTGCAAAAAAATTTTTGGTTTCATTGAGTTGTTTTTTGGATTTTGAAAAGCACATTTTCCCAGTACTAGCCAATCAATCAGGCCAAAAGGATTTTTGTCTTTCACATCTTGAAAAGGATGGAGTAGGATGGGTTACTTTCTGGTATTTGAATTTTGACAAAGGCCACATCATGAAGGGTATTCCTAAATATCTGTTGAAGGATCAAAGCTTGCATTTTTATTTAAAGCCTTCAGATTCCACCTGAACCTTTCCTTGATTGAGTGCTGTGGTGGTGGCTTATTGATTTCTGATTGTTCTCCAGAGTAGACAGGGATTTTCCTCAGTGGAGTAATGCAGTATGTCTATAAAGATGTTTTGATTTACTAGCCTTTTGATGGTTCCAACTGCTTTGTAGCTTGCCTTGTCCACTTTTTTAAGGGAATGGTATTTGAATTTTTGGAGGTTTACTTTTCACACGGGTCAAGGAGATCTTTGGAGCCGAGATTAATTTCAATTATCCCCTTCCACATACTGAATTTGGTCCCATTGATAATAGGGATGAAGGAAAGGTATTCAAAATCTTCCTTTCAAGTAATTCTTCTGCTATCTGGAATTTCCACCTTTTTAACTGTAAATGAGGGTGTTGGTACTTTAAATCTGTTACGTTTTTCAGTCAGATCAAAAAAAGGATACATTTTGTTAATAAATGATATAATAAAATTATGAGAAATTCACTGATACAGCCATACACCTAAATAAAGTTGAACATGATGCAGCCAAGACTTGACAATGACCTGGAATCAACAATGAGAGCAAAAATATTGTTTTTTCCATACAGCCAGGTAGATATCAAAAAGAAATGAGTGGTTTAATACACTCAAGAATTCCAAGAGACAGAATTCTCTTCAACCAGCAAGGCTATTGGTTGTTGATAAGAATCAGGCCAGAGAGGGGCAAAGACTTAAGGATTAATGGATCAGGGGGCAATAAAGGATATACCCAGGATAAAGATGATGAATTAATATGATACCAGGGGGAAATATGCACACACTACCATGGATGATTGGAAAAGGGTAAGGGAGAGCCCCTCCTTTTATGGGCCATGGGTCCCTGTAGACTATTCACAAGTGATGACACAGATAGAGCGGAAAAAGACAAGAATTGAATTTTTTTTTAATTTGATCATGTGAAAACAAAAGAAACTGATGAGAAAAAAAAACAAACAACAACCTAAAGGAAATTGAAATAACAAAAAACCATGGATGAGCAGGAATGGAAAGACACCAGCCCGTGCTAATGACAGGCGCGGGAAGGTGATGAAGTTGCAGAGGGGGAGGTTTTGCGGTCAGGCTGACGGGCCTGAGCAACCGCTGGACATGTGTGGATGATTGCGCAAGAGCAGAGACCTTGGAAGGATGAGGGCAGGAACTTCCGCTTGGGCAAAAGGGTGGCAATGATCCTAGGCTGTTCAATTGTCTCTTATTGCATTTTGATGGTTGAAGGGGAGTTTGGCATTGAGGCCGGGTTGGCAATGGATAATGAGTACTGTTATTTGAAGTCAGGGTGGTGGTCCTTGAGGGGGTGGTTGTGGTGAGTGTTGATGGATGATCAGTTAATCAGTTGTTACAGACAGATGTGACTGGTGATCATGAATCATCTTTGCATTCTGGGAGTGGTGGTGTTGATGATGGTGATGATGATGGGTGGATAAGTCAGTTGGCCAATGGATGAGAGAGAAGAGATGAGGAGGATTGCCATTGAAATTGATGTCAACAACAATGCCAGTGCCGGCAAGGGTCAAGCCAAGGCAAGTTGGTCTTATCCGCGCGCTTGGTAAATGGAACTGGAGGATGAGGAGTGGAGAGAGAGGGACTTGAAAACCGGGAACAGGGGTCTAAAAACCTGTAAGATCCTCCTAGAAAACTAGGAGAAGGGAAGGCTGGGAACTAGAAACTAAATATGGAATCATTGCGGATATTTTTTTTGATTTAATTGATTATGAAAGATATTGAAAAGATCATAAAAAATTCTAAAATTTTATGCGCTGACCCAAGGTGTCCAGATTTGGTCACCTCATTTCTCCCCAAATTACAGGCTGTCCCTAGTCTGCATCTGAGTTTGACAACATATATAAAAAGGAAAGAAAGATGATTGGAACCAAAGAAAGGCCATTTTACCTTGAGGGTTATTGGAAAAGAATATCTTGATCCATCCAAAGAAAATTCCTAGAAATGAAGGAGATAAAAAAAGGAGGGGTCCCAGGTGCTCACATATGTGGCATAAAGTAGAGTTTTACAACAAAGATGCAGCAGACAACCCTGGTGATGAACAATTGGGAGGACTTACTTTCAATCTAAGTTGCCTCCATAACAATAAAATTTCTTGAATTTATCAGCAGAGAACCTCCTGGCCATCTGACTACCATCCAGTTCTTCCAAAACATATGATCCACCTCTGCGTTGGCGGGGCAACCAATTAGGAACATTCCAGCAATTAGAGAAAATCTTTCCCCACTGGGTTTCCAAGGAGTGATTATAAGCTGAAACAAGATCACCCAGATTCACAGAGTCCCTGATCTGCTTTGAATGTTTATCTTCCCAATAAAAAACCATTTTTTATCTGGATTCCATAATCTTCTGATAAGCTTCACTGCAAACATCCTCACACCGCTCAAGTTGCTTAGATTGGGCAAATAATAGATCAGTGGTAGAAGGAAATTTTTGCCAAGATATAACCAAGAAAGATTCCATTTGCATATCCAGAGGAAGGACAGCCCTTTGACCAAAGATAATTTTGTAGGGTGAGTAGCCAGTGGTTTGTTTAGTTGAAATTCAATCAGAGAAAAGTACCAGAGGAAGAAATTTGCAACAATTCTTCCCACTTTCACCAGCCAGTTTGAAAAGAGCAGCCTTCAAAGGAGCATGGCCTTTTTCAACCATGCCCTGGACTTCAGGATAATAAGCAGTGGTCACCCTATATTGACCAGGAAGCAATCCACTCATTTTGGCCAGTTTGCCACCAAACTCAGAAACACAATAAGTTGAATAAGATAAGGCCAAGCCATAGCCCACCGTCTAAGTCTCATAGAGAAAAGCTGCTACTGATTGAGAACTGAGGTTCTTAAGGAATTTTGCTTCAACCATCCAGAAACATCATCTCTAGCCAAAATGAGGTACTAAGCTCCACCAGCCTTAATGTTAACCACATCCATAGCAATCCTTCCCAAGACATTGTACTCCCCATTTGAAAAGAAAATTTCAGATGGGCGCCTAAGATCAAGTTTCTGAAAGACCTCACAACTCTTGCACCCCTCAGAGACAGATTTCTTCAAAGATGGCCACCAGAATCATTTGGATATTTGTTGGTAAGTTTCCATTTCTCCACAATGACCAAGTCCTTCATGGAGACTTTCCAAGATTGAATATTTTTTTGCAGGGATAGTGAAATCAATAAGAGCACAAGGATTTCCTCTTTTAACAAGCCTAGTACCTTGTACAAAGAATTTTGAGGTCTTTCTTTTAAGGGAATGAAAATTTTTAGCTGAGAGATCAGGAGGTCTTTGAAGAGTGGAACATTACTGCTCTAGTTTAAGCCAGAATCCTTGTGGAAGCCAGAATATTTTTGAGATGAAAAGCTGAATACAGGTTGAATAAAAGGTTCATCCTTGTCAAAATCCACTCCAAAATCCAATTCCTCATCCCCAGGAGGAAGTTGAGATAAACCATCAGTAATTATGAAAGAATTTCTAGGCCTATGAACAATATAAAAAGAGAAAAACTGAATGAAAGCTACCCAACAAGTCACTGAAGCATTTTGAAGGCTGGAGGCATTGATCATTTTGATGATGGATTGTGCGTCAACTTGTAACTTGAAGTCTTGACCCCAGAGAATAGTTTGAAGCTTCTTCAACATTTGGGCCACATCGCAAAGTTCCAGTTTTGGCTGGGAGAACCTAGATTCCCCATCTGAAAAGAGAAGAGATTCATATAGAGCAGGATGGTTCAAACTATTTTTGTCTTCCTGGTCAAGGAAAGCCCCAACATATTGATAAATAAAATATACAGCAAGCTTAATCTTGCCAGCTCCAGGTCCATAAGTGATCTTCTTCAAGACAATTTCTTTCCTAACAATCATTTTGAGCTTCTGAAATTATTTTTCACAAGCTTGGGTCCAAATCCATTCAGCCTCCTTCCTGGTTAAGCAAAGCAAGGGAATACAGATTTTGGATAGAGAAGGGATCAAAATCCAAGCATAAATGACAACACCTAAGAAACCTCTGACTTCAGTGGGATTGATTGGAGTAGGACAAGAGGGGATTTGTTTGAATTTGGATGGGGCCATTCTTCTTCCTTCCTTGCAGACCACATGACCAACAATTTCCAGATCAGGGAAAAAGGCAGCCAATTTGAATCCAGAGACAGTGAGACCAGACTCCTTGATTCAAAACAAGATCCTTCCCAAAGTGGTCACATATTCCCAGATAAATTGACAGATTCCTGAGTTCCAAGGTAAGAGATCATTGTTATAGTCAGAAAGTGGAAATTTAATTCCGCCATCATCAATAAAAATACCATCATGATTGGGCATTTCATCCTGGAGGATCTAAACCCTCTGAGCCGGATATACTGCAGCCAAATTGGTGGCACGTTGGGGCAAACAAGTAAGTTGGAATCAACCAAGAGGAGTATTGAAAGTAGTGAGAGGAGGAGTAATTGGATGTAACAATTGTTTGTAATAGCCACCCATAATATCACCTAGACCATAGCAAGCTCTCCCAGAGAAAGATTCAAAAAATTCTCCAGTAGCAGGGGGAATACCAGAGTCTTTGATAGTAACCTTTTTTAGAGGCTGGATATCATGAAATATTCTAAGTTTACAAGGCCTTTTGAGGACACAGAAGACAGAACTGGAATAGCTGGAAGTTAACTTCTTTTTTAAACTGGTTATGGACTTGTTTGCGGACCAACTTGATGAATTAGTTAACCTTAGCAGAAAGGATAGGAATCTTTTTCTTATTTTCTACTACTGGAACTATATAAGTTAGGCCATAGGATTCTTTCAAGAGAACTCTCTCTTCTTCACAGAAAGCAATGAATATTTTTCTAAGAGCTTAAAGATTTTTGGGAAAATTTGACTCATCAGGAAGAAGCCATCCATCTGGACCAAAGTTGACCACCTTCAGAAGTTCTTCAGTAACACAAAAAAGAGGAACAAAGGGACCAGTGAGAGATCAAAATAAACCACTGTAAATATCACAAGATAGAGGAGGACACATAAGAGGAGGATTGAGGTTGAGAGGCATTTGTTGGTTGACTGGTTGAACCTTTTTTGAAACTGGCTAATACTTGGTGGCAAAAGAGAGAAATCCTTGCTTCCTCCAAGCATTGACCAGCAAGAACTGACTATGAAAGCTGGGACTAAGTTCTAACATCTTCCAAGTTCAATGTTCTGCAACTTCCTTGAAAGGTGCCTTTTACATAAAAGAGGATCCAAAAGATGACACACTGCTCACATGTGTGGCACAGGGTAGAGTTTTGAAAATCTCAGTAGTAGCAGCCCCTCATGGTGCATAATTGGGAGGACTTACTTCTACCCCAAGTTGCCTCCTTCCAAGGCCATAATCCTTCATACCAAAACCACCAAGAAGAGAATAGAGATTTGAATCTAGTTTAGAATCATTGCGGAGATTCAAAAATGGAATAGGAGAAGAATGATCAGGCTGATAATTACAAGGAAAAGAAGAGACAACAGGTCCAGAGAGAGAAGAAATATTTTTAGGATTTTCAAATTTTTCTTGATTTTATTTTTGAATCTTATTTGGATGAGAAGGAAATGATGAGGAAAAAGAAAAATATTCCTCTGAGACAGAAGTTGATCCTTGAGTTGAAGTCCAAGGCTTGGAAGAACTACAACTATTAGTAGGACCAACTGTTCCCATAAAAAATGAGAATGAGAGGAAGAACAGGTGTCCTTCTGTTTCCCTTTCAGAGCCAATTTAGGATAAGAACCAGCAATATCTCATTCCCAATGACCAGAATCCAAGGATCAAAGGGTTACTTCAATATTCCTACCATCCGCATCAGGGAGAAGAATTCTCTCCTCAACTTGATCAGAAAACAGGTTTGCACCAAAATCCATTCAGAAAGGCCTTTCCAAGATCATAGGTGCATCCAAATGAGTAATCCAGAAATGACAGGTGCCAAAAATATTTCTTACAATTTGAACCAGGAGATCCTCAGCAATACCAACTAATTTGCATGACTGATTCCCTATATCATAAACAGCAGAGTTAAAGCTGACCCTTGGGCTGAGTTTGAGTTTGCAGGCCATGGAATCCAAAATTAAATTGAGCTGGGAACCAGAATCCACCAGAAGAGAAAATGTTTTAGCAGAGTCACCAAGATAGCAGGAGAGGAAACCAAGAGGACAGGAATACAAGTTGGCATCTGAAGGGCAATCTGTTCCACCAGAGTCCTCCGTCAAAGTACCAGAAGAAACTTTTAATTTCTCTGGACCAATCTCCACTTGTCAACAAGAAACCCATTTCTTCATCCCTTCAGCCACAGATGGAGAGATTGACAGTAGGTCAGCCACAGACAGATCAGGAGTTTTTAGATAAGAGATTTTCCTTAATAATCCTTCCACAGAATTGGGGTGATCCTTGGAAATGCCCCTCTCAAATCAAAATTTGGGCTGGGTGGAGGGAGGATGATCAGGTTGAGCAGGTACTGGAAAAGGATCAGAAGGTTGAGGAGTTTGAACAGATTGAACAGGAGGAGGATCAATGTGGTCCTGGAACCTTTCCATAAGTGGTTCCTTTTCCACATCCATGTCTTCCACATCAGAGGAAGGAGGCTCAGGTGAGGATTGACGTTTGATGGGTTTTTAAAGGATTGAAGATGGAACCAGAGGAGACTTGTGAGGTTTGGGTTACTCATGGCGTTTACTAGCTGGATCAGACCGATAAGTGCCAGAGAAGCTGGAAAAGGTGACAGCTGGAGGATACCAAGGTTTTAGAGTTTCATAGGACGATTGAAAATACAAGGTGACCAAAGATGCCTTTTTTGGAGTTTGTGGTTGATAAGAGGCCAGCAGATGACGGATTGGACAAGAAAAATCAAAATGGATCAAAGCACCATTATGAAGAAAGAAATTGTTACTCTTCTGCTCCACCAATTTTTCCTCCTTGTCCTTCTGGAGTTCAGTATATCTCCCAGTACCATGGCCTTCCCAATAGCAGACTAGAGTGATTTTAGGAATAGAGTTGGAAGGTTTAGGAGTAGCTAAAGAGGAGATTTTCTGATCTATTTTGCTTTCAAAGGCCTGAATTAACTTAGTGATCTCATCTATGGTAGCAGTTTCCTTATCAGCCTGGGAATTTGGTTTAGGTCTTCAATTTGCTTCCATTGTGTTCATTATTTAATTTGAATCTTTAAAGGAAGGAGCATATACTGATTCAGTGAATCTAGTTTTTTCAAAAGTGGGAGCTGTTTGAACTTTCATCACTTTATCCTCTGCGCTACTTAGGACCAGAAAAACAGGGAGCTTGAACCAATTATCTCTAGTAGTAATCATAGATCCAGATTTAACTAATTCATCTCTAATTCTTTCCTGCACTCCTGGAGAAAAAGACTGTAAAAATCAAACTCAAATTTTGTCCAATGTGTCAATCTAATTGTTTCTGAGGAGGTAAGACTGAAGCGGATCCCAAGATTTTCTAAAAGACTGATAATCAGAGGCTGAAGAGACACCACCATTGGAGATCCGTTGAGAAACAAGAGAATCCAAGTCCTGTAAGGTAAACCTAGGCACATCTAATTTTCTGCAAAAAGCCAACATAGCCTCCTTCAAGAGCCTCCATTCACAAGTTTCAAATCCATCAAATGATTTGATCACTCCCATAACTTCATCAGAGGAAATAAAAATTGTAACTGATAAGACATATCATGTTCACTTGCACCATCCCATTCAGAAGCCATGTCATAGGAGTCCAAGAATTGTTCAACATTTGTTCCATTGAAGCCTAAGTTCTGGTTTTGAGGCTTGATCTTGACCATCTTTACCCAAACAGAGGAGGGGGAGGTACCAGTAGATTCCATTTTTAAGAGTAGAGTTCCTAAGAGATCCAAAGAGCAGAATTCCAAAGTGGCTCACAAGTGTGGCGAGATTAGAGTTTCACAAAAAGAACAAAAAGGATATTGCCCAGAAGGTGCAAAATTGGGAGTTACTTCTGGAAAAAGTTGCCTCCATGGATCAGATCTGGATGATAACAAAAAAAAGAAAAAAAAAAGAAAAAAAATTGGATTGAATTTTGGAGTTGAGTCTTCAAGTTTGGGACTGTAAATCCCAAGGTTTATGGTTCAATCCCAGCCCGGGGGACCAAATTTAAGACTCCAAACAGTGCTAGGCTGTGGAAGTTCTGTGGAGGGGAAATTTGCTGTTTTGGCTGCCCTCCTGAGTGTTACAAAAATATTAAAATGTAACCAAGATCAAGGTCCAGAACTTTTGAAGTGAGGAATGAAGTAGTAAAGGACAAAGTTTAGTAATAGTCACTAGCAATTGAACAGCACTAAATCAGGGAATATTATGTGGGAGATATTTTAACAAAAAGAAGTTAAGGTTTGTTTAAAGTTCAAAAGAAAAAAGCTGTTGTATGTAAACAACAACCACAAGCTTAAAACTCTGGTTTTCAGCAGAAGATTGGGCATTATCAACTCAAAACCCAACTAGCCTCCAGGTTCTCAATAAACTGGCCCAACTCTCCGCAATCAAGCGCTTGAAGGGTACCAGATAGTTGAGGGTGGCCTTAAAAGACAAAGAACAATATTTTGAGAAGCTCTAGAAGCAAGCAGTAACTAATTTGAACACGGATAACCTCAACAATTCTCAAGGAACTCAAGAGTAGGCTGGCAGAATTCAACTTAAAAGAAATGAAAGGAGGTATAACACTGCAGGTTTTAAGCTTAATAAAAATTCTTCAATCAAATGTTATTGGCTCCAGAAAGATTATCAAGGAAGGATCAAGACCAGTATTTTCAGAGAAAGGGATCAATGAGTGGTTTAAAACACTCCAGAATTCCAACAGACAGAATTCTCTTCAACCAGAAAGGCTATTGGTTGGTGATAAGGATCAGGCCACAGAGGGGAAAAGACTTAAGTATTAATTGATCAGGGGGAAATCAAGGATATACCCAGGATAAAGATGATTAATTAATATGCTACCGGGGTTAAATACACACACACTCCCATGCATGATTGGAAAAACGTAGGGGAGAGCCCCTACTTTTATGGGCCATGGGTCCCTTTAGACCATTTACAAGTGATGACACAGATAGAGCAGAAAAAGACAACAATTGAATTTTTTTTTAATTTGATCATGAGAAAACAAAGGAAACTGATGAGAACAAAAAAAAACAACAGCCTAAAGGAAATTGAAATAACAAAAACACATGGATGAGCGGGAATTGAAATATACCAGCCCACAATAATGATGGGCGCGGGCAGGTGATGACGTTGCAGGTGGGGGAGGTTGTGAGGTCAGGCTGATGGGCCTGAGCAACCCCTTGCAGTGTGTGGATGAATGTGAAAAAGCAGAGCCCTTGGACGGATGATGGAAGAAACTTGCGCTTGGGAGCAAGCGGTGATGGTGAGAAACATTGGTCAATTGTCTCTTATTGCAGTTTGATGGTTAAAGGGTGAACTTTGGGATTGAGGCTGGGTAGGTGCTGGATAATGAGTACTGTTATTTGCAGTTGGGGAGGTGGTTGTTGGGGGGGTGGTTGTGGTGAGTGTTGATGGATGATCAGTTGTTAGAGACGGATGTGACTGGTGATCATGAATGATCTTTGCAGTCTAGGAGCAGTGGTGTTAATGATGGGTGGATTGGTTGGTTGGCCAACCAATGAGGGAGAAGAGATTATGAGGATTGCCATTGCGGTCAATTTCAACAAAAATTCCAGTGCCGGAAAGGGTCAAGCCAAACCAAGCAGGTCTATTTTGCGCGCTTGGAAAAAGGAAATGGAGGATGAGGAGTGGAGAAAGAGGGACTTGAACACCGGGAACAGGGGTCTAAACACCGGTGAGATCCTCCTGGGAAACTAGGAGAAGGGAAGGCCGGGAACTGAAAACTAAATAGGGAATCATTCGGGATTTTTTTTTGATTTAATTGATGATGAAAGATTGTTAAAAAATCATAAAAAATTCTAAAATTTTCTGCACTGGCCCAAGGTCTCCAGATTTGTGCACCAAAATGTATCCTCTTCATTGCAATCAATCTCCTTTCTCCATCCTGATTTATGTGATCAGTAGTGCCTGTGCCGTCAGACCTTGCACAGCAGGGGCAGATGTTAAATTATACCAATTCCTCCCCCTTAATTACTACCCATCTCTAAATCTCAGTAGACTTATTCAATTTATCCACCTCAACGCATTCTATCTCACGGAGAACACTAGCTAAAATATTTGTGGGTGTGCATTGTACAGTGATTAACTATGTGTGGCCCTCCATGTTTCCAAAGGATCTCCCGGCTGAATTTATCTACTTCCACCCCTTCTATAAATTGGCATTTAAACACAAATTTGGCAAAAAAACTCAATTCTTTGACAGTTTTTTTGAACTTTGACGGTACTTTGAAAGCACTTTGATGGCTCAAATAACTTCTATAAATATTTGAAAAAACTTGACTTTCATCTTTGAATTTGACACTTTGAACTTTTAATTTGACCCTTTTACCTCTTTGAAATTTGATTTGGACTGCTTTGACCTTCCACTTTGACCTTCTTTGACCTCCTTCAACCCAGTTTAAATTACTTCAAAAAACTTTGATGGAAGTTGTAAGGGCCCAAGACCTTTTGAGACCAATCCTTTTCTACTTCTTCTCCAGTTACTTTCCTTAGGTCACTCCCCTATGGCATTAGTGGAAACCATGCCTCCTTGACATTCAAAAAGTTAAATCATCACCAGCACACCTCTTACTAGGGAAGCTCAAGGACATGGTTATACCTTAGAAGTACAGGATCAAAAACAATCTACTCCACAAGCCCATGGAGGTGGGAGGATCTCTTTGAACCTCCCTGCACCAGCTTCCATTATCATAGATACTGGTATCCCTCCTCCAGCTCCTCCTAGAGCTTCCCTATGCCCTGCCCCTCCCGTTTTCAGACATTTTTATAATTGTGTAACTGGTCAATATCCCCAAGCAGGCTTTGGATTGGATTCCCCATCATACAATCCCAGCTTAATTCCTCTCCACAAGGACAAAAAAGAGGAGGAATAAATCATAGAATCAGACTTTGATTTGAGGATCCTTATCAATCTTAATTCTCCAACCTCTAGGCCTCAGGAAGGAATTTCCCAACCTTCTGCCTCTCCTGCAATCCTTGCTCCCCAAAGCCAACCTCCTCAATCCCCTGCTGTGAACCTTACTCTCCTAGCCTTGCTAGAAAAAATGAATTCAGTGATGGATAAACTCTTTCAACCTCCAATTTCCAGTAATTACCACCCTGGAACCTTTAAAGCTCCATTGATGAACCCTCCAGAAAAATTAGAAGGCAGTAAACCTATCAATTTCTGACCTTTTTTTACAACCTTGCAAACTCATCTTTACAAATGGTGAAGGAACCTTTTTTGTGGACAGAAGTAATATGTTCTTTGCTGTCTGCTATCTCTTTGGGAGTTCAAAACATTGGATCCAGCCCTATCTAGCTCATCTCTCAAATCAAGAATCTTCATTCCTACTAAACTCCTGGAAAAACTTCACAGAAAAACTTCATAATCTCTTTGGAAATTTTCTGGAAGTATCAAAAGCCAAAAAGGAAGTTGTGAATTCCAAGATAAAGATCTCTGGATATTCTTCAAACCACATCACAGAATTTTGATCCCTTATTACAACATTTTCTGGATGTGGTGATAGAGGATTCTATTTCCATTTTTGCCAAATTCTTCCTTCTTGACTTCTGGACCACCTAGCCAGTTACAATGCTTCTGTGAAAACCCTTCAAGACCTCACAAATGTAGTTTTAAATTATTATAACAGGTACCACAAACAAGTCAAGGAAAAGTCTTCTCATACAAGCCCCTCAAACATGAAAACTCCTCTCAATACCAAGCAAATTCCTCTCAGTATGAAAAGGGAAAAGGTAATTCCAAGAAGAATGATAAATCATCAAAGAATCAATATTCCCAAACCAACCCTACCTTGGATTTAGGTCCTGATGGAAAGCTCAAGGATGAATTAAAGGCAAATAGGGAGAAGGAATGAATTTTTATGTATTTTGGAGGGAATCACAAGATGGAAGACTGTAAAAGGAAGCCTCTTCAACACTCTCTCCAATTCCAAATCTTCCTCTAATCTCAAGCCAAAAAGAAATGGGGTGGTTTTCCCATGGTACACAAGCATTATCACCCTACTTATTTTAGGGTACCAAAGATGCAAATAGACTACTCTGACCAACTTTACAAAGGCTTACATTTCATTCTTCAGCACCAGGACTTGAGTTATATTGTTTTGATTGATTCAGGTCCTGCTCAATAGGTAATGGCTAATAATATGGTTCTAAAGTTTTCCTGGCAGCACATTCCCTTGGGAAAACCTACTACTCTCTTCAACTTCAGTCATATAGAGCCACCCTCAAAAAATTAATAATAAGGCAACTTGGGTGGTCTTTCTTCCTTCTATTCCTAGCTTTGAATGAGAATTCCTGCTTTTTGATGCACCATTGTCAGAAAACCTCATCCTGGGAATCAACTTCCTTCACCACTGGAATCCTGAAGTGAATTGGAAGATGGGACTGATCACCCCAATGCACCAGCCAACTGATGACCTTTCCTCAAAATTTGTTGAACTCAAATTGGCCAACCTACCCCAACTTGTTTCCATTCTCCTATGACTTTGGAACTGCATTCAGTTGAATTACCCCTTACCTCAGAACCTTTGCATCCTCAACACTCCATCCAATTCCCATCAATTTCAAGAATATCTTACCTTGCTTTGATATTCACTGATCCCTTGACCATTTTTTGGGGGAGGAACCTGGGGATTCATCCTAGCATATCATGCAACTGGTTAACCCTTCTAATATTTCTGTTACCCCCTTTAAGAACACTTCAGCTGTCTAGGACGTTTTTGAAATTCACAAAGACCATGAAGAAATAGAAACTGTGTTGGACCAAGTTCCTGCTGATTACCATAATTTTCTAGATTTTTTCTTCAAGGTTAAAGACAATCAACTTCCTCTTCACCGCGCTGAAAATCATTTTTTTGAACTAGAAGGACCTCTTCCTCTGTTTGGGCCCATCTGCTTTCTATCTCAAAGTGAAAATTCAACCCTAAAAGCCTACATAGCAGATAAAGTAGAGAAAGGTTTCATCCACTCCGGCCCTTCAAGCACTGGAGCAACTTTTCTTTTTTTCAAAAAGAAGGATGGGAGTTTGTGCTTGTGTTTTTACTATTGCAAGCTTAATGCTGTTACAAGGAAGAAATGTTATCCCCTTCCTCCAATGTATTCCCTGCTGACTTTCTTTTAATATTCTTCCAGCTTCACCAAAATTGACCTCAGAGGAGCATACAACCTTCTGCTCACCAAGGAAGGAGATGAACACTTACAGCTCTCAGTTTGGAAGCTATGAATACCTGGTCATGCACTTTGGACTGACCAATGCCCCTGATTCTTTGCAAAGTCTTATCAATGAAATAATTTCTGATATCCTCACAGTTTATGTGGTGACTTAACGTGAAAATATTCTCATTTTTTTGAAGAAGTTACCATAGCACTTCCCTCACATGTGTGAAGTACTGACCAGACTCAGAAAGCATAAGCTATATGCAAAGGCCTCCAAATGTAACTTCCATGCACCTTCTGTGGACTACCTTGGCTATTTGATCTCATGGGATAGGATCTTTATGGAAAAAAACAAATTCAAGACCATCCTTTCCTGGGTACTCCCAATAAAAGAAAGGACTTGAAGTATTTATTTGGGCTTTCTAACATCTATTGCAGGTTTATAAAGAACTACTCCAAACATTTCTTCCATCTCACCTCTATTTCTGGAAACAGCTCACATTTAACCCTAACAACTGAAGCCTTGCAACAATTCAAAAATATCAAGCAAGCTTTCACCCAAAGCTCCATTCCTTTACCATTTTTATCACCTCCTGAAAAATTATTTTAAGTATTCCCTGGGTACTTTACTGCACCAGGTTAATGCTGATAAAAATAAACACTTTGACAGCATAAAGATTTCTAGTTCTGAACTCAACTATGACATCCATGATAACAAACTCCTTGCTGTTATTTTTTCTCTCCAGAAATGGGGCTCCTAACTCTTGAGTGTTAATGACCCTTTTGAAGCTCCAATTGATCATTCCTCTTTGGAGTATTGTATGTTTTCCAAGGTACTTACTGGAAGACAGGCTTTTTTGGCAGAGTTCCTCCCTGAATTCAATTTTCGATAACTTAAAGAGCTGGAAAATTTAAAACATCTCAGATATCCTGTCATGTTGGGGAAATGTGTAACCAGCAGGTGGAACACCATATTCTGAAACAAATCCTGGAAATTTTCAACAACTTCTGAAAAAAAATGAATTTGAAGCTTCCAAAATATTTTTTCTTTCTGCTAATAAACTTGATGATCAACTAAGTGAACTGAACTCTGGTTAACAAGCTGAAAATTTATTCAAGTTATCATTAAAATATTGAATAAGAATGGGGAATTGAATGATTATTCCTTAGACCCCTTTAGCGGCTTACTCCTGTTCCATGGTAAAGTGGTCACAACTGACCAGGATAACCATCTTAAAAAAGAAATCATCTATCAAATAGATGATTCTGCCCTTGCAGGTCACCCTGGGCAACATAAGATTTTCAACATCATCAAGAGATCATTCTCCTGGAATTGAATTTCAAAAGATATTAAGAACTATGTTGCAGCCTGCTACCTTTGCAACAGGAATAAGAACAGGCATGAATAGAAACTTGGAAAAATCCAACCTCTTCCGATTCCTCATTGCCCCTTTACTTCTATCTCTATGAACTTAATTTCTCAACTACCTCTTTCCAATTGATTTGATTCTATCCTTTTTTTTGTCAACCTTTTCTCCAAGATGTCCCTCTTCATTAAAAAAAACCAGTAAACTGAATCTACTAGAACTAGCTAATCTCTTTATCAGCCATGTTTTCTGCAAGAATGGGCTGCCTGCTGAAATTATAAGTGAACAAGGGTCCTTATTCATATCTTCTTTTTGTAAAAAACTTTCTGATAGATTAAAGATCCAAAGGAATCTATGCACAGCTTACCACCCCAAAACAGATTTTCAAACTGAAAGATTCAATCAAGTACTGGAAAAATATGTTTGAATGTACATCATTTATCACCAGGATGACTGGGATTCTTGGATCTCCCTTGCAGAATTCTCTTACAACAACAGTGTTCACACTTCTACCCAGCAACCATTTTGCTTCACCCTCTATGGAAGGCATCCCAGCTTTGACTTCTTGCATGTTCTGGAAAATCAGCCTGCTAGTCATTAATTGAATCAGATTTAGAATAATGAGGTTCAACAAAAGAAAAGTTTTAAAGATTCTATGTATTTTAATTTTTTAGGATAATAGGATGGACAGCTGTCAGGTGGGTTTGGTGACTGATAAGGTAGGGGGAAAGAAAAATCAGTAATGTTGATGAACTCAATCTAATTCTCACCTCTTCTTGTTGGTATCAGGATATACCCCTTCCACTTCTGGGGGGCCACTGTCATAACAAAACAGGAATCAGTCTCCTCAGCTATACTCAACCCTCAGCCAATTTCAGTCCTCATTACAATCCACCTTCTACCCCTCAATCTACATGAAGCACCTCCTGAAGTATCCTCAAGAATTTCCTGCAGCTTCTAGTCAACTTCCCCAGGCTCCTCTCTCCCTCTCTATGGCTTGGTGTATCGTAATCTCTCTCTCTGCTCTATCTGGTATGAAAGTTACATAAAGTGAAACCATAATAAATACTCCTGGCTGGAAAAACCATACTCCAGTTCAGCACATGCCCCACCTTTCTGGAATAGACCATTACCCAATCCTTCAAGCCACTTTCTCAATCCCATTTTGGTCAACATGTAATAACATAAACTCCAATTGGTCAACATGTAATACCATGGTGGATCTCAACCCCAGCAACATTCATAACTTCTCAAGGTCTCCTCTCATTATTCACATGTACTGGCCTCTCCTCCCTCCCTGGAATAATTCACCTCAATTAATTAGTATAATACTTCTTATTGTTTAGTCTGTCAGCCACAAGACAGATACTGCTGTCCAAATTTCTGAAGACCTCACATGTTTTGTTGGTATAGTGGTTACAAACTGAGCTCAGCTTCTATAATCTGGCACCAAGTTCACTGGTTGAACCCAAAATAGAGAAAAGGATGGATAATGATAGAGGGTTTTAAAATTATACAAGAAATTTTGATAATATTTTGGATAATTTACAACCATGTTCTTATAAGAGTTGATTATGGAACTAAAACCATGAAAATATAAATCATGAATAGGGAGATCCAATATAACTTTAAATTAAGTAATAAGGAGTCAGAGGGGTCTCAAATATTGGTGTAAAAGTTCCCAATGTGTTCCATTGTTTTGGGAATAATTTACAGTAATTATGTTAAACCATACTCTCTTCTCTGTGTACATAAATTGAATAATTTTGATATTATCTCTCTTTGGGATGTATTCATACTTTAATCTTCTCTATTGAGCCTCAATAGCATCCATTCAGAGGAGGGAACTGAGCTCATTTTCAAAGTATGAGGCTTGTAATATGATTTCCCAGAGTATACATACTCTATATGTATAATTTATGCCTGGGTACTTGGTTTCAAGACTGCCCTTGGATTTCAAGGGACTGAAGGCCCAAGCAATACTGCCCACTGAAATAGGCATTAATTAATTGGATTCATTTCAGTGAAGAGGAGACGTGGTGTAAGGAAAATAATGAGAAGGAGAATCCAGGAGTAAGGCTCTGAAGGAGGTTGAAAAATGAATGCTATAAGAGTAGAAGCAAGGGTATATGTTTTATTAGTTAAGGTAGGCTGGCAGGCTTTCTTTTTCTGAAATGGCACCTATTAGAAGAGGGACTAACCAATAAGAATTAGTATACTCATTTATTGAGGGGAATCAGTCCATTATGGAAGGAGTGGCCAGTATTTGTGAGAACTGAGAAGGAGGCCTTAAGGGATGAGTTCCCAGTGTTTCAGGTGGGATTTCCCATGGTATTACATGTTGAATGATTGGGCTTGAGGCTCTAGTTGAATGATTGGGTGATGGGCATGTCAAGGAAGGTTTGAGATTTACTGATATGGAGTCCTGGGGGTATGTGCTGAACAGACAGTGGAGAGTATGTACTATGTATATAATAAGTCTAATATATACTAAATCATGTATCAATTGGGTTGAGGAGAGATACAGGGTATATCAAGTAATAGAGAAAGATTTAGAGAGCCTGGGAAGATTGATTGAATCACATGAAAAAGTGGTGAGTTGTACATGGACATAGAGCATATACCATTCAGGGGTATACTTTATTTGGGGGAAGAAGATGGAGAATCCAAGTTATGCAGTAGTACTATACAGTGGAAGTTACAGAATTAGGTGCTGTTGGGATTGATATGAGATTGAATGCATGAAAATTTTGATTGGTTGAGTTGAAGAAGGGTCAGGAATGTGGTCATGACAGTACCCCCCTGTAAAGGGGAGGGGCAGCTCCTGATGCCCAAGAAAGTATGTGCTGGAGTTGAAGATTTAATTCTATTTTACTTGCTGATTGGAAGCTGGGTGGCTTGCAAGCAAGGTTCAATAACCTGGAAAAGGTGAATAATTGCAAAGGCTATGGGGCTTGAAGTCTGAGACTAGGAGGGGTTTGAAAAAGTTGAATTTGGAGATTTCAAGTAGGAAGGTGGAATTTTTAAGCATGAAGCTTGAAGTTTGATGTTTGGTATTTGAGGCTCAACTGGCAAGGTTGAAAAGTGTTGAAGAGGGATTGAAATGGATTCTTCCTTTGACTAGGAAAGTGATGAGAGTTCTTGTGGAGATGTTGGAGGAGGGAAAAGGATTTGGGGGAAGTTGGATAAAATAAAGAACATAAAGGAAAGGGAGTAGAGAAGGAAAAATGAAGAAATAGCAGAAGGAGTTATTTGGGTGACCCTTTTGGTGTTGAAGGTAAGAGGAAAAGGGAAGAAGAGGATCTGGAAAATGATTTAAGAGGTTAGAATTGTTTGAGATAAATGCTAATTGGAGGATTCTGGTGTATTGGAGACTGGTTTGAAGTGCTGATGGTGATGAAGATCCAGAAGTGAAATTTGAGGTTCCCCAGGAATTTTTGGGATAGATGGTTTAAGATAAAACTGAGGTGGTTTTCATTGGTTTGATGATTGGTGATTTGAAGGAAGAAGAAAACTATGGGAGGGAAAGGGAAGTGATAAATGAATGGAAGGATATTTTGATTTTCAAGTATCTTATATTAAAATGGAAAGGACTATTTGGAAGGTGTAGGCTATGAAGGAAAAGATTTTGTTTCTTATTTATATTTTCTTTTTGATTTGATTTAGGAAGTGATTGATTGGAAGAAGTTGAATTTTTATAATTATGGGATGTTTTTATGTATTTTTCTTTTGATGGAGGATGAATGGATTGAATTTTTATTGGAATTTGGATTTGGAAAAGGATCTATAGAATAAATTGGTTTTGAAATGATGGATGGGATTGAATTGATGGAAAGAGAACTAAATTTTTGATGGGAAAGGTATTATAGGATTGATTTGATTAGGAATGATGGATTGGGTTGGGTTGACTGGTCAAGCAGGGAAATCCAGTAATGATGAATTTGGATGTTGGTTTGCAGAAGTTAATTTGTGAGATTGAGGATGGATCAATGGATGGATAAATGGATGGATGGTTGAGTTGATCAGGGTTTGGGATTTTGAAGAATGAGTACCTAATTTTTTGATAATAAGAAAAGTTTCCCAACCAATTCTCAAAGTGCTATCTGGGAAGGTCTGTCAGTAGTGATTTTCTTTTCAGAAAGTCATACTTAATTCCCAGGATGGATGCCTTATGAAATAGGAGGATTGAATTTTACAAAAAAGGAAAAAAAGGCCAACACTGGAGAACAAAAGAAATACAATAGGAAAAATAAAAAAGTCCAGTGAGAAAGTTAAGAATAGAAATGAGCATCTGAAATGGAAAAATGACGGTGATAAAATGAGCGCTAGACATAAGGGCTTGAATGAAATCATACCACAGAGGACCACTTGGTCTGAAGAGGTAAGTTGTAAGGTCCCAAAAAAGATTAATTTAAATTCTAAAGAGACACCCTTGATTGACGCGTCAAAGGTTATCACCTCTAAAAAGAGAAAGATCAATCAACATTTGTGAATCAGGAAAGAAGGACAGTGAAATGTGAAACAGTAAAGGAAAGAAAAAGAACACAAGGAAGGAAAGATAGGAAAGGAAGATTGGGGTTGTCAGAGTCATACCAAATAACCAGATGAAAGATGTGAGTTGAGGATTTGGTCTTCAGACTTTCTGAGGATCAATGACTTGAAGTTATTGAAAATTTGGAGTTATTGGATTGATATAGGAGGAGACAAGAAGGCGGAGTGGAGGAGTTGAGCAGGGTTGGTGAGAATGGAAGAGGGATGATGGGAAGAGGTTGAATGGAGAAGGGATGAGGGAGCTCAAAGTGACTGAGGGTGATGAGGGGAAATGGAACAGGTGTGATACTCAGATGACACCAGTGAGGGCACGCGCAATAGAAGAGTAGAGATATTTTCAACACCCCCAATTTTTTGGTATGAGGAGACAGAAGCAAGGAAGAGATGAAGGTGTTGAGGGAGGCTCTGGTGAATGCCTTGGTGAGACAGTCAGCGATCATTTCTTTGAATTTGATGAGTGTGAGTGAGATGAGCTTTTTGTTGAGATCTTCTCTGAGTTTCTTTGCCTTGATGTCAAGATGTTTGGTTTTTGAGTTGTGTCCAAAGTGCTTGACCTTGTCAAGCAGTCCCTTATTAACAATTTTGAAATTGGAAGGTTTGAGATTGATTCTTCAGAGTTCTTTGATAAGGTTGGAATTCCAGAGATTCTCTTGACAAGCATTAGAAAGGGCGCACAGTTCAGCCTTGGTGGAGGAGAGTGTGATGTTTTTCTGACTAGAGCTACACCACAAGATGAGGCAGTTTTTCAATATGCATAGGTATCCACTTCTGGACCTTCTTGAGTGGTGATTATCCCCCCAGGTTGAGTCGCTGTAGTATTGAATGTTGTGGAGTGGATCTTGACTTCGTTTGATTTTAAGAGAGACTTTGATAGAGCTGGCCAGATATTTGAAGACATGAATCACCTCTTTCCAGTGATTGATACCGGGTTCATTTTTGAATTGGGAGAGGATTGATACCCCGGGGGAGAGTTTGGGCCTGGTGCGGCAGTCTAGGAAGTTTACAATTCCTGTGAATTTCTGGTAGTTTATATTCAGAGCTTTGAACTTATCTCTTTCTTCTTCACTGGCTGGGAGTAGTTTTATGTTGGGTTTAGGGGGAGTGGATACAGGTCTGCAGCCTTGCATGTTCAGAATTTGGAGTCCCTTTTTTACTAAATTATGTTGGTTCAGTGTGATTTGGTTTTTTTTTAATTTTCATTTCCATTCCAAGGAGAAGATCCGGGTTGTGAGCTGAGGATTCAGGGAATTGAGTGAGAAAGAGTTTTTCAAACTCATCAATATTGCCGGCAACTATCAGATCATCAACATGAAAGAATAGGAAGGAGTGTCTGTCCCAATGAATGAAGAGACAAGGGTCAGAGTGGGAGGAAAGAAAATTGATATTTTGGAGCCAATCAGTTAGAGTTTTGTACCAGTTGGCTTGGGCCTGTTTTAGGCCGTACAGTGATTTTTTGAATTTTAGGAAGGGGGCAGACCGTTTTTAGTATTTTGGAGTTTTTATGAAGATTTCCTCTTGTAGAGGAGCATAAAGAAAAGCGGCCTTGACTTCAAACTGTCTTAAAGGGAGAGATTTGTCTAGGCTAAGAGAGAGAAGGGCAAGAAGAGAAGGGAATTTTCCCATAGGAGCGTAGGTCTCAAAGTAGTTGAAACCTGGAACTTGTTAAAATCCACGGAAGCAGAGTCGTGCTTTCTTCCTTTCTTTGGAAGAGGCCATCTTAGGTTTGGTTTTTAGAATTAGGGTGGTTTCCAGGAAGTTATTGGGCGTCTTGTGATGGTTCTCCCAGACATCTTTGGACTCTATGGATTCAAATTCTTCATCAATCGGGTCCTTGTACTCTGTGACTTCTTTGGTGTGATAGGAGTATTTCGCGGGCTTGACTTTCTCTGATTGATTGCGTAGGTAGTATCTGGCAGTGGAGTCAGGAACTGGGGGGTTGGATTCCTCCAAGACTTTGTGGATAGTGCCTTCATTGTGGGGGTCACAGGATATGAAGGGGTCAGAATTGGATTTTTCTTTGTCCAAAAGATTGTTCAAGGTCAAATTTGGGTATTGATGTATGGTCTTGATGTGATCTGAATGATTATCTAATGGAGAGGGAGGTGTTTCAATGAAATTTTTCCAATACAGTGGCCAGTTGGATGCGTTCTTGGCACAGTTTTTGAATCCAAGAACATTTATGTGTCTTGAGGAGACAATTTGACCAGAGTCTGTTAGTAGTCTGTATGACCAAAGTTCATCATCATAGCCAATGAGGGTGGCTGTAACTCCTTTGGGATCAACTTTTCAATGGTATTGAGCTGGCAATTTCAGAATCACCACCTCAGATCCTATAGGATGGAAAAAGTCAAGAGGAATGGATCTGTTTTTGAATATTTTGAAAGGACATTTTTTACTTTTATGAGAAGGGGATTGATTGATTGTGAGAAAACAAGCCTTGAGAAATTTTTCCCAGTGCTGAGTTTTTAGACCTGAATCAATAAGGACGGTATGTAGACTCTCAATGATTGTTTGATTATATCTCTTGGCAAGTCTGTTTTGTTCAGGAGTGTAGGGATTGGAATAGCAAGCCCTTATGAATTTTTTTTCACAAAACTCTTTCATATTTTTATTCACAAATTCTGTACCTCTGTCTGAGTGTAGGACTGATGGGTAATAGCCAAAGCGTTTTTTTTTGATTTTGATGGCATTCTGCAGAACGGTGGGGACAATGTCTTTGGACTTGATGGGAATGGCAGAAGAAAATCTTGTAGAGCTGTTGACAATTGTGAGAATATAACGGTGTCCGTTATATGAGGGAGGATGAATGGGGCCAATTAAGTCAAGATGAAGATCTTGAAATGGTTTGTCAGCTTGAGAGTGTGTGCATTTAAAAGAACCTTGAGTGATTTTTCCCAGGGAACAGATCTTACACTCTGAATCTGGGCCAATGGGAATGCTCAGCTTATTCCTTATTCAGCTAAAGCTTGCGTGACCAAGTGCCTTGTGGATCATTTCAGATTTAGAGAATAGAAAGGTGGAAGAGATGAATTTGTTATTTATGGAGAGAGTAGGAATATTTTTGTGATAATATCCGGAGAAAACAAGCTGGTTGTTTCTTGAGACAAAAAATTGATTTTTTTCAAATGAACACTGATATCCATCTAGCACTAAATATCTTACAGACAGGAGATTGGTGGAGAGGTTGAGGACAAGGTACACATTATTGATGAGGACAGGTATGAGATTTCCCATGATACAAATCAATCCAATTCCTTTGATTGGAAGAGATTCCAAATTGGATCCCGTTTTCACTTGTCCAACCTCTTTGTATGAGATAGCCACAAATAAGTCAGGGTCAGAGACCATGTGAGACAAGCACCCAGAATTGAGTACAATGTGACTTGTGAGAGGAGAGGGGTTTTTTGATAAGAAGCAACTAACTGAGATGGAAGACTTGTCTTTGTTCTTCTTCTTGAGGTAGGCATCCCTGAGTTCTGGATGAAGAGCCCAGCAATTTGCATTTGAGTGAGGAGCTAGATTATTTTTTTTTCCTCCCGTGCATCAGGGAAGGGGTTCTTGGTTGGTACGGAGCGCCGTGAGCTTAACTTTTCCTTCCTCCTTGATTCTCCTTTTGTTGGCAGAAATTTGGAGATGATCAATACCAGGTTGGGAGATATGACTGAGGAATGGGTTATCTGTTCCTTGACTACCCTGAAGCCTGGATCAAGCTTATGAAGAAGCATATAGGCAACAATATTGGGAGGTAGATGGATACCTACCTCATAGAGACAACGGATGCAAATTTCGGCAGAGGTGATAAGAGAAGCTATGTTTTTGACATTGAAGGGAAGATTCTGGAGGTTGTCAAACACACAAGCTTGATTGGACAATTCGGAAGAGGAAAAATATCTGATTATGGCCTTCCAGATAAGTTTGGTGTCCTTCTCATTGTCAAAGGTGATGATATTGGCATGAACAGTAGGATTGATTTTGGAGATTAGAATCAATATAATGTATGTTTTTTCTTTGAATGTGCAAAGAGTGTCCTCCAAAAGGAGAGCCAAACGGGTTCCTTGAATGTCCAGTATGTTCTCTACCCTGTTTTTCCAGAGGTAGAAGTTGTCCATGGTGAGAGTTGGAATGGCTTCAATGGCGGTTTTAAGGATGGTTTGGAGTAAGGGGTCATTTGAGTTGAGTGAGTTGTCTTGGCTCATAGTGAAGTGAGAAGTTGATGGTTTGAGATTGATTGCCATTGGAATTCAACTGTTAATTGTGATTAAATAGGAGGATTGAATTTTACAAAAAAGGAAAAAAAGGCCAACACTGGAGAACAAAAGAAATACAATAGGAAAAATAAAAAAGCCCAGTGAGAAAGGTATGAATAGAAATGAGCATCTGAAATGGAAAAATGATGGTGATAAAATGAGCGCTAGACATAAGGGCTTGAATGAAATCATACCAAACCAGGGCCAAATTGGGGTCTCTGGCTGACCAGTGACATGAAGTCACTTTTGTGGCCACTTTTGTCCCCCATAAGTATCAAAACGTTCCCCATGAATTCACAATGATTGATTCAATTTTTCACAATTCTGTACACAATATTTCCTGTGGGTTTCACCTCTATGGAAAACAAAGGTCCAGAAGATTTCACTGCTGCTGAAAATGAGAATCACCTTGATTTCACCTTTTTGTAAATTGGAATTCATCTGTATTTCCCAAATCATGAACTTTTAATTCTGCCATTTCCACCAAGATAAAACAAGAACTATTTCTGGAAAAAATCAATTTTGTGAAACATGTTGATTTTTTTACATGGAAATTGATTTGTAAAGGATGTTTGTTTGTTGGAAAAATCAAAATGGTTATAAAGCGTTTTCAGTTTTTGCAATTCTCAATTTTCACAGATTGAAAATTATAATTTCACAAAGCTCCGCATCTCCTACAAACAGTTGGCATTTTTTCCAAGGCAAAGATTGCAGGCCATCAAGAGTCTATGTAACAGATGTGAGTATCCATACATGAAAACATAAATGCCCTCCCCATGCCAAATGAAATTGGTGCTGAATTTGTCCCAACAACAAAATATATAAATGAACACAGAAAAAAATAAAGCAAGTTATAGCAAAATGCAAAGGAATTTTCTTTTCAGAGATGAGTGTTACACTCTTCCCAGCATTTCACTAAAAATAAATGTAACAAAAAGGGTCCGCCAGTGTCACTATGAATTCACAAGGGAATCACTTCAAATCAGCTCACAGTTCACTTTCTTTTTGCTGGTGCACCTGGGGCACAGGCCCCACTTTACTTGTGGTTAAAAAAGTGCAATCACACATTGTCCAAGGATCTCATCTTCAAGCTAATCCTTGGAGTTAGCTAACCCATCTCAGACCTGGCAAAATGGGCTTTGTACCTGGTAAAAAACCCTTAATTTAGCACATGAATGCCATAGTACCCAAGGGATTTTGAATGACCCAGGAGTGTTTTTCAATGCACAGATCTCCCTCATATAATTTCACAAGGGAAACACCTCAAATAAACTCACAGTTCACTCAAATATTTTAAAAGCTTTTATGGATAGGGTTTTACAGGAAAGCCTTTTGTTTCATTCTTCAAATATTTATCCATGTAAAAAACATGGATATCTCTTCCCGGAAATGCAGAATTTGAATAGATATCTCCCTAAATGTCTCACATGGAGGGTTGAAACAAACCAAAGGTGGCACTTGGAAACAGTAATGGGAAGAAGAATCATACTGGGATAAAACAAGACAGCCAGGCAGAGACTTCCAGAAGAAAAGAAAGGCAAATCTCCAATTCAGTTTAGAGCACCAACTCATTTCAACAAACTCCTCAACAACTGTCAAGGCATGTGGTGGTAAATCTTCCTTTCTACGATAAATCTTATTCTTCCTCATTCTCCCATCCTAGATGGGGTTCTTGTGTTCCATTTACTTCATATCAATCAATTTTCTGCATAAAAGGTGCTAATGTGTTTAAACCACAACAATCATTGATTTTAAATAGCTTTCTCTTTTCAGGGTTTATTGTATGCTTTCTCAATACTCACCTGAGGAGCTGCCTTAGTTGCCTTTATTTTGCATTCATTGTTTGATCCACATGTTTTATATAGTTGGATTTCTGCACTCAAATATGTGTCATCCTGGTGGGGATATCTTTTTTCAGAAGATTCTCTTTACTCATAATCTCAAAAAAAACCCCTTCTATTTCTGTCACTACAACCAATCCAATTTGAACCTATGTTCAAAGGCTAAAAGCTTGTATTTTCAGTCAAAGCCTTAAAAAATCATTTGTACAAATTCAAAATGCCCCCCTGTAACATATTTATGCCATTTCCTGCCTGCATTAATTTTTGATTCAAGCCTATTTGACTTCAAATGAGATGTAGGAAGGAATGCCCATTGAGCATGGCGCGGCCACAGCCCAAAGAAACAATCACTATCAACAACAAAAGCCCACAAATTGCACGGTTTCCTTAATGGACTCATTCGCGCATGTGAACCAATGTCTCCACCATGCAAAGGCCAATTAATATTGACCAGAGCAACTCCCCAACAATCTTTGTTTGACAATATCTTAGACTTACAAAGCAACATTTATTTGATACAACAAACTTGTTTCTTATAAAAAGAGTGAAGTTACTTTACAGAATCATCATAGTTTGTATTTCATCCACATCAGAGGGTGGGCAGAGGAGGGACTACACTCTTATGTGGTTGTAGTTTCACCGTTGCCAGTGCAGTGATGTGCACTCCCATATAGTAGGCCAGGCATGAAAATTTGGGCTGACAGAACTCAAGTGTGGTCCAGGTGACTTGAGCCCCACCACCAAGGTTAAATTACACAACACCGGTATATGTAAATGATTAAACCAAACTTCACTCAATGCTTTGAAAACCACACTCAATTTTGAACACACCTCACCAACTTTTGAACATTTCTCAGTTGATTTGGAACACACCTCAACCTGCTACACCCTCACCCAAGTGGACTTCAACACTCCTCACCCTGCACACCCTCACCAAAGTGAATTTGAACAATTCTTACCCAATTTCTAACACTACTCACCATTCCAACCCTGACAAAAGTGAATTTGAAGAATTGTTACCCAATTTTCAAAAGGCCTCACCCTGCTAAACTCTCATCAAAGTGGATATCAACACTCCTGACCTAATTTTGAACACACCTCACCCTTCTACACTCCCACTGAAGTGGATTTCAACACTCCTCACTGTGCTACCTTCTCACCAAAGTGTATTTCAACACGTCTCACCATGCTACAATGCATGCATCCAAACAGGAGGATTTTGGTGCAACCTGGATTAAAGCATGGAAGTTGCACAAAAATGTTGGTGTTTGGATGCATGCATCCAAACATGAGGATTTTGGTGCAACCTGGATTAAAGCATGGAAGTTGCACAAAAATGTTGGTGTTTGGATGCATGAATCCAAACATGAGGATTTTGGTGCAACTTGGATTAAAGCATGGAAGTTGCATGAAAATTTTAGTGTTTGGATGCATGAATTCAAACAGGAGGATTTTGGTGCAACTTGGATTAAAGCATGGAAGTTGCATGAAAATGTTAGTGTTTGGATGCATGCATCCAAACAGGAGGATTTTGGTGCAACCTGGATTAAAGCATGGAAGTTGCATGAAAATGTTAGTGTTTGGATGCATGAATCCAAACAGGAGGATTTTGGTGCAACTTTGATTAAAGCATGGAAGTTTCATGAAAATGTTACTGTTTGGATGCATGAATCTGAACAGGAGGATTTTGGTGCAACTTGGATTAAAGCATGGAAGTTGCATTAAAATGTTAGTGTTTGGATGCATGCATCCAAACAGGAGGATTTTGGTGCAACTTGGATTAAAGCATGGAAGTTGCATGAAAATGTTAGTGTTTGGATGCATGCATCCAAACAGGAGGATTTTGGTGCAACTTGGATTAAAGCATGGAAGTTGCATGAAAATTTTAGTGTTTGGATGCATGCATCCAAACAGGAGGATTTTGGTGCAACTTGGAGGTCTGAACACTTCTCACGCTGATGCTTTGCGTCTGAGTCCTTCCATCAGTCCCACATAAGCAAATACATAGAATCCACTTGGGATGGGTAAGACAAGTTCAAGTCATCCAAACCATCTTCCTTTGATTCAGATAGGTGTCAAGGCCCGCTTATTGTCTCTCTTAGTTTAGTTATCAAAGCTCCTCATGTTTGCTTTGTGATCCATCATACGCTTCCAAAAAGTACTGAAGGTTATTATCAATAATCAGGTTGTGCTGGACCTGATGGGCATGTTTTGGACTGTTTGCTCTTTTGGAAAACAAGTGATCTTATCCCACTCTCTGGAATGGTTGCCTCCGAGACTGATGGGATCACAAAACATATAGGCCTTCATATTCTTTGACATCTTGGTCACAACCCAGTTTTTTGACGTGGTGTCTTGCCACCCCCTGCAGTTTACTCTATGGCCTGATACGCTGTCAAAGTGGAACGCTGTTGTAGTACCCTCTTTGCCGACTATTTCAACACCTCCCCCTCAACTTGCGACTCTGGCAATCCTCTACCTTTCTCTCCTGAGCCCTGTAAAAATTTTGACGATTGCAAAAGAGATCCTTCTCAAATCCTATATGATGACTTGACAATACAAGCTTGTCACATCTGCCACGTCGTTGGTTACATAACTAGAATGAACGGCCAAATAACAATGATCCAACTAGGGGATTTGATGCGTGGCGTTGGGCCTTCAATCATTCAAATCATTCAAACCCGCCAAGTTGACCAAGATTTCAATGATTTGCCAACCCATCTAGCTCCCGAGGTAGTGGGACTAGACAAACTGAATTGCAATAAGATTGCACTCACTAAAGAGGGTGGCTGATCTTCTTAAAAACAGAATGCTAAAAATGAAGAATGAGAACGCTTAACTGCCCAATACATCATTGTTTTTTTCTTCATTATTTCAATTGACCTTGTTTTCATCCAAAGCAATTGGAAAACTTAATCCTTCACCTAATTTTGCAAGGTTACCTGGCAGAACAGTTTGTCGCTAGTACATCAAATCAAGCCTTTTTTTTCCTTGATTTTGGCGAGAGTTGTCTGAAGATTGAGAAATTGTGTCTACCACTCCCGCTCGACCAAAGCTGCTTACAAATTCAACAGCTATATCATGCTTGGAACCAAGTCTTGCAACTTGGAACGGTACTGTGACACTATCATGACAGTGTTAAAGCCTTGATCCTCCAAAAATCAGATTCCAAACAACGTCAAAATCATTATTCCTTTGGTATCTGCTCCAAAAAGCAAGCAAGAGTCCAATTCAAACTCGAAGACTAATGTCAAAGAACCCAAGAAACAAAAGACAACCTACAGTGTTCAACAGGGCAAAACAACCACCAAGATTGCTGTAGCCCAAGCTTGTGGTCACTTGATCATATCTGATGATGATGATGATCATAATCACCATAATCACAATAGTAATAGTGACAAGGTGTGCAAAGATGAATCCTCTAAACCGGCTGAGGAATGAACCAATTTGACAAATGGTCTTGCCTTCAATTGCGGATTGAAACAGGTGGGTAAGCGTCTGAGCAGCCATGAGGATCAAGGTAGAAGTGGTCAAAGACAAAAAGTTTTGTTGATCAAAATCAAATCCAAATGAAGATGATCAACGACTCCACTGGTAGTGAGGTGAAGAAACTCAAGGGTTGAAGGAAGGGATCTCTAAGTGTACGTACGGAAGTACGGTGGCTAGATAAGAATAATGGGACCAATTGACCTTAAAATGGTCCATTTATTCTCAGGCTTCTGTTTCAAGGCTAAATTTGATTTTTCAAAAAAAATAAATAATAAAAGGCATGTATTATTCATTTTCTGTTCTTGGTATTTAGATTGTTTGAACGTCTGTACGTACTCTCTAATTAACAACACGATTGAAATTTTTGGAAAAAATATCAAATCAAGCATAAAAATCCAAAAAAAATACGCTGGAGGAAAAAAAATTGAAAAAAATTGAAAAAATTGAAAAATCCAGTACCATCAATATTTTTTTGTTCTTTTTGATGAGGGTGTGAGTGAGAGAGTGAGGATTGCAAAGGGGAATTATGTTGAAGAAAAGAAAAATGAAGTCTCTTGAAGAGATTCTTTTTTTTTAAAAAAAAAACCGGATTCAAAACCATTGGTTTCATATTGATGTTGATGGTGGCTTGGTAAGAAGATGGTGATGAGAATTTTGAAAGTGATAGGTTGGGAGTTGTGGAAACTTCTACAAAAAAAAACACATACATTGATTGATTGAAGGACTTTAAGCATCTGATATGTTTGTATTCTGAGGTTGAATTGGAGTTCAGGTCCATTGACATCATTCTAAAATCAATTCTGATCCTTGCACTATTGACCCTCCTCCTCTGATGTGGTTTGACTATCACCCTTGATCTTCTGAATCAATAGATTTCTCAAAAGAAGACTATATATATCAAAAATGAGAACCCATAAATCAATAATAATAATAATCACTTACCATGTTTGTTTAATTTTTTAATTTTTTTTTTGAATCAATTGAGTAGTCAGACATTGAGATCAAAAAAAAAAAAAAAAAAAAAAAAAAAAAAAAAAAAAAAAAAAAACACCAAGTTTGTGGTAATGTGGAAAGTGAGAGCATGCAAGAATTTCACAACTTTGTGCAGAGGCAGTCCTGAACATCCCATTCTAACCTTGGGCAGTTCCCTTCAAAACCGTGTAGATAGCAGTAGAAAGTATCCTGTAATGAGTTTTGGAAGATCTAAAGAGATCATTTATGCACAAGAGAGAAAGATGATTGAGATAGGTTTCAAAACCCAGGAGGCTAAGACCCCAAATTGGTCACAAGCCTGATCCTAATTTGACTGATGATTGAAGAACCCTCCCAGTTTTTGAGAAAGCGGGAGGATGGGAGTCATGGATGAAGGGGAAACAATCAAAGAGTGGAAGAACATCCAGTAGGAGCCTGATTGGGTGACTCTATTGAGGTCAAATCAAGCAACCACATGTCATCAAGATCGTGAAGATCACTCAAGGCGTCTAACTCTCTCTCCAGCTTCACCTTGACACCCTCACTTACCTTCATCATCAACCTTGAGGCAATCCTCTTCTTCATCCCATTGATTTGAATTAGGATCAATACTTGCTGGACAAGACCAATGGGCCATGGCGAGATGCCTGGGGGAAAAAATGAAAAAAGAAAAAACAAAGCTGAGTGACTCAAAAACAAGGATGAAGCTCCTATTGCTTATACAATTCAACCTTGATTCTGGGTTTAGGATACACCTTCTATTGTTTATCTTTGCAGATTTCCGTCCTTGGTTTGACTTTTCTTTCATTTTTTTTTTCTTGGACAGTGGAACATTGATGGTTTTACCCGGCTGGGGGAGTAGGGTCCAATTGGGAAGGATAAACTAAAATTGATTTGGAGCTGATTTTTCAGTAATGCAACCAGATGTGAAACACGTCTGAAAGACTGGGAAAACACCAATGAAATTTGTACTATAGAAGTGTTAGTTTTACATAAAAGTGATATGAAATAAACTGTAAAATATTTTTTTTTATGAATACTGGAATTAATCAGAATGAAGCTGTAATTGCATTGTGGAAAATATTGATCACTGAAATTGTAGCTGGGATATCAAAATTTACAATATTTAATTGGAAATTTTTATTCCATAAGGAATTTCAAGTGTGTCAGCTTGCTACTATTGCAGAGCAAGCTGCAAAAGTAACTAAAATAACATAAAAATAATAATAATACAAATAACCTAAGAAGTAGTAGGAAAACCATAAATATTATTACAGAAATGCATTCTCCATCCTAAATTAGGTTGGGTCACTCACTGACCCCACCCTTGAAATCCAACTCCTTATATTTTTAAATAATTAAGGAAAAAAGAAACAAAATACTACGGCTCCAGTATTGAGCTTTTTTGGCCAATTAAATATTTCACATACATTGACACATATAGGTTTCACACCTAAAATTCAGTCAGAATTGAGGTGTTGTGTATATTTTAGGAGTTACGGGCGGAAATGTGTTTTGTCACAATTCCCGCACGCAGCCGCGGCAGCCACAGCACCCGCGCGCAGCTGAGATACAGCCGTGTCAACCCGTCAAGGTCATGTACGCAGCCCCGTGCCTATGACATGTACGCAGCCGCGGGACTACGGGCTGACATAGTGACAGGCGGCCCGGGTACGGCGTAAACAGGCTACAACATACACGGCAACTTATTACATATGTAATAAAGGTTCCCGTGGATATTAGACTGTCTGAATATACATAATATGATATAAAAATACCTAAATAATCCTTACATGTATTTTTTATTTAATATAATGCAAAGAATCAAGAATGTCAAAAATAAGACAATGACAGCTTCAAAAAATATATTAAAATACTTCAATATACTTTAATGAGATTTATTATACATCAACATTCTCGTGACATACTAAGGAAGATAATGATGTAATAATATTACATGAATTTTCATGAATCATATTTTTAAGTAATTATCTTAACAAATCAACTGGAACTCGTAGATAAAGAGTAAAAACAATATTATGACTTTTACTCAAGTTATATGATACATAATGAGAGCTTACCTGACATCAAAATGTCCGTAGAGATGTCTAATAATATAATTATTATATGACTGGGAACATATACTAAGGATAATTAATTAAATAATACATAAATAGGACAGATTAGTGTTATTCACACGTCCTATTGTCCATATAAGGTAGAATAATTCCCATACCATGAGGAATTCAATGCTACCCGGGCTATAGCACCAAGGGCACATGAAAGGCTACCTCTGGTTACCCTGCTAGCCTTAGTTTCCGTCCTTTTGAGCACCTACAACCCTCAGAAGGACCATATTGGGACCCCAAAAACTATAAATACAGAGCTTTTTTGAGGATGTTGTTGGGCAGAGACCCAGTAATATTCATATCCAGACGCCATGCCAAGGTAATCAAATACTTATAAGAGATAAGTAAGTGATTTATGGCAATTTCTGATCAGTAATATCCGTCCTCAAACCTCTTTTTATCAATTAAAACTGCTGAACAACCTTATAACCCAAGTATACAGGTTTAACCCATCAGTACACGTCTCAAACAGATACCCAAAGGATTTAATAATATACCAGTGAGTCTTATTATCCTTTCTCTGTTGTGGTAGCTTGGCTACAAGGCCCTACCACTCCATTGTGTATTTTATATACATATTATGCTGGGTTATAATAATCTTTAAACTAAAGAACCCAAAGTAACCAGGACTACGTGTTTTCATACTGAAATCCCTGAAGAGAGGTGTTAAAGATCCCCAATATAATTGTGGCCCCTCTATAAATAATTAATAATCAATTTTGATTAGAAACAATAAACAATAACCAAACCATTTAACCTTGCAATAAGCTTAATCCAAGTATTCTAAGTATTTTTGCTGCAATTATTAAATAATATATTTATTATTTACAATATCACCTCTGGTAGCTAAAGGATAGCAAGGGTCTTGGCATCCAGGAGGCTGAAAAAGTGAGTCACGGTTGAATCATTGTGAACATTCAAGTGAATTCAGGTTTTTTCCCTGGGGAATTACAAGTGACATTCATTTTCCACCATGGTGAATACAATTTGAATCATATTTTCTTTTTGATGTAAACTGAGGTGAACTCAAGAATACTCATTGGTGAAGAGAAGTTTACCATAAAGGGATTCAATTGGCCAGAAAAAGGGACTGGATGGTGACATGAAGTCACTGGCCAGCCAGAGACCCCATATTGGCCCTGGTGCCACAGAGGACCACTTGGTCTGAAGAGGTAAGTTTTAAGGTCCCAAAAAAGATTGATTTAAATTCTAAAGAGACGCCCTTGATTGACGCGTCAAAGGTTATCTCCTCTAAAAGGAGAAAGATCAATCAACATCTGTCAATCAGGAAGGAAGGACAGTGAAATGTGAAACAGTAAAGCAAAGAAAAAGAACACAAGGAAGGAAAGATAGGAAAGGAAGATTGGGGTTGTCAGAGTCATACCAAATAACCAGATGACAGATGTGAGTTGAGGATTTGGTTGTCAGACTTTCTGAGGATTGATGAGTTGAAGTTATCAAAAAGTTGGAGTTATTGGATTTATATAGCAGGAGACAAGGAGTAGGAGTGGAGGAAATGAGCAGGGTTGGTGAGAATGAAAGAGGGATGATGGGAAGAGGTTGAATGGAGAAGGGATGAGGGAGCTAAAAGTGATTGAGGGTGATGAGGGGAAATGAAACAGGTGTGATACTCAGATGACACCAGTGAGGGCGCGTGCAAGAGAAGAGTAGAGATATTTTCAACAATCCTTTTGGAATTCATTTTCTATTAATTTCAGCATAGTTCCTATGCTTATCCATAGGCTGTTTTGATCTTGATTTGGGATGCTTGGTTGATTGAAAGCGTATTTGTATCCTTTGTGTTGGGATTATCCGCAATCCCATACATTTCTTTATTCTTTCAATGTTTCCCTTTCTTGTCACTATGTTCCTTTGTTTTTTCCCTTGTTACTTCTCTTTTCTTGATCTTTTTTTCTCTTTCATTTTCATTAACTACACTTGTGTGACACATCTCTAACCAGCTCCCCAATCAGTCTTCCCATTCACTATCATAGGCACGCGCTTTTTACACATTTCTGTCACTCAACATAAAATCATTTCTATCTCATGTTCCTTTGTCTGTGAAACCTCTGTCATTCTGTCTACCTGAGGAAAGAGCTCAGGACTGGTGAAAGGATTCCTTTTCCTCATCCATCTACCATTCTCTCACTCTGACTCTCCTCAAGTAAGATCTGTTTCCTGTTTCTTTCTGTCATTCCATTTTTCTGATTGACTCACTGTGAAATCCTCATCCTTCTACCATTCTCTCACTCTGAATCTTGGCAGATCCAATGGTCAGCAGTTTGGGTATACCCACTATAAGCATGAGCAGGAGTGGGAAGGTGTAGGAATATAGAGAATTGTTAGTAACTTCATCCCCTCTATTCAATCTTTTTATAATATATTAGAGAAACTTTTCAGCTTATTGATTGGTGGTCAGTTCACTCAGTTGTGCTTCAAGAATTTTCAATGAGAGGTTAAAAAGTTCAGAAGTTCCAAATCCATCAAAATTCTATTCAGATTAAGGGTCCCCCTGTCTGGAAACACGTTGTCCCCCCATAACAGGACGCTTGGTGAATTAAAAAAATAAATTCCAAGGACTGTAAGTGAGTTGAAACAAGAAGAATTTCCATTTGATAACCTTGTCTTCAGGTGCAAGCTTTGGAAGAAATGGAAATCCTTCTAAGGAAGAAAGACCAGTTAGTGAATCAAAAAGCCGTGATTCTTCAGAGGTAAGAATCCCAAGATAAATTTTTGAGATAATTGTAGAACCTAAAAACACAGTCAGTGAAATTTATTGGAGGGATTGAGTGGAGTTTCTACTTGATAAAAGCAAGAAAATCAAAACATGATTGCAAGCCACTATCCTTCTTCTTGAATTAAAAGGACAGTTCCTCCAGTGCTTGGAGTGCTGGGGCTGGATGAAACCTTTCTCTAAATTACCTGCTTTTTAGGATTGTGGGGTTTAATTTTCAATTAAAGGTAGTGATTAGACAATCCCAACTGGAGTCTATGAGGCCTTCCAGTTTAATATGGGGGTTATAAGCACGGTGTGAAGAAATTGATCTGCTTGAACCAGGGAGAAACAATCTAGGAATGAACAGTAATCAGAAGTTACTTTTTTTAACAAAGTTTCCAATTCTTCAGGAACTTCATCAGTAAAAAATAGAAACATCAGAAGAAGTAAACAATTGCATAGTATGAAAGGATGAATCCAAAATATCTTCCCCCTGTGAAAAATAAAGGATCAATGAATATCCAAGAAATTGGAGAGAGCTTTGAATAGGAAGTTTTTTTTGGGTAATTTCAAAGGTTTGTAAGTGAGGTAAAATGCATTGGGCTGCAGCGCCAAAGGCAAATTTTAGGGGAAGAAAGCTGTAGGCAGTGTAGCCAGGTTGGTTTCAAGATGATTGAAGGAAGGTTTGGTGGTAAGTTGGTGTCTTGAAGTGATCAGTCCATCCACAAAGTTTGCCTCTGGATTCCAGTGATGAAGAGAGTCAATTTGCAGGATTATGTGTTCAGGGAATGTTTCATTGACTTAAAATATTTCTTATCCAAAGCAAGGAACAGAAGGAATGAAACCATTTGGAAAGTATTTTCACTGAGCTAAAAATTAAAAGGTGAGTGTGTTTTCCCAGAGGAAAGGACTGTAAGGGATGTATACTTTGAACCATGGAGTTCAACATTACAGATTGAGTTGCACCTGAATCAAAAAAACAATAAAGATAAGCCTTGAAAGGAAAGAAAGAAAGGGTGAGAATAATCTTTGTATGGTTTTGAGTTAGCACTGGAAGGTGCTGGAGGAAGGATACCAGTTTCCATAGAAGTGGAGCTTGGTGGAATTAGAAAGTTGGAAGAAGTCCCCCCACTTCCACAAGCTTGAGGAGTGGACTGGTCCTGATTGAAGACATTGATGACAGAACCTGTTCCTCTTGCTGATCTAGTGGGAGGTGTAATTGAAATGAATTTTGGTTGTTCACGTTGGGCTGGAATTGGGTCCAAACATTCTGGAGAAGATAAATGACCAAAAAAAGTACCCCAAGAAGATTTCAAGAATGAAATGGCTGAAATGGGTTATATTTGAAAGACAATGACCCCTGTTGAAGCACTTCAAAGCTCATTGAGGTCACTTTGAAGAACCTTGAGGCTGATTGAGCCACCTCAAAGTATTTAAACACTATCTGAGGTCCCTTCAAAGTACCTTGAAGCTGATTGAGACCTGTCAGCTTGCTACTATGTACAGAGCAAAACTGTCAAATAGTAACACAAACTATGAAAAATAAGAATGCCTCAATTAACAAAATGAGGAGTGAGAAATCCATAAATATTATTACAGGAATGGATTCCTCACCCAAAATTAGGGATTCTTCATCCAAAATTAGGTAGGGTCACTCACTGACCCCACCCTTGAATTCCAAGTCCTTATATTTTTAAAATAATTAAAAAGAAAAGTACTAGAAATTACGACACCAGTATGGCACTTTTTGGCCATTCTAATATTTCAAACATATTTTCACGTATAGGGTTTACACCTAAAATTCACTCAGAATTGAGTTGTTGTGTATATTTTAGGAGTTACACGCGGAAATGTGTTATGTCACGATTCCCGCGCGCAGCCCCCCATCATTACATATCCCTATGTACTAGTAGCAGCAGGTTCCTGCGTACTAAAGACACGCGCGCAGCTGATTCTGCCACGCACACAGCAGATCCTACCCCGCGCGCATCTGTACTAACTGATCCCCGCGTCTGGATCAGTTGTGACTAATCTGACAACCAGGTACCGCTCAGAAGAGCTACAACCTAGTTAGGGTTCCCTAGTATATGTAACAAACGGACATATGCATTGCTAATGATCTAAAAAAATCAAAACTTAAATCAAATTAATGAAAATTAAGTTTAAAAAATTTTTTAATAATAAATCAAAGATCAAGGATTACCACGTAAGTCACTGATCCTGATCTTTGAAGACCACAAAACACTACAAGAAGTGTTCATAAAAATTATTACAAATTATCTAAATGATAAGCAGATAACAGAAAATTAGGAAAAATTCACATCTGCACGCTTTGAAGCAATATCAATAGTACAAAGAAAGGATGAGTACAGAATGATCAAATTTACGCCACAACAGATTAAAAGATCCTGTGGTAAAATAATACAGAAATCCAGCAGATCTAAGGACAGATGATTGACAGCACCAAGTGGACGTGCCAATCCTGCCCTGAGTGGCTAGCCAGCCTCAGCCCACAATCAGAACCCTCTCTATGTGCCCTGAGAAGACCAAAATCACCCCAAAAAGGTATTTATACAGACCTCTTTGGATCCATTATTCCATCATCAGTTACCAGGAATTATTCATTATCAATCAGACACCGTGTTATTATTGATCAAGTGCTTATATGAAGATGAGCGAGTGATTTATGACTTAGTCTGTAGTAGTATTATTTACCTTTATTAACCAATCAACCATTTAAGTTTAGTCAAGAAATCTACCCCATCTGCTCTGAAACCCTTCCAATTTTTCCAGGATTTTCGTGGTAAAGTGCTCAGAGTGAGTGTTACCCTTCCTGTCTTGGCCATTTTTGCTGCTAAGCCCGGCCATTAGTGGAATAAGTCCTTTCTAAGGCACCCATCTTTATTTCAAGGTTCTTAAACTGCCTAAAGAGGCCCCTTGAAGAGAGGTTGCTAGTCTGTAAAGATCCCCAGTAGTATAATACTGTGGACCCTCCTTTATATTATATTTAAAACCATTTACTACCAAACCAATTAAACCTTGCAACTGCTCTTATTAAATCATTTATTTGAGCTTCTAAGTGTTTTTTATTGGAATAATCATTATTATTATCATTCCAGCATTTTTATCACTCTCTGTAGCTAAAGGACTGCAAGGTTCCTGGTATCAGAGAGCTGAAAACTGGGGTTCTGGCCGGGAAATATCCTTGAATTAATTAATTTTTAATAATTTATTCCTTGGACCAGTCTATTTATTTTTACAAAATAAGTTAACATACTTATAAAATATATTTTTGATCATTTGTTTCTCTAGTGGATCTCAAGACCAACGGAGAATTGATCAATTTATATTTGAACCTTCTTAAAAAGAAAAAAGAAGAAAAACTCCGTAACTTTTTCCCTGTTATTATAACTCCTGAGAAACAACAGGAGAAATTGCTTTATTATAAACAGCAGGTTATAAAAGACAAAGAACTTGAGCTTGAAAGAATTATCAATTTCAATTCTTTATTAAGGCAACATAAGGACTGGAAGATTTATCAAAGGAAGCTTTATATTTATAAACTAAATAACCCTGAAGATAAAGAAAAATCCAAAAATAATAAAAGCAATAATTTTTTTCTAAAAATCATTTTAACACGTAAAAATACAAAAAAATATCAAACTTATATTTTTTTTTTATCCATCTCATTGGATTTTTTTTTTGGTGATCTAATTGACCAGTAACTTGTAGAGGACGTCCCAGACAGTTTACAATTGGAATTACCCTTGGATTTATCCCAGGATCTGATTGGAACTCACTCAGACCCCGTTGGAATACCCTCCAAGGATAGTTGTGATCCCAGCCAAGTGTTGGTACCCTTGAATTTAACTCTGAGGGCAACACCCGTGCAACTGGTAGAGCCCTGTCATATGGATCTCTTGCCGGAGGAACCCCTGCGCGCAAGGACTCCAGTCGCGAGTGCAATGAGGGGACTCAAACCCGTGACAATAGCGTCACGCGGGACGACAACAGGGAAAACTGCGGCCGCCAACATGACCAACAGACCATTGGAGAGCCATCTGTTGCCCACCATGTTATCCCAGGAGGGTACAGGTCCTCCTACGCCACCCCAGCTGGACTCAACCAAGGAGGAAAGACTCAAAGTATTAGTGAAAGAGCACATGAGCTATTGGGAACAATTCAGGTTGGCTCAGACCCAGGAGGATCAACCAGGTATGAGAAAAGCCATTTCTCAGGCAAAAAAATCTCAGATTTCTCTGCAAAGGTTGCTCCCAAAGAAAGAAGCAGAAGGCTACGTGCAGAACTGGAATCCTTGGGATCAGTTAGCTTCCTTAAAGGGAAAGGACCCCAAAAGAAGAGGTCCTCAGCCCATCAGAAGTTAAGGAACGCAAAGGATTGGGACAACATAATATCCTTAGCCCAGAAGTGGAAAAAGGTGTACCACAATTAGATGTAGAAGATCTTAATAGCTTTTCTGTAAATGTGTCTCACAATTTTACCATTATTAGCCAATGATTTGACAAAGTTTATCAACAATTGGAAAAATTAAGTTCAAGTATTTTCAGAGTGATTGACAATCAGTCTCAGATTATGAGAATTGATGAGTTGTAAATAAAAAAAATCAAGGATAGTATAAGAGCTAGTAAGTTGGACCTGATTAAACATATTTATGACAACCAATCAATTCTTCAGGATGATATTCTTGCAAGCATAGACCAGCTTAAGGAAGAAGTTAAGAAAACTAGTCCTACTCCTTCAGCTCATCTGACTAACAAAATTGACTTATTAAGAAACAAAATTCATTTAGAGTTAGGTATGATTAAGAATGATCTCAGAGATCTTAAGATCAACTCTACTAACTCTCCGGTCATTGACCTAGAAGAATCTAGACCTTCCAGGTTCACCAGTACTCCTAGTGTTCCTCCCAGAACCAGGATAACTAGGAATGAGTCTTTCAGACCCAGTCCCACTCCTCAAATGGAGCAGGCTTTGAAGCTACTTCCTCCCATCACTGAATGGCCTAAATCTCTGGAGAAGGAGAATACAACCATGTCAGTTTCATTCAATTTTTTGACCATACTCTTTCTTCTTATGAGCTCCCTGATGCAATAGCTGTGGTAAGATTTCCCAGATTATTTGAAGGAGTAGCTCTTCATTGGTTTATCAATAAAAGAGAAGAAGTTGGATCTTTATCCTGGAATTCTTGGAAAGAATTGATCAAAGTGCAGTTTGGTACCAAGATTTGGAAAAGAAAGATGATGAAAACTTTTGAAACTTCCCAGTTTGATCCACCCAAGGACAAACCTCATAAGTGGTGCTTAGACCACAAAAACAGGTTATACTGTTTTTATCCTGATGCTGATAAAGAAGAATTCAATTAAAGACTCCTCAACTTATTTCCCGGACAAATCAATCAAAGTGTAAGGTGCAGAATTCCTATGTATTCAGATCTTTCCACGTTAATAGGTGTATTGGAAGAGACTATTGATATGAATGGTCTTGATAAAAGGGTCAATAAAACTTCCAGGGAACAAAATACTAGGAACAGGGAAGAATATACTTCCAAAACTACAGGATCCCCTGCTACTAATCCATCTACCTTGGAAGTCAAAAAGACTCCAGAATCAAAAGAAAAAGTATGTTGGAAGTGAAACCAAACAGGACACATAAAACCTGATTGTCCTCTACCTAGGAAAAGGATTAATCTTATTGAAGGAGAAGAGTATGACAATCCTGACCCTCACCTTGATGATACTGACGGATCACTCTCTGATTGTGATCTAATAATCACTAACCCTATCAAGTTTATTGAAGGTAGTATTGAGTCTTCTCTGGACATAAATTGCGTCAAGAGGATTCTAACTTACCTAAAAAATGGAATCCCAACATGAAGATTCACCACATCTCTGAGGGTAAGGCTTTGACTCTAAAACCTTCTGCAAGTAAAAGTTACACTTCAGGCAAAACATGCTGTGCTACTGGTTTAATCCAAGGTTCCCCTGTTAAGTTACTTCTATACAGTGGAGCCTTTTGCTCTTGTGTTGGTTCAACTTATCTGGAGAAACAAGACACAAACTGGAAACTGAACTTGCTACCAGTACCTCAGGCTAAGTTCAGCAGTTGTAATTCTGCTCTCAATGCTGTTGGAGTATGGTCTTCTGATATCATACTCCCTTACTATAAAGGATCACTCAAACTGAACATTGAATTTTTAGTGCTCCAAAACAGAGTATGTGATTATTTTATCCTTGGGAATGATTCTCTTTGCCTATATGGTATAGATGTATTCCAAAGCAAAGGTAGATACTTCACTATAGGTGGAGACTGGAATAAGAAGTTCCAAATATGCCATGTAAATGCTCAAAATTCTGATTCAACTTATGAAAAACAATTAGAGAAGTTCAATCAGGAATACTTTGCTCAAGCTGCTTTGAATTCCCTTCTCAATGAAGAAAAGCAACGGGATATCCTACAAGTATGCTTTGAAAATCAGAATGCTTTCTGTACCAAAGATCACCCCATTGGTAACATCAAAGGATATGATATGATCCTAACTCTAACTATTAAGCCTCCTTAACCACCTAACCCCAGGAAAACTGCTTAACCTTCTAGTTCAAAATCCAGAGCTGCTCTGGAAACCCATATTCAAGAGTTGGTTGACTTACAAGTCTTAAGGAAAGGAGGCCACAATGAACAAGTGGATATTACTACCCCAGTAATTATAGCTTGGCACAATGATAAGTCAAGAATGGGTGGATATTTTAGAATGCTTAACAACTACACCCAAGCTGATTATTATCCAATTCAAAGAATTGACCATGCTCTGCATAACCTATCCAAGGTTAAGTAAATCACTACCATGGACATGCTGAAAGGTTTTCACCAAATACCTATCAGCCCTGACAGCCGGAAATTTACAAGAATTATCTGTCATTTGGGAATTTATGAGTATCTTAGGATTCCTTTTGGTATTGAAAATGCTCCTTCTCATTTTCAAAGGATGATGGACATAGTCCTAGGATTATTCATCAGACAGGGATGGATGATGGTTTAAATTGATGATGTTATCATTTACTCTGATCATTTGGATACTCACATGGAGAAATTAAGGCTAGTCCTCAAAACCATCTCTGCCGTAGGATTGAAAGTATCAATGAAAAATTGTAAATTTGGCTACGGAGAACTCAAAGCCTTAGGACACATTGTCTCTGGACTAATCTTAGCTGCTGACCAAAACAAGATAGCAGAAGTAATGAATAGGCCTGTGTCTCAGAATAAAACTGAACTCCTATCCTTCATCAGCTTCTGCAGCTACTATAGGAAGTATTTACCAAAGTTTGCTCTTATAACCAAATGTCTGTATGAGATCTGCAACAACACCACTGTGTTTGAAATGACTCATGACAGAGTCAAGAACTATGAGGAACTCAAAATGGAAATGACTTCAGATCCAGTAAGGATCCAGCCAGATTACTCTAAACCTTTCAAGCTCTACATAGATGCCAGAATGGAAGGGCTAGGAGCTGCTTTACACCAGGTAGTAATAGAAGATGATAAACCAGTGGAAAAACCTATACTCCTCTTATCTAGACAAATCAAAGACACTGAGAAAAGGTGCGGTGCAAGCCAAATGGAATGTCTGGCCTTACTATGGGCTCTAGAGAAACTTCATTATTACTTAGAAGGCACCAACTTCACTGTTATTACTGACTGCAACGCTTTCAGGACATTGATGAACATGAAGACCCCTAGTAGGCACATGTTGAGATGGCAGATAGCTATAAAACAGTACAGAGGACAGATGACCATAGTTCATCAAGCTGGGACTAAACACCAGAATGCTGATAGTTTAAGCAGGAATGCGTTACCCAATGACCCAAGTAAGCCTGCCTATGATCCAGAGGATTATGATATCTTCCCTATTCTTAGCATTAACAGGTTAAACATTGAAGCTCCTATAATGTGAATCCACATTTGGGAACTGAATGAATCATTGTTCAACTCAATCAAAGAAGCTTACAGTTCTGGAATAAAGAGTCTGATCACTATTATAGAAAGTAGTTCTCCACCTCCTGAATTGATCAATAGCCTACCTGAACCTCTTTTGAAAAAATAAAAAGCTGGAATGTTCACCACATGGGATGGTCTGGTATACTATAGTCATCAACATTCAAGTGTCATAGTCTTAACTAAGGATGACCATATCAAACATGTTCTGGCTGAGTGCCATGATAACTTCTCATCTGGTCATTTGTCTGCTGATAGAACCTTGGATAAGGTTAAACAAACTGCTTGGAGGATTAACTGGAGAGACTCCACTATACAGTAAATTACCAGTTGTGAAACTTGTCAGAAGTCCAACAGGACTACTGGGAAAAGGTTTGGACTACTGCAAAGGATTGCTGAACCCAAGGAAAGATGGGAGATCATCAATATGGACTTTGTAACTGGACTACCACCAGGAGGAGCTCATACCTACAACTCAGTCTTGGTCATTGTGGATAGGTTCTCCAAGAAAGAAAAGTTTCTACCTAATCACAAGGAAGACACTGCTATGGAAGTTTCCCTATTATTTTGGAACAGAATCATTGCTGATGTTGGAGTTCCCAAGATTATTATCAGTGACAGAGATCCTAAATTCACCTCTGAGTTCTTGAGGAATCTACATGATATGCTTGGAACCACCTTTGCCTTCTCTACCACTTATCACCCTCAGAGGGATGGATTAGCTGAAAGAATGATTCAGACCCTGGAAGACATGCTCAGGAGATTCTGTGGCTTTGGACTAGAATACAAGAATTCTGACGGTTATTGCCACCATTGGGTTAGCCTTTTACCTGCACTGGAGATGGCCTACAACAGTAGCAAGCACTCTACTACCACGGAAGCACCTTACATACTGGAAAGAGGATGGATTCCTAGATTACCCAAGGATAACCTTAACCACCAGCTGACCAATATTCACCCTAAATCACTTTATTTCAAAAACATGATAGATGTAGCCAACAAACATGCTGTTAAATGTGTCCAGGATGCTATAGAGTATAACCAGCAAAGGTGGGATAAAACCCATAAGGAACCTGATTTCAAGATTGGTGATCAAGTCTTGATCTCTACCACAAAATTTACCAACTTGGGTGGAAATAGAAAGCTTAGACCAGCTTTTGTTGGACCTTACACCATTAATAAACTTCATGGTAAAAATGCGGTGGAAGTAATCCTCAGTGATGAGCTTTTTAGGAAACATCCAGTTTTCCCAGTAAGCCTCATCAAGCACTACCACCCAAGGAATGGAGAACATACTCCTTCACCTGCAATACCAGTCACAGAAGAAACTGAAAAGGAAAAAGGAAAAATTAGCAAGATCCTTAAGGATAAAAAAGATAGGATCAATGGAAAAGACTTCAGACTCTACCTGGTTAGATACAAAGGAGAATCAGCTGATAAAGATGAATGGTTGCCTGAACATAATATCCCTGACAGACCTATACACCTGAGAAACTACAGAGCCAACAGGAGGCATTAACACCAAAATTTTTTTCAGATATAGATATATCTTGGAGCGGGGGAATGTCAGCTTGCTTCTATGTACAGAGCAAAACTGTCAAATAGTAACACAAACTATGAAAAATAAGAATACCTCAATTAAAAAAATAATGATTGAGAAATCCATGAATATTATTAAAGGAATGGATTCCTGAACCAAAATTAGGTAGGGTCACACACTGCCCCACCCTTGAATTCCAAGTCCTTATATTTTTAAAATAATTAAAAAGAAAAGTACTAAAAATTACAACACCAGTATTGCACTTTTTGGCCATTCTAATATTTCACACGTATTCTCACGTATAGGGTTTAAAACTAAAATTCACTCAGAATTGAGGTGTTGTGTATATTTTAGGAGTTACACGCGGAAATGTGTTATGTCACAATTCCCGCGCGCAGCCCTGCATCATTACATATCCCTACGTACTAGTAGCAGCAGGATCCCGTACTAGAGACCCGCGCGCAGCTGATTCTGCCACGCACGCATCGGATCCTACCCTGCGCGCATCTGTACTAACTGATCCCCGCGTCTGGATCAGTCGTGACTAATCTGACAACCAGGTACCGCTCAGAAGAGCTACAGCCTAGTTAGGGTTGCCTAGTATATTTAATAAACGGACATATGCATTGCTAATGATTTAAAAAGATCAAAACTTAAATCAAATTAATGAAAATTAAGTTTAAAACATTTTTTAATAATAAATCAAAGATCAAGGATTACCACGTAAATCGCTGATCCTGATCTTTGAAGAACACAAAACACTACAAGAAGTGTTCATAAAAATTATTAAAAATTATCTACATGATCAGAAGATAATGTAAAATCAGTAAACATCCACATCTGCACGCTTTAAAGCAATATCAATAGTACAAAGAAAGGATGAGTACAGAATGATCAAATTTACGACATAACAGATTAACAGATCCTGTGGCTAAAATAATACATAAATCCAGCATATCTAAGGACAGCTGATTGACAGCACCAAGTAGACGTGCTAATCTTCCCCTGACTGGCTTGCCAGCCTCAGCCCACGAGCAGAACCCTCTCTACGTGCCCTGAGAAGACCAAAATCACCCCAAAAAGGTATTTATACAGACCTCTTTGGATCCATTATTCCATCATCAGTTACCATGAATTATTTATTTTCAATCAGACACCGTGTCATTATTGATAAAGTGCTTATATGAAGATAAGAAAGTGATTTATGACTTAGTCTGTTGTAATATTATTTACCTTTATTAACCAATCAACCATTGAAGTTTAGTCAAGAAATCTACCCCATCTTCTCTGAAACCCTTCCAATTATTCCAGGATTTTTGTGGTAAAGTGCTCAGAGTGAGTGTTACCCTTCCTGTCTTGGCCATTTGTGCTGTTAAGCCTGGCCATTAGTGGAATAAGTCCTTTCTAAGGCACCCATCTTCATTCCAAGGTTCTTAAACTGCCTAAGGAGGCCCCTTGAAGAGAGGTTGCTAGTCTGTAAAGATCCCCAGTAGTATAATACTGTGGACCCTCTTTTATATTATATTTAAAACCATTTACTACCAAACCAATTAAACCTTTCAACTGCTCTTATTAAATCATTTATTTGAGCTTCTAAGTGTTTATTATTGGAATAATCATTATTATTATTATTCCAGCATTTTTATCACTCTCTGTAGCTAAAGGACTGCAAGGTTCCTGGTATCAGAGAGCTGACAAGACCCATCAAAGTATTTCAAAGCTATTTAATGTCCATGTCAGCTTGCTACTATTGCAGAACAAGCTGCAAAAGTAACAAAATAAGATGAATAAAGAAAAATCTTATCAAAAAAGAAATAATATCAAAGACAATATTTCAAATTCTGATTCTACATAAAAGTTAAGGTAGGGTCACTGACTGACACCTACCTCAAATTCCTACTGCTTATATTTTTAATTAATTTATGAACATTTAGAAACAGACTCTGCCTTGGGATTTTGGCCATTTTAATATTCTAAATGAAACCCTACGTATAGGTTTCACAGTGAATTTTGTGTCATAAGCCAAGAATTTTGTGATTTAGAGGAGTTACAGGCAGAAATGTGAATTCCTGCACGCAGCTGTGGCAGCCAACACATCAGTGCAGGGCTGAGCAGCAGCACTTCTACCCTTTCCGCATACCCTGATAAGCTGTGAAAGCAGCACCAGGCATGCAGCCGCAGTACTACAGACTGGCAGAGTGACCGATGGCTTGAGAAGCCCAGGTACCAAGGAAAGGTCCTACAACCAACACAGGGACATACTACATATGTAATAAATGTCCCTGTGGATATTAGATAGTCTAAAAATACATAAAACTATATAAAAATACTTGAATTAACTTTCTACCTATTTTTGATAAAATATAATAAAAATACCAAATATTTCAAAAAACAAGATAACTAAAATTTGTAAAATATCTTAAAATAATATAAATATACAATTGTGAGAACTTCAAGAATTCGGTATGTCCGTGAATTACTAAGGAAACTCATTGTGTAGAAATATTATATATTTTCCCATAGCTTATATTTTTAATTAATTGTTTGAATTAAATAAACACAATTTCAAAAATGAGGAGCAAAATCAATATCATGGTTGTACTCCCATCAGCTAATAGATAATTAGAACCCATCTGACATCAGATTACCCGTAAGAATTTCTACTAAGAAAAATTATTAACATCCTGGGAAGATTTACTAAGGATATTTAATGAAATAATGATCATGTGGATAGATTAGTGTTATTCACATGTCAAAAAATAAATAAAAAGGTGTCATAATTCCCATGGCCTGTGTAATAAGATTTTAGCTGTTCTCAAGAACAAAAAAAACCTTACAGGGTACTACTGGTTACCCTTCTAGCCTTAGCACCCAACCCGTTGAGCCCCTGTATCCCTCAGAATAACAGAATTGGGACTCAAATAGCTATAAATATAGAGATCTTTTGAGGTTATTGATACCCAGATACCCAGTTATATTTACATCCAGACACCATGCAAAGGTAAACAAATACTTACAAGAGATAAGTAAGTGATTTATGGCTTTAGTCTGATTAATAATATCCATCCCTAAACCCTTTTTATCAATTCAAACTGCTGAAAAACCTTTTTAACTCCAGTAATTGGTTTGACCCATCAGTGCATGTCCCAAAAAAGATACCTAAAGGATTCAATAATATACCAGTGAGTATAATTATCTTTTCTCTGTTGTCGCAGCTTTGTTAAAATTCCCTCTCACTCCATCATATATTTTATATATTTATTATCTTTGGGCAATATCTCCTTTAAGATTATAAATTAAAGGTTCATAAGTAACCAGGTATATGTTTTTTCAAAGTGAATTCCCTGAAGAGAGGTTTTAAAAATCCAGAATATTATTTTTTGACCTCTATTAATTCATTTAATAATCAATTTATTAATATTTATCAATAATATTGATTAATTATATTAAACCATAACCAAACCAACCAACCTTGCAATAACTTTATCCAAATATTCTACAGATTTTTGCTTAGTTTATTGAATCATATATCTATTATTTATTCCATAACCTCTGGTAGCTAAATGATAGCAAGGGTCTTGGCATCCAGGAGGCTGAAATCCTATTTAAGTATTTTGAAGCTATTGGAGGTCCCCTCCAAGAAAATAAAAGCTGATTGAGCCCCATCAAAGTATTTCAAAGAAATTGGAGGTCCAATCAAAGCAATTCAAAGCTGAGTGAGCCTGGTCAACATACGTTGAAGCTATTAAAGATCCCTACAAAGCAATTCAAAACTGATTGGGGTACTTTTGAAGCACCTTCAAGCTATTTGAGGTGCTTTCAAAGCACATCAAAGCTGATTGAGCCAAGTCAAAGTATGTTGAAGCTATTTGAGGTCCTTTTTTTCTGACTAATTTGGGAAAACTCATCAGAAAAGGGAAAATTTTAAAATTTTATATATAAATACTATGACACCGTCTATCAAAAATTAATTTTTTTTTTTGGTATGGCAACGTTCTTTTTTTCCCTCTCTGCAATTTCCCCCTTTCCTAGTGGTCTAGGAGGCCCCCCTGGGGTGTTCAAGTCCTCAGGCTCTGTGTTCCATTCCTCCTCTTTGCCTTTGTCATCCAATTTTTTGGGCCAAGCATGCGCACACAAATCAGCTTGTCATCCTCATCCTTCACCCTCATCACACAAGCAGCTGAGGAGGATGCCCAAGGTTCAAGTCTCAAAGATCACCTCCAATTGTCTCATTTGCTCCATAACACTGGCAGCAGCATTCAAGCTCAAGACCAATATCACCATTTAATGATCATATGACACGCCAACTAAAATATGGTTGGCTCTAGAAATTAATGCAAGCCTAAGAGAAGACCAATAGCCAAGATCAGCTCTTCAGCATATCATCCAAAGATAATAGATAGTAATCATCAAACCAATCCCAAGACCAGCAATGATTTTCATCTGCACTGCGCTTGTGGCCATTTTTTCTGATATTTTTCATATTGTGATTGATCCCAAATTTTCTTGGGCTTTCTAAGTCCCCCTTTTCTCATTCTCATGCTCACCTCATATCAAACATCAGTTTCTCTGCCCATGGTTTGCTTGTGGCTCATCTGTTGTCCAGCTTGCTGATGTTTGAACTTGCTTGTCAACTTTCACTCAACCTACCATTGCAACTTTTTTTCAGCTGCCTGCTTGGCTCATCAGTCTTCCACGGCTTCCCAGCTCACCTGTAGATCTTTTCTTTCCTCAGGGAATTTGTTTTTTTTTCTCCTGTCTATTTTTTTTCTTTTTTTATTACAACCATTCTCTTGCAAGTCTTGTTATTGGCTGTCACCCTCATTTTAATTTTTTAAAGGATCTCTTGCCTATGAAAGGGGAGGATCTCCCCTGCCTTTGTTCCATAATCTTTTGTGGTATCCAATCAATAAGTCTGTGGGGCTCTTCCCTTTATCTGAGAAATTCATCCATTGATCTATCTATCATCATTATCCCAGGTATATGTTTGATTTCCCCTTGATGCATGGGCCTCCAATCTCAAACCTCTGATGCAGCCTTCTGCATAGCCTTTCTTTATCACCAAATAATAGCCTTTCTTTTTGAAGGAGAGCCCATTCATTTGGATTCTTGAGTGTGTCATACCACTCCTTGATTTTCTTTTTTAACACAATGGTCTTGATCATTCTTTGATTGTCCTTCTGGAACCAGTCAAGTTTGACTGAGAGTTTTCTTGAAGATTTCAACCTGGGGTGTTAAACCTACCTTATTTCTGTGAAGTATCATTTTGCCACAGTAATCTTGAGTCTCTTGAGAAGTGTCAGGTTATTCTGGTTCAAATCTTTCCAGTTGCCAAAAAATTCCAACCAGTCAACCAGCCTATGCCTCTCAACCTCAATCTTCCTCTCATGCTTCCTCTCTTATCTTACAATCCTTACTGTTGTTTATCCTGATCTATTTCTGATCCCTTTTTTCCTCATGTTTTTGTCGCTGAATAATGTCTTAAAGCGGTAAACTTTGGTCCAGATGAATGGCTTCTCCCTGATGATTTTAATTTGATAAAAAAATTCTTATCCCTAAGAGAAAAATCTATTGCTATCTGTGAACAAGGAAAATGTCTCTTTAAAGAATCCTATGGTCTCCCTTATATCATCCCTGTAGTTTAACATGATCCTTGAAAAAAAAAATATTCCAATCCCTACTGCTAAAATTGATGAATTTATAAAATTGATCTGAAAACAAGTCTATACTGGTCTAAATGAAGATTCAAACTCCAGTTATTCCATTTCTGTCTTCTTTTTTCTCAAGAGTAATATTAAACATAGAATATTTCATGATTTGCAACCTCTCAAAAAAGTTACTATTGAAGACTCTGGTATTCCTCCTGCCACTGTAGATTTTGTTGAGTCTTTCTCCTGGAGAGCTTTCCATGGCATAGAAGACATTATGAGTGTTTATGAAAAACAATATTTACATCCTATCTCTCACCCTCTCAATACTTTTGATAATCCTCTTGGTAAATTCCAAATTACTTGATTGCCTCAAGGTGCCACCAATTTGGTTGCATTCTATAAGGCTAAGATGATTTTCATCCTCCAGGATGAAATCCCTGATCATGCTGGTATCTTTATTGATGATGGAAGAATTAAAGACACATTTTCTGATTATGATAAGGAGCTTTTACCTTGGCATTCAGGAATTCTTCAATTCATTGGGGAATATGCTACTAATTTGGAAACTATTCTGTTTCAAATAGGGGATTCTGGGCTTACTTTCTCTGGATGCAAATTGGGTGCTTGTTTCCCTGATCTGGAAATTGTTTTTCTTGTGGTCTTTCAAGGAAGAATGAGGATGGCACCATTCAAAGTCAACAAGATCATCTCTTTGCCCACCTCAATCAATCCCACTTAATTTAGAGGCTTTCTAGTTAGAGTCACTTATGTTCAAATTTTTATCATATCTCTAAGCAAAAGCTGTGTTCCTTTTCTTTTTCTAAGCAGGAAAGAAGCTGGATGAATTTTGACCCAAGATTATGAAAATTCATTTTAAATTCTCAAAATGATTGTTTTTAAAGACAAAGTTTTGAAAAAGATCTCTTATGGACCTGGGGAAGGAAAGGTCAAGCTACCTGTTGATTCTATTTATCAATGTTTTGGGTCTGTTCTAACTCAGGAAGATTAAGATGGTTGAGACCTTCCTGCTCTTAATGAATCTCTATGGTTTTCAGATGTATAATCCCAATACTCTCAACCAAAACTGGAACTCTGTTGCAAGGCCTCTAATGTTGAAAAAGCTCTAAATTGTCCTTTGGGGTCAACATTTTGAACTAAAATTTGATGCTAAATCCATCATTGAAATTATCAATTCTCCCAGAATTTGAAATGCTCCTATAAATCATTGGGTGGCCTTTATGCAGCTTCTCTCTTTTGATATTTTTCACAGGCCTGGAAAATCCCTTGCCATGCCTGATAGTTTATCTTAACTTCCTCTTGGAGATGAAAAATCTAATGGGGCAGTGGATTTAAAAAAAGAAGAACCTTTAATCCATCCAGTCTTCTCCTTCTCCTCTCAAGATTATTCTGGCTTTCAGAAAGGGACCTGGCTTACAATAGAGCAGTACCTTTTAAATTTTCAAGGACAACCTGATTTCTCTGCTAAAGAATTCAAATCCCTCAAAAGAAATTCTTCTAATTTCTTTGTAGAAATATCTAGGATTTTTAAAAGAGGATATCCTTGTGCTCTAATTGTGGGTACTATCCCTTCTAAACAAGATTCTTTCCTGAAAATTCTCCATGATGTTCATTGCCATTTTGGTGAAACCAAAAATTATTGACAATTACCCCAAAAATTCTGGTGGCCATCTCTGAAGAAATCTGTCTTTTAATGTTGGAAGAGTTTTGAATTTTTTCAAAAATGTAATCTTAGGATTCCATCTGAAATATATTATCCAACTAGGGAGTCCACTTTATTTGGGAGGTTTGATATGGATGTGGTTCATATCAAGGCAGCTGGTGCTAAGTGCCTCATTGTGGCTAGAGATGATTTTTCTGGATGAGTTGAAGCAAAATGTTTTAAGAATCTTTGCTCAGAATTGGTTTCAGTCTTCCTCTACAAGACTTGGACAATGTGTTATGGCTTTGCTTGATCTTACTCCACTGATGGTGGCTCTGATTTTTGTTGCAAACCTTTTGAAATGATTGGACCTCTTCCTGGACAATATAGATTCACTACTCCTTATTATCCTGAAGTCCAAGGTATGGTGGAACAAGGCCATGCTCCTTTGAAGGCTGCACTAGTTAAACTGGATGGTGAAAGTGGCAACAATTGTTGCAAATTTCTCCCTTTTGTCCTCTTCCCTGATCAAATATCAACCAAACACACCACTGGTTACTCACCTTATGAAATTATCTTTGGTCAAAGAGCAGTTCTTCCTCTGAATCTGGAAATTGAATCCTTCTTGGTTATTACATGGGAGGATGTGTCTTCAACCACTGATCTATTAGTTGCTTGATCAATCAAACTGGATTAAATTGAAGATTTTTGTGACAAATCTTATCAGAAATGATGGAATAAAGAGAAAAATTGTTTCAGTATTGGGATAATAAGCACTTGAATAGAATTGGTGATACCTTAAATTCTTGTGATAAAGTTCTGGCTTATAATTGATCTTTGGAGACTCAGTGGGGAAATCTTTTCTCAAATAGCTGGAACGGTCCCTTTTGGGACCACCTCAATTCAGAGGTGGATCTAATTTTTTGGAAGAGCTGGATGATAATTAGTTGGCCAGAAGGTTCTCTGCTGACTTCAAAGATATTTAAGATCCTATTGGAGCACTAAAAACCTGATTGAGGTCCTGTTGAAGCACCTTGAATCTATTTGAGGTTATTTAAAAGGAATTAAAAGCTGATTGAGCCCTGTCAAAGTATGTTGAAGCTATTCAATGTCCTTTTGTGGTGACACAGGAAACCTTTTAAGAAAATTGTCAGATTTTTGATACCAGGACCTTGCAGTCCTTAAGCTACAGAGAGTGATAAAAATTATTGAATAATAATATTCCAAAAAAACCCCTGAAAGAGCTCAAAAAAAATAATTTAAGATCTGGTGCACGTTTTAATTGGTTTGGTTAGAAGGGCTTTCAATTTTTTATAAAAAGAGGCGCCACAGTATTATACTACTGGGGATCTTTATAGAGAGACAACCTCTCTTCAAGGGGCCTCCTTAGGCAGTTTAAGAACCTTGGAATGAACAATTGGTGCCTTATAAAGACTTATCAACTGTTATGGCTCGGAAAAACAGCACGATGGCCATAACAGGAAGGCAAACACTTACTCTGAGAACTAATTCCACAGAAATCCAGCAAAGATTCATTTAAAGGTTTTTGGAGAAGTTTGGGTTAATTGCTTGAATATAGTTTAATGAATCAGGTTGATTGTTTATTAGAAATAATAAAAATACTTCAGAATAATCCATAAATAAATTTTTTATCCCTTTATAAGGAATTTATCAACAATTCGACAGTGTCTGATGGATAGTGAATTCCTGGTAAACTGATATGGAATAACAAATCCAAAAAGGGCTGTATAAATACCTTTTGGGGTGATAATAATGTTAAAATGCGGATTCACTCAGGCAATGTGCATAGGAGTGTGTAATCCAACTGGGATGCAAGAATGGGCCTCCACAGCCCATTAGACATCACGTGGGCCACGTGGACATATGTGGGTGTTATTGGTTTTGGGCATTTGGGCGCCAAAACACATTTTTATGATCTTTTGGGACATGGGCCCTCACGGGAACGCCAGGGTAGATGGGCCACTCAAGCCAGATGGGCTTATTTGGGCATAAAAGGGCCCAAGCTTTATTATGGGCATACTTGGTCAAACGGGCTGGCCCGCCAAAGTATGTAATTCTCACGATTTGGGCTTGGGGAGACCCATTGGGGCCGCTGCCCCCGTTGCGGCCCGCTAGGGGCTGCTGCCCATGTCGCGGCCCGCTAGGGGCTGCTGCCCATGTCGCGGCCCGCTAGGGGCTGCTGCCCATGTCGCGGCCCGCTCAGGGCCGCTGCCCGCATCCCACCCCCTTGGGGCCACCTGTTTTCCTCGGTACGGCCCACGCGGGGCCCGACGGCCTGCGCGGGGCTGTTGCGCGGCTGGGGCATCCCATGCGGTGCAATGCTGCGCCCGGCAATCAGCGCCGCAGAGCCGGGGCTCGCGGCCCCGGCTTGCTCCCCCTCCCCTTGCTTGCCGTTGCAAGGGGGATGGGGGCAAGCTGGCTGGGTTGAACCAGCCAGTGACCAGCCGCAACAGTGCGGTCGGTCAGGGAAGGGGGGACTTGACCACCCCCTTGCCCAAGGAGGTGGTGGGGCCGGCTGCAAGCGTAGAAAACGGCAGGTGGGGGTGAATTCATCACCCCTCCACCATTGAGTGTGTGAGGCGACCAAGCAGGGGCGCTCTCCCCCCCCCCTTTACCAAGGGGGAGGAGCAATGGCCCTGGGGGGACCTGATCACCTCCCAGGCCAACTTTCTTGACAACGCCCTGGGGGTATTGACCCCCAGGGCCCCTGTTGAGGGGATTTTACCGCCCCCACCAGGGATTTGAGAGAACAAGGGGAGGGAAAGAATGTCCACTGGTCACACCCCCCCATGTGAGTCTTAGACCGGACCCAGGTGTGCCCTGGGTCCCACCTGGCCCATTTGAGGGGCCAGGGGCTGGATGCATGAGGCAACCAGCCCATAAACAACGTAATGAGGTCATCATGGCTGGTTTTAACAGACAACCAGCCAAGGGGATTGAACAGTAAAGGGGCTGGTTCAGCCCCATTGAGGTGGAAAAACCAGAAATAACCAGAATAGGCTGGTTGTAAGGGTTTGGGAACTGACGCCATGCGGGCTGATGTAGTCCCAACCAAGGTACAAGGCTAGTAGAGCCTGTAGAGCTCTTTTGGGGCGGAAAATTTGCCTTTTGGCTTGTTTTATCATGGGCTCACAAGAGGCCAATCTTCTGTACTTAAGGGGCTCTTGTCCCTGCTGTTTTCCATCCATTCATTGATCATTCCAATCAAATTGATCCAACATATTGCCCCATTGTGAGAGCCCCATTAGCCAATATTGACACCCAGTTTCCAGCATTTCTTTTTCTTTAAATACTGCTCATTTTCCTAAGCAAATTGCTGGCCATAATTCTAACACATTATCAGTACCATCGTCATCATTATTTCCAAGCAAGATAGACCCTTATACCTTACTTTGGACAACCTCAAGGACCTCAAGTTTTCCAAGAAGATGTCTTATATCCCAGAGTCCAGCTACACCAAGATAGTTTTGAATAGTCAGAACTATAATGCTTGGGCTGTCCTTATGGACAGTGAGTTGTATAACATCTGTTGTGGGGATATTATGAAAGGAGATGATACTTTGATTAGTTCAGAGGTGGAGAAGAAGGCCTATCATCTTATTCTTAGACACTTGGATGAGCACCATGTAACATGGGTTGCTGATACTCTGTTGGAGGAACAGAAGAGGAAGGGGAGTTTTTTATGGAAAATGCTCAAGTCAAAGTATGCTGGTGACTCTGTTCATCAAAAGGGTATTGCTTTCAATAGATTTTTTAAGTTGAAATTTGGCAACTGTAAACAATTTGTGGGGGAAGCTAGATCTAGTATTGCTAAGATCAAGTCATATGGGCTGAACATGGATCCTGAGTGTTTGTCACTCTTAATTCTTCAAAAGCTGCCAAAAGAATATGAGTCCTTGGTCAGCATCATATCTCAGTTGGATCCCCTTCCAGGAGAAGAGGATTTGTTTATAAGGATTGAAAAGGATGATCTTCAATTCAAGATGAAGGAGAGCACAGGAACTGCTCTGGTGGGCAAGACAGGAAAATCAGGGAAGAAGGCAAAGGCCAAAAAGGATTTATCAAAAGTCTTGTGCTATAATTGTCAGAAGAAGAAGTACTATGCAAAGGATTGCAAGGAGGCCAAGAAGAGGAAGAAATCCAAGGAAAGTGAAAAGGAAGACAAAGAGGTCAACTTTGCCATGGAAAATGTTGCTATGATGGCAGTGGATGTTTCAATGGAACAAGCTGTTTTGGAACAAGTCCCCAACAAGAAGGCTATAATTGAAGAGGATCAAGAGATGGACTTGATTGATTATGAATTATGTAATCTTAACGTTGAAAATGAGAACTTATCAGTGGCTTATAATTCTTCATTCCTTACAGGAGGATTGTTGAAGGAGGATGTTCTTGTTTTGATTGATTCTGGTTGTACAGACCACATTTTTTTTGAGCCAAATTTGTTTTCAAATATTAGAGATTTAGATGGTTTTGTAAATATTGGCCAAAACGGAAGAACAATCCAGATTAAGGGGATTGGAAAATTTATTCTTGGAAATCACATGGGTTTCAAAATAATTTTTGAGAAAGTGTCCTATGTACCAGATTTGCCTTATAACCTTGTGTCTCTTGGAGTGCTCTGGAAAAAGGGTTTCCAGATTTTTTATCTTAAAGAAGATAAGTTTGTTATTGATTTGAATGGGAGAACTATCCTGAGTGGACAAGTTTTGAATAAGTTGCTCTGTGCTGGCTTGTTCAAGATTTCAGCTCTGAGCACTGTTGCTCACAATAGAAGTGGCCATAAGGTAAAGGACAGCAACTTTGAGAGTTTTACCTTAGGGGCCAAGACCAGTAATTTGTTCTCAAAGAGTAGAGACCACACATAAGTTCCTAGAGAGGAATTCCCCATTGATTTGGCAGGTCCATTTTTACCAGTGTCTCTTGGAGGGGCAAGATACTTCATCAATTTGGTTGATACAGCAACTAATTTTGTTTGGGTAAAACCAATAAGATCAAAGGATCAAACCACAGAGGAGGTTTCAGTAATCTTCAAAGTCTGGAAACAGAATGGTTTGATGAGGGAGATCAAGAGGCTTATTACTGATGGAGGGGGTGAGTTTGTGAGTAAAGATTTTGATAAACTATTGAATGATTATAGTATCACTCAGATGGTTACTACTGCTAGTACTGCAAAAAACAATGGAATAGTTGAGAGGATGAATAGGACTTTATTGGACAAAGTCAGAACTATTATGGCTCAATCTGTTTTATCAAAGTTTTTATGGGCTGAGTTGGTGTGCACAGTGTGTCTGTTGCACAATATTGTAAGTGTTAATGGGAAGTGTCCTCATGATCTGTTTTGGAAGTTGTACCCCAAAACATCACACCTAAGAAAAATTGGTTGCTTGGTGTAATTTAGTGTCCACCATTATTAGATGGTTGGAAAGTTAGATCCTAGAGCCAGAACAGGGGCACTTGTGGGCTATGACTTAATAAGTAAGTCATACAGGATTTATTGTCCAGGGACAAGAAAGTTTATCCGTAGTAGGGATTTAAAATTTGAGGAAAGTACCTTTCCACTCAAAAGGGGTGAACCTGGTGCTGTTCAGGAATCACAGCAGGAAATAGCATTGGAGCCTATTTCCCCAGCAGAGGCTGGAGAGAATATCATTAGTGATAATATTGAGGTGGCAGACGTGCCACAGGAGGGTTCAGTACCCACTTCAGGGGAGTCTGTGGAATCAGAACCCAATGAGCCTCCACCTCCAGTTAGAAGGATTGGCAGGATGAGAATGCCTTTTGAAAGGTATGGGGAATGGAAGTCCCATTATGCTTCTTCGGAATATGAGGAAGATACACTTCAGGAACAGTGTATGCTTAATGAGATTCTACAGTTGACTTCAGAAATGGGTAATAGAGTTAACCCAAATAGCTTTGGCCAAGCTATGAATTCTGATGAGAGAGCCAATTGGAAGACAGCTATTTTTGAGGAATTTGATTCTCTAGAGAATAATAGTGTGTTTGAAGTGGTTCAGCGGGATTCAGTTTCAAAAGGAAATACCATTGTTGGGTCTAGATTAGTTTTAACAAATAAGTTTGATACTAATGGAGTTTTGAAGAGGTTCAAGGCTAGATGCGTTGCACTGGGCTTCAAACAGAGAGAGGGTAATGATTACCAGGAGACTTTCTTGCAAACTGGAAGGCTGTCCACCTTCAGGTACATCATTTCTTTGGCAGTGGAGTTGGGTGAAGAAATCAGACAGGCTGATTTTGTGACTGCATACTTGAATGCAAAACTTGGAGAGGAAGAGACTGTTTATATGTCAATTCCTGAAGGTTGCAAGGAATTGCTGGTCGAGACCAACCCAGAAACTATGAAGAAAATCTGTGTGAGAAGTTTCCTCTCAGCAGATAAAGGGGAGTATGTCCTCAAGCTGTGTAGATCCCTGTATGGATTGAAGCAAGCAGCTAGGTCATGGTATAATACTATGAGCATGAAACTGATAGAGATTGGTTTCAAAACAAGTTTGGCTGACCCTTGTCTCTTTGTGAGAAAGGATGCAATTTTTTTTGTATGGGTCAATGACATTATCATTATTTGGAATGGTAAAGAGAGAGTCATGGAGACACTCAAAAAGGAGTTCAAGATAAAAGATCTTGGTCTGGCACAGCAGGTGCTGGGAATGAAAGTTAGTAAGAGCAAGAATGGGATCAGTTTGGATCAGAACCATTATGTGTCAGCTCTACTTAAGCAGTATGGCTTAGAAGATGCAAAGGAGTTTGGTACTCCAATGCAGTCTAACATTTGGTTATAAAAGTCTAAAGATGAAGAGCATCTAGAGTTTGTTCAATCCAGGAATGATTATAGATCAGCTATTGGATCTTTGAATTTTTTGGGGCAGTGTACAAGGCCAGATATTACTTATGCAATTGGGATTTTGTCACAACACCTAGAGAAACCATGCATGAGGCATTGGTCAGGGTTTAAGAGAGTTATGAGGTATCTGAAAAGAACAAGCAGTCTGGGACTGCAGTTTTCAAAGTCATCAAACTTTTACTTGGTTGGTTTTTCTGATGCAAGTTGGGTAGATGGTAAAACTAGGGAATCAACCAGTTATTTTGCATTCTTCTTAGGAAAGAATCTAGTGTCTTGGATGTCTAAAAAGGTTTCAGAAATAAGTCTTTTGTCAACAGAAGCAGAGTAGAGAGAATACTTGTCAGCTTCACAGGAAGCAAAATGGTTGAGAAAGGTCTTAGAGGATACTCATGAACCACAATGGTTTGCGTTGTTGTATTCTGATAACCAGAGTGCCATTGCGTTGGCAGAAAATCAAGTGTTCCATTCTAGAACAAAACATATTGATTTTCATTATAACTATATACGGGATGCAGTTAACTGCAAAGAGATAGTGTTACGGTACATGCCTCCTGGGGCAATGATTGCGGATATCTTAACTAAGGCGTTAGATAGGAACAAACATGAAGGGTTTGTGTCTAGTATGCGTATGGCATCCCTTTCAGATTAAGGGGGTGTGTTAAAATGCAGATGCACTCAGGTAATGTGCATAGGAGTGTGTAATCCAAATGGGATGCAAAAATGGGCCTCCACGTCCCATTGGACATCACGTGGGCCACATGGGCCTATGTGGGTGTTATTGGTTTTGGGCATTTGGGCGCCAAAACACGTTTTTATGGTCTTTTGGGACACGTGCCCTCACGGGCCTTCCAGGGTGGATGGGCCACCCAAGCCAGATGGGCTTATTTGTGCATAAAAGGGCACAAGCTTTATTATGGACATACTTGGCCAGACGGGCTGGCCTTCCAAAGTATGTAATTCTCACGATTTGGGCTTGGGCGGCCCATTGGGGCCGCCGCCCTTCTTGTGGCCCGCTAGGGGCGGCCTCCCCAGTCGCGGCCCGCTCAGGGCCGCTGCCCGCGTTGTGGCCTTTTTGGGGCCGCCTGTGTTCCTCCGTACGGCCCGTGCGGTGTGGTGCTCTTTTATGGACGCAAGTCGGGAAAGGGCTGCAGGCGGCGTGCTCAGCAATAGTGGCGGGCTCAGAAGTGGCGGCACACTCAGCAATGGGTAGGGCCTCTCCCCAGGTAGCCGCGCTGCGGGATCAGCAGCAGTCAGGTAGGCCCAGCAGCGGTTGGGTCGGGCTCAGCACCTGGAGACGGGAGACGGACAGATTGCGCAGATTGCAGATTGGATGGACTGCGCGGATTGGAAAGCTTGCGCGGACCAGACGGATTGCAGGGATCAGAAAGCTTGCGCGGATCGGACGGCTAGCGCAGATCAAGCGGATTGCGCGGATCAAGCGGATCGCGCGGATCAAGCGGATCGCGCGGATCGCGCAGATCAAGCGGATCGCGCGGATTGGGCAGATCAAGCGGATCGTGCGGATCGCGCAGATCAAGCGGATCGCGCGGATTGCGCAGATCAAGCGGATTGCGCGGATCAAGCAGATTGCGCATTGCAAGACGCGGGGATTGGATCACGCGGGTACGCCCCGGATAGCTGCAACGGGTTGTTGGGCGGACGCGCGCGGGCGGGCGAACCGGGCGTACGTTGATATTGAGGGGCATGGGTTATGGGGCAAGGGATGGAGGGGTAGGATTAGGCTAGGGTTCTGTGCTTAGGGGTGTGTTTCATCATTCTTGCTTACTTGCGGTTGTACTTAGGTTAGGGTTGAGAGGGAGGACTTAAATACTTCACTCCCAACTCCAGGTTGTAGGGAGGGATATCACTTTATCATTGGACTATCACTTTTTATGGCATCAGATTGGATTGGATTGGAAAGGAAGGAATTCATCTTATTATCACTCTATCCCTCTCTCTCTCTCTCTCTCTCTCTCTTGACCGGCTGCATCCAATCTCCTTACAGACGCTTTGATCAATAACTTCCGGAACTTGAGGATGACTTCAGGGGTATTCCCCCTTTGGTTTCCACAGCAGAGCTGTTGTGCGGCGGAGGGATCCTGCGCGGGCCCGGCTAGTCCCGCTTGGCGACCAGTGCCACAGAGCCAGGGCTTGCCGCCCCGGCTCGCTCCCCCTTCCCTCGCTTGCTGTCGCAAGGGGGATGGGGGCGAGCTGGCTGGGTTGAACCAGCCAGCGACCAACCGCTACAGTGCGGTCGGTCAGGGCAGGGGGGAACTGACCACCCCCTTGCCCAAGGAGGTGGCGGCGCCGGCCGCAAGGGTAGCAGCCGGCAGGTGGGGGGGAATTCATCACCCCCCCCACCATCAATCATTTTGAGGCGACCGAGCAGGGCAGGGGTGCTCTCCCCCCCCCCCTTTACCAAGGGGGAGGAGCAATGGGCCTGGGGGGACCTGATCACCTCCCAGGCCAACCTTTTTGACAAAGCCCTGGGGGTATCAACCACCAGGGCCCCTGGTGAGGGGATTTGACCGCCCCCACCAGGGATTTGAGAGAAAGAGGGGGGGGACAGCATGTCCGCTGGTCACACCCCCCCCCCATGTGAGTCTGAGACCGGACCCAGGTGTGCCCTGGGTCACACCTGGCCCATTTGAGGGGCCAGAGGCTGGCTGCATGAGGCAACCAGCCCATAAACAAGGCAATGAGGTCATCATTGCTGGTTGTAACGGACAACCAGCCAAGGGGATTGAACAGTTAAGGGGCTGGTTCAGCCCCATTGAGGTGGAAACACCAGAAATAACCGGAATAGGCTGGTTGTAAGGGTAAAGGGACTGATTCCATGTGGGCTGATGTAGTCCAAACCAAGTAACAAGGCCAGTAGAGCCTGTAGAGCTCTTTTGGGGCGGAAAATTTGACTTTTGGCTTGTTGTATCATGGGCTCACAAGAGGCCAATCTTTTGTACTTAAGGAGCTCTTCTCCCTGCTGTTTTCCATCCATTCATTCATCATTCCAATCAAATTGATCCAACATATTGCCCCATTGTGAGAGCGCCATTAGCCAATAATTGACACCTAGTGTCCAGCATTTCTTTTGCTTTAAAATACTGCTCATTTTCCTAAGCTAATTTCTGGCCATAATTCTAACATACCCTTGCTATAGCACCAATTTTACATGCTGAGCAAGAACTGGTACCCTGCCGGCCTTAGAACCCATCTCTTTGAGCCCCTATAGCCCTCAGAAGGACAGAATAGGGACCCAAAAAGCTATAAATCAAGAGCTCTTTTGAGGTTATTGATACCCCAGACCCAGTTAATTATATATCCAGACCCCATTACAAAGTGATAAAGTACTTATCAAGAGACAAGTAAGTGATTGATGGCTTCAGTCTGATAAATATTATCTGCCCTAAACCCATTTCTATCAATTTATGCTTCTGAACAACCTTCAACCCCAGTCACAGCTTTAAACCCACCAGCACCCATCCCAAACAGGTACACAAAGGCTTTAATAATATACCAGTAATTTTATTTTAATTTTTTTGTTGTGGCAGCTTTGTTACAAAGCCCTGCCACTCCATCATATATTTTATATATATATTATCTTTGGGCAATATCTACTTTAAAAATATAAATTAAAGGTTCCAAAGTAAACAGGCCTATGTGTTTTCAAAGTGAATTCCCTGAAGAAGAGGTGTTAAAGATCCCCAATGTTATTTTGGCCCCTCTTTTTTTTATTCAATAATCAATTTATTAATATTGATTCATAATATTCAACATAACCAAACCATTCAATCTTTCAATTGCTTTATCCAAATATTTTATGGATTTTTGCTCCATGTATTGAAAAATATATTTATTATTTATTTTATCACCTCTGGCAGCTAAAAGATAGAAAGGGTCTTGGCATCCAGGAGGCTGACACATGGTGATTCATTCAAATTTTGATCTCTGTTTCTTTCTGAAAAACTCCTGTGTTTCCTTGAATTTCTATTTCTTTCCGGGTGGTAAATCTAAATTTGATTACTTCTAGTCATCTTATTCATCACCCTCAGTGAATTATTCATGTCCTTGCTCCTTCTCAATCCCACTCCCTCATTACTTTTCTGGTCATCTCAGGATCTGACCCATGGTGGTCCAATCAAATATCCAAACAGAATATGCAGAAAATTCTATGAATTTCTCATGTTATCCATGACCAAAAGAGGATAATGAGCGTTAAAATACCTATGCACTCAAGCATTTGCTATTTATAGGTGCAATACAAATGGGATGCACATATGGGCCTCTACAGCCCATTGGAAAATCACACGTACCACATGGGCCTGCGTGGATGTCATGGATTTGGATAAACTGGCTCCAGAACACATGAAATACGCCTATTGGTACACAGGCATTAATGTACCCAGTGGGGTATATGGGCATATACAGCCAGATGGGCTTGTGTGGGAATTATTGGTCCCAAGGCTAATTTTGGGCATACTTGGCCAGCTGGGCTAGCCTGGAAAATTTGTCATATCTTTTATTTGGACTGAGAAAGCCCTTTTGGGCCGTTTCCTGTGTCAAACCTCACTTGGGGCTGCTTTTTCTTTCTTTTGGACCTTTTTGGGGCCCAAAAGCCCATGCATGGCCATTGCAGGAGGCAGAGGGACTCAAAATGGAGTCCCTCCAGCCCAGTCATGGCTGCCAATCCAATTTTGGAGCTTCAGGAGCTGAGACCAACGGTCCTGGCTCCCTCCCCTTCCCTTGCTTGCAATTGCAAGGGGGGAGGAGGCCAGCAGGCTAGTTACAACCATCCAGCAATGGCCACCCAGGTTTTTTTGCATTGATGCAACCAGCGGTGGGGTGGATTTCATCACACCCACACCTGTGCAAGGTTGTAACAAGTGCACCCCCCCTTTCTGTGAGATGCAAGAGCAGACCCAGGTGTCTCCTGGGTCTTACATGGCCCATTTTTGGGGCCAGGGGCTGGCTGTGTGAGGCAAACAGCCTTTTGGGTGAGGTCATAGGGGTAACAGTGCTGGTTTTAAGGACAAAAAGCTTAAGGGTTTGAGCAGAAAAGGTCTGGTTCAACCCTGTAAGGATTGAAACATCAGATTTGACTGGAAAATTCCAGTCAAAAGGGTTCAGGGACCAATGACATGTGGGCTGATGTGGCCCAAACCAATTAACATGGCTTTTAGATCCTGTAGATCTCTTTTGGTGCAGGAATTATTCCTTTTCCCCTTTTGTATCATGGGCCCACAAGAGGCCAATTGTTTTTACTTAAGGAGCTCTTCTCCCTGCTGTTTTCCATCATCCATTTGAATTCATCCAATAAATTTTCCAACATATTGCCCCATTTGCCATTATTTATTATAGGCCCAAGGTTTCCAGCATTTATTTTTCTTTAATTGCTTCTCCTCCTGCCACTAAGCTAATTTCTGGCCATAGTTTTTATACATTATCAATACCAGGCTTTATTGGATCCTTTTTTGGGATCCATTTTTGTCTGTTTCAATTCTGGCTTCTTTATAGTACCTTAATTTTTTGGAGAAGATGTCTTTTATTCAAAAATCCAGCTGCGCAAAAATTATTCTCAATGATTCAGATTTATAATTGTTGGGAAAAGATCATGGGTATTAAGTTTGAAAAAATTGGTTGTGGTCAGTTTATGAGGAATGATGAAGATTCGGATCTGTTCTGAGGTAAAGAAAAAGTATTACCATCTTATTTTTGAGTCACTTGAGTGAGAATCATGTAGCATAGGTTGCAGATAATCTGGTTGGAAGAAGAGAAGATAATAGGTATCCTATTGGAGATTATTAAGGTAAATTATGTTGTATATTTGATCCAGAGGAAGGGAAACTATGTGAGTAAGAGTAAGAAATGAACTTGATTTCCATGGAAGAAGACAATAAGGTCAATCTTGTTATGGAAAAAATGGCTCCAAGGGTATAGAGTTTTGATTATTGTATCTAACAAAGAAGTTCTAATTAGTTTGGAATGACAGATAATTTTGGGAAAGTGTCTCAAATAAAAGATTCAGGGTATGAGAAGATTGATTAATTTACTTGATTAATTTCCAGGAGCTTTGGAGTAAATATCCATCAACTTAATGAAGATAAAGTTTTGTTATTAATGATTTTCAAAGTAGAACTTTTCTTGGTGGGTAAGTTTGAAATAAATTTCCTTTCTTTAGATTTATTTAATATTTAAGCTCTGATCTCTGTTTCTCACTGTGGAACTGGTCATAAGGTAAAGTAAAACAACTGAGAGAGCTGTACCTTAGGGGCCAAGACTAGAAATTTTTTCTGAAGGAGTAGAGAAAGAAATATGATTCCTAGAAATTAATTTTCTATTTATTTGGCATGTCAATTCATTCCAATGTCTCTTGGAGGGGAAAATTACTCCATCAATTTAGTTGATACTGCAACTAATTTTTTATGGGTGAAACCAATAAGATCAAAGGATCAAAAAACAGAGCAGATTTCTGCCATCTTCAATTTCTTGAAACAGAATGGTTTGATGAAGGATAACAAGAGGGTAATCACTGATGGAGGGGGCTATTTTGTGAGTAATTAATTTGAGAATTTTTAAGTGATCATATTATCACATATTGTTAAAACTGAAAGTATTTCACAAAATAATGTGATAGATGAGAGAATGAATAGGAAGTTGTTGGATGAACTCAGAACTATTATGGCTCAATCTGGTGTACCAATGTTCTTATTGGCTGATTTGTTATGTACAGTTTTTCTGTTCCATAATATTGTGAGTGTTAATTGGAAGAGTCCCCATTATCAGTTTTGGAAGAAAGAGGCAAAAAAATCACAACTTTGAACCATTGGTTGTTTGTTGTATTAAATTGTTCACCATAATGAGGTGATTGGAAAATTGGATCCTAAGGCAAGGACGGGGTTTCTTTTTGGTTATGATTTAATAATTAAGTCATATAGGATATATTTTCCAGAATCTAGGAAGGTTATCTGGAGTAGGGATGTAACATTTGAGGAAGGAACCTTTCTACTCAAGAGGAGTGAAGATAATGCTGTTAAGGTAGTGCAGCAAGGAATAGTGTTAGAGCCTATTTCACCAGCAATAGCTGAAGAGAATGATGATTCTGAGGGGGCACAGGTGTCACAGGAGGATTCAATACCTGCTCCAGGTGAGTCTGAGGAACCCAAACCCAACAAGAAGACTGTCAGAAGTCATATGAAAACAAATGAACACTGTGGGATTTGAACCCTCAAATTCAGACTCTTTTTATGAGTGATTCTCTTACCAATTGAGCTAAGTGTGCTGTTGAGTAAGGAGAAGTTGATGCATAACTTTTTGGCCAATTATCTCAGAAGAGGTGTACTTATCCCAGCATTCTATGATGTGGGTGGCACATACTAGTCAATGAAAATGCTCATGAAAATTATGTAATCTAACAGACACACCCAATGTTAGGAGGGGTAGTAGATTTAGAATACCTATGGATTTTTATGGGGAATGGAATTCCCATTATGCTTGTGCAGAATATGAGGAAGATACATTCATGGAACAACATATGCTTAATGAAATTCTGCAGTTGAGCTCAGAGATGGGTAACAGGGTTAACCCAAATAGCTATGGCCAAGCTATGAATTCTGAATAGAGAGCCAACTGGAAGAAATCTATTTTTGAAGAGATTGATTATTTGGAGAAAAATATTTTTTGAATTTTTTAAGCAGGATTTAGTTCCAAAACAAAATACCTTTGTTGGGTCTAGATTAGTGTTGAATAAGAATGTTGACACTGATGGAGTTTTGAAGATATTCAAGGAAGTATTTTTTGCACAACACTTCAAACAGAGAGAGGGTATAGACTACCAGGAGACTTTCTCTCAACCTGGAAGGTTTTCCAACTTTAGTTATATCATTGCTCTTTCAGTGGAGTTGTGTGAACAGATCAGAAAAGCTCATTTTGTAACAGCATACTTGAATGCAAAAATTGAGGAGGAGGAGACTGTGTATATTTCAATTTATGATGGTTTAAAAGAATGGTTGGTTGACACCAAACCTGAAACCATCAAGAAAATCTGCAAAATAAGTTTCTTATCTGCAGATAAAGGGGAGTATTTCTTCAAGCTGGAGAGATCCCTGTGTGGATTGAAGCAGTCAGCTAGGTCATGGTATAACACCATCAGTAGTAAAATTGTAGAGATAGGTTTCAAAATTAGTAAGCCTAATACATTTCTATTTTTTAGAAAGGATGCTATACTATTTACTTGGGTAGATGACATTATTATCATTTGGAATGGTAAGGCTAAAGTCATGGGGACACTCAAGAAAGAGTTCAAGATTAAAGATATTGGTCTTTCAAAAAAGGTGCTGGCAATGAAGGTTACTCAGTGTAATCATGGCATCAAATTAGATCAGAGCAATTATGTGGTGGCACTTCATAAGCAGTACGGCTTAGAAGATGCAAAGGAGTTTGGTACTCCAATGCATTCAAACATCCATTTGGTTAAGTGCACAGAAGAAGAGCATCTGGATTTTTTTCAGTCAGGGAATGATTATAGGTTAGTGATTGGGTCTCTGAATTACTTGGGACAGTTTACAAGACCAGATATTGCATTTTCAATTGTTTTTTATCACAACACTTAGAGAAACCATGCATGAGGCATTGGGTAGCTTTTAAGAGGCTCATGAGGTATCTTAAAGGAAAAAATATTCTGGGAATAAAGTTTTCAAAGTCAGAAAACTTTGACTTGGTTGGTGATTCTGATGCAAGTTGGGCAGATTGTAACACTAAAGAATCAACAAGTTGTTTTTATTCTTTCTAGGTAAGAATCTAGAGCCACAGATTCCAGAGAAGCTATCAGCAATAAGTCTTTCATCAACTGAAGCAAATTACATAGCTTACTTGTCTGGATCTCAGGACGCAAAGTGGTTGAGAAAAGTCTTAGAGGATACACATAAGCCACAAGGGTTTGCATTTTTGTATTTCAATAAACAGAGTGCCATTGCATTGGCCAAAAATCAAGTGTTCCATTCAAGAACAAAACATATTTATTTTCAATATAACTATATATGGAATGTGGTTAACTGCAAAGAGATCTTGTTGAGGTACATGCCTACTGGAGCAATGATTGTAGATATCCTGGATAAGGCCTTAGGTAGGAAGAAGCATCAATGGTTTGTGAATAATATGCATATTTCACCCCATTTTGGATTAAGGGGGTTTTTTAAAATATGTATGCACCCACATTTGCACTATGTATAGGTTTAATCCAGAAGGGATGCGCATATGGGCCTCTATCAAATTCAATGGGAAAAGTAAGGTCAAAAGGGTTCCGGGACTAATGCCATGTGGGCTGAACCAATTAATAGGGCTTGTAGATACTTTAGAACCCTTTTGTGGTGGAAATAATTCCTTTTCCCCTGTGGTATCATTTACTCAAAAGAGGTCAATATTTTGTAATTAAGGAGCTCTTCTCCCTGCTTTTTTCCATCATCCATTCAAATTAATCCAATAAATTCTCCTACATAATGCCCCATTGTCAGAGCCCATTAGTTATTATTAACACAAGGCTTCCAGAATTTCTTTTTCTTTAAGTACTGCTGCTCCTGCCATTTAGCTAATTTCTGGCCATAATTTTCACAATTGGAACAATTGAGCACTTTTTCCAATTGAAATATCACATTATTATTGAAGATAGCTACATTTGGGACTGATTTAGCTTCCACCAGTGCTACAGCACCTAGAGCACATAGTGGGCTATCACTGGTTACCCCTCTAGCCTTAGAACCCTCCCTCCTTGGCCCCTATGACTCTCAGAAGGACTAGGTGGGATCTACAGAGTTATAAATACAGGACACCTTTTGATGATATTCACCCCAGAGACTCAGTAACATATATATGCAGACACTTTTTCCATGTTATGGAGTACTTATAATAGATAATCCAATGAATGATGGATTTATTCTGATAATTTTTATCCATCCAAAGCCACCATTCAATGAATTTTTCCTGTTAAATTCCTCTAACCCCAGAACGGGCTGAAGACCTACCAATATAAATTATTGCAGATACCTACAAAAGATAATATTGAACCAGTTATTTATTCATATTCTCTGTGATGTGTCTGTTTTTTTGAAATGCTCTGAAACTCCACCACATATTTCTGCATATTATATTTTTGGAATATTTCCTTTAGAATATGAAGGGTTCTGAAGTAATCAGGCATACAGATTACAAAGCTAATCTCCTGAATAAGAGGGGTTAAATTTCCCCAGTTAACTAATTTTCCCCCTCTTTTTATATATTTTTTGATTTATTTGTTAATTAAAATCCCTAATTAACCAAAACAATACCACTTTCACATACTTTATCAATATAATTATGGATTATTGCTGCTCTTTTTGAATAATATATTTCTTCTATAATATATAACCTCTGGTAGCTAGAAGGTAGCAAGGACCTTGACATCAAGAAGGCTGACATAAAAGAACTCAAAATAAACTACCAATCAGCAATTTGACTGCTGAATCACATATCAAGCCAAACTTGACCCAATCTCAGTTTCTCTGTAACCACTTTTGCAATATTTCAAAACAAACCCAGTTTCTCTCACTCAAAAGGGCTGAAGAAAACCTGGCAATATCTCAAGACAACTAAAGAAATCAAACTGAATCTGTGATTCAAAGGAATCTCCAGTCCACTCATCTTCATCAGCAATGCATCCTGGGGAGACAACCTCACAACCATCAATCCTCAACAAGATTATATCATCCATTATCACAGATCACTTATCTCATGTGAGAGCTTCAAACAATGAAATATCACCTACTTGTTGAAAAATGGGGAAATCAAACCCATTCTTGACTGCTTTCTTCAAGGGAAGTGGCACAAAAACTTCCTTCATGAATTATTTAACATCTCCATCCCTTAAAATGTAAAATTTTTGGACAACAGAGGTCTTTTGGATAAACTGAGAAAATTTGTCTCGAATTCAAAGACCTGAAACATGGAACTCAAGAAAAAAATATTGAGAGAGGAACTCAACACCAAAAACCTCAAAATAGATCTAATTTCTTCCAAATAAATTCTTGCCAATCCTTTCCTCAAACCCACATCACAATCATCAATACAAAAATTATTCAATGTTGTGGACCCCTCATACAACCTCCTCTCCAATCCCTAGCAACAATTCACTCCATTTATGGGGAGTGTGAATATTTGAGACTAATTCATTCCAACTACAAATACCGCATTCATTCCTGGTTGTGGGGGCTGCAGCTGACATTTATCCCAATTTGGATAACTCTCACCCTTGAACCACTTCATCAAGACTACAATCTCACCCTTACTCTTCATAGTGCAGTCTCATAGTTAATTTTCCTTGTTTTCTATTTGTTTTCCTGTTTTTCTTCTCTCCTATTAATCTCCTGTTCATTCATATTCTCAATAATCAATCTTCAAGACACCCCCAGCAACTGAATTGCCATCTGGTCTCCTATAATTGTAACTGGTGAGAGTTTTTTTGTATTCTACCAAAAGCCCATCACCAATCTCTGACACTCTTCAACTCAGCCTCCATTCATTTCAACTTCTTCTTGTCCTCAGCCTTGCCACTGTATCTCATCTCAGATGCAAGCTTCCAATTCCTTGAGAGACTCAACATTTTATCCTGAATCTAAAACCCCTCAACTCATGCCCTTTGGTTGTGTCATCATTTTTTCCTTATATTCATTCTGTTGTTGTTTCCTCATCTGTGGTTCTAACTCTTTCTAAACTTCACCCAAACCCAAAGGTGTCTCTACAGTGTCGCCAGAAGGGGTTCCATGTTGCTTGCTAGTAAAGGTCATAAAGGAATCTTTAGTTGAAACTTTTTCCATTCTCTATTTCAATCTATCTCCAATCTTGAGTCATGTATTTTCTGCACATTCAATGTGCACAATCTCCAGTGAGAGTTATCCAAATTGGGATAAATGTCAGTTGCAGCCCCCACAACCAGGAATGAATGTGGTATTTGTAGTTGGGATGAATTGGTCTCAAATATTCACACTCCCCATAAATGGAGTGAGTTGTTGCTAGGGATTGGAGAGGAGGTTGTATGAGGGGTCCACAACATTGAATAATTTTTGTATTGATGATTGTGATGTGGGTTTGAGGAAAGGATTGGAAAGAATTTATTTGGAAGAAATTAGATCTATTTTGAGGTTTTTGGTGTTGAGTTCCTCTCTCAATCTCTTTTTCTTGAGTTCCATGTTTCAGGTCTTTGAATTTGAGCCAAATTTTCTCAGTTTATCCAAAAGACCTCTGTTTTCCAAAAATTTTACATTTTAAGGGATGGAGATGTTAAATAATTCATAAAGGAAGTGTTTGTGCCACTTCCCTGGAAGAAAGCAGTCAAGAATGGGTTTGATTTCCCCATTTTTCAACAAGTAGGTGATATTTCATTGTTTGAAGCTCTCACATGAGATAAGTGATTTGTGATAATGGATGATATAATCTTGTTGAGGATTGATGGTTGTGGGGTTGTCTCCCCAGGATGCATTGCTGATGAAGATGAGTGGACTGGAGATTCTTTTGAATCACAGATTCAGTTTGATTTCTTTGGTGGTATTGAGATATTGCCAGGTTTTCTTCAGCACTTTTTAGTGATAGAAACTGGGTTTGTTTTGAAATATTGCAAAAGTGGATACAGAGAAACTGAGATTGGGTCAAGTTTGGCTTTCTATTTGATTCAGCAGTCAAATTGCTGATTGGTAGTTGATTTTGAGTTGTTTTATGTCAGCCTTCTTGATGTCAAGGTCCTTGCTACCTTCTAGCTACCAGAGGTGATATATTATAGAAGAAATATATTATTCAAAAAGAGCAGCAATCATCCATAATTATATTGATAAAGTATGTGAAAGTGGTATTGTTTTGGTTAATTAGGGATTTTAATTAACAAATAAATCAAAAAATATATAAAAAGAGGGGGAAAATTAGTTAACTGGGGAAATTTAACCCCTCTTATTCAGGAGATTAGCTTTGTAATCTGTATGCCTGATTACTTCAGAACCCTTCATATTCTAAAGGAAATATTCCAAAAATATAATATGCAGAAATATGTGGTGGAGTTTCAAAGCCTTTTAAAAAAACGGCCACATAACAGAGAATATGAATAACTAACTGGTTCAATATTATCTTTTGCAGGTATCTTCAATAATTTATATTGGTAGGTCTTAAGCCCTTTCTGGGGTTAGAGGAATTTAACAGGAAAAATTCATTGAATAGTGGCTTTGGATGGATAAAAATTATCAGAATAAAGCCATCATTCATTGGATTATCTATTATAAGTACTCCATAAAATTGAAAAAGTGTCTGCATCTATATTTTACTGGGTCTCTGGGGTGAACATCATCAAAAGGTTTCCTGTATTTATGACAGTTGGATAGATTTTCCAAAGAAATTCTGGCAGAGAAAATTAAATTTGGGAGTATCTTTGTATATTGTTTAGTTTTCAGATCTTGTTGTGCTTAGTTCACCTGCTTTAAACAATTGTGGTTTAATTTCTCCTCATCTATTCTTATCACTTTCTTCCTCCTCACATTCCTTTACTTCCCAATTCAAAATTTGTGCAATATTTTGTGTTTTCCTTCCAATTTATCACCCTTAATCACTTTTAGTATTGCTTCCTGCATGGTTTGAAATCCATCTTTTTAATCACCTCCCAATGCTGTCTAAGTTGGAATGTATTCTTATAAATTTCCTCCTCCTCACTGTTCATTACCACACATCTCAACAGGTTTATAGCCCTCCACATTGTCAGCTTGCTACTATTGCAGAGAAAGCTGCAAAAGTAACAAAAATAACATAAAAATAATAATAATACAATTAAAATAAGAAGGAGTAGGAAAACCATAAATATTATCAAAGAAATGGGTTCTTCACCCAAAATTAAGGAGGGTCACTCACTGACCCCACCCTTGAAATACAACTCCTTATATTTTTAAATAATTAAGGAAAGATAAACCAAAATACTATGGCTCCATTAATGAGCTTTTTGGCCATTTAAATATTTCACACACATTGTCACGTATAGGTTTCAAACCTAAAATTCAGTCAGAAGTGAGGTGTTGTGTATATTTTAGGAGTTACGGACGGAAATGTGTTTTGTCACAATTCCCGCACGCAGCCGCAGCAGCCAATGCACCCACGCGCGGCTGAGATACAGCCTTTTCACACCTTTTAGTTTGTGTACGCAGCCCCGGGCCTCTGACAAGTACGCAGCTGCGGGACTACGGGTTGACAGGGTGACAGGCGGCCTGAGAGACTCAGGTACCGCGTAAACAGGCTACAACATACACGGGAACTTTCTACATATGTAACAAATGTTCCTGTGGATAGTATATTGTCTAAAAATACATCATATTATATAAAAATACATAAATAATCCTTACACGTATTTTTTCCTTAATATAATGCAAAGTACCAAGAATCTCGAAAATAAGACAATGACAACTTCTAAAAATATATTAAAATACTTTAATATACTTTTATGAGAATTGCTAGACATCAATACCTTCGTGACATACTAAGGAAAATAATGATGTAAAAATATTACATGAATTCACATGACTCATATTTTTAAGTAATTATCTTAATAAATCAACTGGAACTCGAAAATAAAGAGTAAAATCAATACTATGACTTTTACTCCAGTTATATAATACACAATGAGAACTTACCTGACATCAAGATGTCCGTAGAAATGTCTATTAATATAATTATTAAATTACTGGGAACATTTACTAAGGATAATTAATTAAATAATACATAAATAGGACAGATTAGTATTATTCACATGTCCTAATGTCTATTATAAGGTAGTATAATTCCCATACCCTGAGGATTTAGATGCTACCCGTGCTATAGCACCAAGAACCCATGACAGGATACCTCTGGTTACCCTGCTAGCCTTAGTTTCTATCCCTCTGAGCACCTACAACCCTCAGAAGGACCATATTGGGACTCCAAAAGCTATAAATAAAGAGCTCTTTTGAGGATATTGATGGGCAGAGACCCAGTAATATTCATATCCAGACGCCGTGCCAAGGTAATCAAGTACTTATAAGAGATAAGTAAGTGATTTATGGCAATGTCTGATCAGTAATATCCGTCCTCAAACCTCTTTTTATCAATTAAAGCTGCTGAACAACCTTATAACCCCAGTATACAGGTTTAACCCATCAGTACACGTCTCAAACAGATACCCAAAGGATTTAATAACATACCAGTGAGTCTTATTATCCTTTCTCTGTCCTGGTAGCTTGGCTACAAGGCCCTACCACTCCATTTTGTATTTTATATACATATTATCTTTGGGTAAAATATTCTTTAAACTAAAGAGCCCAAAGTAACCAGGACTATGTGTTTCCATACTGAAATCCCTGAAGAGAGGTGTTAAAGATCCCCAATATTATTGTGGCCCCTCTATAAATATTTAATAATCAATTTATTCATATTGATTTAAAACAATAAACAATAACCAAACCACTTAACCTTGCAATAAGCTTAATCCAAATATTCTATGGATTTTTGCTGCATTTATTAAATAATATATTCATTATTGACTCTATCACCTCTGGTAGCTAAAGGATAGCAAGGGTCTTGGCATCCAGGAGGCTGACACACATTGTCCTCCCAATCTCCTAGCATTGCTCACTTTGAGCCTTGCTTCCTTGTTGTTGGTGGAATGTCAATTTTCATAATTCCTGGGAACAATTAGAAAGAAGATGTGAAAGTAAGGCAGACAAAGAAACACCCTTCTGAGTAAAATCATTACTGAATTTGGAATGCACCTTCTCAAAGTTTTCATGCTAATTGCTTAAGAAGAAAAAATTGACAAGTCTCTCAATTTTCCAATACAAAACAATTTTTTACATATCAACCATGTTATCATTATGATTTGGTCATTCACATCCTGCTTATAGGCCCTCCTCATTATGTTACTATCATAAATTATTTTTTTAAAAATAAAACTTTATTACTCCAACACACAGGAGCTAGCTAGATGCGGTTAGAAATTAGGATGGCAACCAGCGAGGTGTTAGAATCTAAAATATATAGTTAAATTCTTTCTGGACATCATTTCTGTGTTGTTTGGGAATGTTGTCCAGGCTTCCAGAACCAAGGCTTACAATCCTTGGGCGGCAGTCTGCGCAATAGCAGATTTCGACTCCAACACAAGATGAGCTGTGAAAAAGAGAAAAAGGAGGAACTGAACATGTAGGTAGCTACATACAAGCACTTTGACGGAAACCTAATCTACTGAGATAAACAAGGTTTGGCCACCGGATTAGGGTAAAATTTGGTGGTCGTTTGGCTTCCTTCTGGTCATGTCGTTATGGTCGTCCCGAGTCCAAGGGTTGCATGGCCGGGGTTACTTACCACGTGTTTTCCAGGTATGAACTGATAAGAATAGGACATGCGTCCTGTGGCTGATGCTTTAAACTAGGGGCAATCCGCAAGTCAAATAAGTCTATTAAAGAATTTACTACGAAACAGACTACGGGCCGGTGCAAGGACAATGAGGACTGGGCCACAGTTTGATTCTTACATAGCACGCAGCTTTCGGCAACAAGACATCGAGCACATTATCCTCGCGTCCATCGATTTAGATTAGAAGAGGACTGGGGACTGCCACGCTGTCTTAAAAGCTCATTGCACAGCTCTTGCATCCGTTGCGATGAAAATGTACATAGATTCGCAGCCATATTGGTGCGATGTAAGTGATTTGTTTGTGGGTCCAGTTCCGGTAGGGGAAAGTTCTCTGGACTCCAGAATCGACTTCCCAGCTCAACTAGTAAAACGGGATAGCAGGTAAATCATACTTTTAGTTTGACCTACGATGGTGGAAATAGGCATTAAGGAAAGCATTTATTCATCTATAGGCTGCTCTACCCACCTAGGCCTGACTCCGAGTCAACATCAGATTCTGCTTCGGCTGTGTTTAGAAATTCAACACTTGGTCAGTCTCAATCACTTTGACCAAAAAGACGGAAAGTTATCTTCTCACATTCCGAATCTCCCTCCGACGAGTCATCCTTGACTGCTCCTGAGAAAGTAGCCGAAGCTGTGGGATTGAGTTGGGCACCAAGAGTTGAACCAGAGCTAGGGGAACATACCACTTGTCCTTTTATTATTCTCCGGTGTAGATGACTCACAGCTGCTTGATGAGCTTAGCCAATGTAAGTCGTCCGGAACTGGTTCACCCTTGAAATGGCCGATCCACTGGTCCGTTCGGTCGAACTGATTGTGAGGTCCTGGATCCAAAGATTTGGATCTAATCAGCCGATCTCGGGCCTCGCAAAGGTATGGTCCCCATCTATCATCATCATAATAATAATAATAATCGATCCATTTCGTACCTATTTCTTTATGCCTATCAATCTCGTGTAGCTTGGGAGCTCTAGAGTACTCCGGCAGGCTTGTAGCTTGGTGTATTACTGGTGAGCTAGGGGTGCTAGCTTCTGCTTCCCAAGGAGAGTCAGATACATGTTGTTCGCGAGGCACTGGCATGGAGCTCGGCAGATTCCTCGACACCGTTCGAGCTGAAGAATCTCCTTCTTGACATAATATTTCGACATTTGTTGGTAACGAGACCGAATGTTTAAGATAACAGTTTCGATCTGAAGGATTGGATAATAAGCAGCCCTTACCACAACAACCGAAATACTTCATTGGCCTGAATGCTTGGCGAGTCACAGGGGAAACAACACTCTGGATTAAGGATGCCAGTAGTAGATTATTTAACTTCATCGTCGGTTAGAAGCGTTTATCACTCAAAAGAAGACGTATTTTTACGATGTGCTTGATTCAAGGAAAATAACTAGATAGTTCTTTCTATCGGTTGGAAGCGCATGACTCAATGCCTCGGAAATACTTACTAAATCTTCAAGTATGATTCCTTCCAGAGTTTCTGCTCCATTGTGGAGCCCTGTTTTTATGCCGGCGACTGCTACCAAATTTCGCATCGACAGTTATCCCCGACACGACGGAACTTTGTGGTCATAGTCTGTCTGAATAGTTCAACACTAGGGGGGCGCCCGTGCGCTGTCCGGAGAAGACCCGCTCAAACGTGAATATGAATGATAGTCAAATTACGCTTCTTGACATAATCTAACGGGGTATATATTCGCCTGACGAAACGTTTCCTAGCCGGCTTAGTAGATTTTTATCCTTATCACATCTGTACTATCCAAGATAGGATTTTTGCACGAGTGGGCGTCACATATCAATCATAGAAACCCCCTGAAGGACTTTGACTTGAGGTTTTACCCATGCCTTAACTTTTCACAATTTAGCTGTGTCGAACCGTTTGAATAAGGCTAAGAACTAAGACACTGACCTGGATGAAACTCCTCATTCAGTCTGCTGCGATCCCTTTGCAGTTGAAGTCAGACTTCGAGGTGGCTTCAAGCTGCCGTTGTCTTGAAAAACAAGTTCCCGATGAATCGGTGTCGATTGGCAGTGCTCGGAGCTACCTTCCTGCTGCATGAAGTTTTTCGTCGGAGAAAGCCATCAGGGGTTGTGCGCGTGTTTTCTTCGATTGGGCATAACCTGTAAATATCTGAATTTTTAAAGGAGGGCTGAAGGAAATAATGGTAGATCGCGATCTTAGAGGCTGTTAAGATCGGATCGCTCCTAAGACTTTAGAAACCTGTGGAAATAGCAGGTTCCCCCAAAGACCATGTTAGAAGCGGTGGGGAAAATTGCTACTGGCTCCTTTACGAGTGCTGTCTTGGTATTGAACGTGCCAAAGCAAAGATCTAGTAGGTGCAGTATAATTCCTACAACACGGTCAATTTGGTGACTGTATGACGTCAGTAACCGTTCGAGCTCTCGGATCCTAGGCCACGGACTAATAGAGCTTAAAAAATGATGTCATCGATTTAATAACGCTGGGCGCCTAATTGGGATTCTAACCAAATATTATTTGTGTCACCTGATGAAATAGTAATAGCAGTTTTATCTTAGTGCTTGACTTAAGGTTATGTCAAATAGAGACTCCGCGAGCTAGCTAAAAAGTATGTACTACGGCGCGCAGTTGTCCACTACGACAATAAGAGCATCTCCGATTGTTGGAGAGCTCGGCTCGTTAGGTAGCGACTCGCTAGCCAAAACAAATAGCTAGCGAGCGATTTACCGCGCGCGTTTCACAACCGTCCGCTCTGTTGAAGCTCAGGGTGTTCAGGGGTCGGGCCGACCCTCGGAATACCCGGACCCGGTGGGTATCTATCCGGGTCTGGGTAGAGCGGTTTCAGAAAAAGCTTTTCTCGAGCCGACCCGCCTCAAGCTGCCGCGAGTGCGGGTATGGGTTTGGTCGGTTCTCTTAGATAGTGGGTCGACCCACAGGTACCCTATTTTCTTTTTCTGGGGTCGTTTGATTTCTGTAAGTTCAACCCGGGATGGCTCACATGCTGCTGGGGGACTGCTGCCAAACATTGTAGTCAATTTTATGTAGTTGCCCTCAAGCAACCACATCGCAACAACAGTGAGCTGTCCCAATTGGGACAACTCTGTAGTCGCGTGACTACAAACTCTTTCCTCCGATCTCCTCTCGATCTCTCGCCATTGCAACCAATCCCTTCTTCAAAAAACAAACCATCCCAGACCAATGGCCAAACAGCCCCTTCAAGAACTTGATCGACCGTCTCCATTTCTCGTTAGAACCTCGAGAACATCAAAATTTGATCAAACAATCAAGGAGAAAACCATGTGGCCCCATGACCCGCTGGCGGCCTGCCAAGACCCAACAAGACCTGCCTCAAGCGGCCCATCACGGGCTTGGGTGTGGCTTTGAGGATAGCTGACCCAACCCACCAAGACCCACCTGCTGCTGGGTTGGGTATGGTCACTCATTTTTTTTGCTGACCCAGCCCATGAACACCCTGAGTTGAAGCTGTGTTTATTTGCCATCTTGGTGGCCAAGCGCTTGGCCTGTGCTGTTACCTTTTTCTGGGTTCTTACAGATTAAGAGGCTTTTTTTTTAAAAAAAATGTGCTATTGATTTCACATGTTGCACTATGATCTGTCATTGAGAGAGTTTGTTGCCTAGATACAAGCATAATCATCAGGGGTATTTACATAGCGTAGGTTAATTTTTTTGGCTTGGATTGGAGAATTTCAGTGTTTTTTTGGACCATGTCTGAGGTGCACTCTCATTTGGGCAACAGTTATTGAAAATGAAATGCCAGCAACATGCCAAAGGGCTGACCAATGAGGGGTTTGAAAATATGAATGGGGTGGGTGGGGTCAGCCAAGGTAGAAGGGCTAGCAGCCAGGGGCTGGGTCTCCTGGGATTTGAACACCAGACTTGCATTACTGTCACAGGGTGGTATCAAGCTTCCATGTGAAGGTTACTGCTAGGCCATCAATTCCCACAGATTGAGAGTTGAATTCTCCACCAACCAACCTAGCTGAGCTTTTTTTTTAGGAGAAAAAAACCAGAAATTCCCTTGTCTTCATTTCATAGTGTCAATCCATCACATTTATATACTGTTATGTATGTATTTACATGATCCTTGTGTAATAATCTAGAATATTCTCATGCAAGGTTTGTCTTACCTAAATCTATAGTCAATATTGCTAGAAAGTTCCAATACCCCCCCCCCTCAAACCTTGTATCATTATAAACTGAGAAGAAGTGATCAAAAGGAATGAGAAACAAAGAGAAAGAAGAAAAATAACAGGACACTCAAGAAAAGAAGAAAAAAGAAGACAAAAAGAATAAAAAAATCTAGTAGAATAAGTGAAGAGAGCTAAGCAACACCAAGAGTACACCTCACAACAAGTTCCAAAGATTTTTTTCCCAATGTTGGTTGATTGGAACCAAACCCTTTTTCATGATGTCAGCCAACTGATCCACCATTCTCACCCAGCATAAATTAAAACTGTTCCATTTTATATTATCATTTACATAGAAAAAATTACTCCCAATGTGTTTGATTTGACCTTGCAAAGAATTTTCCTCCATCACTAGTATGGCAGTCTTATTATCAAGGAAGATGGTTACCAGAATTTTTTTATATCATTGATTAGTCAATTTGTATAGGAATAGGAGAAATTCTGTGCCAATGCCAATCACAAAATATTCTTCCACACACGTTGAAATTGAAATCAGTTTCTGCCTCCTTGAGCTCCATGTCACATTTTCCCCTCCAGAACAAACCACAAAAACACTTGTTGACTGAAAAGTTTAGAATGAGTAGCAATGTTATTTGGAGAAGGAGGGAGTACGGTGGGCTACTGAAGAGTCAAATGAGAACTAATGACAAGGCTTCAAAGAGCCAATGGAAAGGGGAAAATACTTGTATAGTCAAGTGGAACTGATCTGAAGAGGAGGAAGGGGCACTCCGGTTTGATTGCCTGGTAATCAGATGAATTTCATTCCTGATCCAAGGGGAGGAAAAGTCTTTAAGAACAACAGGAGAAGCCCAAAGGCGGCCTTAGGTAGCAGGGTTAAAACAACTAGAGGGCCCCCAGAGGGGGCCTGAGACAATAATAATAGGATAATAAAAGCAGTAAGATAGAATTAAGGCTGACTAAATTTGTCAGTTACAAAATATGAAACAAAAAAAGACAACACACCACCTTAACTGATGAATTTAGGAACCAATTTGAGATCAATCAACATTTCAGAGATTCATGAGAATATGAGAAAAGAATATGAGAATGAGATATGAGATTTTAGAAATCAGGATATGAGATGGGGAAGGAAAGCCTATTTTAAGAGGAGCAATGAGGACCTCAGGCATAGTTGCCTAGCATGATGAAAGCCTATTTTAAGAGGAGGAACAAGGACCTCAGGCATAGTTGCCTAGCATGATATGGGAGGATAATATTACTATTTTAAGAGGAGCAACAAGGACTTTGGGCATAGCTTCCTAGCTTAATTGGGAGGATGTGATGATGATGATGATGATGATGATGATGATGAGGGTAATGGTGATGGTAATGGTAATGGTAATGTTGATGGTGATGGGATGATGGTGATGGGATGGTGATGGTAATGGAGTTGAAATGGATTGGTAATAGTTATTTAATAATGGTGGGGTTGATAGAGTGTTGAATAGTAATGAATGTGATTGTTTCAATGAAAGAGGGTGGACAATAGAAAGATATAAACAGATATTATTGAAAAAAAATGAGGGAAGAATTCCAACACACCAACCTGCTCAATACTAGATTGAAGAACATTGATTTTAATGTTTAAGGTTGATGATCATGATATTGTGAGGTGGTAGTTGATATGGTTGATGGTTGAAAGGATTGATGGTGGAGATGTGGAGGAGCAAGTTGAAATGTAGGTTGAGGATGATGGGTGAGTTGTTGTTGTAGAGTAGGATGCAATGTTGGAGATGGAGTGATGGTGATTGAGGTTGATGGGTAAATTGATGGAGGAGATGGAGCAAGTTTGGTTTTAGAGGTGGAGCAGAGGAGATGGATGGTAGCAAGCAAGCAGTTGAGATGGAGCAATGTGGGGATGAGAAGCAACCAAGCAAGATTGAGAGGTGGAAGAGCAAGGTTGCAAGGGAGGATGCGTGATAATGAGCGGGGATGGCAAGTGAAGCAGTAGGAGAAGTTTCAGATGAAGCATGAGCAAGGTTGCAGATGTTGATGGATGCAAGATTTCGCAAGATGTTGGAGGTAAGTAGAAAAATGGAGGCAATAAAAGTTGCAAGCAAGGTTAAGTGAGCAAGCAAGCAAAGGCGGAGGTGAGCAGAAATTGAGGTCACCATTGAGGTTGCCATTGAGGTAGCAAGAGAAGTGGTGGACAAGCAAGGAGAGGAGCGCGACCAATGTTGCAATCAAGGTGGAGGAGATGGAGCAATTGGAGGATGTAGAGGGTGACAGGACGGGCCAAATGAATGGAACACCCAAGTTTAGTGGTGGAATGATGGCAGTAGATTGTATAGGTTAATGAGAGGAGCAATAAATAGATGAGATTGTGAGTTTGAGGAGTAGAGAAATGATGGACAGATGAGGTATAGGTGGTTGGTGGTCAATCAGACAAGAGAAGCAAGATTGAGGGAGGATGAGAGCTATGTGGGGAGAAATAAGGCCGCCATTGAGGCAGAAAGAGAGGGAAGTTTGAAGCAAGCAAGGTTGCGGTCAAGGTGCAAGATAGGATAGGAGGAGGAGGAGAGAGGAGAGAGCGCGCAAGATGTTGGAGGTGAAGCTGATGACGTTTGATGAATTGGAAGGAATTCTGATGGAGGTTTTTGTTCTTGTTATGGGACTGGTGGGTAAGAGGAGCCAATGAAGAGAGTGGACAGTGGAAGGAGAACAACTGTCAGAAGGGGGTGAGGGAGGCGGAGTTGGGAGAAGAAGAGACCGTCAAAGTAATGGGTGATGGTGTCACAGATGGTCAAGCTAAAGCCATAGATGAGCACCAGACCAACAAAGAAGAAGCCAAGACCAAATAGGATATCACCAATGGGCCATCAATTTTTGGGGGTACCAATGATGAGTAAAAGTTGGAGGAAAATGTAGATGGCAAAAAAGGCACCATTGAAGATGTACATGATGATCCATAGAGCCAAGGGATGGGAAGGAGAAAAGGATGCTAGGGAGTTGAAGGTTGCAATAGATATGAAGAATGTGAGACTGAATAAGGTGGAACAGGAACCATTTAAGGACCATAGAAATTTTTGAATGAAGCAAAGAAGGAGTAAACTTTTGAGCTGGAGGGGATGATACCAAGATGGGAGGATTGGAATGAACTTGATAGAGGGATCGAAGGTAGGAGGATGAGATTGGCAGAAGAGCTGGGGAGCATCCAGTTCAATAGTTGTGATTGGACCAAAATTGTTTGCCTTCAAGCACGGAGGAGATTATCTTTGAGATTGATGGATTTAATGGGGCGTAGATTGGTGTCATAATTGATTGAGGAAGCCTTGGTGAAAGCAGAAACCAAGTTTGAATAATGCAAACTTGGAATGGGAGTGTAGGCTTGGTTTTTCCATGATCTGGGCATCAAGGGAGACCCAAAGGTCTGAGGATGAGGGATGGAGGAGATGAGTTTGAAGCTGATTGGGTTGTGAGCAGTAAGTTATTGTGAGGATGATTGGGCTCATTTTTGATGTGATGATTTTGAGATGAGGAGATTGTTGTTGATGCAGACTGATTGGAAATCCCAGTCAAGGAGCAAATGAGAGGAAGCAGAGGAATGGGAGGACAAATAAAGCCAATGAGGTGTCTTTGGAGCTTGAGAGCACTTAGAAACCAAGGGGAAATTGTGGGGAATGATGATGGTTGGCCAAGGGCATCAGTGAAGAAGGATGAGAGCAACTGAGGGCGCAAGCAAGGTTGCATGCGGGGTTGAAAGTTGTTGAAGGTTTGGTTGAACAAGGGAGGATACAAGGAGGCAAATGAGGATGATAAGGGCAAAGCAAGGAAGGAATGAATGGAGTTGATGAAGCAATGAGGTGATGGAGTGGATTTTGCCAAGAGCTTGTGCAACACCATAGATTGTTGGGGACAAGGAAATGTTGATAAATGCCAGCTAATCCAGAAGATGAGAGGTTATGATCAATGAGATGGAGGATGGATCAATGAGGAAGAAGAGAGTGATTTTGCAGAGCAGGGATATTGGCAAAGTTTTTGATAGATCCGGATGACCATTGTGAACATTTGATCAAGCGGCCTGACTGAGTAGATCACCATTGGTCCTAGATGGCTCCAATGAGGATGTTGAGGAGGAGGATGGATTGGTTGAGATGATAATGTTAAGTAAACCAGTTGGAACAACAAATTTGACTGGATAGCTTAGTGGGATGAGACTTTGGCTTTTAACCGCAAAAAATTTTTAGAATGAGTAGCAAGGTTATTTGGAGAAGGAGGGAATACAGTGGGCTACTGAAGAGTCAAATGAGAAGTAATGACAAGGCTTCAAAGATCCAAGGGAAAGGGGAAAATACTTGTATATTCAAGTGGAACTGATCTGAATAGGAGGAAGGGGCACTCGGGTTTGATTGTCTGTTAATCAGATGAATTTCATTCCTGGTCCAAGGGGAGGACCAGTATTTTAGCACAACTGGAGAACCCTAAAGGGGGCCTGAGGTAGCAGGGTTAAAACAACTAGAGAGCCCCCCAAGAGGGGGCCCAAGACAATAATAATAGGATAATAAAAGCAGTAAGATAGAATTAAGGCTGACTAAATTTTTCAGTTTCAAAATATTAACAGAAAAAAGACAACACACCACCTTAACTGAAAAATTTAGGAACCAATTTGAGATCAATCAACATTTCAGAGATTCATGAGAATATGAGAAAAGAATATGAGAATGAGATTTGAGATTTGAGAAATCAGGATATGAGATGGGGAAGGAAAGCCTATTTTAAGAGGAGCAACAAGGACCTCAGACATAGTTGCCTAGCATGATGAAAGCCTATTTTAAGAGGAGTAAAAAGGACCTCAGGCATAGTTTCCTAGCATGATATGGGAGGATAATATTACTATTTTAAGAGGAGAAACAAGGACCTCAGGCATAGCTGGCTAGCTTAATGGGGAGGATGTGATGATGATGATGATGATGATGATGATGATGATGATGATGATGATGATGATGATGATGATGATGATGATGATGATGATGATGATGATGATGATGATGATGATGATAATGATGATGATGATGATGATGATGATGACAATGATGATGATGATGATGATGATGATGATGATGATGATGATGATGATGATGATGATGAGGGTAACAGTAATGGTGATGGTAATGGTAATGGTGATGGTGATGGGATGATGGTGATAGGATGGTGATGGCAATGAAGTTCAAATGGATTGGTAACAGTTATTTAATAATGGTGGTGTTTATAGAGTGTTGAATAGTAATGAATGTTATTGTTTTAATGAAAGTGGGTGGACAATAGAAAGATATAAAAAGATAGTATTGAACAAAATGAGGGAAGAATTCCAGCATTTACCGCTGAAACTCCCCACCCCGACCAGCATCAGCCCAGAGTTCAAGATTGTCATCAGTTGGATTGATTTTCAATGAACACTCCTTAGTTGCTTTGACATAGCCAAGTAGATGTGTTAGGGCTCTCCAATGTTCATCACCAGGCTGGGAGGAGTAATGCGCAAGAAATTTCACCGCATAAGGAATATCTGGCCTTGTTCCAATTGCTAATTACAGACCAAGAGTCTCCTCTACCTGCCTGGTAGCTGGTACCATTTGCAGTTCCACCCCCTTCTAACTGAACTCCAAACTTTATTGAATGCAGAAATTGTTTCCAGGATGAATTTCTGGGTAGATATCTGTCTGAAAATAACTTGGAATAAAATTTAAAGGGCTCTTTGAACAATCCCACACTTGGGGTATGGGATTGAGGGGGGGTATTGGAGGTGTGTGTATTTTCCATCTTGGTGGCCAAGTGGTCAGCGCACTTTCACCTTTTTCTGGGTTCTTAAATACTCCACAAGGCCGTGGCAGCTAGCCAACAACCCAAATTTCAAAATTGTGTGCCACATCAGCAGCTTGCTAGCTATTTCCCTGCTTTGTTGCAACTCATTGTTGAAATTCATTGTTACAACTCTATTACCCAAATTTCAACCTTTTATTGGGATTGGGGGAAATATGGTGATGGAAATCAAGGAGGGAGGTAGTTGGGGGAGTGGGGCATTTTGGAGCTGGGGCTGGGGGGGGAGGTGAAAGGTGGATATTGGTGGGGGGGATATCAAATTTGGAATGGTGGAAGGGATCTACATCAGAGGATGGCAGGGTATGGCAGGGTATTGGCCTATAGGACATGATAGAGATGTTCAGGGGGGAGCTAGCAAGCTTTTTAAGTTTTTTTAACTTGATGGAACACATGGCAAACTTAATGAGCTTGATTGCTAGCAAGCCCTTATTTAGGTACAATTGTGAAAATTCCTTGGTAAACTTAGCTAACAAGTGGTTTACCAAGACAATTCAAGATTCTCTCACTGTGGTAGCAGAGGAGCTCCCACAAACAATCTACAGGTCAAGTTGAATACAGGGAACAGTCCAAGAGTGGAAAGGAAAGAATTGGTCACCACCTACTGGTCAAACTCCATGGCTCTTTCCTCCTCCCCCATCTCTCTCTTTCCCGCTTTCTTCCTAGCTCTCTATTTGTCCTCAAGGTTTTTGGCTCAAAAAATTCAAAGCCCAAGACCCTTACAAAAGATCCTCACTCACAGCTGCAGACACCAGGAGGAGCTAAGGCTGTCATCAGTGGAGGTATGGACCAGAGTTCAATTCTACCCATTCTCTCTTTTTCTCACCTCTGCCTCACATTTTGTGTTGTCTTCCAACTATCCTACAGTCCACAAATTTTCTTTTAACTTTTGACTCATGTTTCAGCCTGATTCCCTACTCCTGAACAAAATCCTGCCTGCAACTGTTGATCTGAGCCCACTAGTGTTGTTTCAGAAGTGTCACACGGTAGTATGTGACACCATAATAACTGCAAAGTGGACTGGCTTTCATCCAGTCTCATAGCCTTTTGGTTAGGCCTTGCCTCTCAGTTGGTTCGCAGTTGTGCGAGGTATGAAAGTAGACTGGATGAACCTGTTGCGGGTTCAATTCGCGATCAGGACAAGTTTTGGGAATGGCTTGCTCCTGTGACAATTGTCGGGTTTTCCGCCTGTCAACAGCAAGACTCCCGAGTTTGGTGGCTCCTTATGGTGTTCAGGAGTGTGTCTGAATATGGCTCCATGTTGCAAGGTCATGGGTTAGTTCCACCAGCCATACACACTTCGGGACAAAGTGCCCTTAAACCCGGGGGTACTGTCACACGGTGGTATGTGACACCATAATAACTGCAAAGTGGACTGGCTTTAATCCAGTCTCATAGCCTTTTGGTTAGGCCTTGCCTCTCAGTTGGTTTGCAGTTGTGCGAGGTATAACAAGAAGTCAGTAAATTGAATCAGTTCACTTTCTTATTAATTTATCAACTGATGGCCCTTTTTCACTCATTCTCAGGACTCTTACAATTTTTGTTTATTCATCCCATGCCTTGTCATTAGCAAATAATACTAAAAGAGTTATAAATTTTTATAAGATAAGAGTCTTGTCATAAATTTATCATGGTAGCCAGAGGCAAATCTTAACACTTATCAAACTTGAGTGAAAATCAAAACTTGTGGGCTTTCAATAAAAATAGCCAATAACAGAGGAAGCCCTATCCAAATACCAAACTCCAATGACACAACTTATGAATAGTTCATGGAAACCAAGATTTTTAAACTCAACAGACACAACTGTCATAAATGGAGAAGGAAATTAAAAGATATAATTATTTTAAAAGGATGCAAGGAGATATTTTGTGAAGGTTGGATAAAAGATAAATCTGTCTTGAAAACCTTCCATTTAAAAATCACCCTAGCAGCCAGCCTACTAAAAACCTTGGTTGTAGGGACTACTTTGGGATGTGGATAAGTTTTTCTTTTATTCTTGTAAGACTTACTATAGCACTCAGAGGGGCAGGAAATTCTAAACCACCCTTATAATTCCTCTATCATCCCAATATTTGTACTGCTAAACTTCTCCTTAAGTGACTGCCAGAAAGCAATTTGCTAAAATTATCCAAATTGCAAAGAAGTCCCTAAGACCAAGTTTCTTATTAGGCTGACTGCTAGGGTTTTTTTGAAATGGTAGATTTTCAAGCTGGAGTTCTCTTTTATCCACTCTTCTTCCAGTAGCTCCTTTTGTCCTTTTAAAATAATTATATCTTAAATAGTGCTTCTTCATTTATTCCAATTGTGTATTTTCAGTTTGAAAATCTTGTTTTTGGTGAAGTAGTCATCATTGGATTCATTGGAGTTTCATATTTCAATAGGGTATCCTCTTCTATTGTTCATTTTCATTGAAAACCTGCAAGTTTTGATTTTTTCTCAAGATTTATAATTTTTAAGAGTTTCCACTTGCTACCATGATGAATTTATGACAATTACAAATTCAAATTTTAGTAAGCTTACCAAGCCTTGCCTCTCAAATGTGGAGAAAACTCCCTGATTTTTATTTTAGATGCACTCATTCCACTTTTCAGCTCAACATATGAGCCAGGGAGAAGCCTACAAGAACAAATTTTGGCCTTCAAATATGCCTATGTGAATCTGTCTGAAATGACAAAATATAAACCCCCAGAAGAAAGGAAGAATGAATTTATCAACTGATCTGGCTTCAATTCCCTTTATAAAAAGCCTGAAACTTGACAAGATGATTTCAAGGTATGAACTCTTTAAAATCTCAGACCATCTAATTTCAACAAGAGTACTTTTCAAGGCCTCAAGAAAAAAATAGAAATAAACCAAATCCTCCTAATATGCCTTGGTATCTTGACCAAAATCCCAAAAAGTCAATCTAAATAATCCTAAAAAATTTAGTAGCCAACATCAATTCAAACCACAATGAGTTGTCCCCACCAGGAGAAGATTACCAGACTCAAGATCAACAAGGAGTTTCTGTGCAAATTGAAAAACTGGATAGAGAGCTTTAAAGGCTCAAGTAAATTCACCAAGTCAATTTTCTACAAGAAATTGAAAAAAAACCTGATCAAAAAGTCCCTGAATAATGTGTGGATCTGTTGACAAAAGAGGGTGAAAATCCAGAAAAATGAAGTTTCCTGATACAAGAAGAGGCCCTATACAACAACAGCAATCCCAAATAATCGTCTCAAGAGCTGATCTAAAATTTTGGCGCATCCCAATTCCAAATTTTCAACCTATCACTAATTGAAGACTCCAAGCCAATCCTGAACAAGCTTAAATCATAAGGCAGAAGCATAAGCATCACTCAAATCAGCAAGCTAAACATAGGAGGTACTATGATCTTTCCAGTTTTCTATTCCCCCAAAGACCTCAAAACATCATACATGCCACTCAACTAGAAGATAATGGTCTTGAGATTCTCCAAAAACACCAAAACATCCTCATAAAACTTTTAAATAATATTTTCTACAGATTTCCATGGCTCAGCTTGCTACTTGTACAGATCAACCTGTCAAAGTATCAACAAACTCAATAAAAACAAAATAAAATTAATTTACTTAAACAAAGAGTGTGAAATCCATAAGTATTATTATTAATTTGGATTCCCCACACAGAATTAGGTAGGTTCACTCTTTGACCCAACACTTGAATTCTCACTCCTTAATATTTTGAATAATTCCACAAAATATGATCAAAAACTCACAGTGCCACCAAAGTGAATTTTTGGCCAACATACTATGTCAAGTGTAGTTATCACACCTAAAATTCAATGAAAACTGATCTGTTGTGTACTTTTTAGGAGTTACATGCAGAATTGTGTTTTGGCAAAATTCCCTTGCGCAGCTTCCCATTCCCGCAATTTCTGCAAGCTTAGATATTCAAGAAACCCGCATGCACAGCCTGCAACAGAATTCCCACATTCATCTTGAAGAAATGAGCCATAGTACCCACATGAATGATGCGCAACAGGTCACATGCAGAGCAGATCCTACTCCTGCACACAGCTGTTAGATCTGTGCGCCTCTGATCCACAAGGCCTAACTGTGGCTACAGGTTACCACACATAATAGAAACACCCCACTGGTATCCACCATGAAGATAAAATAGTATGAAATATGCATGGAGGGGGGCTTAAAATGTAAAATTTCAAATAAAAATGAACAAAAACTAAATATTAATCTTAATTATTTGAGAAACTAATAATAAGAATCCTCACAAAATTAATAGATCCAAAGCTTCAAAGATCAAAAAACATAGCAAGAAGTTTTCCTAAAAAATATTAAAAACTACCAAATTGATCAGGAGGTGATGGAAAATAAGTAAACACCCACCATTGATCACTTTCATGAAATAATAAGAATATAAAAATTGACACACTTGCAGGATCCCCAAGATGACAAAGTTACACATTGATAGATTCTGCAGCTGAAATCATGAACAGATCATGCAGATCCAAGGTCAGCTGGTTTGGAGCACCAAGAAGAAAGTGCTAAAATAGGCCTGAATTCCTTCCCAGCCTGAAACTATGAGCCCTACCCTCTCTACGTTCCCTGAGGAAGCTCCTTTCAACCCAAAAAGTTATTTATTTATACAGTGCCTTCTTTGGCTTATTTTCCCCCAGATTTATCAGGAATTTATTTATTATCATCAGAAACAATTTCATTCTTGCTCAATTTCTTATCAAGAGTATAAGCAGATGATTTATGACCTCAGTCTGAGTAATATTATTATTTCTAAAAACCCATTATTGCTTTTTACTTTGAAGAAGAATAAATAAACCCCCAACCTTTGATCTATAAACCCTTCAACTGTGAACATCTGCAGGTACCCTGTTATTAATTACTCAAATAATTAATTCATTTCCCTCCTTCCTTGGCTTGCTTTCTGTTTTTCCTGGGAATTTTTACCATTTAGTTGGGCAATACTTCATTTTTTTGTTTTTCCTGGCCATTTTTACCATTTAGTTGTGTAATACTTCATTTTTTTTAGATTGAAATTTCCCCATCTTCTGGGAAACAGATTCAAAGTTGACCCCCCTGAAGAGAGTTGTTAGTGACCCCCAGCTTTTCATACTGTTGGGACTCCTCTTTTATAAAATATTGAAAACTATTAAACCAAACTGCCATAAACCTTGCACCTGCTCCTCCCTTATTTCTCTTTTGGATTTTTAACCATTTTCATTTTGAAAAATATTTTAATTCTTTCATTGAATCACTTCTGTAGTTAAAGGATTTCAAGGTTCCTGGCATCAGGAGGCTGGCACCATGGATATGAAACTTATATGTATACTTCCATAATCAAATTTCTGAAATCTACATGACCAAGTTGGCTGGTACAGACATTGAATTTCATATCACCCTTGGATATCCATCAGACTTCCACCTCAAGAATTTTCTTTCCTTAAAACCCATCCTTTTCTCTTCTTTCTTTCTCTGCATCCTTGGGCTTGCTTTCAGGACTGAATTCCAAGGAGTGCTGGTGAGGGAAGCTATTTTCTTTGAAGATTGATCCCTCTTATTACCTTTTCCTTTTCCCTGGTCAGTTTAAGTAAAGTTAGCTTGCCATTGAGAGGAGCTGTAGTTTTTAGAGTGTTTATATTTTAAATAATTCTCCTTGAAAATTTCATTATACATGGTGTTCTAGTCTAAAAAAATTCCAATAAGGTCTTGAAGAGTTTCTTTGGAACCATCATACCCTGAAAGATGATCCAGGAGTGACAAGGGCAGGCATTGAAAAAAATGGAAGTAGAATTCTCTATCAAAACATCCAGAGACCTTTTTCATCAGGGATTGAAACTGTATGATGTGGGTTGAAGCATATCCCTAGTTCTTACTTCCCAAGTTCACAAGTCCTTTTTTGTCTTTTGAAACCTCAAATATGTTTACAAAGATTTTATTCAGCTGCTTTGTGAAATTATACCAAGCTTTGAGGATAATGAAAGTCTTGTGGTTTGAGAGGTGAGCCATGTAGGGTGGGATGCAAAAACTTGCATCTACAGGAAGGTAGGATGTTTCAAGAATCAATTGCCTTTGCTCCACTTTAAAGGTTCCTTCATTTTTCAGAAATTTTATTTAACAAGCATGGTGAAAGAGTCAAAGATTGGTGGGTTTATTGCCTTCAAAATGTTTGGGAAGATTCATCAAAGGATTTCCAAAGGTTTCAGAGTGGGAATTACTTGCGTTTGGAGGTTGGGAAATTTTTTCCATAGCTGAGATCATGGTTTCTAGAAAACATAGGGGTGTATAATTCACAGTGTGTGGTTAAGTTTGTGGTTGTGTTTGTGTTACAGGAATTGCAGTAGAAGATGATGGTTTAGGAGCTTATTCCTGGATTACAAAAGCAGGAGAATGGATATTAATTATGATCCTGGAATAAAAAACTAAGCCTTCAATATTTTCCTCATCTATTCTTTCAGGAATAGGAATTATTCTGGTATCATACAATGGGGAATCTAGCACATAGCCTTGGGGATATTTACCAGTTACAAAATTATAAAAAGTTCTGAAAACAGGAGGAGCTGGGGGAAGACAGGCTCTAGGAGGAACCACAGGAAGAATACTATTTCCCATGGGATTGGTGGAAGCTGGCTGTCATAAAAACAACTTGACTCTCCATACTCAATCTCCTCAGCCATTCTCAACACTCAGTACAACTAACCTTCTACCCCTGGATCTACAAGCTGCGCCTCCTGAACTATCTCCCTGCATTCCCTGCAGGTCCTAGAAAATCTCCCAGGCTCTCCCTATCTCTCTCTATGGTTTGTTTTATCCTCCATATCTCCTTCAGGTATTAGAATTACATACATATTACATACTTTATATCCATAGTAAATACTCCTGGCTGGGAAGCCCATAATTCTAGCTCAGTACATGCCACATCTTCTTGGAAAGGCCCATCACCCAAACTGTTAAGCCACTTACTGCAGCCCATCAGGCCAACATGTAATTCCATGGGGCATCCCAGCCCCTGAACCAGTCATCTCCTGCTCAAGGCCTCCTCTCATCTCTCAAATATATTTTCCCATCTTTCCTTCCTCAAATAATTCCCCCCAAGGAATTATTATACTACTTCTTATTGGTTATTCCCTTCCAATAGGTGGCATTTCATCACAAGAAAGCTAACTAGCCTACCCTTACTCATCTCACCTTCCCCTGTGGTGTTACTCTTATAGGATTCAGTCAACAAGTCTCCTTCAGAGACTTAATCTTGGATTCATCTCATTGCCATCAACCTTTTCCTTACTTAATTCCTCATCCCTTGAAATAAAACCCTCTCTATCCTGATTTCTGTGAGCATTAGTGCCTGTGCCTTCTTCCCCTTGCATGCCAGGGGCTGTTGTGACACTGGAATTGCAAGGTTGGAAAAGGTCTTCCCTTCTCTATAAGCTTGAGGAGTTGATTGATCCTGATCAGGAAAACTTATGACAGAACCTTTTCCTCTTGCTTCTCTAGTTAGCAGTGTACTTGTGATGATAGAAGTTTTTTCATGTTGGGGTGGCATGGTTTCTGATTGTGCCAGAGGGTAAGTGACCCAAAACAAGTACCCAGATAAAAAATCAAATGAAGGGATGGCCAGAATTTGAGGATAATTTGAAAGCTCAAAAGGACCAAGGTGCATTAAAACCTTGTCAAATTGACATGAAAGCTATTCAAGGATTGTTGAAGCATTTTGAAGCTGGTCAAAGGGCATCAAAACAGGTTAAATTAATTCAAAGCGGGTTGAAGGAATTCAAAGTGAGTCAAGTTTGGTCAAATTAAATCAAAGCAAATTGGATCCATCAAATTCCATCAAAGCTTGTTGAAGCTTGTCATAGTTTGTAAAATTTTGTTAAATTTTGTCAAGATTTGTCAAATTTATCAAAGAAAATGGCCAAAAAGGGGTTTATAGGGATATATATTTTTTGCAGGAGTAGCCACAAACCATTTTGCACTCCCTAGGATATGTAAATGGGCAACACAATTTTTAGGTCAAACACACACTGTTCTGCAACATGCATACACAGTGTTATCCAAAGTTTGAATATACTTGAAATTGAATGGGTTGGAGTCTTTTGAAGGTGACTAGAGACATAGAGAAGGTTTTTAATTATGGGGAAGGAATGATTATAATGTCAAAGATTCTTCTGTTGTGAAAGAGGCAATTTTCACAGTCACTAATTCTCATGAAACTCAGCAATATGGGAGACGGATTCAAATGAAAAGGATGAGCTATGGAATGAGAAAAACAATCAATGATGAAGAATTGAGAGTGATCCAAAATTAAGGCCCTGAAGAAGGTGGGTTGACTTAATCATACATGAGTAACACCAGAGGGGAATTTGAGATGATTCAACCAGGCTGGTTGGCTTTCCAGTGCTGAGATGAGACCTATTGTAGGGGAAATAACCAAGAAGAAGTAGTATACAAATTCCATGTGGGGAATTAATGCAGGGGGGAAGGAGAGGCCAGTAAATTTCAGAACTGGAGAGGAGGCCTTCAGGGATGAGTGACTGGTGCTTTTAGATGGATTTCCCATGGTATTAATTGTTGAGCTGATGGGCTGGAGCCTTTATTTTTGTAAAGGGTGACGGGCCTTACCAGGAAGTTCTGACATGTCATGATCTGGAAATCCTGGGAAAAGGTGTGGAGTATGTAATATGTATGCACTATGACTTTCTCATGTAACAATTTGGTTGAGGTGAGATATAGGGTACACAAAGCCATAGAGAGAGTGGGAAAGATCCTGGGATATAACATAAACCATGAAAGAAAGGCTGCACCTGCTGGCAGGTGTAGCACATGGGATGGTGAGTAGAACCTGTTTTGACTTTGTTTTTGTTTTAGAGTCAAACATCAAATTGATTTCTGGATTTTCCCAGAAGATTCATGCACCATATTTATGCAATGCATGAATTTAATTGAAAATCTTTACATAAAAAGAAGAATTAGTAATTTATGTATTTACTTTTAATGCCATATTTATTTTACCACTGTTAAGAAATTTGGTTCAGAGCTATGTTACATGGGATTTTTTTTTATTGGTGTCAAGCTAGAAAATTAAATTTTATCAATTATATTGAAGAAAAGGAAATTTGCTTATTATTTAAAGACTTTTTATTTTTTCCTCAATGAAGAAAGTTCATGTCAGCGGCCACCGTCAATCTGATTTGCAGACTTTTTTTTCATAAGATCAGTGGAAAAAAATTTCTGAAAACATGGGCTGGATGCCCTCAGACCCATTAAACACGCGTGGAAATGGATCAGTGGCATTAAAAATAATTTTAACTTCCTTAAAATGTATTCTTACATGCTTTTTTGAAAAAAAAATGTTTTTTTTTGTAAATTTCAGAAGGTTGAATTTTTATTTTTATTTATTTTTTCCTCTTTCTGCTTTTCTTCTCATTTTTTTATTTTCTTGAGTATCATTTGATTTTTATGATATTTTTCTTTTAAAAAAAAATGATTTTTCCTCTTTTTTCAATTTTTTTTTTTGATTTTCTTCATTTTTTTGGGTTCTTTTTTTTGTTGTTTTTGGGATTTTTTGATTATTTTTTTTGATTTTTTTGATTTTTTTTGATTTATGATTTTTTTTTTTTTGGTTTTTTTTTCACTCCTCTCCCTTTTGGAACAATGGAAAACTTGGACCAAGTCATCCACCGCATCAGAAGTTGGTTGCCGCAAGACTGACCACCAGGCAACTTGCGCTGCTGGTAAAGGAGGCATGCAGGGGAACAACTGTTGGCATGATGGACAACTTATCCTAAGTTGTCCACTGAGCCAATGGTTGCTTGCAGCAATATTGACCCCTGCGCAGCTGCACCCTCCAGTAGAGGAGGTGCATGGGGGAACAACTGTTGGAACAATGGACAACTTGAGATAAGTCATCAATTGTGCCAACAGGGAGAGGGGTGAAAAAAAATCAAAATAAAAAAATAAAAAAAAATTAGAAAAATCAAAAAATCCAAAACAATAAAAAAATTAAAGAAAAAACCAACAAAAATTTGAAAAAAAATTGAAAAAAACCAAAAACAAAATTGAAAAAATTGAAAAAAGGAAAAAAATAAATGAAAATAAATAAAAAATGAAAAAAATAAATAAAATAAAATAAACAACAAACAATAAGAACAAAATTAAATTGAATTAAATTAAATGAAAATAAAAAAACAAAAATAAAATAAAATAATCAATAATAAAAAATAAAAAATAAAAAATAATAAAAAATAAAAAATAAAAAATAAAAAATAAAAAATAAAAAATAAAAAATAAAAAATAAAAAATAAAAAATAAAAAATAAAAAATAAAAAATAAAAAATAAAAAATAAAAAATAAAAAATAAAAAATAAAAAATAAAAAATAAAAAATAAAAAATAAAAAATAAAACATAAAAAATAAAACATAAAACATAAAACATAAAACATAAAACATAAAACATAAAAAATGAAAAATAAAAAATGAAAAATGAAAAATGAAAAATAAAAAATAAAAAATAAAATAAATAAAAATAAATAAATAAAATTAAAATAAAATTAAAAAATAATAATAATAATAAATGAAAAAATGAAAAAAATGAAAAAAAAAAAATTAAAAAAATTAAAAAAAAATTAAAAATGAAAAATGAAAAATGAAAAATAAATATAAAAAAATAAATAAATAAATAAATAAAAAATAAATAAAATAAATAAATAAATAAAATAAATAAATAAATATAAATAAAAATAAAAATAAAAATAAAATAAAATAAAATAAAATAAAAAAAGGATCAAAAAGGATCAAAATGGAGAAAAATAAAAACATGATATCATAAATTCATAAAAGAGTGTAACTGAGCTCAAATGAGAATTCACCCATTTCATTTTGAGCTAACACATTAATAATTTGAAAATTCATAAAATTATCATTAAATGGAAAACAAATGACTAATAAAAAAACAATGCAATCAAGCAATGAATGATTCAACTGAAGATTCATTAAAGCATTAAAAATTTAAACAAAAACATATGTGTCAGCCTCCTGGATGCCAAGACCCTTGCTATCCTTTAGCTACCAGAGGTGATAGAGTAAAAAATAAATATATTATTTAATAAATGCAGCAAAAATCTGTAAAATATTTGGATTAAGCTTATTGCAAGGTTAAGTGGTTTGGTTATTGTTTATTGTTTTAAATCAATATGAATAAATTGATTATTAAATATTTTTATAGAGGGGCCACAATTATATTTAGGATCTTTAACACCTCTCTTCAGGGATTTCAGTATGAAAACACATAGTCCTGGTTACTTTGGACTCTTTAGTTTAAAGAATATTTTACCCAAAGATAATATGTATATAAAATACACAGTGGAGTGTCAGGGCCTTGTAGCCAAGCTACCACAACAGAGAAAGGATAATAAGACTTACTGGTATATTATTAAATCCTTTGGGTATCTGTTTGAGACGTGTACTGATGGGTTAAACCTGTATACTGGGGTTATAAGGTTGTTCAGCAGTTTTGATTGATAAAAAGAGGTTGAGGATGGATATTATTGATCAGAAATTGCCATAAATCAATTACTTATCTCTTATTAGTGCTTGATTACCTTGGCACAGTGTCTGGGTATGAATATAACTGGGTCTCTGCCCATCAATATCCTCAAAAGAGCTCTTTATTTATATCTTTTGGAGTCCCAATATTGTCCTTCTGAGGGTTGTAGGTGCTCAAAGGGACGGACACTAAGGCTAGCATGGTAACCAGGGGTAGCCTGTCATGTTTTCTTGGTGCTATAGCACGGGTATCATCTCATTCCACAGGGTATGGGAATTATTCCACTTTATAATAGACATTAGGACGTGTGAATAACACTAATCTGTCCTATTTATGTATTATTTAATTAATTATCCTTAACAAATGTTCCCAGTAATTTAATAATTATATAAATAGACATTTCTATGGACATCTTGATGTCAGGTAAGTTCTCATTATGTATTATATAACTGGAGTAAAAGTCATAATATTGATTTTACTCTTTATTTTCGAGACCCAGTTGATTTACTAAGATAATTACTTAAAAATATAAGTCATGTGAATTCATGTAAAATTTTTACATCATTAGTTTTCTTAGTATGTCGCAAAGATTTTGATGTCTAGTAATTCTCATTAAATTATATTAAAGTATTTTAATATATTTTTGGAAGTTGTCATTGTCTTATTTTCGACATTCTTGGTACTTTGAATTATATTAAATAAAAAATACGTATAAGGATGATTTATGTATTTTTATATAATATTATGTATTTTTAGACTGTCTACTATCCACGGGAACATTTATTACATATGTAGAATGTTCCCATGTAGGTTGTAGCATGTTTACGCGGTACCTGAGCCTCTCAGGTTGCCTGTCACTCTGTCATCCCGTAGTCCCGCGGATGCGTACTTGTCAGAGGCCCAGGGCTGCACACACAACCTCGATGGAGTGACAAGGCTGTATCTCAGCCGCGCGCGGGTGCATTGGCTGCCGCGGCTGTGTGTGGGAATTGTCACAAAACACATTTCCGCCCGTAACTCCTAAAATATACCCAACACCTAAATTCTGACTGAATTTTAGGTGTGAAACCTATACATGACAATGTGTGTGAAATATTTAATTGGCCAAAAAGCTCAATAATGGAGCCGTTGTGGTGAACCATTTGGGACACCTTGGGAAAAGAATTCAAAATTGTAAAAAAAAAAAAAACTATCCTTGCGCAATGCTCATCCTCATCCTCAACCCTGCGCGTCGCTCCTCACCTCATTGTTGCGCTTGGCTCATCCTCATCCTCATCCTTGGGCGATGCTCATCCTCATCCTCATCCTCAACCCTGCGCGTTGCTCCTCATCCTCATTGTTGCGCGTTGCTCATCCTCATCCTCATCCTTGCGCAACGCTCATCCTCATCCCCACGCGTTGCTCCTCATCCTCATTGTTGCGCGTCACTCATCATCCTCATCATTGCGCGTTGCTCATCCATGCCTCACCAAACCCATCCTGACCGCACCTCCAAGCGCTTGTCCAATCATTGGATCCATCAATCTCCCACCTCACTCAATCTATCAGTCGCCAATCTCAAGCCCGTCAGAATTTACTCAATTGCCTCGAGCCGTCAAATCCTGCCTGCCATCATCCTCCCATCCAATCTCACCCCAATCAAGATCAAGATGGTCTCAAAGCCTACCTCAACTCTCTCACCTTCCCCCTGGGACTCTCCCACCCCCCTTCCATCTTTGGGCGGGGGTGGAAAGGCATTGTCTACCGCCCGCGGACATCTGTGGGCGGTCTGGTTCATTTTCCTTTCCCACCCCTTCCGCCTTTGGGCGAGGGGTGGGCGATTCCGGTATTGTTGCGCGCGCCCATCCATGGACGGACGCAAGAGATGGTGAAGGGATGAGAAGGATCCCACCCCATTTAGGCAGGCAGGATTTCCACTGGCCTGCATGATCAAATTTTTCTGATAACCTGATTTTCTTTCTTTTTCCTCTCTATTTGTAGAATCCGTTGTACCTAGTCTAACAGGGTCTCCTGCAGATATAAGGAGGGGCTCTCCCCTGCCTTTTGGGAGCATGATCAGCACATCCAACATGGATCATCACATCAGATCAGCACATGGTATCCTAACATACACCACATCCTAAAATAATCAGTATCCTCTTGAAATACATCATCCGTGGGTTTTTTATTCCCCTTTATCTGAGACAAAAATTTGGGTATATCTATTATTGCCCCTTGATCCTTGAGCCTCCATACTCAAACCCTTGATCCTTCATCCTTATCACCAACCAATAGCTTTGCTGGTTGAAGAAGAATTTGACTGATTGAATTCTTGAGTGTGTGACACCACTCCTGATCCCCTTATCCAACCATACTGGTCCTGATCATCCTTTGATTATATTTCTGGAACCAGTCACGTTGGACTTAAGAGGTTTTATTAAGCTTAAAACCTGGAGTGTTAAACCTCCCTTCATCTCTTTTGAAGTTGAATTCCGCCACACTACACTTGAGTCCCTTGAGAAGTGTTGGACTATCCTTGTTTGAATCAGTTATTGTTTTGCTTCTAGAGCTTCTTCAAACAATTAGGTTTGTATTGTGCAGCCACCCACAGTTATCTGGTACCCTTCAAGCGCTTGATTGCGGAGAGTTGGGCAGGTTGATTGAGAACCTGGAGGTTGTTTGGGATTGAGTTGATCTTTCCTAAGCTCCTGCTGATGACCAGAGCTATTAGCTCGTGGGCGTTGTCACTCACAATTGCCTTGTCTTGTTGAACTCTGAAAAATTCTTGACTCCTTCTATTCAAGTTTTCCCCAACATCATCTTGCCTCAGATAGTGTTGTCTCCCAGCTACCGACTACTATAATCTTTATCCTCTTACATTTGGTTCCCCGTTTACCAGGTTGTGGACTTTGATCTTGGTTAAATTTGAATATTTTTGTAGAACTCAGGAGGGCAGCCTAAAAAAGCACCTATCCCCTCCACTGAACTGCCAATGCCCTGCGCCGTTTGGAGTCTTACACCGTAGTATTTTGGTTTTTCTTTCCTTAATTATCTGAAAATATAAGGAGTTGGATTTCAAGGGTGGGGTCAGTGAGTGACCCTACCTAATTTTGGGTGGAAAATCCATTTCTGATATAATATTTATGGTTTCCCTACTCCTTCTTATGTTAATTGTATTATTATTATTTTTATGTTATTTTTGTTACTTTTGCAGCTTGCTCTGCAATAGTAGCAAGCTGACATTCCCCCACTCCAAGATATGGCCACATCTGAAAAAAATCTGGAGGAAGTTGGGAGAAAAAATGAACTGCATATGTGCTTCAATTCCTTTTGCTTTCTCTTTTTTTTTGAGATGTATTGGTCCATCATGGAATATTATTTTCTGGTAACCAGTCATCTTTGTCTGCAGATTCTCCTTTGTATCTTACTAAGTTTAGTCTGATATCTTTTCCTTGTACTCTTTCTTTCTTATCTCTCAATATCATGCTGACTTTCCCTTTTTCTTTTAAAGGGTCAGGTTCTATTGGGATTATTGCTGGAGGGAGGTTGCTGCCTTCTCTTGTTTTAAAGTGTTTGACTAGGCTAACAGGAAATACCAGATGTTTTCTTGATAATTCTTCACTCAAGATTGCTTCCACAGCATTTTTGCCATGCATCTTCTTGAAAACAAATGGTCCAACAAAGGCTGGTTTAAGTTTTCTGTTGCCTTCCAGGTTTTTGAAATTAGTTGTAGATATCAAGATCTGGTCTCCTATCTTAAATTCAGGTTCTTTATGGGATTTGTCCCATCTTTGTTTGTTGTATTCAACAGCTTCTTCTACACATTTCTGAGCATGATTATTTGCCAGATCTATCATCTTCTTAAATTCAAGAGATGTTGGATGTATAGTGGCTAAGTTATAGTTCAAGTTATTCCTAGGGAGTTTTGGAATCCATCCTCTTTCTAGTATGTAGGGAGCTTCTTTTGGTAGTAGAATGTTTACTGCTGTTATGAGCCATTTCTAGGGCTGGGAGTAGGCTTACCCAATCATGGCAATAACCACCTGAGTTTTTTTATTCTAGACCAAAGCTAAAGAACCTCCTTAGCATATCTTCTAGGGTCTGTATCATCCTTTCAGCTAATCCATCAGTTTGGGGATGGTATGCTGTAGAAAATGCTAGAGTAGTACCCAGTATATCATGTAGATTCCTCCAAAACTCAGATGTGAATTTGGGGTCAATGTCACTGATTATAATCTTGGGTATACACACATTAGCTATAATCCTATTCCAGAATAGTAAGGCTACATCCATGGCACTATCTTCCTTGTGGTTAGGTAAAAATTTTGCCTTTTTGGAATATCTGTCAACTATAACTAGGACAGAGTTATATGAATGAGTACCTCCAGGGGGGAGGCCGGTGACAAAATCCATATTGATGATTTCCCATCTGGTTGTAGGTTCAGATATTTTCTGTAAGAGTCCAAACCTTTTTCCAGTAGTTTAATTAGATTTCTGGCAGGTATCACAGCTAGTAACATATTCAGTAGTGACTTCTTTCCAGTCTATCCACCAGGCAGTTTTTTTCACTTTCTATAAGGTTCTTTCTGTGGATAAATGTCCTGATGAACAGTTGTCATGGCATTCCTGGAGTATATGTTGTATATGCTCTTTGTTGCTTAGTACTAATACGCTGGAATGTGGGTGTCTATAGTAAAGGAGACCATCCCAAAAGGTAAACCTTCCTGCTTTATAGGGTTTAAGTAGTGAAGCAGGCAGGCTATTTATCAAATCTGCTTCTGGGGATTCACATTCCATAATGGTAATCAGCAGCTTGATTTCAGGACAGTAGCTATCCCTTACTAGGTTGAAGAAATCAGTGTCTAATTCACATAAGTGGATCCCCATTATTGGAGCACTTAATGCAAAAAGATTGATGTCCAGGATAGCAAAGAGATCTTGATCTTCAGGGTCATATGCTGGATTTTTAGAGTCATTATGCAAAGCATTCCTACTTAGACTATCAGCATTTTGATGTTTAGCTCCAGCTTTATGTACTATATTCATCTGTCCTCTATACTGTTGTATAGCAATTTGCCACCTGAGCATATGTCTGCTGGGAGTTTTCATGTTCATGAGAGTTCTTACAGCATTGCAGTCTGTCATTACTTGAAAATTGGTTCCTTCTAAGTAATAGTGTAGCTTCTCTAAAGCCCATACTAGTGCCAAACATTCCAACTGACTGGCCCCATATCTCTTTTCTGTATCTTTGATCTGTCTAGATATGAAGAGTATGGGTTTTTCTACTGGTTTGTCTTCTTCTATCCTTTCCTGATTTATAGCAGCTCCTAGCCCTTCCATGCAAGCTTCAATGTATAGTTTGAAGGGCTTAGAGTAATCTGTTTGGATAAGTAGAGGAGTAGAGGTCATAGCTATTTTTAATTCCTCATAGTTCTTTAGTCTCTCATGAGTCATTTCAAATAGTGTGTTGTTGTTGCATACTTCATACAGACTTTTAGTTAGCAAAGCAAAATTTGGTATGTATTGTCTTTAATAACTGCAGAAACTGATGAAAGACAGTAATTCTGTCTTGTTTTGAGGCATAGGTCTATTCATGACAGCAGCTATCTTATTTTGATCAGCAGCTAGAGTTAGGCCAAAGACTATATGTCCTAAGGCTTTCAATTCTCCAAAGCCAAAGTTGCATTTCTTCATGGAAACCTTTAGTCCTGCTCTGGAGATTGTCTGGAGTACTAATCTTACTTGGTTAATATGAGTATCCCAGTCATCAGAGTATATGATAACATCATCTATGTATACCATCATCCATCCTTGTTTGATGCAAGTACCTAGAACTGAATCCATAGGTCTTTTGAAGTGTGATGGAGCATTCTTTATACCAAAGGGCATCCTAAGATATTCATATATTCCCAAATGACAGATTATTCTCATAAACTTCCTGCTTTCAGGGCTTATTGGTATCTGGTGGAAGCCTTTAAGCATATCCATAGTGGTGATGCACTTAGCCTTGGAAAAGTTATGCATAGCATGATCAATCCGGGGTATAGGATAATAATCTGCTTGAGTGTAATTGATGAGCATTCTGAAGTCTCCTACCATTCTTGACATGTCATTATGCCAAGCTATGATTACAGGTGTGGTCACATCTACCTGTTCATTATGTCATACTTTCCTTAATACTTGTAAGTCTATCAGTTCTTGGATTTGTTCCTCAAGAGCTTTTCTAGACTTAGGGCTAGATGGATAGGCTGGCCTTCTTAAGTTAGGAGGATAAGCAGGCTTGATGGTCAATGTCAATACCATATCATGTCCTTTAAAATCACCAATGGGATGATCTTTAGTACAAAAAGCATTCTGTTTCTCAAAGCATACTTTCAATATTTCTTTCTTCTGTTCCTCAGCAAGCTTTATATTCAGAGCTGCTTGAGAGAAATATTCTTGTTCAAAGTCTTCTAAATGCTTTTGATAAGTAGAGGAGGGGAAGTTAGACTGAATGGTGAATATCTTAAACTTCTTTTGCAATGACCTCCTACTGTGAATTATCTTCCTTTACTCTGGAACACATCTATACCATATAGACATAAGGCATCATTACCCAGTATCAGGTAGTCACATAGTCCGTTGAGCAATAATACAAATTCCACTTGTATTCTCAAAGATCCTTTAGTATGAGGTAGTATTATAGGAGCAGTCCATACTCCAATAGCATTCATGGTAGAGTTGCAAGAGCTGAACCTGGCTTTTGGGAAAGGCAAAAGGTGTTCTTTCCATTAGGGGTCCCATTTGTTTATGAATTCAGCACAGACACATGAGCAAAAGGCTCCACTATCCAGTAATAACCTTATAGGTCTTTTTTTATACAATCCTGTTGCATAACAAGTTTGACCAGTGGTATAACTTTTCCCACTCATAGGTTTAACTGTTAATGGTTTGACATCCATAATATGTCTAGGAATTATAGTAGGATCCCATTGTTGGGGCAGGCTAGAATCCCCATGGATGTTATTGATCTCTGCAGAAGTACCTATATCTCCTTCTATCACATTAACAGGGTTGGTCAGGATCAATTCACATTCAGAAAGAGATCCTTCAGTATCAGCTATATCTTCATAGTTCTGATTCTCTTCAACCTCCTGTTCTCCTTCCAAGACTGCTATCTTCCTTTTTGGTAATGGGTAGTCTTGTCTCATATGCCCAGTCTTGTTACAATCCAAACAAGTTGCCGGCATCCTCTCTTTATCCCTATTCTCATTAGGTTTCTTATTATCAGAGGCATTTATGAGAGGAGGTTGTTCTCTGGCTTTTTTGATGTTATAGTTCTCTTTGGGTCTGGAAGGGGCTTTCTTGTCTAACCCATTCATGTCTATTACTTCTTCTAGCACATTGATTAGAGTGGGCAAGTCCACATCCATACTCATCCTACATCTTACACTATGGTTAAGATTGCCAGGACACTGGTTGAGGAGTCTTTCATTTACTTCCTCTTTATCGGCATCTGGATAGAAGCAATCCAACCTTTTCTTCTGTTCCAAGCACCATTTGTGAGGTTTATCCTTGGAGGGGTCAAATTAGGAATTTTCAAAATTTTTCATCATTTTCCTTTTTCACATTCTAGAACCAAATTGTTCTTTAATCAGAAGTTTCCAAGAATTCCATGGTAAGGATCCTACTTCTTCTCTCTTACTGATAAACCAGTCCAATGCTACTCCTTCAAATAGCCTGGGTAGCCTGACTACAGCTATAGCTTCTGGTAGGTCATAATAGTTAATGGTGTAGTCAATAAATTTAATAAAATTTATATGATTATATTCTCCTTCACTGGAGAACTTGGGCCATTCAGAAATAGGGGTTAACAGTTTGAGTGCTTGCTCCATTTCAGGAGTAGGACTAGGCCTAAAGGTGTCACTCCTATGCATTCCTAATAAGGGTGGTGCATAAGGAGTAGTGGTTTGTCTGGGAGGTTTTGGTTCCTCTGTAGTACTCCCCAAGGGGTTGGTCAGACAGACTTTCAAGTATTTAAGATAATTTTTGATCAGATTAAGTTGCAGGTCCACTTTGTTATTAAACAAATCCAATTTTTCACTAAGGGATAGAATAGAGCTGTTAGTGATGGTTGCCAATTCTTCTTTTAAGGGGTGGAAAGACATAATAAAATCTTCTTGGATTCCTGATAACATATTCTCAATTGTTTGAGTCTTTTTGATCCTACCTTGATTAATTGTCTCCAATAACTGCTCTGTGTTTTCTTTAATCTCTTCCATTCCTACAGTCTTTGTTTGGTTATTAATCAATTTGGCTACTACTGAGGTTAGTTTATCCATTTGGGTGTAAACCCCGTTCAAAGTTTCACAAAAAATTTTGAAATTATGACGCATATCATTAGAAAAGGAAGTAATTACATCAGAGGTTTGTTTGGGCTCAGAATTAGAGGCTAATTGTTGTAAACCTTTTTCCACTTTTGAGATAGGGATATTATCTGGTCCCAGTCTTTCTTTCCCTTTGGCTTGGGATGGGAAGAAGATCTCTTCTTTCCTGATCCTTTGCCTTTCAGTTGAGCTAATTGATCTCAAGGATTCCACTTTTCTACGTAGGATTCTACCTCTTTCCTTGGAATCATTTTCTGAAGAGCTATCTGGGTGGCTTTTGCCTGGGAGATTATCTTTTTCATAGATACCATGTCCTCCTTGGCTTGGGCTTCTTTGAATTCTTCCCAATATTTCACGTGCTCTTTGACTAAGTCTTTGATCCTGGCCTCCTTGGCCAGATTCTGCTGGGTTGGATCCAGGGAATCTTTTTGTAAAGGAGGGTGGCTTGATTCTGCTACTTTCTCCAGCTCTAGGTTGGTAGAGGGCAGAAGTGATTGGTGCTGCTCCTTGTCCATCAACATTTGATTCATGGGTTCTAGTCCCTTCATGGTTGTCCTTACTGGTGGTCTCACAGTTACTGAGAGCTGTTGGCAAAGATCCATAGGAGGGAATTCTTCCTGAGGCTCTTGTGTTACGTCTATTCATTTTCAGAATAATATGTTTATAAGTATTTTACAGAAAAAATCCATAAAAATAAGTTTTATTTCAAAAATCCCTTAAATTGATGTTCAAAGGTACCAAGACCTTATTGGGGTTAAATTGATCCTTAGTAGGTAATCCTATGGGGTCTTGGTGTGTTCCAATGAGGTCTTCACCTGCCCAATCAATATTTTCAGGCCGTCCAGAGATGTCTGGGACTTCCTGATCCAATAGATCAACTTCAGTGGCAGTGGTTTCTGGTACAGGAGGGTTCACTGATAAAAAATTGTATTTTATTGGTTTAATAAAATATATTAATATTATTTTCTTTGAAAATAATATGGTAATGCAAGTTGTGTACTTACTTTTATATTTCAAAAAGTAATTTATACGGTATTTTTTGCCAAGCTTTATGTTTCCTTAATAGAGCCTGAAAGTTGATACGCCTTTCAATATCTTCTTGTTCAAGGAGTTTATCTAAGTGTTTACGTGCAGAAGAGATATTAAGTTGCACAGCTTGAGTTAAAGCTTTCCAACCATTAGGTTTATAATTTTTAATATATTCTTCTTTTCTTATCTTGAAAAGATTTAAATAATAGATTATTAATTCTGCATTGGTTTTTAAATCCACTGCAAAAGAATTTAATAATAAATCACGGTTATAAAGTCAGATAAATTTATCTTTGATTTTATTTTTTCATGAAAATGTCTGGTCCAAGGTGTTAAATATAATAAAATGGAATATTTCCTGACCAGACCCCCAATTGTCAGCCTCCTGGATGCCAAGACCCTTGCTATCCTTTAGCTACCAGAGGTGATAGAGTCAATAATAAATATATTATTTAATAAATGCAGCAAAAATCCGTAGAATATTTGGATTAAGCTTATTGCAAGGTTAAGTGGTTTGGTTATTGTTTATTGTTTTAAATCAATATGAATAAATTGATTATTAAATATTTTTATAGAGGGGCTACAATTATATTTAGGATCTTTAACACCTCTCTTCAGGGATTTCAGTATGAAAACACATAGTCCTGGTTACTTTGGACTCTTTAGTTTAAAGAATATTTTACCCAAAGATAATATGTATATAAAATACACAATGGAGTGGCAGGGCCTTGTAGCCAAGCTAGCACAACAGAGAAAGGATAATAAGACTCACTGGTATATTATTAAATCCTTTGGGTATCTGTTTGGGACGTGTGCTGATGGATTAAACCTGTATACTGGGGCTATAAGGTTGTTCAGCAGTTTTAATTGATAAAAAAAGAGGTTTGAGGACGGATATTACTGATCAGAAATTGCCATAAATCACTTACTTATCTCTTATAAGTATTTGATTACCTTGGCATGGCATCTGGATATGAATATAACTGGGTCTCTGCCCATCAATATCCTCAAAAGAGCTCTTTATTTATAGCTTTTGGAGTCCCAATATTGTCCTTCTGAGGGTTGTATGTGCTCAAAAGGACGGACACTAAGGCTAGCAGTGTAACCAGAGGTAGCCTGTCATGTGTTCTTGGTGCTATAGCACGGGTATCATCTAATTCCACAGGGTATGGGAATTATTCCACCTTATAATAGACATTAGGACGTGTGAATAACACTAATCTGTCCTATTTATGTATTATTTAATTAATTATCCTTGGTAAATGTTCCCAGTAAATCAATAATTAACATAATAGACATTTCTACGGACATCTTGATGTCAGGTAAGTTCTCATTATGTATTATATAACTGGAGTAAAAGTCATAATATTGATTTAACTCTTTATTTTCGAGTTCCAGTTGATTTACTAAGAAAATTACTTAAAAATATAAGTCATGTGAATTCATGTGATATTTTTACATCATTAGTTTCCTTAGTATGTCACAAAGATATTGATGTCTAGCAAACTTCATAAAAGTATATTAAAGTATTTTAATATATTTTTAGAAGTCGTCATTGTCTTATTTTTGACATTCTTGGTACTTTGAATTATATTAAATAAAAAAAATAGGTATAAGGGTTATTTATGTATTTTTATATAATATTATGTATTTTTAGACTGTCTACTATCCACGGGAACATTTATTACATATGTAGAATGTTCCCGTGTAGGTTGTAGCATGTTTACGTGGTACCTGAGCCTCTCAGGCGGCCTGTCACTCTGTCAACCCATAGTCCCGCGGCTGTGTACTTGTCAGAGGCCTGGGGCTGCATACACGACCTCGAGGGAGTGACAGGGCTGTATCTCAGCCGCGCGTGGGTGCATTGGCTGCCGTGGCTGCATGCAGGAATTGTGACAAAACACATTTCTGCCCTCAACTCCTAAAATATACACAACACCTCAATTCTGACTGAATTTTAGGTTTGAAACCTATACATGATCATGTGTGTGAACAATTTAATTGGCCAAAAAGCTCAAGAATTGGAGCCCTAGTATTTTGGTTTTTATTTCCTTAATGATTTAAAAATAAAAGGAGTTGGATTTCAAGGGTGGGGTCAGTGAGTGACCCTACCTAATTTTGGGTGGAAAATCCATTTCTGTAAAAAAATTTTTGATGGTTTTCCTACTCCTTCTTAGGTTCATTGTATTATTATTATTTTTATGTAATTTTTTGTTACTTTTTCAGCTTGCTCTGAAATAGTAGCAAGCTGACACCACCTGCCATGTTCACTGCCAGAGGCCTTGGGAGGGGAATTTGGCAAAGAATGGGGGGTATCTGTAACATAAAAAGTTGACAAATTTGACAAGCTGGATGTATGGGAACCAGTCAAGCCACACCCGGGGATCAAGGTGCTTGGAATGGGTTGGGTTCTTGCCAACAAACTTGACCAAGATGGCCAACTGATCAAACACCAATCTTGGCTTGTCATTAAAGGCTTTCATCAACAGATGGGCAAAGATGTCCATGAAACATATGCACCAACAGCTAGCCTGAATGTCCTTTGTGTTCTTATCCTCGATGGCAGTGAATATGGACCTACCCATGACAAGGTTTGATATAAGCTCTGCCTACCTCTGTAGCCCAATCAGTGAAGAACTTTACGCTCAGCCCCCAACCGAGATCCAACTGGAGTGGAAAGGCCTTCTCATGTGGTTAAAAAAAAAGGCAATATATGGCACCAAGCAGTTGGCTAGGTGCTGTTGGAAATTTTTTGACCAGATGATGTTGGAACTTGGATTTGTTGTGCAAGAGCTGGAACCTTGTATCAACTTGTTGAAGAAGGGTGGTGATTTTGTTGTTGTTTTGATCCAGGTGGATGATGGATTTGTTGTAGGTTCATCTTCACAGCTATTGGCACTACTCAAACAAGGAATGGAACACAAATTCAAGTTGAAATGGAAATCAGCACCAAAGAAAATTGTTGGTATTGGCTTGTTGCGGTCATCTGACTCGGTTTCTTTGTCTCAATGGGTATTAGTGAACCAAATTTTATCTGACTAAAATTGTGAGGCACACCCAAAGAGAAGGGGGATGCCAGAGTTCCCCCTAGAAATTAACAAAGGGGAACCAGTAGAAACTGATAAGTTCAAGCACTTCATCAGTTCCTTGATGTACTTGGTGGCCAGGACCAGACTGGATCTCTCTTACCTGGTGAATCTCCTGTCCCGATATGCAAACTGTCCATCTGCTGCCCAATGGGAAGCATTAGACAGGCTCATTGGGTTTGTCAAGCACACAAGGGATCTAGGGCTTCATCTAAAGAAAGGCCAACCAGGTCTTGAACTTTAGAGCAATGCAAACTGGGGGGGGGTGAGCACAAGAGGTCCACATCTGGTCACCTGATCAAAAAACCATGGTAACCCTGTGGCATGGGGGTCAAAGAGACAACAAATTGTTGCCCTCTCAACTTGTGCCATGGAATATGTGGCACTTTCCAATGGGACCCAACAGCTTGCCTATCTCCAGAATATCATAGCAGTGATAGAACAACCTCAGATGTCAATCATGTGCAATAATGAGGCTGCCATGCTGATTGCAGGCAACAACTCATCAAAGAAGCAAACCAGATATCTCTCAAGGGTGTTTTACTTTGTGAACCACTTTGTACAACAACACAACGTGACACTGAAGTGGACCAGCACTCATGACCAGCTTGCCAACGTACTAACCAAGTGCCTAGGCCCCAACAAAATTGCCCTGGAACTCAGTAACTTACGGCTCGAGGCAGTACAATTTGTAAAACACGTGGGGGGGGGGTGTAATGAACCATACAGACATGTTTTACAAATTGCATAAACCCATATCCACAGTTAAGAAGATATTATAGATCATAGACATAATTAGTCAATTAGGCTACTAAAGGAAACTCATCATGTATATAATCTAGCTCAACCCGCCAACTTGAGCAAACTCTTCCTCATCTGAGTTTGAATCCAAAACCGGTGGTGGGTTAAGTTAATACTGTGACATCCCGATTCGGGCAGATCCCAAACCAAATCCAACACAACAAAATGAACCGGCACCCAGGACCAAGAGGCTGACTTGACTTGCTCACAAAAATCCCTGGGGCCAAACAAAGTTGGCCCGGCGGTTACCAACCTGAACCTGAAGGTGGTACGATTTGCAAAGCGTGTGTGTGTGTGTGGGGGGGGGGGGGGGGGGGGGGAGATGTAACGATATACAGTTACAGGGTTTGCAAATGGCATAAATGCATACCCACGATTAGGTACTTATACTAGATTATCAACTTAAGTTAGTGATGATGCTACTAAACCAAATTCATCAGGTTTATAATCTAGTATCACCCGATACTCTCAAGTGACTTTTTAATCATCAGAGTTTGATTCAAACTTGGGAGTCGGTTAAGGTTATTTCGTGATGGGATTTGGGATCTGGGCGGATGTCCTAAGTACAACAGGAGGAACGGCTCGGGTGAGAGAAAGTATGAAGTCAGGGTACGAGGATAGTAGGATAGATGCCGTGAGAAGGTTCAAGGGTCTAGAGAAGCCGAGCTAGGTAACGTGAGAGGAGAGGGGGACCGGACCGGGTACGGAATCGTTCCGAGTAAGAGACCAGACTGGTATCCAGGAGGATGAGATCGGGAGTCACGAGTCTGGGGGTGGGGGGTGTCGGCGGAAGCTGATCGAAGAAGTACCGGAGCCGTACTCGGATCTGAATGAGATGCGCAGTTGGATGGGGAGGAAGAGTCAGCGGGCCGAGCGTTGGAAGTGGCTGTCGATCGAACTTGGTAGTTCGAGCATCGAGTGTGATGATGAGAGTGGGGGGAAGATGGCAAGGAGGCTGACCACCAAAGCTCCAAGCCACCACCCCCCCCCCCCCCCACCACCACCACCACCTTCACACCCTCAACACTTATGCCCGCCCCCGCCCGCCGATCGCACCTCTCAGCCAAGCGCCTCCGATTCCTTCAACCCCCCCCCCCCCCCCCCCCCACGATGATCATTCCTCACCGCTCAACGGACGGTGCCCGATCGACCATCACACTCAAAGCTCCCACTGACCGCTTTCTGTCGACGGTCTTCCGACTCTCGTAGCCCAGAAACGTTTCACTTGAAAAAAAAAAAAAAAAAAAAAAAAAGGCCGCGCCACTGTTGCCACCTGCAAATGGTGCGCGCAGGGCGGGGGAAACATGGCGCCATTTGACCCACCATGTTCTCCAACCTGTCGCCGCCAGCCCTACGAGTCTAGTACATGTATAGTTCTTCCTGGCCGTGCCGGTTGACCGATGTCCATCATGCGCGTGCCTGAGTCCTCCACACCGGACGGGCGAAACGCGTGCCACCCACGAATTCGGGGGTATATACATACACTAGTACCTACGTACGAAGATCTAAACTCTGATCATCCTCGACGATCGATGGATGAATCGACCAAAAAAAAGAAAAGAAAAGAAAAGAAAAGCATCCTCTTCTGAACTTTGATGGAATGAGCAGAGGGAGTACAGGGTAAAGAGAGCTTCGGAAGCCAGTAAGGGATCTGTAGCCATCCATTACCAGGACACCGGCGAGTAAGAGCTGAGCGGTACAAGAAAAAAAAAAAAAAAAAGGAAAAGATGATGATGACACTATAAATAACCGTACAGACTTGAGACTTAGACTAGGGTGAGAGGAGAGGGACATAGAAGGTATCAGGATCAGTTTTTTTTTTTTTTTTTTGGTTTTTGGTTTTGGAGGGCGAGGAGCGATACGTAGAGTCGATGATTTGGTGCGGCGGTAGGATGAGAGGGCTAGGGTGTGAAGATATCTATGATCCAGCAGGCCCTCCGAGACCTCGAGTCAAACAGCCGATTGCCGTCGTCCTCCTCGTCGTAGTCCTCGTCGTGGCTGTTGTTGTTGTTGTTGTTGTTGTTGTTGTTGGGTGTGATCCAGACTCTCGAGGGTTTTTTTTTGAGGTTGGAAGAATCGATCGAGTTTGAGTTGACCTTTCGAGTCGATACCTTAACCGAGAGGATGAGGGGGCAGGACCATATGATTGATTAGATGGTCGTCTAACCCCAAACGTGAATGATCATGAAGGCAGATGGGTAGACCAAGACAAACCAACCTTTGATGATCAAGAACGACTCTTGGTTTAAGAAATCTAGACCGATCGCTAATCGACAGATCGCGTTCTTTAACCTGATTCGATCGGCTTGATGCTGAGGTGACGTTTGATGCTCTGAGCAAGGAGAAGGACGGTGGGATCCCGAGGAAGGATAAGTCGAATTAAGAAACCATTCCTTCATTTGTTTTTTCGTTCCACACCCCTTTAATAATAGGACAGATATAGATAGAGACGAGAAGGAGAGAGAACGACTCAACTGATCGAGCGGTCCAAAGACTCAAGACTCAGTTGGATCAATCGAATCCAAACGTTACCCGAGGCGGTCGTCGTGGGTGCCGTGGTGATGAGATGAGGATGAGGACCGGGAAGTGGGTTAGGGGTAGTAGATTGAGTAGTACCGCTGGGGCCGGAGCTCGTGACGAGATGTGGATGATAACCGGACGTCTTGATTTGATCTCGATACTTGGGGTCGACGATGTAGTCCCAAAGACCCGTGAGGATGATCTGAAAACATTCAATCATCGCCTTGAACTGAGTCTCGTTGATCTCATTGTGTTCTTCGATCCGGTCCAAAAATCTTCGAAACCCACTTCGAAATGGACTCGTCATCATACTCCTCCTGCGATCCCCATCGGTCGTCGAACCGACTCTCTTCCTGGATGTTGGCACCATCTCTTCTCCTTCACCAGCCGGACCAGCCTCTTCGTCGCGATCAGCCTGGTCATCATGAGTTGCTTCTTCACCTTCTCCCGTCCGTCGTTGATGTTCGATGAATTTCTCGTGAGGGCGTCTGGACACTTCCCGGATCGAGTTATAGATCTCTTTGGCGGGAGGAGATGCAGTAAACCCGTTGGAAATCTTGAGGCCAGAGAGACAGAGGGAAAGGTAAGGCCCAAGATCCAAGATCAGCATCGATCCGAGTTTTTCAGATTCCCAAAGGGACGAGCACTAGCATGATGATGATGATGATGATGATGATGATGATGATGATGATGATGATGATGATGATGATGATGATGATGATGATGATGATGATGATGATGATGATGATGATGATTGATGATGATGATGATGATGATGATGATGATGATGATGATGATGATGATGATGATGATGATGAGAGAGAGAGAGAGAGAGAGAGAGAGAGAGACAGACATGATGTAACCATCGAGCCAACTTGTAGAGGACTAGATCGTTTTGGAACAGCAAAGAATGTTTGGGATCATGCTGGTCGAGATGATCATCCTCACGGAAGACGGCGAGATCCAAGAGCCCGATCGAGACGAATTTTCGGAATGGGAATTCGGACGGGATCAATCGAAGTAGTTCGAGTTGATTCGACCAAGTCTGCAGAGAGATTCCGACCTTGAGGACTTCGACCATCAATCGGATCCTATGATCCTTCTTCTTCTCATCCTCCTCTTTTCGCTCGATGGATGAAGATGATGTTAAAGGGGTCATCGAGCGTAAGATCTGCCTCAGCATTCCAACTACCTCCATCCTCAAATCACTCGACCTGGGTTCAAGTCCTAATCGTAATCCGATCGCAAACGCCCAAGTTCGACTGACATCTCACGCAGGTCAATCCGCAAATCTAACAGATTCATAGATGGAAAGATGATGAACTTACCTAGGATCGTCGAGGCAGGAAGAATCAGAGAGGATGGAGACGAGCTTGAAGACGAGAGGGATTCTCAGAATCGAAGCTTTGAGATCGAAAGATTCGATTCGAGCCTGTGGACGATCTTGACGATCTCCATAGACCACGTGATTCTCGAGCCCAAGTTGAACGAAGCAAGACTTGAGCCGATCGGACCAGAACGACTGATGAGCGGCGACCAAGAGCTGAAGCTGAGGGAAGGAGTCGTGGGGATGATGAGGTAGGCATCGAGAGAGGATCGATCGGATCAATGAGATCGATACTTGAGCGACTTGGATCGGGAATTGAGAATCGATGATAGGCTTGAGCAAGATCCCCAAGATCGCCTGTTGGGTGATCTGGAGAGTTTTCCATCGCTCGTCCGTCTTCTTCTCGTTGAGATCAGGTTGGATGATTAGTTGATCTGGAATGATATCAACCAGATCGAGGCACAACCCGGTGGGATGCTGGATAGAATCTAATTAAGGAGTCGATGACCAGATAGCGATGATCATTGAGGCATTCGATAGCATGAATTAGTGAGACGACTGTGATTCGTCGGAAAGATTAGAGCGTGATGGGATAGCGTACATACAGTTTAAGTTGTCGATCAACTCGTGAACGAAATCGATCACTTGGGGATGCTTCGAAACACCTTTTAGGGAAAGGTAATCGATCGAAAGACGGATGGGGGAGGTTAAGATGGTAGTAGGAGGCTCGGGCTTGATGGATCGATCGATAAAGACCATTCGGAGATGAACGCCTCGGTTAAGATCCGCCTGTTGACTCGCGAGGAGGTCATCCATCAACAGTTTTTGAATCCGAGGGGCTGATGGCTGGGTTGAATTGAGCGACGAAAGTGAAGGATTGGGTTGATGGGAGGTTTCAAGTCGATCGACCATTTCCTTGGAGAGGGAGAGATGGGGGGCAGCTTGGAGGATCGCAGGATCGCAGATTTCGATCTCATCGTTCATGGATCCGATCGGGATCTCGACGAGATCTTGACCAGTAGGATTCGATGGATTCGAGTTTGACTTGTTCGATCTTGGCTTGTCAGCCAGTTTGAGTCTCGAAGGTGACGTTTCGAGTTTTTTCCGGTTGGGATGCGACGATTCGTTGGGGATCGGAGGATCGTCTACTTGGACCGAGTCGATCGTCAACCGATCCGGTAATTCCCCTAAACCGAGCGAGGCGACCTCTTGACGTTTGCGTTTGAGGATCTCCCGTTGAGCGGATCGTTTCTGGTGATCTCTTAGGATGTTGATCATGGAGAATTGATGGGGTAGGAGGGGTGTTGAGATGGAGGCAGATTTGGGGAGGTTATCATCGATCGAAGGTGGAGTGGGTTTAGGTACGGATCGGGTAGTCGACCGAGTGGATGGGATGACTGAATGATTTAAGAGAGGGGTGGGATTGATCTTGGAAGGAGGTTGGTGAGATGCGGATGGACTGGATGGTAATGGATGGAGGTTGAGGTGATCGGTTGGATGATGAAGGGTAGATGAAGAACTGAGAGGGTTTGGAAATCGATTGGAGGGATGAGACTTGGATGGGTATTCGATCGAGTTGGGAAGATTGGAAGATAGGATGGTATTCGAAGTAGGTGGGGGATGATTTCGAAACCTTTTGGGGTCGATGGTCGATTTCCTTCGAGTCGGTTGAATTGGACTGAGCAGGGTTGGATCCAGTTTATCGTCGATCCAAGTCTTTGGTTTGAATCGAGGCATGATGATCGATCTCGTTTAGGATCGTTGGTCTTCCGATGCAAGATGGGTAGGATTCTAAGGATGAGATGAATTGGATGGATGGATGGAGAGGAGAGGAGAGGAGGAGGGTTGAAGTTGAAGTTGATATTAGCTTCCTGGTGGTTCTCTCCTTGACGACGCCTCGAGTCGATGACGGATGACTGAAGAAGTTGTTTTTTGGATGGTGTGAAGGTGATCATGGTTTGACTGATGAACTTGGATTCGATCCTGATTCTTCCCGCTCAGATCCTTCGGTCGATAATGGACTCAGTTGTGAAGTTGAGGTGGATCTGGGAGTACTTGGAATACAAAGCGAACAAGGTTGGTTGGTCACTCCTCAAACCTATAGCAATCAGCAGGAGCATTCATTGACTCAATCACCCAACTCACGATCGACTTGAATCATCATGGCTGATTGCCTTTAGATCTTCAACTGCCCCCCTCCCACTTGACTAGCATCAACCAACTCGTCCTCCTCCTCCTCCTCATGAATTGCCATGGGACCCAATCAGACCTAGTGCATATCGAGTTCCAAATGATCAACCTCCAATCTGAGGAGGCTCTCACAAGAGTTACTTGATCTGCAAGTCACACTAGCTTGGTAGTCTAAAAACAATTAAATCGTGGGTAAAACCTGATGAGAATAACAATAAAGGATGACAACAATGATCATGTGACATAAGAACAGGCTAGAAGAAGCTAGACAATTAGTCAAATAATCAACACACCAGCTCAACTCATCATCAGTAATTGGGAGTCAGGAGCCAACATACTTAGCCAGTCTTGAGACTGCCATCGCACTTGCTGCCTTGCTGAGACGATCGGCCAGCATATCTTGAGAGGAGACAAGTTTGATTTGTATTAGCTTGGAGTTCCAGTCATTTCCTAAGCTTTTCATCTTGATGTCAATCTATTTTACATCTCACTTAGTTCCAAATTGTTTTTAACTTGTCGTTCAGTCCCTTCTTATCAATTAGCTGTAGTGGGGGGTCAAACTTTGATCACCATACTTTGGAGATGAGGTGATTGAGTAGCCACCTGACTTTGAGATGACTGGCTGAAAGTGCATTGCATTCAGACTCCGTTGAAGAGTGAGCTATACATCTTTGACGCCCGGCTTGTCCAATAGAGAGGACAGCCCTTGAGCAGAGTGATGAAGCCAGTTTGAGAGAGTCAGGTGTCAGGATCATCCCCACATGTATGTGGCATTGCTGTAGGTGACTAGGTGATTGGTGCTGTCCTTTGATTTGAAGACAAGTTTGTAATTCATTGTCTTAAGCAAGTATCACCAAACTCAAATTACTTCGTTCCAATGGACTATTCCCGGTCTTTCTGAGAACCTTGCCAAGTTTGAGACAGCATAACTGATATCAGGTCTGGCTAGACTCGCAATGAAGTTTAGCCGTCCGATTGGAGAACGGTAGTTGAGGTTTAGTTGCTTGAATTGTTCAATCTTGTCTTTGGTTGCCAGAAGTAAGTGAGAACCGGTGGAGCAGGGGTTTGAGAGAGGTTTTGCACTTAGCAGATCCAATTCCTCAAGACCCTTGAGAATGTGGTTTGGCAGTGACAAACTGATTGAGTTTTGATCTTTTTCAACCTTCATTCCAAGCAAACTGTCCACCTCGTGAGCTGACAAATCTTTGAATTTGATCAGAAAGAGAGACTTGAATGTATTTACCTCCCCCACCACAACTAAATCATCAACATGAAAGAAGAGTGACATAACTCCATCGTTGTGATGATAAAGACAGGGATCGCAGTCGCTCTCAACAAAGCCAACACTCTTGATCCAGTCGCTCAGCGTTTTGTACCAATTGAGAGGCCCCTGTTTGAGGCCGTAGAGCAATTTGATGAGTTTGAGATACTTTGACTTCCTCTTTGAGCCAACGGGAGTTTGTATGTAGACATTCTCCTCTAACGGTGCATGTAAGAAAGCCCCCTTCACGTCAAATTGAAGGATTGGAAGATTCTTGTCGATGGAGTAGATGAGCAGAGCCCTGAGAGATGCTATCTTACCAGTAGGCGTAAAGGTCTCCAGGTAGTCAATCCCATAGCGTTGGTTGAACCCTTGTACGCATACCCAAGCTTTGAGCAAGATAAGACCCGTGTTCAGGTCTTCCTTGCGGCAAAAAGCCCACGTGGTATTAAGGGGATTGGTTACTTCAGACTCATCAGCGTCTTCCCACACACCCAGCTCTTCAGTGGTGTTGAGTTCCTTGTGGACGGGTGTAACCCATTTGGGAAGTTTGAGCACCTCATGGATGGATTTGGGTAACTCAGTGTGATGGTAGCCGTACCGTACCAGTGGTCGGAGTTGCTCACGATTGCAAAGCCTTGGAAGGAGTGTCTCCTGGATGACTGAATTGGAGCCCTCAGAATCAAATAGGCTTAGGTTGTCCTCAAGAGGAACATCCGGCTTGACGTCGTCCGAGTCGTCGGGGGCTGAAGATGGTTCTGAGATAGCTGATTCCGGTTCCCCTTTTTTCACTGTTCCTACTGCATGAGCAATGTTGTCTTCTACGTCACCATTGAGGGAAATACCGTTAGGGCCATGAGATTTCATGAACTGAACATGTTTTGTATTGATGATTTTCCCTGATTTTGACAGAATCTTGTAAGATAACAGCCAAGGGTTGAAACCTACTAGGAGCCCTTCATCACCCTTTTTGCTTAACTTTGAGGGGATTTTGGTATTGTTCAATAGGTAGATGCATTCGGTTCCAACTGGCTTCAGGTAACCCTTGGGCAGTATCATTCCATGCATTTGTTCCCAGGGAGATTTCATTCCGGTCTCTTGAGGGATTTGATTCAAAGCAAGGCAACAGATTTGGATGACAATATTCCAGCAACTTTTGGGAATGGAGGACAAGCTGAAGACTGATTGTAGTGACTCCATGATAGTACGATTTGCTCGCTTGGCCTTCCCGTTATGTTGGGAGTGATAGGGCTCGCTGACAAGGTGATGAATAGCGTTGGATTTGAAAAATGTCCCAAGCCTTTTGTTAACAAATTCTCCTCCCCCATCGGAGACAACCTCAATAGGAAATCGCTTCTTCTTTTTTGCTTCATTTTAAATGGCAAAGATGATTGCTTCAGCTGTTGAATCCTTACTTGGTAGAGGAAGAGCAGAGAGGTAACCGGACTTGTTGTCTACAACAGTTAGAGCATACCTCATGCTGCCCTTGCCTTGCGGGTTGAGTGGTCCCATAAGATCTAGGTGGAGTCAGTCAAACACGTGTTTGGCTGGCTGTTGGTCCTGTTTAAAGGGAGATTTGCTTATTTTTCCTTTTTTGCAGGCTAAGCATTCAAAAGCTGAGCGTGTTTCTTTCTCAATGCTGTGTCCCAGGTGTTTTTCCATTCTTTCTAGGCTGGCATGACCCAGTGTTTGATGTAGTTCTGGGAGCTCGTCCAGACTTGAAAAACAGGCTCGTTGCCCCGTCAACGTAGGGAGGTTGATGATCAGGAGATTGTTCTCTATTATTCCATTGAGGATCATGGTTCTTTTCTTCTTGAGCAAGAAGGATGGGGGGTCAGATTTGCTGTTGACCCTTAGGGTACATCCCTGGTTGAGAAGAGCGCCCATTGAAATTAGATTTACGGTAGCATCGGGTACCCAGGCCATATTCTTCAGGTCTAGTTTGATTTCTCCAATTTGCAGAGTTGCAACGCCAAGACCCCTTATCGGTATTCCATCCCCCTTTTTTCCTGTTTTGATGAGTTTGTTTCCGGACTGATTGTTTATCGAGGAGAAAAGGGATTGATCCCTGATCATATGGATGGAGCAGCCACTATCAAGGATGAATCGGTTGCAGTCAGACTCGTTGAGCTTGTTTAGGCCACAGAAGAATGAGTAGTAATGAGACTCTGGAGTTTTCTTCTTCGTACCACGGTTGAACTTATTTGTTGATTTCTCAGGTTTGAGATCTGGGAACTCTACCCAGCAGTTGGAGGCTGGATGAGATTTGACAGCCGGGTTGTGCTTGCCGTTTTCACAGCAAGGGTAATCAGTGTCCAATCGATTGTGGGTGTACAGAGCTGAGTTAGAGTCAGATGTTTCTTTGGATTTTGATTGGACTTCATTTTTATGTTGGACTAGATGATTTAGAACAAAGGCCACTGTCAGATCAACCCCAGAGTGCATGATTTGCGATTGCATTCCTTTCAACAATTCAGGAAGTTTGAAGAGAATTAGATAGCTGAGGATATCACTAGGAAGATCAATCCCAACCTTGTCAAGTTTCCCAAGATGTAGTTTCACCGCGGTAACAAAACTGTCAATTTTGTTTTGATCAAAGCCAAGGTAGAGGAAGTTGAAGAACATCTTTGCCCGATTTGCAGCCTGATTAGAGGCAAAGTGTTCTTTCTCTGCAAGCCATATGAGCTTGGGAGAATCCTTGTTGTTGGCGGTGATTATGTTGGTGTGGGTTGAGGGATCTAGCTTGGACATGAGATAGGCCGCAGTTTTGTCGTTGTCTGGAATTTCTTCATGAGGATTGGGAGAGTTCATGAGTTGGAGAATGCCTCTCATTTTGAACAACCTTTCCATCTTCTTCTTCCAGATTGAGTAATTTGTCTCGGTAAGAAGGGGAGTTGATTCCATTAACGACTTGAGTGCCAGTGCCTTAAAGTTGCCGTCGCCTCCAGGTCCAGGGGAAATAGTTTGTCAATCCATTCCGGTAGCTGGATGAGATTGTTTTGGCTTTTAACCGTGTAAAAAATTAAATGGTTGGTAAAACCTGAACCTGACTGACATTCCAAGATGAGGACCAAAAATAAAGGTAAAACAACAGAAGATTCAACAAAAGAACAGTGAGAGACACCAACAGGCAAACACGACTCTACAGGCCAGATTATGGCCTCTAAAGAGACTAAGTAGAGTCGGTGCACAAACAACTAAATAGCTGTGGACAACTGTCCAAGTCCTTCTAACCAATCCAACCGGAGCGTACGTTCTACCTTATACAAAGAAATGAGTGTTAACACTGAGGGTGACTTGAAAGGTTGGTGGCAACCTACGTTTGTTCCACGGATCACTTGCCTGGCTGTCCAGTCGATTGAGAGGGATTTCTTGATGTCTTGATTGAATCACCGTTTGTGAGATGTTTGTCCTAAGGATGCGCGTCGGCTTGAGATTAACTGGGCCTGGTTTAAATAGTCAGACTGAGTTTGTGATAGCTACGCGACATGTCACATAAGACAACACCCAATCTGAGACACAACTACAGAAGCACTACTGCAACAACTGATGAGGATAGACAAAACATGCAGAAGTCTGAAGAAGTAACTGAGAATAAGAATAAAAGATGACAACAATGATCATGTAACAGAACAGGCTAGAAGAAGGTAGACAATTAGAAAAATAATCAACAGGCAGAGGTCCTCCTACTCACAGAGCTCAGGATGATGGAACAAGATGGCAAGGCTGAGGACTAAGGGAAATAGAAGAGATCAAGATGGGATGAGAGGAGGAGTACAGGGGTGAAGCCCTGTGGTCAGTCCAGTAGGCTGGGTTATGTGGTGCTCAGACAACACCCACTGGATGAGGAGAAACCAGTTTGAAGCAGTTTACAAATCCCTTGGGATCAATCAGTTCAGTGGATGAGGAGAGACTGGTATATGTGAGGATTGATGAGCAGGAGGGCTCACAGATTGATGGTTCCAGGAAGGAGGGGAGCCTTCCTACACGGATTTTTCATACTGGACCAGTGGGCTTGGGGTTCTGCAGCCAAGTTGCAGGAGTGGTGGGATCAACCATGATTGGTACTGATGATGACTGATCTCAAATTCATGGAAAATATGGATCGTGAACATGTTCCCATACATGGCAGAAGAGATTCAGAGAGTGCTCAATCATCCAGACAGAGGAGGCCTGGGAGAGGAGTGTGTAAGGTGTAGGTATTCAGGGTTGATGTATGTACAGGGGGGGGGGGGGGGGGAGTCAGGGGTATGCAGTGGTACAGCTTGAGGTTGGCTGGGGTCTCAGGAGATCGGATCAGAGTGAGTTGAAAGGTGGTTTGACCTGAGTTATGGTCTATAAAGACCATCTGGGTGACAACCAACATTCTTTCAAAATTGGCTAAAGCATCCATGGGGACTAGCAAACATTTCTTGGTAGCCAGCCAAGGTCAACTTGGCACCAGGCCAGATCAGTCTGATGCCTTGCAAAGTTTATCTGGGTAACCATCAAACCTAGGAACTTTGAAATGCCAAGTACAAGAAGAAGAAAGAAGAAGAAGAAAATTAAAACAATGGTTGAAAGTTGGAGGGAGGGAGGATGTTTGTTTGGTTGTGAGAAGCTTGGATGGGCATCAAGCCTAGCTTGGTTGGGCACCAAGGTTTTTAGCCCCAAAAGTCCAACCCCATCAAGCCCTCTGGGGACCTATTCATGTCCCACTGGGTTCATGACAAGTTGAACTCAGACAGATTCCCAGATGTGCTTTAAAGACCATATCATAAACAATCCCCTTGAAATTAACCTATGAATGCTGATGGTGATAGAATGTAAGTCTTGGGAAGAGAGTTTCAGTCCTCACCAGTCCCAATCTACTGTTTTCTTAACCATCAACTGGATCCAGTTCACCATCACTGTCACACTTCAACTGATCACTTGCTATCCTATCATCACCCACCCACCCCACATGCTAGATGATGCTGAAAAGTGAAGGTAAACTCTTGGTTGATGAGGTAGTTTCCAGAACTAGAAGTTCACTTGAGGTTTGGGATTTGAAGCAGATTGTATTTGATGATCATAACATCATTGTGGTTTCATGCTAATGGACTGAGTTATATTATCCTGGGGAGAGGTTATATGTTGAACTGATGGTCAACCATAACCCAAGAACTTGAATAGTGACTGCTAACTGGTTATAAAACTTGCAAGCTTCTGAAAGCTTCCATTAAATCTTCTCATCACTCAAGTGGTTCATGTCCCTACTCAGATACTACTTCTATACCTTATATAACCATTGATCGATTGGTCACATCAGTTACCAAATTGTCTCAAACTTGCTATCAATTCAATAGCTTTATGCAGAGGAACAATTGGAACGTACCAAACTCTGAAGTCTGGGATCCCCATGTGGAGTTTCACAAATCTTGAATTTCAAATCTGACTTTCCACCTTACACTATTGAGGTCAATTAGAAGAGACCCAACCAAGCCAGAGGTATCATCCAGTGGGAATCTGATTTGCTTCAAGATTCACTGATTGAATAACCAACCACCACCTGCTCCAAGGATCAAGTTTCTAGGAGATTTAACCACTACTAGTAAGTGAGAATAGTCCTAATAAGGAAAAGAAATAAGAGGGAATTGATCAAGGGCCTTCTAATTTTTCCAAGTTTTGGCCTGGATTTGACAGCTATGCCTAGCCCACCACCTTCATATGTTGGACCAATCATAAATCCAATGGTGAGCCAAGTTGTTGATGAGGTTCCAGGTGAGGTTTCAGAGGCTGTGAGGGTGAGAACTTGTCATTTTTTACAAGCCAGAAGGTAATTCAGAGGCAGGGAATAGAAGGGAATGAAATGTAGAGAAACATGATTAAAGGGATGGATGAGAGAATGGAAAAGGAGTGGTCAGCTCTCTGATACCAGAAACCTTTCAGTCCTTTAGCTAAAGAGAGTGATGTAAAAAAAATAATGGAATAATAATATTCCAAAGATAAACACTTCAATGGATCAAATAATTAATATTTTAAGAGCTGGTGCAAGGTTAACTTGGTTTGGTTAAAATGGTTTTCAATATGTTATAAACAGAATGGCCACAGTATTTTACTACTGGGGATCTTTAAAGACAGACAACTTCTCTTGAAGGGGCCTCCTCAGGAATTTTAAGAACCTTGGAATGAATAATGGGTGGCTTCTAAGGACTTATCCTTTGATATGGCTGGTAAGAACAGCACACAGGCCAAGGAAGGAAGGTAAACAACTCACTCTGATTCAATAATTCAACAGAAAGCCAGCAAAGGTTCAGGTAAAAGGTTTCAAAGCAGTTTAGGGTTGATTGCTTGACTACACTTCAATGAATCAGGTTGATTGGTTTTTGGGAAAAATAATAATAATACTACAGACACCGAGTCATAAATCACTCAATGATCTCTTGATAAGCACTTGATCAACAATGAAACGTTGTCTTATTGATAATAAAAACTTCCTGGTAAAACTGATTGGGAACAATGAGTCCCAAGAGGTTGGTAGGAAGAACTTTTTGGGGGTAATAAAGAGCTTCTCAGGGCACATAGAGAGGATTCTGATCATGGGCTCAGGCTGGAAAGCCAGTCAGGGCAGGTTTTGAACGTCCAATTAGTGCTTTCAATCAGCTGTCCTCAGATCTTTGGGACTTCTGTACTATCTTGGCCACAGGATTGGTGAATCTGTTAATTATTTCATTCTAATCATTTATTTTTACTATTTATATTGGAATAAGTTAGACATATGTGGATACTTCTTTTGATGTTTCATCATCTGCTGAGAACCTAGGTAATTTTTTTTAAAATAATTTTTCAAATCCAATCCTTTTAGTGTTTTGTGGCCTTCAAAGGTTGGGATCAGTCTGTGTTGTGGTAATCTTTAATATTTGATACTTTAAAATTAATGATTTGATGATTTTATTCAAGTTTTAAGGTTTTTGGACTCTTTGTCATCCGTATGTCATACTATTTAATATACTAGCTGAATCCTTCTAGGTTGTAGCTATTGTGAGCAGTAACTATTGTCAGATTTGTCACAAAAGATCCTGATGCGGGGATTAGTCCATTTAGATGCATGTAGGGTGGGATCTCCTGGGTGCGTGGCAACCTTTAGCTGTTAATGGGACTTCTGTACGTAGGAATCTCCTGCTAAAGGTACATAGAAGCTGTGGAAGGACCCAGGACTGCTTGTGGGAATTTTGAAACAACACATTTCTGTGTGGAACTCCTAAAATAAACATAAAACATCAGTTTTGACTAAATCTTAGTTTTGAAGCCTATAAGTGAAGATATTGTTGGTATTTCACAGGCTTGAGAAAGACTGTCTCTCAATTCTAATGTAGAACCACATCTCTGTCAATAACCCCCAATCTTCCAACTAATCAAACTTTTTCTCAGAAACTTAAACCCAATCTGGCCATTCCTTGGAAGGGGACTCACTCAATTGACTGACTGGAGGGAGGAGGATCATCTGGCATCATCATTGTTTTTTCTTCTTCTTTTCCCTCAATCTATTTCTTTTTCTTCTTCTTTCCTATTCCTTTCATCTCTTTCTCAACCAACACTCAATCCAATCGACTGAATTCAATGTTTTCCTGATGAGATTTGTCATGAATTCCTATTCCTTGCTGACCCAGAACACTCATCCTAATTGGAATGTCAGCCTTGGTGTCTCAACTCATGAATCAATCTTGAAAGCAACTCAACTCAACTGAAAAATTTAGGATCTTGTCTCATGTTCTACCTTGTTCAGACTCCATCTCCTGTTTGTTCCTTTGATTGTACTGGCTTGTGACTACATTCAAAGTGTTCTTACTTCTTTTTTTGTCTTTTCTCAGCTCTCAGTCTTGTGTACGGCCTATCATCAATATTATTTCTTCATGGTTAAAAGCCAAAGGCCTCTCTCCTAGCTGATTTGGTTACCAATACACTGAATGAGGGAGGAACCCAACAGGACACAATGGAGTTTAAAAAAACAATGCTGAAGACTTCCCTTGAAACAATCCCCTTACTTGGAGAAGGAAATTATGGCATCTGGAGAGACAAGATGGAGGCCATTCTTGACATCACAGGATGTACGGTGGCCATCAACAATGAGACCTCAGTCCTGGAGCCTTCAGTCAATGACAAACTCAAGCTGCTCATCATCTCCAAACTCAATTTCACTGCTCACAAAAACATTGTCATGGCCAAAAACAGGAATTCAGCTAAACTCCTGTGGAAAGCCATCATCCACAAATTCACTTTGTCACAGGCCTCCAATTGCGCTCAAGTGTTCAACAGCTTTCTTTACCTCTCATTGAACCCTGACAACATTGTTGACTTCATCACAAGTGTCAAGGTTTGTATCAAAAAGATGGCCAAAGTTGGAATCCAACCCCCCAAGGATATTGTAGCATACCTCCTTCTTTTCAAGTTCCCCTCTTCCATGGACCACTTCAAGAGACAAATCATGCATTCTGAGGAGGAACTCTTGATTGATTATGTGCTGAATCATCTCATGCAATTAACAAACAAATCCATGGCTCAATCCTCCATCTCAAATTCAAAATTGAAGGGAGACATTGCCCTGTTTGGAGGAAAGACCTCATCAAATCAACACTCAACCAAGGGACCTGATCCCAAAAGTTGTATCAAAGGTTACCATCACCCTGGACAGGACAAGAATCACTCATCTAGGGACTTTTGGCACCTTCACCCTGATGTGGCTCCCAAATGGTGGAGAGAGAATCAGGCCATATGGAAAGCAAGGAAGAGCAGATTGAAAGCAAAAGTCAAATCTCACTCAGCGCATTACCTAGCCCTGCTGAACCTGTGGATCAAACACGGCGGCCCTAACCAATTTTTCTTGCTCAACAGAAGAGCTTCTGTCCACATGATCAATGACTCTTTCTACTTCTGCAAAATGGAACCTCACATGGGCAATCCAATCAAAACAGGAATGGAAGGTGCTAGCCTGGAAATCAAGGGGAAAGGAACTGCAATATTGCACTCAAAGGATCCCACTATCAAACTTACCAATGTATTTTACATTCCGGATGTGACCTTCAACTTAATTAGCACTGGAGCACTGAACAGCAAGGGATTCTCAATCCACTCCTGCAACAAGCAATTCAGTGTCTCACATGGGGGAAAACCTATTCTGAAAGGAACAATCAACAAAAATCTGTACAACCTGCCTACACCCTTGCACAGCCCACTCTCTTCCCCATAATCTCATCTCTCTGCTTTCACGTGCTTGCCTGAAGACACTCTTCTCAAGATCCACAGGAAATACAGTCATGATTCTCTGTCAAGGCTTGCTTTGCTCATTCAACACATTCCAAGCAACTTCCACCAGGAGTTTCAATGCCTGGAATGTGTCAAGAGCAAGACCAATAAGCCTCTGTTCAATCACTCCTCTACTAGATCCGCAAAGGCCTTCGACTGTGTCCATCTTGACCTCATGGGACCAATTCAACCATCCTCCAAGGCTGGTCATAGATTCATCTTATCCCTTGTTAACAACACCAGGGGCTATCTTGCTGCCTATCCAATGACTTCAAAGGATGAGACTTCTGAAATCATCATCAACTTGCTTGAGAAAGAAAATTGCCACCAGGGCATGTATCCTTCAGAGGTCTGCTCAGATGGGGGAACAGAATTTTTCAACTCAAAGTTGTCAACATACCTGGAGGAACAACTTATCACTCACACCATATCAGAACCCTATCACCCCAAACACAATGGTCATGCCAAACAAGCCAGTCAAACAATATTGGAGTCCACCAGGGCCACCCTAAAGGACAGCAGGCTTCCTCCCTTGGTCTGGCACAAAGTTTTCAAGGGTTGTCGCCTCATGCTCAATTGCATCCCAACTAAAGGTGAAAATGAGATGCCCTGGATGAAGATACATGGTTGACTCCTCCCATCCTCCTTCCTTAAGCCCATTGGAAGCCCTTGTGTCTACCTCATCAATAAGAGACCAAAGGGGTCAAAGTTTGAGTCTAAAGGCAAAGAGGGAACATTAGTAGGCTTCAATCCACTCCTCCTCTTGTATCAAATGCTGACAAACTATGGTTCTATCATCTCCTCAAAGCATGTCAAATTCCTCACCATGCCAAGACCAAATGCTCCTGGCCTCACCTGAAATGTTGGTCCAGTGCCTGACAACGGCAACTTTCCTCAGGCTCCAGATACCTCTCCTCACGCTCAAGATCTGGCTCCTCAACCTCCCATTTGTCCTCAGGCTCTGTGGACGCGCTACTGCAACCAATCAGATGAATCCTCCAGCTCTGCGGATGAAGGGGAGTCTGTCAGTTGCCCATCATCAGAAGAATTGAAAAAACCGCCACCAATGGAGCGGGCTGATTTGAACTCCTTTCAGCCCCTGCAGCAAGACACAGCACCGCTAGGACCAGCCTTGAGAGACAGATCATTCCTCAAACCTCCTCAGAGGTATGGGTTCTATCACTACTACAAGCCCAAAACGTACAAGGATTCTCTCAACTGCAAAAAGCATCTTGAATGGATTGAGGCAACGGAAAAGGAGCTGGGCTCAATTGAAGATATTCTTGTATGGGAAGAATACAACAAACCTAAGCCAATGAATGCTCTCAAGACAACTTGGATCTTCAAAATCAAACAAAACTGCCACAGAAATCCCATTAGGTACAAGGCCTGACTGTGCGCACAGGGATTCAATCAGATCAAGGTACTCAATTACACCAACATATTTGCACTTACCAGAAAGCCCTCCAACCTGCAACTGTTGCTGCTCTACGCACTCAAATCAAAGCAGAAGATCCGCAAATTCAATGTGAAAAGCGCTTTTCTTCACTTTCCAATTGACAAGGAAGTCATCATCCGTACTCCCAAGGGTTCCAAAAGAACCTCTTGATTCCTCAAGCTCGAAAAGTCCCTTGATAGCCTCAAGAAAGTGCCAAAGAATTGGTATGAGACTCTCATGGCGTGGTTCAAGGAAATAGGGTTTGAAGAATCCTCATGTGACCTGTGCCTCTACCTGTCTCATGATGGTAAGTCCCACCTTTTTTTCCACATGGAAAACCTGATTCTTGTTGGAGGTGGCAACAACTTTGAGAGGAAGTTCCTAACTTGTTTCTCAGGCTCTACCGCAAAAGACCCTTACACCATTCTGGGCATGAGGATAGAAGTGATGGAAGACAAAATCCTTCTCACCCAGCCAAAAAACATAGAACATGGACTCAAGCAGCTTGGTCTGGAAGACGCAAGGACAAGCAAATCTCCTCTGACTCAAAATATTCCACTCAAACCCGCCACAAACAAAGAGTACAAGCAGTTCAGGGCTCTGAATGTCAACTACCAATCTTCAATTGGCCTGCTCAACCACATTGCGTGCTGATCCCGGCCCAAAATAAGCTTTGCGGTATCCAGTCTTTCTAGATTCAACATCAAGCCTGGCCTACCTCACTGGAACAAGGTAAAAAAGACCTGGAAAGAATTGAAGGGGACTCTGAAGATCAAGCTCTGCCTAAGAGTGGGAAGAGACAACTCCTTAATCTCAGCCTACTCAGATGCATCTTGGGCAGATGATCCGGATACTTGACGCTCTCAAACCAGCTACCTCTGTGCTGTCTATGGGTGTGCGGTGTCATGGAACATCTGCAAGCAGAAGAAAATCACCTTCAGCTCCACCAATGCCAAACTCAATGCATTTGTTGACACATTCCAAGAGGCTACCTGGATCAGGGCTCTGGCATGTGAAATCTTTTCAACCAAATCAACATCTATCATCCTTCACACTGACAACACTGGAATTACTAAAAAGCTCAAAAATTAAGGTTCCAACTCAAAAAACCTCCATCTGGATCTAAAAACTAAGGGAATGAGGGAAGAGTTGAATTCAGGGAATATCAGGATCAGGCTTGTTAGGTCACAGGAAATGCCGGCGGATGCTCTCACCAAAATCTTAAGTGTCACTAGTCTCAAGCTTCTTCAATGCTTCAGGCCTTCATAGCTGCTCTTGTATCAATTGTTCTCTTTGATTTGTTTTCTCCTCTGCGTGTTTTCTTTCCTTTTATCCATTCTAATTCTGATTTGTGGCTCATGTTGTCATGCTCTTCATCTCTCCAGGAATGAGGCCTGTTGGTATTTCACAGGCTTGAGACGGACTGTCTCTCAATTCTCACAAAGAACCACATCTCTGTCAATCACCCCCAATCTTCCAACTACTCAAACTTTGTCTCAGAAAATTGCCACTGATCTGGCCGTTCCTTGGACAGGGAGTCACTCGATTGACTGGCTGGAGGGAGGAGGATCATCTGGCATCATCATGGTTGTTTCTTCTTCTTGGCCCTCAATCTATTTCTTTTTCTTCTTCTTTCCTGTTCCTTTCATCTCTTTCTCGACCAACACTCAATCTGATTGCCTGAACTCATTTTTTTCCTGGTGAGATTCATCATAACTTCCTATTCCTTTCTGAATCAGAACACTCATCCTAATTGGAATTTCAGCCTTGGTGTCTCAACTCATGAATCAATCTTGAAAGCAACTGACTGCCAACTTTAGGATATCATCTCATGTTCTACCTTGTGCAGACTCCATCTCCTGTTTGTTCCTTTGATTTTACTGGCTTGTGACTACATTCAGAGTGTTCTTACTTCTTTTGTTGTCTTTTCTCAGCTCTAAGTCTTGTGTACGGCCTATCATCAATATTATTTCTTCAAATATGTATGAAATATTCAATTGGCCAAAAAGTGTCATAGTGATGCCATGACTTTTTTGTCAATTTTCATTTAATTATTTAAAATATGAAGGATTTATATTTCAAGGGTGGGGTTATTGAGTGACCCCACCTAATTTTGGGTTGAGAATCCATTTCTATAATAATATTTATGAATGTCATACTCCTTCTGTTGGTTATATTTATATTTATCTTTTTTATTTATATTTATTGATTTTATTTTTATTTATTTATTTTATTTTTGTTACTTTGAAAGGCTGCTCTGTAATAGTAGCAAGCTGACAGGACCCATCAGATCAGAGATTACTGGATTGGAGGAGACTTGATTGGAAGACCAAGATGAAGAATGCTGAGTAAATGTCAAGGCCATTTCACCAAGAGAAACTAATGCAAGGATATTGACCAGAAACCTTTTTGCAAGGGATCTTTGAAACATTTCCAAAGTTAAAGGCCCCATGAGGTTGAGAGGGAGAGAGAAGAATGGGGGGGGGAAGTAAAATCAAGCTTTGACTGAAAAGTTGATGGAAACGTTAAAAGATGAATTTGTTGAACAATTTAAGATAATTGAAATGATTTTGAGATTGATAGATGAAGAATTTATTGAAGAGTTATGAAAAATTGAAAAGTGATTGAGTGAAATTTTGGACAAGTTTGAAGGAAAAATAACAAAAATATAATATATTTTCCTTTTTCCTTTTTTATTGTTTTATTTCATTATTTTTTTATATAATTACCTTTAATTTTATAATTTTTTCTCTCTTGAAATTAATAGAAATCAAAATCAAACAGATTAATAGGAAACTGAAAGTGGGAAAATGGGATTGAAAGATAAGGAGAAAATGGGAATAGGACGGGATGGAATTGGATGGGATCCAACAAGGTTTGCAAGGATATTTTGAATGGAATTTTCAAAGCAATTCAGGAGAATTTGGAGGAGGATATTCTGGTTCCAATTAACTACAATCATCATTGGAATGGTAAAAACTCCACTCAGAAAGGTGTTTTAAATTTGTTTGTGTGACCTTCAATTGAGAAAATGGCTTACTTTCCACTCTCAAGCTATCTTGAGAATTTCTAGGTTCTGGATGGGGATGAGTATTTCCTTGTTATAGGAATCAAGCTTCCTCTGGGAGGGAAAAAAGAAAGACAAGGTTAATAGATTTCCAATGAAAATTTAGGATAAAAAAATAATAATCAATCCTGAAAGCACCAGGTTTCTTTTTTTAGAGTTTGAAAGAAGGTTGATTTTTGAAAATATTGAAAGTATTGAGCCATACTAAATTTTCTGCTGCAAATTTTGGTACCAAACTCTTGATTTTGTTGGCGTGCTACTTGTAGTTTTGGCTTTCAGCTCCAAGGCTGTTTTGGAGTTGAAATTGAAGAGACTGAATGAGGGTGAGGTATTTGGTAGCAGGTGGAGAAGGTGCTACAAAAATGGTTCCAAAAGTTTTGTTTTTCCCATAAAGAGTTTAGAGGGTAACTGTTTGATGATAGAAGAATGAGTGGAGTTTTTTTATGTTTATTTGGCTAACGGAAGCCATTTCAACTTGTTTCACTTATCACATTCCAAACTGTTGGGTTATTTTTTACCATCACAAAAACATGATAGCCTCTCCTCAGTATTATCTACCTCAGTCTATAAGCATCCCACTAAAATCACATTGAAATCAAATTAAACCACTTCTAATCTTGAATTTGATGAGATGTTCTATCTATTATTACTCAATCAGCACTTGAAAGCTCTCTTGCACTTTGCAGTACCATCCAAAACTAGTTCCAATTCATCTTGGAATTGGGATTACACCCATGAATTTCAATCTGTGGATAAATGAAAATCTTGCACAAGCCTAACTACCACTAGAATCCATTTTTGGTCATATTCAAACCATTTTTCACACCTTGAATAGCCAGTGATCTAAATACATGCCAAAATACTTGCACTCTTCTCATCCCCAGCCACCAGTCAAATTTGTTGCCTTCATTACGCTCATTATCCAGTCTCTTGAATTTCATCTTATTTTCCCTGATATATTGTCATCACCTGCTTGTACTTTGATGTTTTCATTTTTTATAAATTCCATTTCCTTAAATTTTCTGTATCCTTGCTTTTCCAAGCTTGAAAGAAAACCATCAGCTTGTAAGTTATCTGAAATTTTTTTTAGATTACCTAAAAATGCAAAGAATTTTCCTGTTGATTGGTTCATCATTTATTTAATTTAATAGATTCTTTTATGTTTCTGAGCCTAATTCTTAAAATAAAGCCTTTCATAAGTTTCCTTATAAAAAACTCCCCCTTGCACCTTGCACTTGAATTTTAGATTTTGTTCAAACTTCAAAGGATAGCCTTGCTAACTTAGGGATGTCTTATAGCATTGGCCTCTCAAATTTTGACTACATCTGCCTAAATCCTTTTCCCTTCTTAGGAAATGCATCAGACACGTGAAAGTAAATTAAACAGCTCAACCCACTATTCAAAAGAGCTTTTGAAAATCCTCCTAGATAGTTTTCTTTATAAATTTCCCATACTTGCTCAAGCAGGAACACTTACCTCAAAACTTCTAATGAAATTTATTTGGTAGGGGGACCAGGCATCTGTTGAGTTTGAAAACCCCTTTAACCAGTCCCTTCTCCCTTTTTTACATCTGTTGGAGCCCTTAAGGACCCTTTGGCTCTTGATAATTCCCCTGAAGCCTTCATGGATAACCTTGAGAAACTTCCAAACTCCCCCAAATATTATACTGCTCTCCAACCCAAAGTTTAAAAGAGGCTTTCAGAAATTCTGGTGCCAAATCAAAAGCCCAAATGATATTGGCCACCTTAATCACAAATTTGAATGAAAATGATTTGAGGCCAGGAAGGAAAGGATAAAGTTTTTGCACTCCCAGAATTAAGCAGCCAGATAACCTCATTGGGAAGCATCCATATAAAATTAGAACTGATTTTCAATTCTGCAAAATCAATTTATCCAACAACCTGAAAAATTTCCAAATTGAACATAAAAAATTCATTCAAGCATCTTCCTATGTTGAAGGTTGGGTAGCAAAATTGTTCAAACCATATTGCAAGTCTATCAAAAACTCAAGTCCAAGCTTCATTTTTCAGCTTGCTACTATTTCAGAGCAAGCTGCAAAAGTAACAAAATAAAATAAATAAATAAATAACATAGTAAAGGAGAAATAATATTAAAAATATTATTTCAATTATAATTCTACATACAATTTAAGGTAGGGTCACTCACTGACACCTACCTCAAATTACCACTGCTTATATTTTTAAATAATTTATGAAAATTTGGAAAGAGACGTGGCCTTGGTATTTTGGCCATCTCAATATTTCACATGAAACACCACGCACAGGCTTCACAACAAATTTTGTGTCAGAATCCAGGAATTCTGCAATTTAGAGGAGTTACGGGGGGAATGTGATTTGTCACAATTCCCACATGCAGCCGCAGCACCCAATAAATCCGCACATGGCTGAGCAGCAGCACTGCCACCCTGTCCGCATACCCTGGCAAGCTGGGTACGCAGCCCCGGGAATCTGACAGGTATGCAGCTGTGGGACTATGGACTGACAGACTGACAGACAGCTTGAGAAGCCAAGGTACCACATAAAAGTGCTACAACTAATATGGGGAAATACTAAATATGTAATAAATGTCCCCCTGGATAGTAGATAGTCTAGAAATACATGAAATTATATAAAAATACTTAAATAAACTTACTACATATTTTTTATAAAATATAATAAAAATACCAAAAATGTCAAAAATAAGATAACTGCAGTTTGGAAAATATCTGAAAATACTTTAAAAATACAATTGTGAGAACTTCAAACCATCACTATATACGTGGCATACTGAAGAAACTGATTATATAAAAATATCACATTTATAACCATAGCATATATTTTTAATTAATTTTATCAGTTAAATTAACAGAATTTCAAAAATAAGGTGCCAAATCAGTATTATGGTTTTAATTCCATCAGCTGATACATAATGAGAACCAATCTGAAAGCAGATTAACTATAGGAATGTCTAGTAAGAAGAAATATTAACATCCTGGGAGCATTTACTAAGGATAATTAATGAAATGATGATCAGGTGGATAGATTAGTGTTATTCACATGTCAAAACATCAATCAAAAAAGTAGAATAATTCTCATACCCTGTGGAATTAGATGGGACCCATGTTACAGCACCAACAACAGATGAAAGGCTACCACTGTTTACCCTGCTAGCCTTAGCAAATGTCCCTTTGAGCCCCTGTATCCCTCAGAATGTCAGCTTGCTACTATGTACAGAGCAACCTGTCAAAGTAACAGAAATATAAAATAAAAAAAAGTAAGTAAGAATATTAAATTTAACTTAAGAAGGAGTAGGAAATCCATATAAATTTTTGCAGAAACAAATTCTCCACCCAAAATTAGGTAGGGTCACTCACTGACCCCACCCTTGAAATCCAACTCCTTCCATTTTTAATAATTAAAGAAAGAAAAGACCAAAATACCACGGAATCACTATGTGACTTTTTGGGAAATTTAATATATCACACTCATTTTCACGTATAGGTTCCACACCTAAAATTCAGTCACAATTGAGGTTTTGTGTATATTTTAGGAGTTACACACGGAAATGTGTTGTGTCAGAATTCCCGCGCGCAGTCCTGCATCCTTACATAACCCTTACATACCAGTAACATTAAACTCCTGCGTACTGCAGTCACGCGCGCAGCCAATTCTGCCACGCACGGAGCTGATCCTCCCCCGCGCGCATCTGAATGGACTGATCCCCACATCAGGATCAGTTGTGACTAATCTGGAAAATAGGTACTGCTCATAAGAGCTAAAACCTAGTCATGATTATCTGGTTTATGTAATGAAATTAAATATGCATTAAAATAGTCTAAAAACTTTAAAACTTAAATAAAATTAATAAAAAAATGATTTTAAAGTATTTTTAATAATAAATAAAATATTGAGGATTACACATAAACTTCTGATCCTGATCTTTGAAGACCACAAAACACTACAAGGAGTGGCTGTAAAAATTATTAAAGATTACCAACATGATCAGCAGATAATGGGCTGTCAATAAACATCCAAATGTGCCTACTTGAAACCAATATAATCAATAAAAATGGAGGATAAGTGCAAAATGATCAAATTACGTCATTAACAGATTAACAGATCCTGTGGCTAAAATAGTGCATAAAACCAGAAGATCTAATCACAGCTGATTAAAAGAAACAAGTGGACGTGCTGAACCTACCCTGAATGACTTGGTAGCATCATCCCATGAGCAGAACCCTCTCTATGTGCCCTGAGAAGCTCATAATTACCCCAAAAGGTATTTATACAGACCTCTTTGGATCTATTATTCCCCATCAGTTTACCAGGAATTATTATTGTCAATCAGACAACTTTTCATTGTTAGTCAAGTGCTTATAAAGAGATAAGCAAGTGATTTATGACCTAGTCTGTAGTAGTATTATTTATTTCTCAAAAACCAATCAACCTATTGAAGTCAGTCAAGCCAATCCACCCCATCTGCTCTGAAACCCTTCCTATCTTTGAAGGAGTTTTGTGGTGAAGTACTCTGAGTAAGTGTTTCCTTTCCTGCCTTGGCCATTGTGCTGTTTTGTCCGGCCATATCAGTGGATAAGTCCTTATAAGGCACCCATCATCTATTCCAAGGTTCTTAAGCTGCCTAAGGAGGCCCCTTGAATAGAGGTTGTCTGTCTATAAAGATCCCCAGTAGTATAATACTGTGGCCCCTCTTTTTATAAAAAATTGAAACCCCTTTTAAACAAACCAATTAAACCTTGCACCAGCTCTTAACATATTTATTATTTGAGCTTTTGAAGTGTTTATCATTGGAATACTATTATTATTATTATTCCAGGATATTCTATCACTCTCTGTAGCTAAAGGACGGAAAGGTTCCTGGTATCAGAGAGCTGACACAGAAGGACAGAATTGGAACCAAAAACTATAAATATAGGGCTCTTTTGAGGTTGTTGATACCCCAGACCCAGTTACATTTACATTCCAACACCATGCCAAGGTAATAAAATACTTATAAGAGATAATTAAGTGGTTTATGGCTTTAGTCTGATTAATATTATCCGTCCCAAAAACTATTTTTATCAATTTAAACTGCTGAACAACCTTTTAACCCCAGTAACAGGTTTAACCCATCAGTACACGTCCCACACAGGTACCTAAAGGATCCAACATGATACCAGTGAGTTTGACTATACTTTTTCTGTTTTTGCATCTTTTTCACAAAGCCCTGCCACTCCATCATATATTTTATATAAATATTATCTTTGGGCAATATCTCCTTTAAGAATATAAATTAAAGGTTCCAAAGTAACCAGGTCTACGTGTTTTCAAAGTGAATTCCCTGAACTAGAGAGGTGTTAAAGATCCCCAATATCATTGTGGACCCTCTATTAATTTATTTAATAATAAATTTATTAATATTGATTAATAATATGCAATCATAAGCAAACCAATCAACCTTGCTATAGATTTATCCAAATATTTTACAGATTTTTGCTGCATTTATTGAATAATATATTTATTATTAATTCCATCAACTCTATTAGCTAAAGGATAGCATGGGTATTTGCATCCAGGAGGCTGAAACCATTGCAAAGGGAAAACTACAAAAATTAAATCCTCACTCTCTTTGTAAATCTCAAAAAAGTGAAAAATTCACCTTAAAGCTTACATAATTTTATGATGAAGGATAAAGATAGGGCTTCCATTTATATTTCAATGTTCATGACTTTTCAGTCTTGTGTCAAAAAGGACAAGGCTGCACTATAATTTCATTTTTCAAAAGATTTCTAGCATGCTTGGAAAGAAGATTTCTTTTGTAGGAAACAAGATCAAAATTATCCAGTGGATAATTTACTGAGGGATTGAGGTTTAAAATAACTATAAAAAAATGAACTGTTTTCAAAGAAAAATTCAGGGAAAATTTTATTCAAATTCAAAAAAAAAAACATCACCTCAAAGCCAAAATTGAAGAATCTAAAGCAGTCCAAACCAAATATGAATTCAAACTCCAGCTGAAACCACGGCAAAGCCCCAAAACATTGGGTTTCATTGACAAATAGAAAACCGGGTTATTTTGGACTGAGGAAATAATAATAAAGGAGAAGGAAGGTTTGTGGATTGATTGTGGAGGGAAATATCATTTCAAGAGTTGTGCTCAATGTTTAGCATGTGAAGCAGCCAGGATTTTTAAAAAAACAGTTTTTGGCTCCCTTTATACTTGCAAAGAGAGCTCCAAATTATATAAATATCTGCAATTAAATATCTAAAACTGAAGGAATAGTCATACTCATAGTTTGAGAATTTTTAGTTTCAATTAAAATGATAGTCATTGAAGTGGAATCCTTGATTTGGGTTCTGAAGTCTCTTTCATAAGTATTTCATTTGCCCTTTCTGAAAATCATATGTGGTTTGAGATATAAAAGTCTTCCATCTTTTTTGAAAGTTGTGTGTCTGAGGCATCTCATTGGGTTACTCATAATGCAAAATGAATTTTTTTAGCTGTCCAATCTCCCCAACCTGGGCTCAGAATTCTTCATTCCCTTTTAAAGTTTTTACAATGAAATTTTCTCAGATCTTAGAGAGATGTACCTTGTGTGAAAATTATGGCCAGAAATTAGCTTAGTGGCAGGAGAAGCAGTATGTGAGAATGATTGGCCCACAAGCTTAGTCAAAGAGCAGTATTTAAAGCAAAAGAAATTCTGAGAAAATAATGTCTTATGATTGATCCTTAATCTGAGGCAGAGGCAATGGCACACTTGTGAATTTGAATGAATTGATGAAAAAAGCAGGGAGAAGAGCTCCTTAAATAAAAAAGATGGTGCTCATGTGGAGCTCATGTAATGACAAGAAAAAGGCCAAAATTCCTCCCAAAATGGGATCTACAGGCTATACAAGCCCTGTTACTTAGTTTGGGCTTACTCAGCCCACTTGGCATTAGTTCTGAACCCTTTTGACCAGCCTGTGTCGGTCAAATTTGGTGTTTCCACCCTCACAGGGCTGAACCAGCCCCTTGCTGTTCATACCCTGGCTGGTTTTCTATTACAACCAGCCCTGTTACCTGGTTACATCTCTCTTATATTTGTTCTGGCCCTTTCTATAAACTCAAAGGGCTGGTTGCCTCCTGCAACCAGGCCCCTGGCCCTAAAAATGGCCAGGTTGGACCCAGAATCACTCTGGGTCCGGCCAAGAACTCATGAGGGGGGGGGGGGGTGTAATGGGTGGGCATGCGCGCCCCCCCTCCAGGGTCCCTGGGGGTCAATATCCCTAGGAGTTGTCACACAGAAGGTGGGATGAGTGTTGGTCAGGCCCTGTCAGCTTGCTACTATTTACAGAGCAAAACTGTCAAATAGTAACACAAACTATGAAAAATAAGAATACCTCAATTAACAAAGTAAGGAGTGAGAAATCCATAAATATTATTACAGGAATGGATTCCTCACCCAAAATTAGGTAGGGTCCCTCACTGACCCAACCCTTGAATTCCAAGTCCTTATATTTTTAAAATAATTAAAAAGAAAAGTACTAGAAATTACAACACCTGTATGGCACTTTTTGGCCATTCTAACATTTCACACGTGTTGTCACATATAGTTTTTACACCTAAAATTCACTCAGAATTGAGGTGTTGTGTATATTTTAGGAGTTACACGCGGAAATGTGTTATGTCACAATTCCCGCGCGCAGCTGATTCTGCCACGAACGCAGCGGATCCTACCCCACGCACATCTGTACTGACTGATCCCCGCGCCTGGATCAGTCATGACTAATCTGACAACCAGGTACCGCTCAGAAGAGCTACAACCTAGTTAGGGTTGCCTAGTATATGTAACAAACGGACATATGCATTACTAATGATCTAAAAAGATTAAAACTTAAATAAAATTAATGAAAATTAAGTTTTAAACATTTTTTAATAATAAATCAAAGATCAAGGACTACCACGTAAATCACTGATCTTGATCTTTGAAGACCACACAACAATACAAGAAGTGTTCATAAAAATTATTGAAAATTATCTACATTATCAGCAGATGACGGAAAATCAGTAAACATTCACATCTGCACGCTTTAAAAACAATATCAATAGTACAAATAAAGGATGAGTGCAGAATGATCAAATTTACACCAAAACAGATTAACAGATCCTGTGGCTAAAATAGTACAGAAATCCAGCATATCTAAGGACAGCTGATTGACAGCACCAAGCGGACGTGCTAATCTTGCCCTGACTGGCTTTCCAGCCTCAGAACACAAGCAGAACACTCTCTACGTGCCCTGAGAAGACCAAAATCACCCCAAAAAGGTATTTATACAGACCTCTTTGGATCCATTATTCCATCAGTTAATCAGTTACCAGGAATTATTTATTATCAATCAAACACCATGTCATTGTTAATCAAGTGCTTATATGAAGATAAGCAAGTGATTTATGACTTATTCTGTAGTAGTATTATTTACCTTTTTTTTAACCAATCAACCATTGAATTTTAGTCAAGCAATCTACCCCATCTGCTCTGAAACCCTTCCAATTATTCCAGGATTTTCGTGGTAAAGTGCTCAGAGTGAGTGTTACCCTTCCTGTCTAGGCTGTTTGTGCTGTTAAGCCTGGCCACTAGTGGAATAAGTCCTTTCTAAGGCACCCATATTTATTCCAAGGTTCTTAAACTGCCCAAGGAGGCCCCTTGAAGAGAGGTTGCTAGTCTGTAAAGATCCCCAGTAGTATAATAATGTGGTCCCTCTTTTATATTATATTGAAAACCATTTACTACCAAACCAATTAAACCTTGCAACTGCTCTTATTAAATCATTTATTTGAGCTTCTAAGCGTTTATTATTGGAATAATAATTATTATTATCATTCCAGCATTTTTATCACTCTCTGTAGCTAAAGGATTGAAAGGTTCCTGGTATCAGACAGCTGAAAACTGGGGGTCTGGCCGGGAAATATCCTTAAACAATTAATTTTTAATTATTTATTCCTTGGACCAGTCTATTTATTTTTAAAAATAAGTTAAAATACTTATAACATATATTTTTTATCATTTGTTTCTCTAGTGGATCTTAAGACCAACGGAGAATTGATCAATTATTATTTGAACCTTCTTAAAAAGAAAAAAGAAGAAAAACTCCGTAACTTTGTACCTGTTATTATAACTCCTGAGCAACAACAGGAGAAATTGCTTTATTATAAGCAGCAGGTTATAAAAGAAAAAGAACTTGCGCTTGAAAGAATTATCAATTTCAATTATTTATTAAGGCAACATAAGGAGTGGAAGATTTATCAAAGGAAGCTTTATATTTATAAACTAAATAACCCTGAAGATAAAGAAAAATCCAAAAATAATAAAAGTGATTATTTTTTAAAAAAATCACTTTAACACGTAAAAATAAAAAAAAATATTAAACTTATATTTTTTGTCTTTATCCATCTCAGTGGATTTTGTTTTTGGTGATCTCATTGACCAGGACCTCCTAGAGGACGTCCCAGACAGTGTACCATTGGAATTACCCTTGGATTTATCCCAGGATCTGATTGGAACTCACTCAGACCCCTTTGGAATACCCTCCAAGGATAGTTGTGACCCCAATCAAGTGTTGGTACCTTTGAATTTAACTCTAATTCAGTTAAAATATTTTAAAAATTATTAAAAATATAAAACACAAAAAAATATTATTTTTATAATTTTAAAGTCTTTTTTCAAAAGTTTTGACAAAAGACTTACACATTTTTTTTGGTGCTATGTATCAAAATAGGTGCAACACCCGTGCAACTGGTAGAGCCCCGTCATATGGATCTCCGCCTGGAGAAACCCGTGCATGCAAGGACTCCAGTTGCGAGCGCAATGAGGGGACTCAAACCTGTGACCATAGCGTCACGCAGGACAACAACGGCAACAACCATGTCCGCCAACTCAACCAAAAGACCGTTGGAGAGCCATCTGTTTCCTACCAGGTTATCCCAGGAGTGTACAGGTCCTCCTACGCCACCCCAGCTGGACTCAACCAAGGAGGAAAGGGTCAAAGTGTTAGTCAAAGAGCACGTGAGCTATTGGGAACAATTCAGGTTGGCTCAGACCAAGGAGGATCAACCAGGTATGAGAAAAGCCATTTCTCAGGCAAAGAAATCTCAGATTTCTCTGCAAAGGTTGATCCCAAAGAAAGAAGTAGAAGGCTACGTGCAGAACTGGAATCCTTGGGATCAGTTAGCTTCCTTAAAGGGAAACAACCCAAAAAAGAAGAGGTCCTCAGCCCATCAGAAGTTAATGAACCCAAAGGATTGGGAAAACATAATATCCTTAGCCCAGAAGTGTAAAAAGGTGTACCACAATTAGATGTAGAAGCTCTTAATATCTTTTCTGTAAATGTGTCTCATAGTTTTACTATTATTAGAAAATGCTTTGACAAAGTTTATCACCAATTGGACAAATTAAGTTCAAGTATTTTCAGAGTGATTGACACTCAGTCTCAGATTATGAGAATTGATGAGTTGGAAATACAAAAAGTCAAGGATTGTATAAGAACTAGTAAGTTGGACCTGATGAAACATATTGATGACAACCAATCAATTCTTCAGGAAGATATTCTTGCAACCATAGACCAGCTTAAGGAAGAAGTTAAGAAAACTAGTCCTACTCCTTCAGTTCATCTGACTAACAAAATTGACTTATTAAGCAAAAAACTTGACTTAGAGTTGGGTATGATTAAGAATGATCTCAGAGATCTTAAGATCAACTCTACTAACTCTCCGGTCATTGAACTAGAAGAAGCTAGACCTGCCAGGTTCACCAGTACTCCTAGTGTTCCTCCAAGAGCCAGGATAACTAGGAATGAGTCTTTCAGACCCAGTCCTACTCATGAAATGGAGCAGGCTTTGAAGCTACTTCCTCCCATCACTGAATGGCCTAAATTCTCTGGAGAAGGAGAATACAACCATGTCAGTTTCCTTAAGTTTATTGAATATTCTCTTTTGTCCTATGAGCTCCCTGATGCAATAGCTGTGGTAAGATTGCCCAGATTATTTGAAGGAGTAGCTCTTGATTGGTTTATCAATAAAAGAGAAGAAGTTGGATCTTTATCCTGGAATTCTTGGAAAGAATTGATCAAAGTGCAGTTTGGTACCAGGATTTGGAAAAGAAAGATGATGAAAACTTTTGAAACTTCCCAGTTTGATCCATCCAAGGAAAAACCTCATAAGTGGTGCTTAGACCAGAAAAAGAGTTTGGACTGTTTTTATCCTGATGCTGATAAAGAAGAAGTCAATGAAAGACTCCTCAACTTATGTCCCGGACAAATCAACCACAGTTTAAGGTGTAGAATGCCTATGGATTCAGATCTTTCCACCTTAATAGGTGTATTGGAAGAAACTATTGATATGAATGGTCTTGATAAAAGGGTCAATAGACCTCCAAGGGAACAAAATACTAGGAACAGGGAAGAATATACTGCCAAAACTAAGGAATCCCTTGCTACTAATCCATCTACCTTGGAAGTCAAGAAGACTCCAGAATCAAAAGAAAAAGTATGTTGGAACTGTAACCAAACAGGACACATAAAACCTGATTGTCCTCTACCTAGGAAAAGGATTAATCTTATTGAAGGAGAAGAGTGTGAAAATCCTGACCCTCACCTTGATGATACTGACAGATCACTCTCTGATTGTGATCTAATAATCACTAACCCTGTCAATGTTATTGAAGGTAGTATTGAGTCTTTTCTGGAGATAAATTCCGTCAATCAGGATTCTAACTTACCTCAAAAATGGAATCCCAAAATGAAGATTCATCACATCCCTGAGGCTAAGGCTTTGACTCTAAAACCTTCTGCTGGTAAAAGTTACACTTCAGGCAAAACATGCTATGCTACTGGTTTAATTCAAGGTTCCCCTATTAAGTTACTTCTAGACAGTGGAGCCTTTTTCTCTTGTGTTGGTTCAACTTATCTGGAAAAACAAGACCCAAATTGGAAACTGAACTTACTACCAGTACCTCAGGCTAAGTTCAGCAGTTGTAATTATGCTCTCAATGCTGTTGGAGTATGGTCTTCTGATATCATACTCCCTCACTCTAAAGGATCACTCAAGCTGAAAATTGAATTTGTAGTGCTCCAAAATGGAGTATGTGATTATTTTATCCTTGGGAATGATTGTCTTTGCCTATATGGTATAGATGTATTCCAAAGCAAAGGTAGATACTTCACTGTAGGAGGAGACTGGAATAAGAAGTTCCAAATATGTCATGTCAATGCTCAAACTTCTGATTCAACTGATGAAAAACACTTAGAGAAGTTCAATCAGGAATACTTCTCTCAAGATTCTTTGAATTCCCTTCTCAATGAAGAACAGAAACAGGATATCCTACAAGTATGCTTCGAGAATCAGAATGCTTTCTGTACCAAAGATCACCCCATTGGTAACATCAAAGGACATGATATGATCCTAACTCTAACTATTAAGCCTCCTTACCCACCTAACCTCAGGAGACCTTCTTACCCTTCTAGTCCAAAATCAAGAGCTTCTCTGGAAACCCATATTCAAGAGTTGGTTGACTTACAAGTCTTAAGGAAAGTAGGCCACAATGAACAAGTGGATATTACTACCCCAGTAATTATAGCTTGGCACAATGATAAGTCAAGAATGGTTGGAGATTTTAGAATGCTTAACAACTACAACCAAGCTGATTATTATCCAATTCCAAGAATTGACCACACTCTACATAACCTTTCCAAGGCTAAGTACATAACCACCATGGATATGCTGAAAGGTTTTCACCAAATACCTATCAGCCCTGATAGCCGGAAATTCATGAGAATTATCTGTCATTTGGGAATTAATGAGTATCTTAGGATGCCTTTTGGTATTAAAAATGCTCCTTCTCATTTTCAAGGATGATGGAGATAGTCCTAGGATTATTCATCAGACAGGGATGGATGATGGTATACATTGATGATGTTATCATTACTCTGATCATTGGGATACTCACATGGAGAAATTAAGGCTAGTCCTCAAAACCATCTCTGCCGTAGGATTGAAAGTATCAATGAAAAAGTGTAACTTTGGCTACGGGGAACTCAAAGCCTTAGGACACATTGTCTCTGGACTAACCTTAGCCGCTTACCAAAACAAGATAGCAGCAGTAATGAATAGGCCTATGCCTCAGATTTAAACTGAACTCCTATCCTTCATCAGCTTCTGCAGCTACTATAGGAAGTATTTACCAAAGTTTGCTCTTCTAAGCAAATGTTTAAATGAGATCTGCAACAACACCACCGTGTTTGAAATGACTCATGATAGAGTCAAGAACTATGAGGAACTCAAAATTGCAATGACCTCAGCTCCAGTACTGATCAAGCCAGATTACTCTAAACCTTTTAAGCTCTACATAGATGCCAGCATGGAAGGGCTAGGAGCTGCTTTACACCAGGAATCCATAGAAGATGATAAACAAGTGGAAAAACCTATACTCTTCATATCTAGACAATTTAAAGATACTGAGAAAAGGAATGGTGCAAGCCAAATGGAATGCCTGGCCTTAGTATGGGCCCTAGAGAAACTCCATTATTACTTAGAAGGCACCAACTTCACTGTTATTACTGACTGCAGCACTGTCAGAACATTGATGAACATGAAGACCACTAGCAGGCATATGTTGAGATGGCAGATACCTATACAACAGTACAGAGGACAGATGACCATAGTTCATAAAGCTGGGACTAAACATCAGAATGCTGATAGTTTAAGCAGGAATGCATTACCCAATGACCCAAGTAACCCTGCCTATGATCCAGAGGATAATGAAATCTTCCCTATCCTTGATATTGACAGGTTAAGCATTGAAGCTCCTATAATGGGCATCCACGTTTGTGAACTAAATGAATCATTGTTCAACTCTATCAAAGAAGCTTACAGTTCTGGCATAAAGACTCTGATCAATATTATGGAAAGTACTTCTCCACCTCCTGAATTAATCAATAGCCTACCTGAACCTCTTTTGAAACCATACAAAGCCGGAAGGTTCACCATATGGGATGGTCTGGTATACTATAGGCATCAACATTCAAGTGTCATAGTCTTAACTAAGGATGACCATATCAAACATGTTCTGGCTGAGTGCCATGACAACTGCTCATCTGGTCATTTGTCTGCTAATAGAACCTTGGATAAGGTTAAAAAAACTGCTTGGTGGATTAATTGGAGAGACTCCACTATACAGTGCGTTACCAGTTGTGAAACTTGTCAGAAGTCCAACAGGATTACTGGGAAATGGTTTGGACTACTACAAAAGATTGCTGAACCCAAGAAGAGATGGGAGATCATCAATATGGACTTTGTAACTGGACTACCACCAGGAGGAGCCTATTCCTACAACTCAGTCTTGGTCATTGTGGATAGGTTCTCCAAGAAAGCAAAGTTCCTACCTAATCACAAGAAAGACACTGCTATGGAAGTTGCCCTATTATTTTGGAACAGACTCATTGCTGATGTTGGAGGTCCCAAGATTATTATCAGTGACAGAGATCCTAAATTCACCTCTGAGTTCTGGAGGAACCTACATGATATGCTTGGAACCACCTTAGCTTTCTCTACCGCTTATTACCCTCAGACGGATGGATTAGCTGAAAGGATGATTCAGACCCTGGAAGACATGCTCAGGAGATTCTGTAGCTTTGGACTAGAGTACAAGAATTCTGATGGTTATTGCCACAATTGGGTTAGCCTTTTACCTTCACTGGAGATGGCCTACAACAGTAGCAAGCACTCTACCACTAAGGAAGCACCTTACATACTGGAAAGAGGATGGATTCCTAGATTACCCAAGGATAACCTTAACCACCAGCTAACCTGTATTCACCCTAAATCACTTGATTTCAAAAACATGATAGATGAAGCCAACAAACATGCTGTGAAGTGTGTCCAGGATGCTGTGGAGTATAAACAGCAAAGGTGGGATAGAACCCATAAGGAACCTGATTTCAAGATTGGTGATCAAGTCTTGATCTCTACCACTAACTTTACCAACTTTGGTGGAAATAGGAAGCTTAGACCAGCTTTTGTTGAAACTTTCACCATTAATAAACTTCATGGTAAAAATGCTGTGGAAGTAATCCTCACTGAAGAGCTTTCTAGGAAACATCCAGTCTTCCCAGTAAGCCTCATCAAACACTACCACCCAAGGAATGGAGAACATACTCCTTCACCCGCAATACCTGTTGCAGAAGAACCTGAAAAGGACAAAGGTAAAATTAGAAAGATCCTTAAGGATAAGAAAGATAGGATCAATGGAAAAGAGGTCAGACTCTACCTGGTTAGATAAAAGGGAGAATTGGCTGATAAAGATGAATGGTTGCCTGAAAATAATATCCCTGATGGACCTATACACCTGAGGAACTACAGAGACAACAGGAGGCATTAGCCCAAATTTTTTTCAGATATAGACATATCTTGGAGCGGGGGAATGTCAGCTTGCTACTATGTACAGAGCAAAACTGTCAAATAGTAACACAACTATGAAAAATAAGAATATCTCAATTAAAAAAGTAAGGACTGAGAAATCCATAAATATTATTACAGGAATGGATTCCTCACCCAAAATTAGGTAGGTTCACTCGCTGACCCCACCCTTGAATTCCAAGTCCTTATATTTTTAAAATAATTAAAAAGAAAAGTAATAGAAATTACAACACCTGTATGGCACTTTTGGGCCATTCTAACATTTCACACGTATTGTCACATATAGGGTTTACACCTAAGATTCACTCAGAATTGAGGTGTTGTGTATATTTTAGGAGTTACATGCGGAAATGTGTTATGTCACAATTCCCACGCGCAGCCCCGCATCATTACATAACCCTACGTACTAGTAGCAGCAGGTTCCCGCGTACTAGAGACCCATGCGCAGCTGATTCTGCCAAACATGCAGCGGATCCTACCCCGCGCGCATCTGTACTGACTGATCCCCGCGCCTGGATCAGTCGTGACTAATCTGACAACCAGGTACCGCTCAGAAGAGCTACAACCTAGTTAGGGTTGCCTAGTATATGTAACAAATGGACATATGCATTATTAATGATCTAAAAAGATTAAAAATTAAATAAAATTAATGAAAATTAAGTTTTAAACATTTTTTAATAATAAATCAAAGATCAAGGACTACCACGTAAATCACTGATCTTGATCTTTGAAGAACACAAAACACTACAAGAAGTGTTCATAAAAATTATTAAAAATTATCTACATGATCAGCAGATGACGGATAATCAGTAAACATCCACATCTTCACTCTCAGTAAATATAAACATCTTCACTCTTTAAAAACAATATCAATAGTACAAATAAAGGATGAGTACAGAATGATCATATTTATGCCAAAACAGATTAACAGATCCTGGGGCTAAAATAGTGCAGAAATCCAGCATATCTAAGGACAGCTGATTGAAAGCACCAAGCGGAAGTGCTAATCTTGCCCTGACTGGCTTGCCAGCCTCAGAACACAAGCAGAACCCTCTCTACGTGCCCTGAGAAGACCAAACTCACTCCAAAAAGGTATTTATACAGACCTCTTTGGATCCATTATTCCATCAGTTAATCAGTTACCAGGAATTATTTATTATCAATCAGACACCGTGTCATTGTTAATCAAGTGCTTATATGAAGATAAGCAAGTGATTTATGACTTAGTCTGTAGTAGTATTATTTACCTTTTTTTTAACCAATCAACCATTGAAGTTTAGTCAAGCAATCTACCCCATCTGCTCTGAAACCCTTCCAATTATTCCAGGATTTTCGTGGTAAAGTGCTCAGAGTGAGTGTTACCCTTCCTGTCTAGGCTGTTTGTGCTGTTAAGCCTGGCCACTAGGGGGATAAGTCCTTTCTAAGGCACCCATATTTATTCCAAGGTTCTTAAACTGCCCAAGGAGGCCCCTTGAAGAGAGGTTGCTAGTCTGTAAAGATCCCCAGTAGTATAATAATGTGGTCCCTCTTTTATATTATATTGAAAACCATTTACTACCAAACCAATCAAACCTTGCAACTTCTCTTATTAAATCATTTATTTGAGCTTCTAAGCGTTTATTATTGGAATAATAATTATTATTATCATCCCAGCATTTTTATCACTCTCTGTAGCTAAAGGAATGCAAGGTTCCTGGTATCAGAGAGCTGACAGAACCACCCAGCCCAATTGGTTTCTTCCCCCTTGGTAATGGGGGGGGGGGGGGGAAAGATGGCCCCATTGGTCTTGAGGTGGGGGGGTGATCAAGTCCCCTCCCACCTTGCTGGTTGCCTTTGTTGCAACTTGCTAGCTGGTCTGGTTGAGGAGGGACCAGCCATCCTCCCACCCCCTTTCAACCAAGCGAGGGAAGGGAGGGAGGCAGGGGCCACAACCCAACTTGGCCGCTGCAACAGGGGCTGCGGCCCCGCACACAGTGGGTGGGGGGACTCCAAGCAGAGTCTTCTTCCCTCTACAACGGCCCAGCGTGGGCCTCTGGGCCCCAGATGAGAAACAAGCGGGCTCAAGCAGGCTTCAACACGGGCAGTGGCCCCAATGGGCTGCAAGGCCTGCTGACCCCAAAAAAAATACTTTGGCGGGCCAGCACGTCTGGCCAAGTATGTCCATAATAGTTCTTCGGCTCATAAATTCCCAGATAAGCCCATCTGACTAAGGTGGCCCATCCACCCTGAGGGGCCCATCAACGCCCGTGTCCCAATTGACTTGGAAAAGTGTTTGGGCGTCCAAATGCCCAAAACCAATAACATCCACAAAGGCCCACGTGGCCCACTTGATGTCCAATGGGCCATGGAGGCCCACTTGTGCCTCCCATTTGGATTACACACTAACATGCACATTACCTGAGTGCATCCATATTTTAACACACCCCCTTACTCCAAAAGGGATACCATTTGCATACTAGACACAAAAACTTGATGTTTGTTCCTATCTAATGCCTTGGTTAAGATATCTGCAATCATTGCTCCAGTGGGCATGTACCGTAACACTATCTCTTTGCAGTTTACTGCATCACCTATATAGTTATAATTAAAATCAATATGTTTTTTTCTTGAATGGAACACTTGGTTCTCTGCCAACGCAATGGCACTCTGATTATCAGAATAAAACAATGCAAACCCTTGTGGTTTATTTGTATCCTCTAAGGCCTTTATCAAAAATTTGTTTCCTGTGAAGCTGACAGGTACGCTCTGTACTCTGCTTCTGTTGATGAAAGACTTATTGCTGACACCTTTTTGGAAATCCATGACACTAAATTCTTCCCTAAGAAGAATACAAAACCACTTGTTGATTCCCTAGTATTACAATCTGCCTAACTTGCATCAGAATAACCAAAAAAGTCAAAGTTTCCTGACTTTGAAAACTGCAGTCCCAGACTGATTGTTCCTTTAAGATACCTCATAACTCTCTTAAAGGCTGACCAATCCCTCATGCTAGGTCTCTCTAAGTTTTGTGACAAAACACCAATTGAAAATGCAATATCTGGCCTTTTAAAATGTCCCAAAGAATTTAAAGATCCAATATCTGACCTATAATCATTCCTGCATTGAACAAACTCTAGATGCTCTTCATCTGTAGAATTTTCTAACTGAATGTTAGACTGCATTGGAGTAGCAAACTCTTTTGCATCCTCTAAGCCATACTGCTTAAGTAGAGCTGACGCATAATGGTTCTGATCAAACTTGATCCCATTATTGCTCTTCCTAACTTTCATTCACAGCACCTGCTGTGCCAGACCAAGATCTTTTATGTTGAACCCCTTTGAGAGTGTCTCCATGACTCTCTCCTTAACATTCCCAATAATGATAATGCCGTTGACCCAAACAAACAAAATTGCATACTTTCTCAAAAAGAGACAAGGGTTGGCCTCACTTGTCCTGAAACCAATCTCCATCAGTTTCTTACTCATAGTGTCATACCATGACTTAGCTGCTTGCTTTAATCCATACAGGGATCTACACAGCTTGGGGACATATTCCCCTTTATCTGCTGAGGGGAAACTTCTCACACAGAGGTTCTTCATAGTTTCTGGCTTGGTCTCTACCAGCCATTCCTTGAAACCATCAGGAATTGACATATACACAGTCTCCTCCTCTCCAAGTTTTGCATTCAAGTATGCAGTCACAGAATCAGCTTGTCTAATTTCTTCACCCAACTCCACTGCCAAAGAAATGATGTACCTGAAGGTGGAAAGCCTCCCAGTTGGCGAGAAATTCTCCTGGTAATCAATACCCTCTCTCTGATTGAAGCCCTGTGCAATGCATCTAGCCTTGAAAATCTTCAAAACACCATTAGTATCAAACTTCTTAGTCAACACTAATCCAGACCCAAAAATTGTATTTCCATTTGGAAATGAATCCCACTTAACCACTTCAAACACACTATTGTTCTCAGAGAATCAAATTCCTCAAAAATAGCTGTCTTCCAATTGGCTCTCTTGTCAGAATTCATAGCTTGGCCAAAGCTATTTGGGTTAACTCTATTACCCGTCTCTGAACTTATCTGTAGAATCTCATTAAGAATACAATGTTACCAAAGTGTATCTTCTTCATATTCTGCAGAAGCATAATGGGACTTCCATTCCCCATACCTATCAACAGGTATTCTCATCCTGCCACTTGTTCTAACTGGAGGTGGAGGCTCATCAGGTTCTGATTCCACAGACTCCCCTGAAGTGGGTCTGAACCCTCCTGTGGCATGTCTGCCATCTAAAAATCATCATTAATGACATTCTCCCCAGCCTCTGCTGGTGAAATAGGCTCTGAAGCTATTTCCTTCTGTGATTCCTGAACAGCAACATCTTCACTCCTCTTATGTGGAAAGGTAACTTCTTCAAATTTTACATCCCTACTACGGATAACATTTCTTGTCCTTGGACAATAAATCTTATATGAATTAATTATTAAATAATAGCCTAAAAGTGCCCCTGTTCTAATTCTAGGATCTAACTTACCAACAATCTCATTATGGTGGACACTAAAATACACTAAGCAACCAATTGTTCTTAGTTGTGAAATTTTGGGGTACAAATTCCAAAACTGATAATGCAGAATTTTAACATTAAACCTTACTATATTGTGCAACAGACACACTGTGCACATCAACTCAGCCCATAAAAACTTTGGTAGACCAGATTGAGCCATGATATTTCTGACTTTGTCTAATAAAGTTCTATTCATCCTCTCAACTATTTCATTGTTTTGTGGAGTACCAGCAGTAGTAACTATATCAGCGATGCCATAATCATTCAACAGTTTCTCAAATTAATTACTCAAAAACTCACCCCCTCCATCAGTAAAAACCCTCTTGATCTCCTTCATCAAACCATTCTGTTTCCAGACTTTGAAGATTAATGAAACCTCCTCTGTGGTCTGATCCTTTGATCTTATTGGTTTGACCCAAACATAATTAGTTGCTGTATCAACTAAATTGATGAAGTATCTTGCCCCTCCAAGGGACACTGGTGTAAATCGCCCTTCCGAATCAATTGAAAATTCCCCTCTAGGAACTTCTGTGCAATCTCTAATATTTGAGAACACATTCCTGGTCTTGGCCCCTAAGGTACAACTTTCACAGTTTCTGTCCTTCACCTTATGGCCACTTCTATTGTGAGCAACAGTGCTCAGAGATGAAAACTTGAAAAAGTTAGTACAGAGCAACTTACTCCAAACTTGTCCACTCAGGATAGTTCTCCCATTCAAATCAATAGCAAAATTATCTTCTTGAAGATAAAAAATTTGGAAGCCTTTTTTCCAGAGAACTACAAGAGACACAAGGTTATAAGGCAGATCTGATACATAGAACAATTTCTCAAAATATATTTTGAAACCCAAGTGATTTGCAAGAGTTACTTTTCCAATTCCTTTAATCTGAATTGTTCTTCCTTTTTGGACAATATTTACAAAACCATCAAAATCTCTAAGATTTGAATACAAATTTGGCTCAAAAAACATGTTTTTTGTACAACAACAATCAATCAAAACAAGAACATCCTCCTTCAATCCTGCTGTAAGGAAATAAAAATTATCAGCCACTGATAAGTTCTTATGATCAAGGTTTAGATTACCCACTTGATAATCAATCAAGTCCATTTCTTGATCCTCAAGAGATTTGCCTTCTTGTTGGGGACATGTTCCTCAACAGCATTTGCTTATGGGCATTCAAATGCCAAAATATCAATTTTCTCCATTGCAAGGTTGACCTCCTTTTCCTCCTTGTCTTCTTCTTTAGAATTCTCCCTCTTCTTGGCCTCCTTGCAATCCTTTGCATAGTGCCACTTCTTCTGAAAATTATAACATAAGAACTTTGATAAATCCCTCTTGGCCTTTGCCTTCTTTCCAGATTTCCCTGTCTTGCCAACCAGAGAATTTCCTGTGCCCTCCTTCCTCTCAAATTGAGGATCATCCTTTTCAATTCTCTTCAGCATATCCTCTTCCCCAGGAAGTGGATCCAATTGAGATATAATCCTAACCAAGGACTGATACTCTTTTGGTAGCTTCTGCAGAATTTAGAGTGACAAATACTCAGGATTCATGTTCAGCCCAGATGACTTGAACTTAGAAATGATTGATCTTGCCTCCCCAAAAAATTGTTTACATTTTCCAAATTTTGACTTAAACAACTTGTTGAAAGAAATCACCTTCTGATCAACAGAATTACCAACATACGTGGCCTTGAGGATCTTCAATAAGTTGCTTCCCATCCTCTTCTGTTCCTCTCTCAAAGTTTCAGCAACCCATCATATGACTTTCATCCAAATGCCTATGAATGAGATGGTAAGACTTCTTCTCTACTGCTGAACTAATCAAGGTATCATCTGCAACCATAATCTCCCCACAAAAAATGTTGCCTAGCTCACTCTCCATTAAGAAAGACCATGCACTATAGTTTTGACCATTCAAAACAATATTGGTGGATCTGGATTCTGGGATATAAGGAATCTTCTTGGAAAACTTGAGGTCCTTGAGGTTTTCCAAAGTAAGGTATAAGGGTCTATCTTGCTTGGAAATAATGATGATGTTGGTACTGATAATGTGTGAGAATTATTTTCCCACAATCTTAGTCAAACATCAGTATTTAAAGCAAAAGAAATGCTGAGACAATAATGTCTTATGATTGATCCTTAATCTGAGGCAGAGGCAATGGCACACTTGTGGATGTGAATGAATTGATGAAAGAATGGATGGAAAACAGCAGGGATAAGAGCTCCTTAAATACAAAAGATGGTGCTCATGTGGATCTCATGTAATGACAAGAAAAAGGAAAACATTCTGCCCCAAATGGGGCCTACAGGCTCTAATGTTGGAATACTAACAGCATGCTCATGAATATGCTCAAATCATCTTTTCTTTTCTTTGTTGCTTTTTCCATTCCTTTTTTTGCGCTCTCTTCATTCTATTTTCCATTTTCTATTTTCCTGTCTGCCATTTTGTTCTCTACTCATGGGTGTCATGTCCCATCTCTTGTCATAATGTCCCCTGTCTTTCAGCTCTCACCCTCAAAGCCGCCCCCAAAAAATCAACAAACCCCTGCAAATGCTTCAATCCAAGCTCACCTCAAGCCTGCTCACCCATAAAGCCAGCTGCCTGAACCGGATCCTGGGGAATGCTCTCCTTGTGCAACCACAAGATTGCACCACTGACCCCCGGTGTAAGACTCCAAACGGTGCTAAGCCGTGGCAGTTCTGTGGAGGGGAAAGGTGCTGTTTAGGCTGCCCTCCTAGGAGTTACAATAATATTTAAATGTAACCGGAATCAAGGTCCAGAACCTTATGGATGAGAAATCAAAGTAAGGGAAGAGGATAAGAGTTGTTGGTAGCAATGGAAACAACACTATCTGAGGCAAGATGGTGCAGGTAAAGACTTGAACAAATAAGTCAAGGTTTGTTCAGAGTTCAATAGAACAAGGCAGTTGTAAGTAACAACGCCCACAAGCTAATAACTCTGGTCATCAGCAGCTGATTAGGAACAATCAACTCAATCCCAACCAACCTCCAGGTTCTCAATGAACCTGCCCAACTCTCCGCAATCAAGCGCTTGAAGGGTACCAGATAACTGTGGGAGGCTGAAAAAAACAAAATCAATTTGTTTATGAAGCTCTAGAAGCAAATCAATAACGAATTCGAGCAAGAATATCCCAACACTTCTCAAGGGACTCAAGAATAGCGTGGCGAAATTCAACCTTAAAGAAGAAGGGAGGTATAACACTCCAGGTTTTAAGCTTAATAAAACCTCTTCAATTAAACGTGATTGGCTCCAGAAAGATGATCAAGGAGAGATCAAGACCAGCATGGTCGGAAAAAGGGATCAGAGTGGTATAACACACCCAAGAATTCAGACAGGAATTCTTCTTCAACCAGCAAGGCTATTGGTTGGTGATAAGGATCAAGGTCACAAGGGAAAGAGTTTGAGTATGGAGGCTCAAAGGATCAAAGGGGCAATCATGGATATACCCGGATAAATTGCTCAGATAAGTGGGGAAGGATGCCCACGGATAAGTTGATTACTGATGATGAGGGAGACAGATGAGATGATATGATGATGGTCTCCTGGGATGATGGGCCAAAAGGCAGGGGAGAGCCCCTCCTTTTATAGACATGAGGCCCTGTATACTATGTACAAGAGATACTACAAATAGGTGCGGAAAAATGAAAACATAAAAAAAAAAAAAAATAACATGAGAGGAAAAAAAAAGAAATGTCGCCCGCGTCAAGAATGACCGTGGGCAACCAGATGGACACCTGCCGCAGCGGTTGCGGGTGTCAACAACGGCTGTCGTTGCCTGATTGGCGGCGACAACGGGGTGAAGGTTCCGACAGCCGCAAGCGGTCGCTCGCAGTCGTTGGTCGGATCAGATGATGGGTGAGGGTAGCAGATGATGGAGAGTTTGAGGATGAGATTGGTAGACAGTTGATGCGAGCGAGTAGAGGAGGGGGAGGAAGAAGATGAGGGTTGGGAGGATCAAAGGATGATGAGGAAGGAGAGTATAGATCGAGACAGGCAGCCAAGGATTGATTGAAGGCGTGAATCTGAGCGAGGGAAGAATCGAAGACAAAAGGTTTGATGAAAACCCGATCCATGGTTGGTTAAGGAATTGACGAATTCAAAGCAGGAGACGCTAGCAATGACTGTGAGATCGATCTGAGAGAGATGGAGAGCGATCTGATGGCCGACCGAACCAGGATCTGCGCCTAGGATGATGATGACTGAGGATGGGAGTATGATGATGATGATCTGGTGATGGGTCTAGTTCTGAGGGATGAGATCGAGTTTGGGATGAGATAGAATGAGATGGTTGGATGAGAGGAGATGAAACGATGGAGATGATAGGATCAAAGGGATTGTCAAAGGTGGTTCGACGATTGCTTGCGTTGCCAAAAGTCAGGGCCGCAAGCGCAACAAGTAGGAGTTGAACATAGGAGGGGGGGACCGAAGTGGAGAGACAGGCAACAGGCCTGTCCTAGACCGTTAGGACAGGGAGAAGTTGAGAGATGGGGGGAAATGAAGGTACCCATAGGGGTACAACCGAAAAATATTTTTTTTTTTTTTTTTTTGTTCAGTGGTGTCCCGGATTGGTCACCACATCTCTCCCCAACTTACAGACTGTCCCTAGTCTGCATCTAAAATTTGAAGGGATTAAAAAAATCAAGGAACAAAGAAATTGAAGCAAAGATTGGCCATTTCTTGATCTTGAGAGCAATTGAAGAGTTGAGGAAAATATCTTGATTCTTCCAAATGAGCCCTAGAAGCAGCAGGAATAGAACAAGGAGGGCGTCCCAGGTGCTCACATATGTGGCATACAGTAGAGTTTTACAACAAAAACGCAGCAAATGACCCTGGTGGTGCACAATTGGGAGGACTTACTTCTGAGATAAGTTGCCCCCACAACAATGAAACTTCTTGACTTGATCAGCAGAGAACCTTCTGGCCAACCGAGTACCATCCAGCTCCTCCAAAACATAAGATCCACCTCTAACTTGATGAACCACTCGATAAGGGCCATTCCAACGATTAGAGAAAAGCTTGCCCCACTGGGTCTCCAAAGATCAATTATAAGCTAAAACTAGGTCACCAGGGTTCAAGGGCTCCCTGATTTGATTAGAGTGCTTGTCTTCCCAATAATGGACAGATTTTTCTCTGGACTCCATCATCTTTTGAAAAGCTTCATCACAAACGTCTTCACTTTGCTCCAGTTGCTTGGATCTAGCAACTAACAGATCAGTAGTTGAGGACACCTCTTCCCAAGAGATACCCAAGAAAGATTCCATTTCCAGATCCAAAGGAAGGACTTCTCTTTGACCAAAGATGATTTCATAAGGTGAGTAGCCAGTAGTCCTTTTGGTTGAGATTTGATCAGAAAAGAGAACAAGAGGAAGGAATTTGCGACAATTCTTGCCACTTTCACCAGCCAGTTTAACAAGTGCAGCCTTCAAAGGGGCATGGCCTCGTTCCACCATGCCTTGGCCTTCAGGATAATAAGGAGTAGTAACTCTATGTTGTCCAGGAAGGGATTGGATCATTTCAGCAAGCTTGCCCCCAAATTCAGAGCCACCATCAGTAGAGTAAGATCGAGCCAGGCCATAACGCATCGTCCAGGTCTTGTAGAGGAAAGCTGCCACTGATTCAGAGCTAAGGTTCTTAAGAAATTTTGCTTCAACCCATCCGGAAAAATCATCTCTAGCCACAATGAGGTACTTAGCACCACCTGCCTTAATATGAACCACATCCATAGCAATCCTTCCAAAGACAGTGGACTCCCCAGTAGGATAACGAATTTCGGCTGGGCGCCTAAGATCACGTTTTTGACAAACTTCACAACTCTTGCACCATTGGGAGACGGATTTCTTCAAAGATGGCCACCAGAACGGTTCGGATAGTCATCAATAAGTTTCAGTTTCCCCACGATGACCAAGGCCTTCATGGAGACTTTCAAGGATAGAATCTTGTTTAGAGGGAATAGTAACAACAATAAGAGCACAAGGATTGCCTCTCTTCATAAGTCTAGAACCTTGAACAAAAAAAATTAGAAGACTTTCGTTTAAGAGATTGAAATTCCTTAGCAGAGAGATCAGGAGGTTTTTGAAGAGTTGAAAGGTACTGCTCTAATTTAAGCCAGAAGCCTTGTTGAAAGCCAGAATAATTTTGAGAAGAAAAAGAGAAAATAGGTTGGATTAAAGGTTCCTCTTCATTGAAATTGGTTCCAACATCAGATTTGTTGTCCCCAAGAGGTTGTCAAGATAAACCGTCAGGCATGCTGAAAGATTTCCCTGGCCTGTGAACAATATCAAAAGAGAAAAGCTGGATAAAGGCCACCCAACGAGTCATAGGAGCATTGGGAAGACTGGGAGCGTTGATCATTTCAATGATGGATCAAGCATCAACTTGCAATTCGAAATGTTGGCCCCAGAGAACGGTTTGAAGTTTCTTCATCATTTGAGCCACACCACAAAGTTCCAGTTTGGGCTGGGAGTATCTAGATTCTACATCCGAAAACAACAAAGATTCATAAAGAGCAGGACGGTCCCAACCATTTTCATCTTCCTGAGTAAGGAGGGCCCCAACAGATTGATAACTAGAATTGACAGCCAGCTTGATCTTGCCAGCTCCAGGTCCATAAGAGATCTTTTTCAAAACTATGTCTTTACCAACTATCCTTTTGAGTAGCTGGAAAGCACATTCACAATCTTGGGTCCAAATCCATTCAGCATCTTTTCTGGTTAGACGACGCAAGGGTGCAAAGATTTTGGATAAAGATGGGATAAAGATTCTAACATAAGTGACAACACCTAGAAAGCCCCTAACTTCAGTTGGATTGATTGGGGTAGGCCAAGAGATGATCTTGTTGACTTTGGCTGGTGCCATCCTTCTTCCTTCCTTGGAGACCAGATGACCAACAATTTCCAGAGCAGGGACACAAGCCCCCAGTTTGTATCCAGAGACAGTAAGGCCAGATTCCTTGATTTGAAACAGAATCCTCTCCAAGGTAGTAGCATATTCCCAGATAAAACGACGAATTCCTGAATGCCAAGGTAAGAGCTCATTATCATAGTCAGATACTGGACCTTTAATTCCTCCACCGTCAATAAAGATACCAGCATGATCAGGGATTTCATCCTGAAGGATCCACATCATCTGAGCCTGATAGACTGCAACCGAGTTGGTGGCTCCTTGAGGCAATCGAGTAAGTTGAAATCAAACAAGAGGAGTATCGAAAGTAGTGAGAGGACAAGAAATAGGATGTAAGGATTGTTTGTCATAGCCACCCATAATATCCCCTAGACCATAGCAAGCTCTCCCCGCGAAGGATTCAACAAATTCTTCAGTAGCAGGAGGGATACCAGAGTCTTTAATAGTTACTTTATTAAGAGGTTGAAGATCATGAACTATTCTAAGTTTACCATTACTCTTGAGAACACAGAAGACGGGGCTGGAGTAACTAGAAGTTGACTGTTCATACAGGCCAGTTTGAACTTGTTCCCGGACCAACTTGATGAATTCGTCAACTTTAGCAGCAGGGATAGGGATCTTTTTCTTTTGCCAAAGATCATGTTCAACTACAGGGATGATATAAGGGAGGCCATAGGATTCCCGCAAGAGACCTCTCTCTTCTTCACAGAAAGCAATAGATTTTTCCCTTAGAGATAAGACATTTTTGATTGAATTTAACTCATCAGGAAGAAGCCATCCATCTGGACCAAAGTTGACCACCTTCAGACGTTCTTCAGTGACCCGTCCATTAGGCACAAAGGGACCAGTAAGAGATTGAGGAAGACCACAGTAAGGATCGCAAGATAGAGGAGGGCGCATAAGGGGAGGATTGAGGTTGAGAGGCATAGGCTGGTTGACTGGTTGGATCTTCTTAGCAACTGGTTTATACTTAGTGGCAAAAGAGAGAAGTTCTTGTTTCCTCCAAGAGTTGACCAGAGAGACTTGATTACAAAAGCTGAGTCCAAGTTCCAACATCTTCCAAGTCCGATGTTCTGCAATATCCTTGAAGGGTGCCTTTTCCATAAAAGGAGAACCAGGAGATAATACATTGCTCACATGTGTGGCACAAGGTAGGGTTTTGAAAATGACGGTAAAAGATTGCCCTGGCAGTGCACAATTGGGAGGACTTACTTGTACCCCAAATTGCCTCCACTGAAGCCCATATTCCTTCATACCAAAATCACCAAAAACGGAATTGCAATTAGGATCTAGTTTAGACTCATTGCGGAGATTCAAACCGGAACTGAGAGAAGATTGATCAGACTCAAAAGTAGAAGGAAAAGAAGACACAACAGATCCAGAGGGAGAAGGAGATGGAGAAGAAATATTTTTGAATTTTTCTATTTTGATATGTTTTTGTTTTTTGATATTCTTGAGCTCAGAAGAGAATGATGAAAGGAATGAAAAATAAGCCTGAGGGATGGGAGTTGACACTTGAGTTGCAGTCTGAGGCTGAAAAGAACTACAACTATTAGTAGGATCAACTATTCCCCTAAAAAATGAGAGGAACTAGAGTTATCCTTCTGCTTCCCCTTAAAAGATGATTTGGGAGAATGACCAGGAAAATCTCTTTCCCAACGACCAGAATCCAAAGAGCAAAGAGAAAATTCAATTTTCCTGCCATCAGCATCAGGGAGAAGAATTCTCTCCCCAACTTGATCAGAAAACATCAGGGTTGCACCAAAGTCCATTAAGAAGGGTCGTCCCAAGATCATAGGACTGTCCAAAAGAGTGATCCAAAAGTGGCAGGTTCCAACAATATTTTGACCAATCCTGACCGGTACATCTTCAGCAATACCAACCAGTTCACAAGCTTGATTTCCTATCCCATACACTGCAGAGTTGAAGCTGACCCTAGGACTAAGTTTGAGCTTGCAGGCCATAGAATCCGAGATTAAGTTAAGCTGAGATCCAGAATCCACAAGAGGAGAAACAGTTTTAGCTGAGTCACCAAGATAACAAGGAAGGAAGCCAAGGGGACAGGAATAAATTTTGGAGTCTAAAGAAGGACTGGTTCCACCAGAGTCCTCCATTAAAGTGCCAGAGGATACTTTGAGTTCTTCAGGGCCAATTTCCACACGTCAATGAGAGACCCATTTCTTCATTCCTTCAGCAACAGATGGAGAGATCGATAGAAGTTCAGCCACAGATAGATCAGGAATTTTGAGATCAGAAATTTTCTTTAATACTCCCTCCACAGCATTGGGGTGATCCTTGGAGATGCCCCTTTCAAATCAAACTTTGGGCTGGGTTGAGGGAGGAAGTTCAGGTGACGCAGAATCTAAGATAGGATTAGAAGGTTGAGGTGAGGGAGAAGGATCAGGGTGATCTGGGAACCTTTCCATGAGTGGTTCCTTTTCCACCTCCATGTCTTCTACATCAGAGGAAGGAGGCTCAAGTGATGATCAACGTTTAACGGGTTTTTGAAGGATTGAAGTTGGCAAGGAAGGAGCCTTATGAGGTTTAGGTTCCTCATGTTGTTTCCTGGCTGGATCAGATTGATAAGTAGTCCCAGCAAGACTAGAGGAAGAAATAGCTGGAGGATACCAAGGTTGGAGGGTACCACAGGATGATCAAAATTCAAGGGAAGCAAGAGATGCTTTCACAGGAGGTGATGGCTGGTAAGAGGCCACCACATGTTGGATAGGATGAGACGAGTCAAAAGGGATTAGAGCACCATTGGGGAGGAAGTAATTGTTTCCCCTCTGCTCTACCAATTTTTCCTTTAGGTCCTTCTGAAGTTCTTGGCATCGTCCAGTTCCATGGCCTTCCCTATGACAGTAGTAACAGACCAGAGTTGATTTGGGGACAGAAGAAGGAGTTTTAGGAGTAGCTAGCAAAGAAATCTTTTGATCTATTTTGTTCTCAAAGGCTCTAAGTAACTTGGTGATTTCATCTATAGTAGTAGGTTCCCAATTGGAATTAGGATCTGCTTTAGGCCTACAATCTGCCTCCATTTTAATCATAATATTGTTTGACTCTTTAAAAGAAGGAGCATGGACTGGTTTAGTAGTTCTAGGATTTTCAAAGGTAAGAGCAGTTTGACCTTTCATGACTTTATCCACAGTACTCCTAAGGGTTAGAAAAACAGGGAGCTTGAATCGATTATCCCTGGTGGTAATCATGGATCCAGATTTGACCAGTTCTTCTTTAATCCTTTCCTGCACAGCCAACAAGATAGATTGGAAGAACTTTGCTCGAATTTCGTCCACTGTGTCAATGTGATTGTTTTGGATAAGATAGTTTTGAATGGTATCCCAAGACTTCCTAAAAATCTGATAGTCAGAGGCTGAAGTAATACCACCATTGGAGATCCACTGAGAAACCAGAGCATCCAAATCCTGCAGAGTAAACCTAGCCACATCTATTTTACCCCAGTATGCCAACATAGCCTTCCTGAGAAGCGTCCAGTTATGGGATTCAAATCCCTCAAAAGACTCGATTACCTCCATAACTTCATCAGAGGAGATAAAGAATTGCAACTGATAAGCCATATCAAATTCACTAGCTCCATCCACTTCAGCATCCATTTCGTAGGAGTCCATGAATTGCTTGACATTTGTACCGTTGAAGCCTAAGTTCTTGTTCTGAGGTTTGATCTTTACCATCTTAGGTCGGACAGGGGTGGTTGGAGTAGCGGAAAATGCCATATCGAATAACAGAGTTCCTAGGGGATCCAAAGAGCAGATTTCCAAAGTGGCTCACGAGTGTGGAAAGAGTAGGGTTTTGCCAAAAACAACAAGTATCTTGCCCAAGCGGTGCACAAATTGGGAGGACTTACTTCTAGGATAGATTGCCTCCACGGATCAGATTTGAGAAGAGAAAAAAAAAATAGAAAAAAAAAAAGATCGGATTTCGAGGTTGATTTTAAATGTCTTGGGACTGTAAATCCCAAGGTTGCTGGTTCAATCCTGGCCCGGGGGACCAAATGTAAGACTCCAAACGGTGCTAAGCCGTGGCAGTTCTGTGGAGGGGAAAGGTGCTGTTTAGGCTGCCCTCCTAGGAGTTACAATTAAATTTAAATGTAACCGGAATCAAGGTCCAGAACCTTATGGATGAGAAATAAAAGTAAGGGAAGAGGATAAGAGTTGTCGGTAGCGATGGAAACAACACTATCTGAGGCAAGATGGTGCAGGTAAAGACTTGAACAAATAAGTCAAGGTTTGTTCAGAGTTCAATAGAACAAGGCAGTTGTAAGTAACAACGCCCACAAGCTAATAACTCTGGTCGTCAGCAGCTGATTAGGAAAGATCAACCCAATCCCAACCAACCTCCAGGTTCTCAATGAACCTGCCCAACTCTCCGCAATCAAGCGCTTGAAGGGTACCAGATAACTGTGGGAGGCTGAAAAAAACAAAAGCAATTTGTTTATGAAGCTCTAGAAGCAAATCAATAACGAATTTGAGCAAGAATATCCCAACACTTCTCAAGGGACTCAAGAATAGCGTGGCAAAATTCAACCTTAAAGAAGAAGGGAGGTATAACACTCCAGGTTTTAAGCTTAATAAAACCTCTTCAATCAAACGTGATTGGCTCCAGAAAGATGATCAAGGAGAGATCAAGACCAGTATGGTCGGAAAAAGGGATCAGAGTGGTATAACACACCCAAGAATTCAGACAGGAATTCTTCTTCAACCAGCAAGGCTATTGGTTGGTGATAAGGATCAAGGTCACAAGGGATAGAGTTTGAGTATGGAGGCTCAAAGGATCAAAGGGGCAATCATGGATATACCCGGATAAATTGCTCAGATAAGTGGGGAAGGATGCCCACGGATAAGTTGATTACTGATGATGAGGGAGACAGATGAGATGATATGATGATGGTCTCCTGGGATGCTGGGCCAAAAGGCAGGGGAGAGCCCCTCCTTTTATAGACATGAGGCCCTGTATACTATGTACAAGAGATACTACAAATAGGTGTGGAAAAATGAAAACATAAAAAAAAAAAAAAAAAAAAATAACATGAGAGGAAAAAAAAAAAAATGTCGCCCGCGTCAAGAATGACCGCGGGAAACCAGATGGACACCCGCGACAGCGGTCGCGGGTGTTGACAACGGCTGTTGTCGCCCGATTGGCGGCAACAACGGGGTGAAGGTTCCGACGGCCGCAAGCGGTCGCTTGTGGTCGTCGGTCAGATCAGATGATGGGCAAGGCTAGCAGATGATGGAGAGTTTGAGGATGAGATCGGTAGAAAGTTGATGAGAGCGAGTAGAGGAGGGGGAGGAAGAAGATGAGGGTTGGGAGGATCGAAGGATGATGAGGAAGGAGAGTATAGATTGAGACAGGCAGCCAAGGATCGATTGAAGGCGTGAATCTGAGCAAGGGATGAATCGAAGACGAGAGGTTTGATGAAAAACCAATCCATGGTTGGTTAAGGAATTGACGAATTCGAAGCAGGAGACGCTAGCAATGACTGTGAGATTGATCTGAGAGAGATGGAGAGCGATCTGATGGCCGACCGAACCAGGATCTGCGCCTAGGATGATGATGACTGAGGATGGGAGGATGATGATGATGATCTGGTGATGGGTCTAGTTCTGAGGGATGAGATAGGATGAGATGGTTGGATGAGAGGAGATGAAACAATGGAGATGATAGGATCAAAGGGATCATCAAAGGTGGTTTGACGATTGCTTGCGTTGCCAAAAGTCAGGGCCGCAAGCGTGACAAGTAGGAGTTGAACATAGGAGGGGGGGATCAAAGTGGAGAGACAGGCAAGAGGCCTGTCCTAGACCATTAGGACAGGGAGAAGTTGAGAGATGGGGGGAAATGAAGGTACCCATAGGGGTACAACCAAAAAATATTTTTTTTTTTTTTTTTTTTTTTTTTTTTTTTTTTTTTTTTTTTTTTTTTTTTTTTTTTTTTGTTCAGTGGTGTCCTGGATTGGTCACCACACTGGTTTCTGAGTCAGTCAATCCTCAACCAAATCCGCCTCACCATCCAACCAGACCCGCTAAACTATTGAAAGACCACAAGAATCAAAGTTTCATTCTCTGCTATTGTTTCCTCTGCTACTTTCCTCCTCATCACCAGAGTCTGTCTGGTCCTTTTAGGTAACTTACTCAGAGATTTTTTTTTTCTGTTTTATCTGTGTTTTCTTCTCAGTTACTTATTACCAATAACATCCTTTTATTTTCTTGAAATCATCATCTACAAGCCCTGTTACTTTGTTTGGGATTACTCAGCCCACTTGGGATTAGTTCCAAACCCTTTGGACCAGCATGTACTGGTTGAATTTGGTGTTTCCACCCTCACAGGGCTGAAAAAGCCCCTTGCTGTTCAGACCCTGGCTGGTTGTCTATTACAACCAGCCCTGTTACCTGGTTACATCTCTCTTATAACCGTTCTTGCCCTTTCTATACACTAAAAGGCCTGGTTTCCCCCTGCAACCCAGCCCCTGGCCCTCAAACTGGCCAGGGTGGACCCAGAATCACTCTGTGTCCAGCCAAGAACTCAGGATGGCGGGGGGGGGGTGTAACCAGTGGGCGTGCACGCCCCCCCTCCTTTGCTCAAATCCCCCTCCAGGGGCCCTGGGGGTCAATACCCCCAGGGGTTGTCACACAGAAGGTGGGATGGGTGGTGGTCAGGCCCACTCAGCCACATTTGTTTCCTCCCCCTTGGTAACGGGGGGGGGGGGGGGGGAGATGGCCCCATTGGTCTTGAGTTGGGGGGGTGATCAACTCCCCTCCCACCTTTCCGGTTGCCTTTGTTGCGACCAGCTGGCTGGTATGGTTGAGGAGGGACCAGCCGGGTGGCACGACGGGGGCCACGGCCCCGCACAGAGCGGGTGGGGGGACTCCAAATGGAGTCCCCTTCCCTCTAAAATGGCCCTGCATGGGCTGTTGGGCCCTGGAACAGGCCCCAGGTGAGAAAAAAGCAGCCCCAAGCGGGCTGCAAAATGGTTGGCGGCCCAAATAGGCCGCTGATGCACAATGACCCCAAAAAACATACTTTGGTGGGCCAGCCCGTCTGGAAAAGTATGTCCATAATAATCCTTGGGATCATAAATGCCCAGATAAGCCCAACTGGCTAAGGTGGCCCATCCACCCTGATGGGCCTGTTGAGGCCTGTGTACCAATTGAATTGGAAGATGTGTTTTGGTGCCTAAATTCCCAAAACCAATTACATCCACATAGGCCCATGTGGCCCATGTGTTGTTAAAGGGAAGTGGAGGCCCATTTGTGCATCCCATTTGGATTACACACTAATATGCACATTACCTGATTGCATCTGTATTTTAAAACAGTAACTAAAGCAAAAGAAATGCTTGACACCTTGTGTCTATAAAGGCTAATGTGCTCTCAAAATGGGGCACTATTTTGGATAATTGATTGGATGAATTCAATTGGATATGGAAAACAGCAGGGAGAAGGGATCCTTAATTAAAAAAGGTTGGCCCTCATGTGGGCTCATGTTACAACAAGAGAAAAGGAAGAAATTCCGCTCTACAAGACCTCTCATGGCTCTACAACCGGCTTTGCATGGTTAAATACCAAGGAAGGGGCACAGTTGGCCCCAATCAGCCCTTGTGGCTGATGGAAACTCCCCTGGTTGGAGCCATACGGTCCAACCAATGTGGATTGGCCCTTTTGTTCCCTACTCACTACCATTCATTCCTTAGTTATGGCTGGGGTGGTTTCCATGAACCCCAGCCTATCCGACCAGCCCCTCTTGGGCAAGTGGGTGTGTCACTTACATCAATTGGACCAGCCACCCCTCCAGGGAGGGTGGCTTGGTGCTACTCACATACCAGGGGGGGGGAGGTGGTGGTAGTCTGTTGGACATGCGTGCCCCCCCTCTAATCTCACATTTGAGGGGAGAGGTGATGAAATCCCCCCCGCCATGGCGGTCCAGTACAGCCATAGATGCCACAACCATGTGGGTTGTGGCGTTGTTCTCAACTAACATTAGATGGGGAGAGTGATCAGGTCCCCCCCTCATTGTTGGTAACACATAGTTACCCTGAGGAGGTGGTCAAGTCCCCCCCAGGGTTGTCGCTCCTCCCCCTTGGTAAAGGGGGGGGGGGGGGGGGGAAGATGGCCCCTTGCTTGGTGGGGAGGCAATCAAGTCCTCCCCACCACAAGTCATCTTGTTGCAACCAGCCTGGTCCTGTCAACAGTTGTTTGCCTCCTTGCAGAGATAGAGGTGAGGCAATGGGCAAGGGGGGAAGGGGTCTTGCTCCCTGTTAGGAATGCCATTTGACCTCTCACCTGAAGGAAAACTACTCTTGCACTTTGACTACTGTGCTCTTCAAGCTTTGAAATGCGCTTGCATCAAGACTTCTGAAACCTAACCCCAAGAGACCACTCCGGGGGGGTGGGCTCTTTTCTGCTCTTCCAATTTCTCCAATGTAAACATGCTTGTGATGTGATTGTTCTGGTCTTCTTGAGAAAAGAATCCAAACTATATATTTTCTGCTTCTCTTCTATTTCATTTTCTTCTTTTCTTTTTTTTTCTTTTACTAGTCACTTGACTCTCTACTTTCCTCAATATTTCAACCACGCTACTCAACAAACCCCCCTTCTCAACCATCAAGTACCTCAACCAACACTCAGTCTCCTTTTGTTGCCATTCCCTGCCTGGTAAGATGATTTGCGCCTCAACTCTGCAATCCATCATCAAACTGATCTCACCTCTTTCAAGCCAACTCTTATCTTCCTCCTCTGCCCCAAGTCTGCTACTTCTTGCCTGTCCAGGATTTGCTTCTCAGCCTCCTCAGCCTGTCTAGCCTCTTGTGTCCACACTGTATGTTGGTCTTCTTTGTTTCTTTTCATTTTATTTCCTTGTGACTCTGATTATGATCATAAATCTCAGTCTTCTGGTTCTTAGTTGTCTAATCCAAACTCTCAAAATTTATAATGGTTAAAAGCCAAAAACGGATGTCAAATATCACCATCAGAATGAAAAAACCAGCAGGGGCTACGGACTCCTTCCACCAAGTTGCGCTAAAGGCTGCCGTCAATGCAATTCCTCCTCTCAACAAAGAAAAATTCTCAATCTGGCATGACAAAATGTTGATTCTATTCAATATCAAGGACATGGAAGATGCTATCACAAGGAACTCTAGACAACTCTCCACCAAGCAAGACAGGGAAATTTTGGAAGTAATCCTATCCAAATTAGACAGCATAACTCACAACAACTTGGTCAACTCCTCAAACATTAAATCCTCTAAGCTTCTCTGGGCCAAAATTACTCATTGCTTTGCTTCCTCCAAAACAGCCAATTGAGCGCGGGTATTTGATCACTTTCTCCACTTCAGCTTCAATGAGAATGCCATTGATGGATTTTTGATGGATAAAAAAAAGGCTTTAACGCAAATAATGGATGTTGGCATCAAATTACCCAATGATATTCATGCATACTTGATCCTCTTCAAGTTTCATCCTTTCCTCAAAAATCTCCAACAGCAGATCATGCACGTCAAAAAATTCCTGACTGTTGACGTAGTCTTCAACCATCTCATACAATACAACAACAAGCGCAAGGCCCAGTCAAAGTCTTCCAAATCCAATTCTGATCTGACCTTGGTAAAAACTAAAACCAAATCCAAGAAAGAGAACAAAAACGTCAAAATGCATTGCAGAGAAGGATACCAAGACCCCAAGACACCTCACTCCAAATAATCCTGCTTCCATTTGCATCCAAAAATTGCTCCAAGTTGGTGGGTCAAAAACAAAATGAATGGAAGAATAAGATTAACAAGCAACCAACCATCAACTATCATGCCTTTCTAACCCTCTGGATAAATGCCAACAACAGCCCCAATCTACTTCTGGACTCCGGCGCCAATATCCACATCTTTAACCATGTAGGATACTTCTCTAGCTTACATATGCAGGACAAACTGGAAGAAGTTAAAACCAGCCAACTTGAAGCTAAGCTCAAAATACAAGGATCAGGTATGGTGAGGCTGGAATGGAAGGACTTGTTCATTACTCTGGAAGACTGCGCTTACATTCCAGACATAGTTTTTAATCTAATCAGCCCAGGATTACTTGCAAGTAAAGTATGTAACCTTACTCAGAATCAGAATCACTTCAATGTTACCAGGATGGGCCAGACTGTGCTAGAAGGTTCAATCAGGGACAACCTGTTTGTAATCAAAAAACATCAAACAATAGGAAAAAAAACTCAGTCAATCATGTTGATCAATCATCCAACTCTGCACCAAATAAAGGCCTATCCCTGGAAGACGTCCATAAGATGTACATTCATGCCTGAATCTCCACTTCCAAGCCAATTTTAAAGGATCTCTTTTCCAGAGATGAGCTGAACTGGTTCCAATTCAAGGGCTGCGCAAAAAGCAAGATCACCAGATCACCATTCTCAGCAGCATCTACACTGTCAAACAAGCCTCTTGAGATAATCCACCTTGAACTTTTCAGCCCAATCTCTCCGTAGTCTAAGTCTGGCCATTTATATCTTCTTACTCTTGTTGAAAACTATTCCGGTTATTGAGCTGCTTATCCACTTATCTCTAAGGATGGAACTCCCAATGTAGTTATCAATATACTCAAGACTGAAAAGAAGAGAATCAACTACTATCCCTGTGAGATCTTCTCTGACAAGGGCACGGGATTCACCAATGCAACTCTCAAAAAATTTGCAAGGTCAAAACACATCAAACTCTTAATGTCCAAACCCTATAACTCCCTGCACAATGGCCAGGCTGAAAGAGCCAATTGTACTATAGTCAAATAAACTTGTGCAAACTTCTCTTCTTCTTGTTTACCAAAAAATTACTGGGATATAATAACCAGGAGCTTCTGCTTCATTCTGAACCAAATCCCTTGGGAAGGTAACAACCTCTCCCCATGGGAACTCATGTTCAAAAAGAAAATTCCAGCTAACTATCTGAAACCTGTAGGTTCTCCTCTGGTTTATCTCACAAATTGAAGTCAGAAATGAAGGAAGTTTGATGAACATAGGGAATGAAGGGGTAATATTTGGGTTCAATCCTTATTTTCAATCTTACCTTATCCTTAACTCACTAGGCAATGTTATTGAAAAAAAGAATTTCAAATTCCTCAAGGCGCATTTGAATGAATTTCCCATCCTCAAATAAACTGGCATGGATCTCTTCTTGCAAGAACCACAGAATTTCAACAAATCTGACTTCTCCACTGTCAACAAACGATTTGCAATATGAGACAAAGCAATTGACAATTCTGACTTGGACTCCAACCCCAAAAACAACTCTTTGGCAGGCTATGCTGAAGACAGCTCTCAATACTATCCCTAGGATCAGCAAAGATAATTATGGTGTGTGGAAGGATAAGATGGACGCCATATTGGACATTTGTGGATGCTCCAAGTCAATCAACAATGACACTTCTGTTCTGGATAACAATGTCAACAAAAAAATCAAGCTGTTGATTATTTCCAGGCTGGAGGCGTCTACACACAATAATATAGTCACTCCTCACAACAAAAATTTTGCAAAACTACTGTGGAAGGCAATCATCAACAAATATGCATCTTTGCAAGCGTCAAATAGGGCAAGGATCTTCAAAAATTTCCTATATCTGGGATTTGTATCTGACAAGATTGAAGATTTCATTACCAAAGCAAAAGTTTGCCTAAAGTAAATGTCAGAAGTGGGTATCATCCTTCCAAATGATATTCTGGATTATCTCATGCTCTTTAAATTTCCTGAAGCAATGAAGGACTTCAAATTGCAAATCATGCACACGGACAAGGAGTTCACAGTTGAGTATGTTCTTAATCATATTAATCAACTTGACAACAAGTCTAAGGAACAGATAACTTGAGAAAGTCAACACACTAGGACAGAGGTTGCTCTCATTGGCTCAAAACCTTCTAATGCCAACAAGCAAGGAAAAATTTGGAGGTGTACCAAAGGACATCATAAGCCCAAACAAGACAAATACCACTCGGCAGACAATTCCTGGAACCTGCATCCTGAAGTAGCTCCCAATTGGTGGAATGAGGAGCAAGCCAAATGGAGATCACGGAAAACTCAATCAAAAGCTAATGCCTTTGCTCATTATCTCTCTCTTTTGTCAACGTGGATTGATCATGGGGATCAAAGATCAAAGTTCATTCTAGATAGCAGCGCCTCAATTCACATGATAAATAACAGTTGTTACTTCAAGGAGATGGCGCCCTATAACAATCAGTCCATTAAAACCGGAAAGGAGGGAGAAGAACTCAAGATCAAGGGCAAAGGCACCATTGAGCTCATTTGGGATAATTTCACGCTCAAAATATCAAATTTATTCTACGTACCTAGCCTGACTATCAACCTGATAAGCAATGGAGCCCTCAATCAATCTGGGTGTACACTTCAAGCTAGCAAAAATCAATTTACTGTATCCAAGGATGGTTATAAGGTATTTGGAGGGACCATTGTCAACAATCTCTATGCACTTGAAACTCCTCAATTTGAACAAACCCTTGTTGCTAATTGCTGCGCTAACTTAACGTGGACTCCTGCAGAAGAGCTCTTCAAAATTCATTGTAATCATTGTCATGCTTTGATAGCAAGACTTGAAGGAGTGAAAAAGCATATTCCATTGGATGTAAGACAAATTTTCAAATGTATTCACTGCGTCAAAAGCAAGATAACAAAATTGCCATTTGAAGAAACCTCAAAAAGGGAAACTAGGGAGTTTGATTGAATCCACTTGGAACTTGTGGGTCCCCTCAAGCCACAATTGAAGGGAGGTCACCATTTCTTCCTTACCTTGGTTGAAAGTGCGTCGGGCTATATTGGATCTTTTCCCCTAAGCTCAAAGGAGGAGACTCCTGAGGTCATCATTGATCTGGTTGAAAAGGAAAATCAACGCAGAGGCTATTTTCCATCAGAAGTTTGCTCCAATGGTGGCTCAGAGTTTTTCAACCAGAAATTGCAAGCATGCTATGACAAAAACCACATCAAACAGATCATCTCTGAACCATATCACCCTGAGCACAATGGGAAGGCTGAGAAAGCAAATAGAACCTTAATCAAGTCAACTAGAAAAATCCTGAAGGACATGCAGCTGCCAGATAACCTGTGGCACAAGGTAATTAGATCCAGCTCACTGATTCTAAATCAGATTCCTAGAGAAGATCAACCTGAATCCCCTTGGTTTTGGATACATGGCTATAAACTACATGCTTCATACCTGAAACCAATAGGCAGTCTCTGCGTCTAATTTCTCAATTTTTGTTAAAAGGGGAACAAGTTTAAGGAGAAAGGAGAGGAAGGAATCTTATGAGGCTCCAATCCCATTTTTTTTTCATATTGCATCCCAACTAAATCTTAATCTGTCATTTTTTCAAAGCATGTAAAGTTCTTGAAGATGTCAAGTCCTCTTAATTCAATTTTGTCAATCTCAACCAAAAACGGAGGCAATGGCTCTCAAATGGCTGAATCTCAGGTTGTTGATTGACCTTGTGCAATCAAACAAGCTAGAGAAAACACTGCCTTCACCAAGGATAGGATGATTTCTGAAGAGGAATAGCCGTTGGACTCAGAGGCTATCTCCTTGTTGGATCCGGATACTTCAGAATCAGAAGGTCTGAAAATCAACGTAGATGTCTTGCCTCCAATTCCATCACCACAATAACCTCTGCAAGCAACTCGACCAACTAGAACCCTCAGAGATTGTTCTGCCATTCAGCCACCTCAAAAATACGGCTTCTTCCACTACTAAAAGCCTAAAACCTACAAGGATGCAGTGAGGTGTGAAGAAAGCAACAAATGGATTGCTGCTATGGATGGTGAGCTTTTGTCCATCAAATCCTTTGATGTCTGGGAGGAGTATGAAGGGCCAAAACCCTTGAATCCTCTCTGGATAACTTGGATTTACAAATTAAAAGAAAAATGTCATGGTGATCCAATAAAATACAAGGCTTGCCTTTGTGTACAAGGTTTCAACCAAATTGAGGGCTTTGATTATTTTGATACGTTTTCTCAAACTGGAAAACCGTCCACGCTTTGACTTCTGATGGTTTACGCATTGAAATCTTTGAAAAAAGTTTGCCAATTCAATGTAAAAAGTGCATTCCTGAATTCTAGGATAGATGAAGAAGTCATTATACAAACTCCCAAGGGCTCAAGCTTCCCCTCAAAATTACTCAAACTGAAGAAGTCTCTATACGGACCAAAACAATCCCCCAAGAAATGGTACAAAAACTCACAACTTGGTTCAAGGAGATTGTTTTTAAAAAATCAGCTTGCAATCCTTGTTTGTACTTGTTGGAAGATTGAAAATCTCAACTCTTCTTTCATGTTGACAATTTGATACTGGTTGGAGACGGTCAAGGATTTGAACAGAAGTTCTTGGACAGATTTGAAGGGTATACTAGTCAGGATCCAAACACAATTCTTGGAATGAAGATAAAAGTTGAGGCCAACAGAATACTTCTCAGTCAACAAAACCACATTCAGCATTGACTTGAGGAATTGGGCCTTAGCAACTCCAAAGGATTTCCCACACTCCTTATGCGCAATATCCAAATCAAACCTGCTTCTGATGAAGATCATGAAGCATTCAAAGCGTTAAAAATCAATTAACCATCCGCCATAGGTTCGCTCAATCACATAGCCTGTTACACTAGGCCCAAAATTAGTTTTGCGGTATCAATTCTTGCTTGATTCAACGTAAAACCTGGACTTACCCACTGGAACAAACTCAAGAAGAGCTGGAAGTATCTGAAGGCAGCTCAAAAGTACCAATTGAAACTAAAGTATAGTCCACGTTTGGGGACTCTTGAAGCATACTTGGATGCTTCCTGGGCTGAAGACCCTAGTACTCAGAAATCACAAACCGGCTATTTGTGTGTAGTCTATGGGAGTCTGGTCTCCTGGAATAGTTGAAAGCAGAAAAATATCACGTGGTCCTTGACTGACACCAAATTAAATACCTTAGTTGATTCATTCCACAAATCTACATGGATCAAGGCCCTCATGGAAGATATCTTTTCCCTAACTTTGGAAAGGATTCCTTTAAAGATTGACAATAGTGCATTGGACAACAAAATCCATAAATTTGGTTCAAAATCAAAAACAAGACTTCTCGACATGAAGACTTAAGGAATGAGGGACAAGATCAGTGCCAATAGAATTGAAATTAAACTGATCAAGTCCTTTAAAATCCCAGCTGACTCATTGACAAAAGCAGCCTCCACTCAAAGTATTTCTCTTCTGTTTCCCTTCATTCACACCGGAGCGCTGTAATCTCTTTGTTGTTTTCTTTCATTTTTTTCTTTCATTTTGTTTGATTCCTTCTCTCTTTATTTCCTTTTACTTTCTTCACCGTAATATCTCTTTTGGCATGGTGGGGTGTTAAGTTTTTAGGGTTTTGACATGACTTCACGGGAGCTTTGCAAGTGAAGAAACTTCATTCTGAGCTCACAGTCTCCACAATCTTAGAGGTGGAAAGTAGGGAGACATTTCAAATGATTCATTGACCATTCAGCATCTCATCCTAGATCTCATGTCTTATTCAATCCCCTTCATCTAATAATTCATCCTCATCACTCTTTTTCCTTGAACTTATACTCCTCATCATATTCCTCATCTGTCACTTGTCCCTTCAACAAGATCACCTGCCTAGTCTCCATGCCTGGTGAGATATTACTTTCTTACTATTGTTTCATTTCTTTCTTCACATATTGACTCCCTGTCTGTTCAGTCCCTCCTGTTTTTCATCATCTCATTGGTATCACCTCAACTATTGCTCTCATTGCCTTCAACTTGTCACACTTCAACCTCTCTCTTGTGCTCCACCTCCATCAACCATCAGCTCAGTCATCTTATGTCTCATCTTCAATGCGTGATGTTTGTAGTTGTGATTTCTTCATATATATCTATGCTCTCTTTTTCTGATTTTTCATTATCTTTTTACTGTTCTAGTTCCAAGTTTTGTGTTTAATCAATTCAGACCTTTAAAAATTTCCAAAGAAGACGAATCTTGAATTTTGCCAGGTGGTCTCACCAAACTTTTTCTTCTTTTGGACCAGGTGCCACATCCCCCCAATTACCTTGTTGTAATCCGTTCGCGGGACAAGGGTCCCCGTCTTGTGTTGGATCTGAGAATATGCAGAGATGGGAAGTCAGAAAAGAAGGATAAATTTCAGAATATTGAATGAGACAATAAGAGAAAACAAAATTGATAAAGAAACATTACTTACCTGAGGATATGCAGAGATGGAAAGTCAGAACAGAATGAGGAGAAAAGAATCTGTTTGTCTTACTCCCATTCTGTCCTCAGTTATAGGCAGATCATTGAGTGTCACAGAAAATGTGAAATCTCACTATCTGTGACTCTAGATAACAACATATCAGAATGTGTGCGCCAGATAAATGTGAGAAGCAGACCAGAATGAACAGCTTGAGGACTGATAAAGAAGAAAGAACAGAAAGAACACAAGACATTGGAAAGAAACAGAAAGAAAACACAAAAAAAAAAAAACAAAAGCAGAATGTCAGGAAATACACAAGAGGGGAATAATCCAGGTACTTCAGCATCTTGTGCATAAGAAGAAACATGTTTTTGGCCTTCATAGACTCCAGCCACTTTGGGTGCTCACCCAGATCCGCCAGCGCCTTCTCCACTGAGATCACCTCACTGATAAAAATCTTGTTGGTATTGTTGCCACCAGCGTGCAAATTGTGCAAGCATCTTGAGTGCAACAGAATTGCTGTAGGGTAAATTTCAGATGAGATGTTTTGGGGGTCCTTGTTTTAGTATGGCATGTAGGCATATCCCTTGGGAGGAGCAACAGAGGAAGCCAGGACATTTTTTGGGGAGGAAGTTGTTTCTGTGGCTGCGGGACCTGTAAGTTCATTCTCAAGCGGCACGTGAGGAGAGTGTGGCATGGGGTTGACTGGAGGCCTGTGTTTGGAGAAGACAGAGGTTCATTCTGTATTTTTTTTCTTGACTGACAAACGGGAATTATGATGGAGGTAGGTAAAGACATGACAGAGGGGATAAGAAGGGGAAACAAGACAGTACAAGGGAGTGAGGATGGGGATTTCCACAGGGACTGGGAGGAATCATATTGAAAGACAAAGCAAGTAGGCATAAATTCCTGGCTTACCACCACTCTCTGTTTGCCGGATCCAAAACCTGGGCCGCTTCTGAGTAAGGCTTGTATCCCAAGAAAAGTAGGGGCTTAGATTGCACCTCTAGCTTGGATGGTGGGGAGCAATTCACATGCACCTTGAGACCAAACAGAATTAGTTCTATTGCATTGCCAACAGTTTATATGGTTGCATTAACATCAAGCAGCATGCTGACTGGCAATTTCTACTGTAGCAATGCAGAGGGAAGAAGATTGATCAGCATGTACAAATACATTTCAGCTTCATCCTAATAGTTAATGGGAACCTCCAACTGAGCAAGGATACATCTCATTTTTTTGAGTATAGTCTGATTGAAACTTTTGGAAAGTCTGTTGGATTGAGGAAAGTCCGCCAGGCCTTGATCAAGGACTATCCCGCAATGGGAGAGGAAATCAAAAAGCCTTGTCAATCCAAATTTTCTTCCGTGGTTGCAGTGCAGGAAGGCTGCATTCACGTCCCGTTTATTTTTTATCTTGTGAATGTAACTCATAATTATATCTTCAGAGTTGGACTTGTTCTTGAAAATGTAGAACTTGTTATAGCAATTAGTTGTTGATTATCACTAGGATATATGATTCCAACTGTTTGCATGGGGGAGTGATCTGGAGAAAATCCATATGGAGTTGCTGAAATGGTTTGAGCTAGACAGGAAACAGGTTTGAGTGTGACATGCGCTTGATCTTGCACTTGGAGCATACCTTGCAGTGCCTCAATGAAATGAATGTCCATGGTGTTGGTATTCCACAAGAGTGAAGTAAATTCCTGAGGTAGACGTCCAATGGACGACCAAGCATTACATGCCAGTCTACAGGGGGGTTTTTCATCTTGGCCAAGTTGATCTCATGAGGATGGGAGTAGTAATAAATATAAAAGTTGCCAATCCTTGGAAATCAATAGACAATGCCATCTGAAAGCTTCACCAGAACAGTACAATGCTTGTGTACTACCCGGAGACCTTGATCCTCCAGTTGAGTAGCTGAGATGAGATTCCAGGGCCCATTTGGAAGATTTTTGTGCTGCCAATATTGAGCTTACCAACATGGGTGACCTCAATGCAACCTCCATAGGTGTTCAACTGTTTATTAATAGGATTTGGGTTGTGTAGTAGCAATAAAATGCACACTGTTGACCTTGATGCCCCAGAGTCGTATACAAGTTCGCACCTGGGATCATTTGGCACAGAAAAATCATAGAGCACATCTTTGCAGGTAAGGAATCCACAGTCATCTGTATTGGTCAATTGATCAGCAGCCATCAGCATCTCATTGTTGAACGGTTTTTCCATTTGAGACTCCTCAGAGCAGTCTTTGGCCACGTTTAATGAGTTTTGAGAGAAAATTTGCTTGAGTTGGTGGTTGAGTCTCTCTATCTGGGAAGCAAGTGACTTGAGCTTTGAATGCAGTTGAGGGTTCTTCTGTGTTGGGGCTACAGACTGGGGGCGGAAGGGCAGTGGTTCAGGTAAATTTTCTGGTGCCTTGGTTGGCATCATAGGCTTTTTACGCCATGAATGTGATTTGTGGGTGGAGGAGTTGTGGTTGAAATTGTTGGAGTTTGATTCCTGTCTTGAGTCCTCTAGAAGAACCCTGGTGGATACCGCCTCCAGCATGAAGGGAAGTCTGTAATAGAGTGTGGAGGTGATGCTTGATATGAGATTTTCTTGTCTTAGGCTCTTGATGAGAAAGAATGCTGAAAGGGTGGGAGAGATGTTCATGATCCGTTCTTGAGATGGTTGAATTTTGACATGTCAGTAAGAGTGAAATATGCATCCTTGAATGTTAAGGTATGTTCTCTTAGAATTCTCCCCAGTTTGTAGGTTAGTTTTAAAAGATGGATCAGAGCATCTCCTATGAATATCAGAAAATTCTTGCTGTATTCATTGGCAAGTAGGCGGTAGGCTTTGTTTAAAATAGACTTTCTGGACTTGAAACAGGTTAATAAGTCTGGTTCAATCAAATTTCTCAGGAGACTTAGGGATAGAGCGTTCTTGTGTCAGTAGATTTTTGTGTCAGAGTTAGCTTTGATCCATTCTTTTTCTAGGATTTCCTCATGGCCTTTGCCAACTATTATGTCCTTGAACGCACTATTCCAGTTTTGCCAATTATGTCAATTTAGTTTTATAATTTTTGATCTGGTTGAGTAGTCATCTTTGTCTGAGTCGTTGGTGTGAGGGATGAGTATGGGGTGTCCTTTGCAATGAGCCATTTGACGCAGTCCCTTTTAACCTTGAATTTTGTATCTATTCAAGAGTTCTTTGAATCAAGAGTCAACTCTTGATACCATGATAAAGTTTAACCTCTGAGTCTCTTTATTTTAATTCAAAAAAAATCTTGTAATAGTATAACCTTTGAAAAAAAAGTGGTAAGACCAAATGCCAATGACAGACATGAAGCATGTTAGAATGAAATGAAGGATGACACAAGGGAAAAATGAATGGCAGAGAAATGAAATAGTGCGCAAGATATCACCTTTGTTCAAGAGAACTGCTGCTGAGCTTGGCGCGTTAACTCTGGAGGAGAGTGTCTTGTGTACTTGCTCCTCCTGGATCTTGCTACTTTGCCAAATATTGGATTGTGCGCAGTACTGTTTGTTGGGCGGATGAGTTGCTGCCAACAGAGATGAGGATTGACTGGAGAGGAAAGGGAGACAAGATGAAAGGAAGGGGAAACTGGCGGCGGACTCTTGTTCCATGAGGGCAAGCTCTGAGATTTTAACCTTTGGGACTTGCAGCGGTTATGGCGGGGGAATGCACCAGGGGAAACTGTGGAGGCTGCAGCATCTTTAGTTAACAAATTCTTCCAAAAAGCATTTTTCCATTCAAAAATATTTATGGAAGAAAATCAAACTTCAAATCCAATCACATAGAACCTTCTCAACCTGCTACCAACTTCCTAACTTTTATTCAATTCCTTGTCTCAAAAATTCAAACCAACCTTAATCAATTCTAAAAGGAGAGAGCCAAAAGAATTTGAGCTTGAGTAACAGCATTTTCAGTAGGAGATTTTGTATGGCGTGATGCTTGCAATATTTTAACAACTGAGCCTACTGGAAAAATCTCCAAAAAAAAAAAAAAACATGGCCCTCTCAAGATCAAATCAATCATTTCTCTTAATGATTTTAACTTATATTTACCTTCAAAGTCAAAATCTATTCCCGTGGTCTTTCTTATTTCTCTCCTAGAGCCATCTTAATTCCCATGCCTGGGAAACAGTTAAATTCATGGCTCTAACCATGTGGTAGTTTTTTAGGGCCTTGCATGGCTCATTTGAGCTGTGGGGGCCCATAGACAACTACAAAGGGCCGTTCCAAACACGCGCAACCCCCTGGGGGTTTTATAGGACCCGTTTACCCCCTGGAAATGGCAATTTTGAACCATGTACCCCTGTAAAAAGCTCAAATCCCCCGTTTTTGGGGGTGCACAACCTCCGGGAAGTTGCGCCAGAATTTTGGGCACCCCCTGGACCACACTTGGGTTCCCTCAAACCAAATTTGGGATCAAAATATACTGTGTGGGACAGTTTGACCACCCTAGAAATACCAAAGAAAAATCAAATTGAAATCAAAGTGAAATCAATTGAAGTATCCCAGATATTAAAGTGAATTTTGACACATCTGTCTTAACTCAAAAGTAAGCAAACTTTGCAGTTGTTTATTTGAAAGTTGGATTGAATACTGAAGTAGAATTGCAATTTTTTTGCATTATGAGAACAGTGGCAAGCCCTCCTTGTGACATGGCTGCGTTGAAGGACTATATCAAAAGTGCCGTTAAGAAAGCTTTGGAAAAAGAGGATTTGGGTAATGAAACATTGGTAGCCCCAATTAAATCCTCATCTAGGGTGACAATTGAGGAACAAAATGTTTCACAGTTGGATTTGACCACTGATTGTGAGTAACATCTTATGTTACTGAGGTCTTTGCTGGATTTAATTTGATTGAAACTAATGGGTTGCATGTAACTGAAACTATGACCAAACCAATGAATGTTCATTGATCCACTTGACCCACCTCCTGTGAGAGCGTTTCCTACTAGGGAAGAGGCGCAAAACTATTTTAAAACATGGGCTATGAAGCATGGTTAGGCTCTGACATTTTTGAACTCAAAGAAAGATGAATATGTTGATTTGGCCTGTGATTGAAATGGGTCCTAATTGGGGAAACTAGTTACCAAATGGTCTCGGCAAACTCACACAAGGAAGGTTGGGTGAAAGTTTTTGATTGCACAAAGGCAAACCCCTTGTGGAAACTCTCCTGCAAAGAAACTAAACATAACCATCAACCATCAGAACATCCCTATGTGCATCCTCAACTGAGGAGAATCACTGGGGATGCCTTAGACAATCTAATAGAAGGCATGAATGATGGGCTCAATAAGTTTCAACTTAAGAGGAAATTGAGCAAGATTGATGGTGGCAATTACTTTGAAAACCAAACATTCTATAGCACCAAGCCAAAGGTAGTGCTTGAAGAACTAAAGGGGAAAAGTGAAATGGAAAAACTCTACAAAAAGATTGAAAAATCAAGTTGGATTCATTGGTCAAAATTCAGTGGAGAGGGTCACAGGAAGGCCCTATTTTTGGCCCACCCAGATTTATTAAAGCTTTCCAAAAAATTCCATCATATTGCTATGTTAGATTGTAATTATAAAAAAAATAAGTACAAAATCCAGCTATCACATGTTTTAGGAATGGAAGCCAACAGAAAAATTTCACAAAAGCTCTTTTTTCATAAAAAACAAACATTTGAGTTCTACAGTTGGTCTGCAAATGCATTAAAGGAGTTGGCTTACAATACTGAGAGACTTCCAAAAGTCTTTGTGAAAGACCATGAAAGATTGCTGATTCTCGCAATTGAATCTAGTTTCCCAGAGTCATCAAGACAATTTTACACTTGGAACTTGTCTAAAAACATACAAGAAAACTTTAAAAGGCGCTTTGTTAATGATGTTGAAGGATGGAAAAGCTTTATAAATCTATGGGAAAAGTACAGGGCCTCAAAGACCAAGGAGGAGGTGGAGGTCAATGATGCAGAACTCAGAGTAGGTCCAAATCACTGCTTCTTATTCTTGCTAGTTTTGGGTTCTGACCTTTTGACTTGTATAGTATTTCTTGGAAGACTATGGCAATGTGCTTGAGTATATGGAAAATTCAACATCATAGAGATGTTTGGAATGGTGTGCACTTGTATAAACCCAGATTTTGGAAACAAAACAACTTCTCAGGTTGAAGGGGCCCATGCCACTCTCAAACAATTCCTTGCAAACTCTTTGGGAAACGTGTTGGATGTTTGGAAAAAACTTGACCAAAAAGTTTTTAATCAAATTAAATTGGTTAATTCATCACTACACAACTCTCAAATTAAGTTAGGGACAGTTCACCCACCTGAACTTTTACCATTGGGATACAAATTTTCTTTAGAGGCAATTCAGCTTATAAGGGAACAATTTGAGAAGTTCAAACATGATAATGATGGCAAAGTATTCACCAATTCATACTCCAAGACTATGGGTTTGCAAAGGGCCCATGCCACTCTCAAACAATTCCTCGCAAACTCTTTGGGAAACATGTTGGATTTTTGGAAAAACCTTGAAGGAACAGTTTTGAATCAAATGAAATTGGTTCATTCATCACTAAAAAACTCTCAAATTAAGTTAGGGAAAGTTCAACCACCTGAACTGTTACCATTGGGATACAAATTTTCTTGAGAGGCAATTCATATTATAAGGGAACAATTTGAGAAGTTCAAACATGATAATCATGGCAAAGTATGCACCAATTCATACTCCAAGACTATGGGTTTTGCCCTTTTCCCACCAAAAAAGTGAATGTCCAGCATTCAGAGGATCTGTGATACCCAAAGATGTTCATCCTCAGTGGAGGTGGGACTATGACCCATGAAGTTCTAGTTCTGCAAGTTGGCTTAAGTTGGATTATTCAAATAACTATGTGATTAATGCTTTTTGATTAATTATTCCTAATTCAATAATGGTTGATCCTTTTAAATTTTTGAAGTGCAATGTGGACAAAATGCTGAGCATTCCTCAGTTACATGAAAAAGTGAATGCAATGATCATGGAATCTCCAGATCATGAGCAAGGCAGACTATTGAAGTATATCATTTGAAAGATCACAAAATATCAATTGAAGCCAATACTTGAACCTAAAGTCTTACAATCAAGTAGGGGCCAGCCAAAATTGACAGAACCGCAAAGAGAACCATCTTGGTTTGAGCATTTTAAAAATGAATAAAGCAGGAAAATAGGACTGGAAGGGTGCCAAATCAGAAAAGAAGAAAGATTGCAAGTCTTTTCTTTTGGAAATGTTCATTTTTTGGGTTTAATGAACTTAGTTACTAACTAATGATGAATTGTTAGTCAAATTTTTCAGGATCAGAATCTGAGTTTCATAGTTCAGAGGAAGAGACAGAAAGTGAATTGGTATCACTTAATTTGTAATTGGAATCCTCTTCAGAGCAAGACAACGTGCAGAAAAGCTCAACCAGAAGCTCATCTTTGGTGAGTATTCATTTCATTGATCTGATCATAAAAATGAATACTAATTTACTTTTCAGGATACGAACCAAACGTGAAATACCTCAATTAAATACCCAAAAAATTCCATAAGTTCTTGGGTGAGGTTTGGGATCCAATTGGAGATGGAAATTGCGGATTTAGAGTCATTGCTAAATCTCTTGGTTACAATGAACATGGATGGTTTAAAGTGAGACAGGAAGTGATTGAAACATTAGAGAAACATAAATCATGCTGCATTAAGATGCTTGGTGGTGCAAAAGAGGTAGAAAATATTAAACAAAGTATTGATGTTGAAGACATCAATGAACAGTTTCCCTCTTCAAAATGGTTGGATAAACTAGATATGGGACAAATATTAGCAGATACATACGCCAGACCTATATGTTTCATTTCATTGGATTCATGTTGTTCTTATACTACAATGAAAAATGGTGTTATAGATCAATCAGAACCTACTTATATTTTATTTGTAAACAATAACCACTGGGTTCTATGGGAACTTGAGGGAAAAATGATTACAATCCGGCCCATTGTAGCAAAATGGTGTTCCTTTATTTCTAAAAAAGCCTCTGGTTGGGTTGATCATCTCAAATATCAACTGCAAATGTGATCTAGATTATAGAGATTACAGAATTTGACTTCATTTCATCATCAGGTTTCATATAAATTGTAATTATAATGCAGATAAAAAGCTCTATTAATATAAAGGATTGTCACATTTTGAACATCATTATGTTAAGTGTTTTGAGTTAACATCATTTTATTGGGTTTTTTAAATGTGAGTTTCATGGTAAGTCAGTTGAAATTGTGTTGGGATGATTCCATCATAAGGAGTATTTTAATCCTTATGATGGGACCAGCTTAATACAAGTTGAACTGGTTTTTTTTGGTGTTTTTACTTCAGGGCTTTTGAAGTTACTTTTCTTTTTTTGGTGTTTTTACTTTAGGGCTTTTCAAGTTACTTGTCTTTTTTTTTGGTGTTTTTAGTTTAGGGCTAGTCCAGTTACTTGTGTTTTTTTGGGTCTTTTTACTTTAGGGCTAGTCCATTGGATAGTACTGGTTTTTTTGTTTTATTTATTTATTTGTTTTTTAACTAAAAAATGAATTTTTTTTGATTTTTTGGTTGATTTCTGTTTTTTTGGAAGGTTTATTTAGTTCATGGGTTATATTAGTACCCTTTCATTCCTTTTTTATTTTTTTTTTTGGCTAACCAAGGTCTGGTGGCATGTGGGATTCCACATGACCACATTCAAGCCATGTGGAGTTCTAAACAGCTCAATTGTAGTCGTGAGGCATCCCACATGAGCCCAGACCATGGTGTGTGGGCCGCGCGGTTTTCACATGACTACATTCAAGCCATGTGGAGTTCTAAACGTCTGTAATGTAGTTTTGCGGCATCCCACACAAGCCCTGACCATGGTGTGTTTGCCACACAGTTTTTTGAGCCATGTGGCATGCAGCACGGTTGAATGTGGTTGTGTGGCGTGCCACACGGCTCCTTTTGAGTTGTGTCCACGGCTCAATGGGCCTTGAATTTAACATTAACCATTTTGAAATTATTGATTTAAAACACATTCAAAATAATAATAATGATAATAATATATATGGAATTTATTTTCTCACACCCCCAATTATTTATTTCATGGAATATTACTTCTACTAACCATTGTGCGCATCTGCTTCTACCGGACAAATACTTCATTTCACAGGCATTTCAAGAATTCATCTTTTTTGAATTCTGAAAATGCAGTCCCATATCTGAAGTTTGAAAAACACCAAAAAAAATCTTTGGTAATTTTGGAGGGATAAGAACCCCTTCAAAAATGAAATCAAAAAATTAAAAATTCTGCCAAAACCAGTTTTTCAATGGGTTTTGGGATTTTTATTTTGGCTATTGGAGTTATTTTTTTTGGTTATTTTGGATACTAGAAATTTCAATCAAAATTCAAAGAGATTTCCAATGTTTTCCATAGATCTTGTTGACTCATCCTTTTACCTTAAAAAGTGCTTTCAAAAAAACAAAAAAATCAAATTTCTCATTGGACATTTGAATCCTTTAATTTTCCTTTTGATTTTATTTTTTTTGGTGATTGAAGTTATCAAATAGTCAAAATAACATTAAAAGAGCATTCAAATATTTTTTCCCAATTATTTGGATGTATTATTTTACGTCAAAAAATCTTTCAAAAAAATCAATTTTCTCAGAAGAATTTTGGATCCTTTTGTTTGCCTTTTTTATTATTTTTTGTCAATTAAAGCTTTTAGAAATATAAAAAACTATTCAAGATCTTTTGAATATTTCTTTCAGAATTTTTGAATGTATCCTGGGCGTCCAAAAATTGAATCCAATGTAAAAACACTTCAAATTAACACATCTCTTGCAATGTTTTTTGTTTTTAAATCTGGGATCAAAATTTCAAAACATTTTTTGGGAAATAACTCTAGAATAGAAGGTAAAGACTCAAATAAAAATTTTGATGACTGCTTGTGACATTGTTTACCCCTCAAATTATAAATAACAATGAACATAATTAAAAAGAAAAGGGTGGTCTCTTTTTAATTGTCCTTTTTTTTTGAAAACAATAGTGATGATCTCATGTATTTGAAGCTTAAGATTTAAAGGAATTATCTTAAGTTTTCCAGAAATTATTGTTTGGTAATTTTTGAGGCACTATTTGTGTCTCAAAAACACAACCAAAAAAGCATCATAATAAAAACCTTGTGGGTTCTGGGACTCATCTTTGAGCCCTTGAACATGCATAAATTCAATAAAACTGAAAATTCTTTCCTGGTAACTCCACTGATTTTGATGCACTCAAATTATCTTATAAACCATCCCCCCATCATCCCTGACCACACCATCCCACTAGCATACCACACCCCACCACACCATGACACACCACACCACACCACACCACCCCACCCCACCCCACCCCACCCCACACCACACCACACCACACCACACCACACCACACCACACCACACCACACCACACCACACCACACCACACCACACCACACCACACCACACCACACCACACCACACCACACCACACCACACCACACCACACCACACCACACCACACCACACCACACCACACCACACCACACCACACCACACCACACCACACCACACCACACCACACCACACCACACCACACCACACCACACCACACCACACCACACCACACCACACCACACCACACCACACACCACACCACACCACACCACACCACACCACACCACACCACACCACACCACACCACACCACACCACACCACACCACACCACACCACACCACACCACACCACACCACACCACACCACACCACACCACACCACACCACACCACACCACACCATAAAACACCACAATTTATAGGTTTTACAGTGAAATCTTTTTCAGAATCTATGAATTCTTTATATTTGAGGAGTTACATGCCGAAAAGTGATTTGTCACAATTCCCACATGCAGCCGCAGCAACTGAGATCCCTGTGTGCGGCTGAACAGCAGCACTGCCACCCTGTCTACATGACATGAAAGGCGGGTTATGCAGTCCTGGGAATCTGACAAGTATGCAGCCATGGGACTACAGGCTAGCTTGACAGTCTGAAGGCAGGAAACAGGAAGTACTGCCTAAACATGCTACTATCCAGACAGATACATGCCACATATGTAATAATTATCTCTGTGGGTAAAGTATGATTAGAAACCTACCTAATAACTAAAAAGTCACATAAGAACAAATTTTACATATTTTTACTAAATATAATAAGAAAACATGATAAATTTCAAAAATGGATAACAACAACTTGAGAAATCTATTAAAATAGATTGAAGGTAAAAATGTGAGAACTTAAAGATATCAACATGACTGTGACACACAATGGAAGTTGAATATGTAAAAATATTACATATATTCCCACAGAATATATTTTGAATTAATAATTTTAAGTGAATGAACAAAATTTCAAAAATAAGGATCAAAATCATTATTATGATTTTGTTCCCATCAGTGAATACATAATGAAAAGTTATATTACACAAGATTATCTGTAGAAATTTCTAAGAAGAAGAAATATCAAAAACCAGGGAATATTTTGCTAAGGATAATTAATGAAATAAGGATCATGTGGATAAATAATGGGTTATTCACATGCAAATAACTCAATTAAATAGTAAAATAATTCCATTATCCTCTGGAAATGGATGCTACCGATTTTATAGAACCTCAAACACGTGATGCCCTACCACTGGTTATACTGATAGCCTTAGTAACCTTCCCTTTGAGCCCCTATAGCCCTCAGAAGGACAGTAGTGGGAGCCAAAAAGGTAGAAATAAAGCACCCTTTTTGAGGTTATTGAGACCCCAGACCCAGTTATATATATATCCAGACACCGTACCAAAGTGATCAAGTAATTGAAAGAGATATTTGAGTGATTTCTGGCTTTAGTCTGATTAATATTATCCGTCACAAACCCATTTTTATCAATTTATGCTGCTGAACCACCTTCAACCACAGTAACAGGTTTAAACCCATCAGCAAACGTCCAAAACAGGTAAAAAAAGGATTCAATAATACAACGGTGATTTTATTGTCCTTTTTATGTCATGGAAGCTTGGCAACAAATCACTGAAAATCCACTATATAATTTATATATGTATTATATTTGGGCAATATCTCCTTTAAGAATATGAATTAAGGGTTCCAAAGCAACCAGGTCTACCAGTTTCAAAGTGGATTCCCTGCAGAAGAGGTGTTAAATATCTCAATATAATTGTGGACACTCTTTTAATTTATTTAACAATCAGTTTATTATTATTGATTAATAATAATAATTAATATCCAAACCATATTGCCATGCCATTTCCTTATCCAAATATTTCAACAATTATTGATGCAATTTCATAATAATATATCTATTATTTATTCTATCACCCATGGTAGCTAAAGTTTAGCAAGGAACTTGGAATCCAGGAGCCCAAAACCATACCAAACCACACCAAAACCCAGTCATGATCCATCACCACACAAAAACACACTCATGATCCATTACCACTCCTCAACAAAAAAACTCAACACTCCAGATACTTTCAAACAAAACTTTTCCCTCTTATATAAGGTTTATGAATGCTTTTTTTCACTCAATTTCTTCTCAATATGTTTCTCTGAGAAGAATATTTTTGGAAACCAGGACCTCTGGATTGATTTCAACAGAAAGAAGGAAGAAAAGAAATGAACAACAGTAGTTGACAACATAAAGATCAGGATGAAAGATCAGACCAACAGGAGAAATATAATTCTGATTGGTTGTTGAATCAGCACGTGCCAATTTTCTTCATGGCCTGAGTGGAATGCGCGGACATTTAGGTAGTAAAGTCTCAGATGAAAGGAAGTTGTCTTGAAGTCTTCTGAGTTGCAGTGAAGGATCTGTGGATTGGGCTCAATTAGTGAATGGAAGTGGATTACTCAAAATGCTTTGAATCAATCTTTACCCGCTTGAGACGCTTCCAGACTTGATAAATTTTTTGAGGCGTGTGTTGTAGGTGTGGGTGTGAGAGATGAAGAAGAGGAAATGGAAGCCAATGAGATGTGGCGAATGATGTGGAGAATGATCATGAGTATGCTCTGAGCTTCTTCAGAGTCACAGTTGGATAGCTGAGAGGAGGAGAGAACCGCGCGTGCGTGTCTGTTGGAGTTGAGCCAGGAATAAAGCCCCTGTACCAGGATGCCAGAATGACTGGCTTCAGTCTCAAGTGGGAGCTCAAGGACGTAGTTTTTACAACAGCCCTCCTTGATTCAAAGCGTGAGAGGTCTAAGTACTGACATGATGAATGAGTCACAGGATTGAAGTTCTATTTGTGGCTTTGGTGAGTCCGTTGGCTACCATTTGATCTGATTTGATGAGCTGGATTTCAATTGCTTTATTGGATATATCTTCTCAAAGCCCTTTGGTCTTCAGGTCGATGAAATTTGTCTTTGAGTTGCTTCCAAAGTTTTTTATTTTTTCGTCCAAACCTTTATTTTCAATCATGTGGATGCTTGATTTGATAGGCTTTCTCCAGAGTTCATGGATAAGGTGATTGATCCATCTGCATTCAAGTTGACCGTTGCTGAGGGCGTTGCATTTGGCTTTGGTTGATGAGTACGTGATATTTCTCTGGCTTTGAATAGTCCAGTAAAGAGGTGATCCCCAGTATAAGCAGATGAACCCCAATTGTGAAGTTCTAGAGATTGGATCATCAGCCCATGTTGAGTTGCTGTAACAGATGGCGTTGTCCAAATTATTTTTCTTGGAGATCAGAAGTTGTTGATTTTTGGAACTTCCAAGATACTTCCATACCCTGAGTACCTCCTTCCAGTGAGAAATCAAAGGGTTTTTGGAAAACCTTGCCAGAGAGGACAGGGCATAGCTGATATTGGGCCGAGCAAGTCCAGCTATGAATTCAAGTCTTCCTATAGGAGACCAATAGGATACCCCCAGTTTGTTAAATTCTTCTATCTTGTCAATACTGGCTGGTGTAAGATGGAATTCAGGAGTGCAGGGAGTGCTCATTGGCTTGCAGTACGTAAGATCCAACTCCGCCAGGCCCTTTTCAATGTGCATTGGGAGTGATAGCCTTATACCCTCTGCAGATTGTTCAACCTTCATGCCAAGTAAGTTATTAGGAGGGTGAGCTGACAAGTTTTTGAATTTTTTGGGGAATGCGTCTTTGAATTTTTGAACGTTTCCTACCAGGAGTAAGTCATCTACATGAACAAATATGGCTGATTTTTGATTGGTCCCTAGGTAAAGACATGGGTCTGCTTCTGAGGGTGTGAAACCTTGATCTTGGATCCATTTTCTCAACATCTTGTACCAGTTCTTTGGTGCTTGCTTGAGTCCGTGCAGGGACTTCTTGAGCTTGAGAATTGGAGTTTGTCTTGCCAAGCCAATTGGTTGTTGTATGAACACTTCTTCCTCAAGAGGAGCATGCAAGAACACTCCTTTGATGTCAAACTGCAGCATTTCCAGATCAAGATCAACCGCTAGCAGTAAAACTGCCCTTAGGGGTTCCACCTTTCCCTGAAGTAGTTGATGCCGTAGCATTGATTGAATCCTTGCACGCACACTCTTGACTTTTAAGTTGGGGCTTCTCATGCGTAATTTACATTTAGTAAGTTTCTTGGCTCCGGTCCATCATAATCTTCCCAAAATTTGAAGTATTTTCAGGTATTCAGCTCCTTGTGTAGGGACTTGGACCAGACGGGAGAGCAAAGAGCTTCTTCAGGTGATTTGGGAACTGATTTGGAGAAGTATCCATATTGTTCTGGAGGTCTCAGTTCCTGACGATTCCAAAGAGTTTGAAATTTTGGAACCAGCTCTTGCATGACTTCATTATCAGCGTCTTCTTCTGGTTCTGAGTTGGAATTGTTGGATTCTTCTTTGACAGTAGGATCTTCCTCGGTTGTAAATTCAGAGGTGTTTGGAGACCTGGTTGAGGAATGAGTTTGGCCCACGGTGGGCTCATTTTGATCTGTTGGGTACTCATTGGACGTTGTCAATGGAGGTTTGGTGAATTTTAGGTTCTTTGTTTCTATGACGCTGCCGGTGTTGGTTAATACTTGGTAGGACAGGAGCTTAGGGACCTATCAAATGAGTCTTCCGGGTAAGCCTTTTTTGTCAAAATTCCTTGGCAACTGGTTCCCAAGTTCCAGATAATAGAGGCTTCTTCCTATTGGTTGAAGATAGTCAATTGGTAATGGTTGTCCATGCATTGGTTCCCATGGCCTGAGTCCCTTGGAGTTGGGTATTTGATTCAGAGCCAGGGTACAGCTTTGGATTAATTCATGCCAATAGTTCTTTGGGAGTTTTGACAAAGAAAAGGTTGCTCTAGCGGATTTGGCTACTGTTTGGTTTGCTCTTTTGGTACTTCCGTTGTGTTGTGGATGATATGGTTCAGATATTACTCTTTGTATCCCCTTGTCCTTGAAGAATTGAGTGAGATCATTGCTTATGAATTCACCTCCCCCGTCGCAGCAGAATTATGAGGGGAAATAGTCAAGCCAATTGTATTCATTTGAGAGGATGAATTTGATTGTTTTGGTTGCCTCACTTTTGTTCCTCAAAGGGAATGAAATAATGTACCCACTGAAGTTATCCACCATTTTAAGAGAATATTGAAACCCGTTTTTTGATGTTGGCGTGATTGACCCAATCAGGTTGGCGTGGACACGCTGGAACACTTTTTCTGCCTTGGCTGACGAGCCTTTGAAGCTTGCTTGAGTGATCTTGCTCTTATCGCAGCTGGAGCACAAAAAATTGTTCTTTGTATCCGCCAAGATGGATTTCCCTAGGAATTGTTCCAGCCTGGTGATTCCTGCGTGTCCAAGTTTGAGGTGGATTTTGTTAAATTTTGCCAATTCAGGATTCTCATCCCTGTGATAACTTTGGTTTGAGGCCACTTCCACGTCCAGGAGGTTGTTGACGATCTTCCCCTGAAGAATAGTTGACTGATTGGTGACTAGTTTGAAGGTGGGTGTATTTGCTCGGTCATTCACGACTAATTTTGATCCCTTTTTGAGAAATGCTCCCATTGAGAGCAGGTTGACGCAGGCGTCCGGAGTCCAGGAAGCATTCTGAAGTTCAATAGTTCCAGAAGTGGTATTGATCAATCCCGTTCCTCTACCTTTTATTTTGAGCAATGCGCCAGGTTTTCCTGTCTTGATCACATTTGACCCGTCTTCTGCATTCATCCTCTTGAACCAATCTTTATTTGTGAGCATGTGAATTGAACATCCTGAGTCTAAGATGAAAGGCTTTGAATTTGTTGAAAACAGGTTGGTGAAACAAAAATAGTATGAGAAGAAATTTGAGATTTCCTCCTTTTTCTTTTTTTCTGGTTGTCAGGATTTGAAAAATTTTGGTCAAAGTTCTGGAAATTTAATCCAACACTTCTCACAAGGATGATTCTGAAAATCTGGATTATGGACGCCATTCTTGCAGCGTGGATAGCTTGAGTAAAGATTCATGTTGGCTTTGGATGTAGAGGCACCTTCATTGAACTTTGCATCTATTTTATTCTTGTGTTGTACCAGGTGATCCAGGACTCTTTTGATGGTTATTTCTTTCTTGCCATGCATTATTGGAGATGTGATGCTTTTGAGAGTGGATGGGAACTTGAAGAGTATGAGATACGCGAGTATGTCTGATGTTAGTTTGATTCCTACTTCTGAGATCTTGTTGAGACTCAGCCGTACATTCATTACAAATTTGTCAATGTTGTCTTCACTGAAGGGAAGATAAATAAAGGAGTTGAAAATTCTTGCTCGATTTGCTGATTGGGATGAAGCAAAATAACTCTTAGTTGCAATCCAGATTTCTTTGGTGTTGCGTACATTTCTGGCATTGATGATGTTGGTATGTGTAGCTGGTTCTGACTTTGCTAACAAAAAGGGGGCCATGTCCTTGTTGATTTTGGGATCTAGTTGAACTTTGTTGCTTGTGCTTTCCATTATGTGGAAGATGCCTTGTAGATTGAATAAACTTTCCATTTTTACCTTCCATATTGAGTAGTTGTCCTCATTTAGGAGAGGAGTTGATTCTACGAGTGTCTTGAGCGTGAGTGTTTGCATTGTGCTGTCACCCCCAGGTCTTGGTGTTAAATGATAATTGGTCATCTTGATGACTCGTTTCGTCTTTTAACCGTGAGAAGAAGATTGTTGGAAACCAGGACCTCTGGATTGATTTCAACAGAAAGAATGAAGAAATGAAATGAACAACAGTAGTTGAAAACATAAAGATCAGGATGAAAGATCAGACCAACAGGAGAAATATAAATCTGATTGGTTGTTGAATCAGCACGTGCCAAGTTTCTTCATGGCCTGGGTGAAATGCGCGGACATTTAGGCAGTATAGCCTTCAGATGAAAGGAAGTTGTCTTGAAGTCTTCTGAGTTGCAGTGAAGGATCTGTGGATTGGGCTCAATCAGTGCATCGAAGTGGATTACTCAAAATGTATTGAATCAATCTTTACCTGCTTGAGACACTTCCAGACTTGATAAATTTGTTGAGGCGTGCTTTGTAGGTGTGGGTGTGAGAGATGAAGAAGAGGAAATGGAAGTGAATGAGATGTGGCAAATGATGTGGAGAATGATCATGAGTATGCTCTGAGCTTTTTCAGAGTCAAAGTTGGATGGCTGACGGGAGGAGAGAACCGCGCGTGCGGGTCTGTTGGAGTTGAGCCAGGAATAAAGCGCCTGTACCAGGATGCCAGAATGACAGGCTTCAGTCTCAAGTGGGAGCTTGAGGACGTAGTTTTTACAACATTCTCAAATATCAACACCTATCTAAACTCCATGGTTTACAAAGAAAACCTCTTTTTTCAATGGCTCAAGAAAACATCCACCCAGTTTTCAGGACTGTTTCACAAGGTCCATTATCAATTATCTCATCTAAAAAAAATTGTGATTCAAACCCTCTGTCTCCTGCTTCATCTACTGAGGAGAGGAAGGCAAAAAATAAAATTCATGGCAAATTCAAAGTTCAGTCACCATTTTCTGGAAAAGAAATATCAACTTTCATAATTATTAGTTTTTTAAAATGTGTTTAGGTTCCAAGAAGGTGGAAGGCCATCAAGGGGCAGAGGAAGGGAAAAAAAAAGGAAAAAACAAAGGGAGATGTAATTTTGTATCTATACTTATTTCTTCTGAAATTGATTGTTTTTTAATGAGTCCTTGCAATTTTTTTAACAAAGGGTGAGTTTATGACTGAAGAGGAATATTCAGAAGATGAAGAGGTGCCAGATTTGGATGAAGGGGAAGATTCAGCAGATGAAGAGCTTCCAGATGCTGATTTTTTTAAGATGGTGAGCTTTCATTTTCTTTAATTGTTTTTTATTTTTTTGAATATTCTTTTTAATTAGTTTTTTCATCCAAACTTTTATCAGAGGTCTGGAGCCATTCTGAACAAGTGGGTTGCTTCTCCTTAATGAAATCCTGGGACAAGATTAAAGAGAAAAAATTTATTCATTAGAGATTGTGATTATAATTTCATACTCCTGGAAGGAAGGTCTTAGCAAAAAAAAACCAATGAGTGAGAAAGTGAGTACATCTGATGATTTGTCATTTTTTCATTTTTTCCAATTTTTTGGGTGGTTTTACTCCAGGTTACTGCATATAATTGCCTTCTTCTTCTGAAATCTTTGACCAAGTCTCAATTGAAGTGAGTTTTATCTTGACACCATATCTTCTTTTATAAAAAAATTTTTTTTTAATTCCCATACAAAGAATTTATTTCCCCCAAACAGCCATTCCACATATATCACATGTTCAAGATGGTATAGGGGATAAGAACTCTGGCTTTAGAGAAGCAGCCATTTGTTTGGGGAGGAACTCAGAAGACTGGAGTGAAGTCAGGAAAGAAATGGTGACAGAACATGATTCAAACCCAATCTTCAAGGACCCAAGATTACAGCGTGATACCTGGGGTGAAACTTTTGAAGAAGCAAGAAGGCAACTGAACCACCTTTCTGGCCCAGCTCCCATAAATATGTGGATGAAACTTCCATGCCATGGTTTCCTTCTGGCTGAAACATGTATGTGTAAAGTAGTTCTGTTTGATTCCTCAATGTCTTGCACTTAACTTCCTTTGAATTTTGTTCCCACTACAAATTCCACATCTTCTTCTTATTTAATTCATTCTTTCAGAATATTTCAAAATAGTCTTATTCAAGTTCAAGCCAGATCATTGGCCAGCTCCAAGGTTAGGTACACTTTGGAAAAGATTTGTGAACAAGGATTCTAAATCTTAGAAAACTATCATTCAGAAAAGTTTATGTCTTGGTGATGAGATTTTTAATCTCAAAGAAAATCAAAGAGAAAATTAAAAAAAATCATAGTTGAATAATATTTAATATTTGTAGCCATATTTTTTTATTTATTTTACATTTTTTGAATGAAGTTTTTAAGGTGTATGAATACATGCAAAAGATCTGTAAAAATTATTGCAAAGCTATTTTGTTCTTTTCTTGAATTTTTAAAAGTTTGAATCCCCCAAAACACATTCTTTTAAAAGGAAAACTAAAGTATCCAAAGATCCAATGAGAAAATTCAATTTTTTGAATTTTTTGGTTTTTTGAAGGAATTTTTTGAGGTAAAAAATGATATCCCAAAATCATGAAAAAAAAATCAAAAAAGTTCTTTGTTTTTTTTTTTTTTTAATTTCTAAAAGCTTGAATAACCAAAAAAAACTAAGCAAAAAGGCAAAAAAAGGATCCAAAATTCTGATGAGAAAATTGAAGTTTTTGAATTGTTTGTTTTTTGAACAAATTTTTCAAGGCAAAATAATACATGCAAGAAATCTGGAAAACGTTTTTGAATTATCTTTGAATGTTCTTTTGATTATTTGATAGCTCCAATCACCAAAAAAATTAAATCAAAAGGAAAATAAGAGGATGCCAATTTCCAGTGAGAAATTTAATTTGTTTCATTTTTTTGGTTTTTTGAAAGAATTTTTTGAGGTAAAACAATCAGTTCAAAAAATATATGTAAGCATTTGAAAGCTATTTTAAAGTCGGCTGAAATCTCTGATAGATGAAATAAACAAAAGAATTAAATAAAACAGCTAGAATAACAATCCCAAAGACCATGAAAAAATTGGTTTTGGAAGAATTTTTTAATTTTTGGATTCCACTTTTGAAGGGGTTCTAATGACTCCAAAATTACCAAAGATTAATTTGGTGTTTTTCAAACCCCACCTAAGGGACTGCAGCTCCAGAATTATTTTTTTTTCAAAATTTCCATGAAATCAAGTATTTGTTAGCATAGCAGTAGAGGTTTGCGGCAGTGGGAAGACATAATATTCCATGAAATAAAGAATTGGGGGACTGCGAAAATTAGGGTGTATCAGATTTCAGAAAACACAAATTTTTTTGAAGGCGGGTTTTAACCCAAATCTGCCATTTTAAGGCTGCCAAACACTTATTTCAAATCAGATGTGTCAGAGTTACCTGATAATAATTTTTTTTTCAAATAAAGTATTGAAATGAGTTCACCACCTCAACTAGCCCCATTCCACATCATCACCCCCGGTTTCAAACTCCAATCTCAATGGAAAAATTCTAAATCAAACCTCATCCAAAAAGTTTTATTCATTGCTCTCATCACTTCATCACTCTCATCTCTTCCTATCCTCTTTGATTCATCAATCTCATGTCCTCATCCCTTCATCACTCTCACCAATTTAATGCTCCCATTGCCTCATCACTCTCATCCAATTATTGCTTTCATCACATCCATCCTATCATCACTTCATTGCTTCATCCCCACTTTAATCACATCCTAACTCTCATTGCTTCATTTCTTCATTTCTTCCTTGCTTTTTCCCTGCTTTCATCAAACCCCTCCATCACTTCATCACTTCATCACTTCATGAATTCATCCCTTCATCCCTTCATCCCTCTTACCCTTTTCAAATGGCCCCACAGCAAACCCGCACCTGCAATTCCACTAAACAATCCAATGGACAAAAGAAAACATCCCCCTGGAACTCAAACTCAAACAATCCTCCCCCATCTGCTTCCAAAGGCTAAAGTCAGCTCACAAGAGCTGATCACATCATCCTGCTAAACTGGCTCGGAATTCCCTTCAATTATTAATTTTTCTTTGGATCTGAAAATGAAACATGAGTGGCCAACCTCCATCCTCTAAGGTTAATGGTTATCTCCTGATGGCCAATGAACTCAAGAATAAAAACAAAGGTAGGCTGTATCTTTCATCCAAACAGATGCAGAAGAAATTCAAGAACTATCAAACCAAGTATAAGAAAGCCCAGATCAATTTCAATCTCCACTGGCTTTGGTATCACCAACTGAAATAAAGCCAAGGGAGTCAACTCAGTGGTTGATACCTTGGACTACATTGGTCTTTTTTATATTAATAAGGATGAAATGTTTGGAAAGAAGGCCAAAATCACACCCTTAGCTGCCTTTGATGCCCAAAACTTGGATTCACTAGATGCCAAGGATTTTCTTTTGGATTCTCAGACTAGAAATGATGATCCCAGCAAAAAAATATGAGTGGCCCCAATCCAATGTGGAGGGGGATATTAAAATACAACCAGCTCCAATCATGTCTACATCAGCATTAATCAATGATTCAAACCCTTCCTTGGACCGCTACTTCTTTCTTTGGATGACACTCTTCCTGGGATGGAAGAAATTAACAACAAGGCCAATGAGGAGCAAGTTATTTCATTATCTGCATTACAATCAACATCTGTTCAACTAAGGACGCAAGTTTTTTTCCGGGCTTTCTGGTCAATTCTGACTGATTTAGATTTTAAAAAAACAACAACATCCATTTCTGAATGGCCAAACACTCAAGTAATGCGGCCTCCCACATCAGCTCCAAATGAGAGTGATGATGTTCCCAAAAAAACTCCTCTGCAAAGGGAAAGAAAAAGGCCCCCAATTCCATCAAAATCAACCCCAATATCCATCAAAAGAGGAGAAAAATTTCCAATTTTTCAGGCATTGAAGATATCATGGAGAAGCAAGATTCAAGTAAGTGAGTTGATTGAATCTGCTCATTTTCAAAATCAAACTCATTTATATTTTGAAGTAATTTAATTATCTAGAATAATTTTTTTTTCACTGGAATCTTCATTGTCTCCACTTTCATCTTCATCATAAGTTGATTCATCATCCAATGAGTCTGGTGCCTTTTTCTGTATCTTTATCCAAAAGGATTCTGGAAGGTTTAATTTGTTAAAAGCATGTTCTTTCAAGGCTCAAAGAATCATGTTGCAAATTATGTCAAGGTTGGAGATTTTTTTGGCATTCCAATAAGGAAGTTCCTCCAATATTGAGTAACAGGCACAATTCTATTTGGAGAAATGATCTCTGTTTGATTGAGTTGCATCCAACCTTGTATTAAATTGAATATTATGCTCTAATAATATTCTTGGGGCCAAATTGGAAGGCTCAATGTCATTTATCTCAGAATTTTCAATGGTAAGAATTTTCAAAAAATTTTCCTGAATGAATGGTAAATCCTATGATCTTGCACATTCCCACAAAATCTTCTATGACAGTGTATATACCAGCTAAGATGGTTACTCAAAAAAGATTATTATAGGTCTTAGAGAAATGGACACCATTCCCTGAAGTTCTCTGACTAGAGGGGTGAGTATATGATTTGCTTGAGGACCAGTAGGCTCCTTGGGGTGAGGTATGATTCCTAATAGGTAAATTGTTTCTGCTTTAAGACTTGTTTCAGGTGGAAGATTAATGAATACCATGGAAATGGTTCAAAGAGAAGCATGAAAACAAGACTTGCCAAAAGCATAAAAACATTCAAAATATAGGGTGAATGCCAAGTTCCCAGGCTTAGAAAAAAAGTAAGAAGTTTCATTTGGGACCTTGAATCTTTGCCAAAAAATCCCATCCCAGATAACTTTCATTATCTCAGAGATTTTGTTTTGGGGATGTTTGATAATTTCTTCCTCAACACCTGGTTGGTTTAAAAATCTTGCAAGGCATTGTTGAAAAGTTTGGTAAATGAAATGTTTATTTGTAGAGAATTTTGACTCTTTTAAATTGTTTCTGCTAGGCATGAAGTCAATGGAAATTGGCGTAGATCCCAAGCTGGATGAGCAAGGTGGATCCCTGTCAAAGCTTTTTGAATATTGTGTGCATTTGATATGAGGGTTGGTGGCATTTTTTTCTTATTCAACCAATTTGAAGCACTCTAGAAAACAGACATATATATTCAGTGAAGAATACAGGTTGAGATGCCTGAAGATGGTCAAAATGCTGCAAGGAATCTTTGAGATGTTATTGGGCTGATGGTTTTGAAGAGTATCTTGAAGAATTGGTTTCTTTCAAGTATTGAAAGCACAAAGCAGGAACATTGATGCCTTTGCACTAATTGAATGATGCAAATTCATGATGGCTGTGATATCAATTAGAAGGATGATTTCAGCTAGCTAGTTGACAAGAGCAACCTGTCAAAAGCAGATTAAAAACAGAAAATAAACAATAAAATTAGAAGGAGTGATAAATCAATATGTATTATTGCATAAATGGATTCCCCACCCAAATGTAGGTAGGGTCACTTACTGACCCCACCCTTGAATTCCAACTCCTTACATTTTTCAATAAGTTTAGAAGAAAATACCAATAAACCACGGCACCTCAATAGCACCTTTTGGCCATTCTAATTTTTCACACATGATGCCATGTATAGGTTTCACACATAAAACTCAGCTGGAATGGAGGTGTTGTGTATATTTTCGGAGTTACAGGCAGATTAGTGTTGTTTCACAATTTCCGCGCGCAGCCCTGCATTCATATAGCAAGATTAAACACACCTGAGTCTCAGTTGACAGCGCATGTCAAGAAACCTGCATGCAAAATGACTGCCAGCCGCAGAGGATGGATTCCTGCATGCAGCTGTAAAGCCTGCGCCCGACAAAACCAAGTGTACTAATTCTAACAGCCAGGTAACGCAGGCACTTGCTACAACTTGCATGCATAAATCATGCATATGTAAAAAGTTGACTTATGGATGGGAAAATGTTGGAAACCTAAGAAGATTGAATAAAAATATGAAAATCCAAACATTGAGTAAATAAATTTTGAGAAACAATAATGAAGGTTGTCACGTAAATGGGATTGCCAAATCCCTATGAACCACCAAACACAGCAAGAAGTCTACCAAAAAATTATTGAAAATTACCAAAATGTGCAGAAAATGGGGTAGAATTTACAAATACCCACTTCTACCCTTGCCACTCCAAAGAAAGTAATACAAAATAAGGAAATGTGTATGAACCATGAAAATAACAAATTTAAATTTAAATACCTTCTGAAAATCATTTCACATGGAAATATGACACAGCCAAGGCTTGCCAGCTGACAGCACCAAGAGCATGTGCCAAACCACCCCTAGCTAGCCTACCAGCCTCAGCACACAAGCACAACCCTCTCTACGTGCCCTGAGAAGGTCTTATTACCCTAGAGTTGTATATAAACAGCCCCTTTTAGATGGTTTAAACTCCAGTAATGTTTAAGTAATCAATCCAGACCCCTTCACATCTGTGATGAAGTGTTTATTCAAGATAAAAAATTGATTTATGGCCTCAGTCTGGTATTATAATTGTTAATTCTAAACCCATTGTGAATTCCATTGAAGAATATCAGCAATACCCCCAATAATTGTCCTGAGACCCTTTCAACCGTGAATTTATGCAAGTTTCTTGGAGTGTCTGCTTGTAATATTAATTTATCTTCTCCTTGCCTCCAGGAATAAGTGCTGTGAGTCAGAAAGTCCACCCAATCCCCTTGAGTAAACCCCTATTGAGTAATCACTTAGGACCTCACTGTCCCAAGGTTCTTACACGGTTCAAAAGAGCCCCTTGAAGAGAGGTTGCTATCCAATAAAGATCCCCTGTTTGCATTTAATGTGGCCCCTTTTGAAAAATATATTTAAATGAATTTAATAAAAAAAAACCACTCAAACTTTGCACTTGCTTCTAAATCAACCATTTGAGAATTGAATAATTTTATTGAAAATATCATTATTCCAGCACAAATATCTCTTGCTGTAGCTAAACAACGTCAAATTTCTTGGTATCAGCAAGTTGAAAACTGGGGTTCTGGCCGGGAAAATCCCTGAATAATCAATTTTTAATTAATTTATTTCCTTGGACCAGATAATATATGTAAACATAAGTAAAAATACTTATTATCCTTTTTATTGTTATTTTCCAGTGGACCTTAAGACCAATGGACAATTAATCAATTATTATTTTAATTTTCTGAAAGAGAAAAAAGAAGAGAGAATCTGTAATTTTGTGCTTGTTATCATAACTCCTGAGCAACAACAAGCAAAATTAAATGATTGTAAACAACAAGTTTTAAAAGACAAAGAATTAGAAATTGAAAGAATTATTAATTTAAATTCTTCACCCATGCAACACACGGCCTGGAAAAATTATCAAAGACAACTTTATTACTTTAAAAAATAATAAATAAAGTAAGCGCAATATATTTTTTCATTTTTTTTTCAAAAAAAAAAATTGAAAAATTAAATAAAAAATTAATAAAAATTATAATAAAAAAAACTTATTAATTTTAATTTATCATCTTATTTTCAGTGGAAAGGAACTTTTCCCTTGGGGTTTTACTGAAAAAGAACTGTTGGAAAAACAGTTCTCACAACGGATCTTTGGATTTAAGCCAAGACCTCATTGGTACCCACAAAGACCCCCCTGGATTACCCACCAAGGACTTTTTCAACCCTACCCAAGCTTTAGTACCTTTGAACTTAATTATGATTGAGCTTAAATTAATTTAAAAATAAAATAAAAATATTCTTTTTATTTTTTTTTTCATTATTTTTACCAAGTTTTGACAAAAAACTATACACCTTTTTATGCAGTATGTTGCAAAACAGGCCCAATGCCCGCGCAACCGGACAAGACCCATACCAGAGGCACACGAGCCCGTACAATTGCCCCTAGCAAGCACAATGAAGGTGCTCAACCCCGCAACTCAAGTGTTGCAAAACCCGCCAGCACCCGCACCCGCCAACTCAACCAATGATTCCTTGGAGACAAGTCCTTTGCCCCGTCAGTTGTCTGCGGAAGCAACTCCTCCTCCTATGTCTCCCAGTCTGGAATTAGCCACAGAGTCCAAAATAAAGGATATGGTGAAGGATCATGTGAGTCATTGGGAGGCATAAAAGTTAGCCCAAGACCAGGAGGACTCAGAAGCCATGAGAAAGGCTATTTCATGGGCCAAGTCCTCTCAAATAGCCCTTCAGAAATTAATCCTGAGGGTAGAAGTGGAGAAATATGTAGAAAAATGGAACCCTTGGGATCAACTAGCCAAGTTAAAGGGAAAGGATCCCAAAAAGTTGAGGTCCTCAAATCATCAAAGATTGAGGAACCCAAAAGATTGGGAAGACATAATATCTCTAGCTCAGAAGTGGACAAAAGTTTAACACAAATAGATTCTGATGATATCACTCCATTGTTTAGCAAATTTTTTGATAATTCTTTTCATAAATTTAACATCCTGAGTGGCAATCTTTAACATCTTGAGTGGAAATCTAGACAATATTCACAAACAAATTGATAAAGCAATCCAAAATTCTATAAAAATAATCCAAAGTCAAGCTGACCATCTGAGAGCTATTGAGTCTGAAATCAAGTTATTCAGGTATACCATTGATTTAAAAGAAGCATCTTTAATTAATCATATCAGTACCACTTGTTCCTCCAGACAGGAAGAGATACTCCTTCTCCTTGAGAAACTCAAAGGAGAAATAAGAAACAAAACTGATACCCCTTCTGTTCACCTTGTTAATAAAATTGATCTATTAAGCAACAAAATGGATTTGGAACTAGGTATGATTAAAAATTATTTAAGAGACCTTAAAGTTAAATCAACTGACCCTCCTCTAGTCAATGTAGAAGAATCAAAACCTACCAGAACCAGAATCACTCCTAACATCTCTCTTAATTCCGGAATGAACAGGAATGAGTCTTACCACCCTAGTCCTACCCCTGAGGTAGAACAAGCTCTGAAACTCTTGCCCCCTGTAAGTGAATAGCCTAAATTCTCAGGTGAAGGAGAATATAACCACATTAGCTTCATCAAATTTATTGACTATACCCTTGCCTCATATGAACTACCAGATACTATAGCAGTAGGAACACTACTAAGTCTTTTTGAAGGAGTATAACTGGATTGGTTTATCAACAAAAGAGGAGAATTAGGATCCCAAACTTGGAACTCTTAGAAATTTCTCATCAATGGACATTTTGTTACTAGAATCTGGAAAAGAAAAATTATGGAAAGCTTTGAGGACTCACTTTTTGACCCTTCAAAGGACAAACCCCACAAGTGGTGTTTGGAAAAAAAGAAGAGGTTAGATTGTTTCTATCCTGAAGCTGAAAAACAAGAAATCAATGAAAGGCTCTTCAATCTAGGTACTGGACACCTTAATCAAAATGTGAGGTGTAGAATTTCCATGGATGCTGATCTCTCCACTCTCATTGGTATTCTGGAAGAAACCATTGATATGAATGGTCTTGAAAAAAGAAGCAATAGACCTAGGGAACCCGCTCTCAAGACTAAAGAAGAATACAATCCCAAAACCAAAAAATCTACCACTCCCAAATTAGAAGTTTGGAAGAATTCTGAGACTAAGGAAATGATATTCTGGAATTGTAACCAAAACGGACATGTGAGACCAAAATTCCCCAAGATGAGGAGAAAGATCATCTCATTGAGGGAGAAGAAGATGATAATGGACCTGAACCTCAACTTGATGACACTGAAAAATCACTCTCTGAGTGTGAACTAATGATCAATAACCCTATCAATGTCATTGAAGGATGTATAACATCTTCCTTAGACATTCATTCTGTTAATGAAGAATCCAACTTACCACAAAAATGGAATCCCAATATGAAAATTCACCAAGTTTCTGAAGCAAAAACTTTGACTCTCAAAACTTCTGCCTGTAAAAGTCTGGTAAAACCTGCTATGATACTGGTTTGATCCAAGGTTCCCCTGTTAAATTAATCTTAGACAGTGGAGCCTTGTTCTCTTGTGTTAGTACAACTTATTTGGAACAACAAGATGAAAATTGGGGAGTGAACTTATTACCAGTACCTCAGGATAAGTTCAGAAGTTTTAAATCTTCCCTTAATGCCATTGGGGTTTGGTCCTCTGATATCATTCTCCCCCACTAAAAAGGGTAACTCAAACTGAAAATTGAATTTGTAGTGCTCCAGAATGGAGTGTGTGATTACTTTATTTTAGGGAATGATTCTCTTTGCTTATATGGTATAGATGTATTTCCAAGTAAGGGAAGATACTTCACCATACAAGGAGATTGGAACAACAAGTTCCAAATATGCCATGTCAATGCTCAAACTTCTGATTCAACTTATGAAAACATTTGGATTAGTTCAACCAATAGTACTTCTCCCCAGCAGCCCTGAACCCCCTGCTTAGTGAAGACCAAAGATGGGACATTCTCCTAGTTTGCTTTGAAAATCAGAATGCCTTCTGTACCAAGGATCATCTAATTGGTTAAATCAAAGGACATGATATGATTCTAAATTGAACCATTAAACCTCCTTACCCTCCCAACCTCAGGAGACCTTCTTACCCTTCTAGTCCAAAATCTAGAGCGGCTCTGGAAACTCATATCAAGAATTGATTGAATTACAAGTCTTAAGAAAGTAGGACACAATGAAAAAGTGATAATTACTCCTCCAGTAATCATAGCTTGGCACAATGATAAGTTAAGGATGGTTTGAGACTTCAGAATGCTGAATAACTATACCCAAGCTGATTATTGCCCTATTGAAAGGATTTAACATGCTCTGCATAACCTCTCCAATGCTAAGTTCATCACTATTATGGATATGCTGAACGTTCTTCACCAGATACCTACCAGTCCTGATAGCCAGAAATTTATGAGGATCATATGTCACTTGGGAATTTATGAGTACCTTAGGATGCCTTTTGGTATCAAAAATTCTCCTTCTCACTCCCAAAGGATTATGCATACACTTTTAGGATTATTCATAAGACAAGGATGGATGATGGTATAAGTTGATGATGTTATCATTTATTCTGATTATTGGAATACAAACATGGACAAATGAAGGCTAGTCCTCAAAACCATCTCTGCTGTGGGATTCAAAGTATCAATGAAAAAGGGTAACTTTGGCTATGGAGAACTGAAAGCTTTAGGGCAAACTGTTTCAGGACTAACCTTAGCTGCTGATCAGAGCAAAATAGCAGCTGTGATGAATAGGCCCATTCCTCAAAATAAAACTGAACTCATAATCTTTTTCAGTTTTTTCAGCTACTAGAAGAAGTATCTACCTGAGTTTTCCCTTCTCACCAAATTTTTTTATGAAATCTGCAACAACAACACCTTTTTTGAGATGACTCATGAAAGGGTTAAGAAATATGAAGAAGTCAAACTAGCTACAAACTCAGCTCCAGTATTTATTCAACCTGAATATTCAAAATCTTTCAAGCTCTATATAGATGCTAGCATGGAAGGGCTGGGAGCTGCTTTACACCAAGAAGTCATAGAAAATGATAAACCAGTGGAAAAACCTATACTCTTCCTATCCAGACAAGTAAAGGATACTGAGAAAAGGCATGGTGCAAGCCAAATGGAGTGCCTTGCCTTATTTTGGGCTCTGGAGAAACTCCATTATTACTTGGAAGGTACCAAGTTCAATATTAGTAATTACTGACTTCAATGCTGTTAGGACTTTAATGAACATGAAAACACCTAGTAGGCATATGTTAAGGTGGCAGATAGCCATTCAACAGTACAGAGGTCAGATGACCATAGTCCATCAAGCTGGTTCTAAACACCAGAATGCTGATAGTCTGAGTAGGAACGCTCTGCCCAATGATCCAAGTAACCCTGCTGATGATCCGGAGGATAATGAAATATTTCCTATACTGAATATTAAAATACTAAATATTGAGGCTCCTATTCTAGGAATCCACATCTGTGAACTGGATGAATCCTTGTTCAATTCCATCAAGGAGGCTTACAGCCCCAATATGAAGACTCTAATCACCATTATGGAAATTACCTCTCCACCATCTGAACTGGTTAAAAATTTACATGAACCTCTACTCAAACCTTGGAAGGTTCACTTTATGGGATGTTATAGTATACTATAGGCACCAACATTACATTGTCATAGTCTTAAAGACATAAGACCATATCAAACATATCCTAGCTGATTGCCATGATAACTGCTCATCTGGTAATTTATCTAATGATAGAAGCCTAGAAAAGGTCAAAAAAACTGCTTGGTGGATCAATTGGAGAAATTCCACAGTCCAGTATTCCAAAAGCTGTGAAACTTGTCAGAAGTCCAATAGGACCACTGGAAAAAGGTTTGGTATACTCCAGAAAATTAATGAACATAAGATAAGATGGGAAATCATCAACATGGACTTTGTAACTGGATTACCCCCAGGAGGAGCCTTTTCCTACAACTCAGTCCTAGTCATAGTAGAAAGGTTTTCCAAGAAAGAAAACTTCCAACCTAACCATAAGGAGGACACTGCCATGGAATTAGAATTACTGTTTTGGAATAGATTCATGGCTGACATGGGATTCTGAAAAGATGATCTTAAATTTCTAGATGACACAAAACCAGCAGCTAAACAGAGTAGTAGAAAGGAAATAAGAAACTAGAGATCACGCAAGAAGATGACGTAGAATGGAAAGAAAAACATACAAGTTAGACCATAATCAAAGATCAGAATGAAAGGTGGCTATTTGAGTACAAGTGTGACATTGAGGCATGATCAGATCAGATAAGGATGGAAGAGATGGAGAAGGGCTGAACAGAATGAAGAGTCAGATCGGACGGTTGAGAGAGGTGGTTGATTTGGAGTCTTACCGGTCAGAGACTTGTTGTTGAAGGACTTGCAATTGTATGTTGATGGGTCAGAATGCGGAGAGGAATTTTGATGAGAAGGAAACTGAGAGGATGAAATTGAGAGAATGAAAAATGAGAAGAAGAGAAGAGATGAAGAAAAAGACAACAAGACGAGAGACTGAGAATTGGAAGTTGAGATGAGAGAGCAAGACATTTGGGGATTCCTGGTTCCGGGGTAAGGCAGAGCGCGCGCGTGGTAAGATGATAGTTCCCCGTTGCGGGGTGAGTCTGGAAGTCCGCGCAGTGAGAAGATTTATGGACATTTAACACCCACTGTGACTGGTAAGAGGAGAAATTGAGGAAACAGAGGGATTGGTGAAGATAGTCTGCTGTAGAAGTTTAAGGGCGCCAAGGGAAGTGGCCTTAGTCAAAGGATCTGCTATCATCTTCTCTGTAGGGATAAGAATAAGGTTGAATTTGGATAGGGAGAAGTCTTCACGCAACCCTTTTGTCTTGATGTCAATGTGGCGGGACTTAGAATGGGAGCCAAATTTATCAATTTTATCATCTAATACCCTATTATCTATATGTATTGTAGGTTTTAACTTGGTAGAGGGATCTATTTTGCTGATGAGGTGAGTGAACAATTTCAGTTCAAGGTAGCAGTCTAGCATTGCATTGAGTTCTGATTCTTTTGACAAGTAAGTTATATTCCTCTGTCTAGATGAGTTCCAAACAACCGGAATGCCGTAATGGAATATGATATACCCTGTCTGAGACTTGAAAAGGGTAGGTTTGTCTCCCCAAGTAGCATCACTGTACCCAGATATGATTTCTTTTGAAGGGTTTTATTCAAGTGTTAATTTGAGATTTCTTGTTGTTTTCAGATACTTCCACACCTTGGGCACTTCCTTCCAATGTGTCAGACCGGGTTAAGCATTAAATCTAGCTAGAATCGAGACGGCAAAAGATATTTTGAGCCGGGTGTATTGAGAGAGATGATTCAAGAGTCCAATGGCAGATTGGTAGTTGATGTTGAGCTGAGAGAACTCTGCATGATCTTTGTCGGAGGCCAGTTCAAGATGATGATTTTGAGTGAGAGGAGAACTGATTTTCTTACAGTCAGTAAGTCCCAATTCTTCCAGCGCACAGTCAATATGTTTAGGTTGACTCAAATGAATCTTATCACCTTCAATTTCCATCAGCATACCAAGAATGGTATTTGGAGAGTGGCAGGCTGAGTTTGAGAACTTTTTCAAGAAGTTTGGGGAAAAGTTGTCCAATCTCCCTAAAAGAATGAGTTCATCAACGTGGAAGTAAATGACCTCTCCCAAATTTGAATTGAGATACAAGCATGGATCACTGGTTGATTCATGGAAACCTTGCGATTTGATCAACCCGTTTAAAGTCTTGTACCAATTTTTTAGGGATTGTCAAAGGCCATATACTGATTTGTTTAATTTGAGATAAGGCAATTTTTGAGTAGAGCCCTCAGGGGTCCTAATTATCACGGTCTTGTTCAGTGGAGCATGTAGAAAGGCTCCCTTCACGTCAAATAGAGTGAAGGACATCTTGTTCTTGAGTCTGTACATGAGCGCAAGTCAAAGAGATCCCAGCTTGCCGGTCGGTGCCCAGGTTTTGTCAAAATCTCCGCCTTGGATCTGGTCAAAACCTGAACACATAGACGGGCTTTATACTTAACTGGTTCTCCATGGCAGTTCTCCTTCACCTTGAACACCCAGGTAGTATTCAAGATATTTTTGGGTTTGTCGTAATACTCTTCCCAGACTTCTTGAGCTTCAATAGAGGTGAGTTCTTCTTCAGATGCTATTTTCCATTTAGGCCATTTGGGGCACTTCCGAGCAGCTTTGTATGATGGGGGTTCATAATAGTGATGAAACCCGTATCTCTGTGGTTTCCAAATTTCACGTCTGGGTCTTAGATTTGTTTCTTGAGTGGGTGGTTTAGATGCAATGACAGGGCTGGAGTCAGAGCTTTGAGAATTGAAAGACTGAATTTCATCTTGATCTGAGTCGGATTCAATTAATTAGGGGGTCAGATTCTTGGATGAAGTATTTCTTATCAACGGAAGAGAATTTGTTCTTTTTAGAATCAAAGCCGGGTTGAGAGAAGATGTCTGATCCAAGTGACTCCAAGAAAGGAAAGTCATTTAGGCAATTTTTAAGAAACTTGAGGTGTTTTGTTTTGACAATTCCTCCAAGCAAGTTGAGAATTAGATATGAGTGGAAGGTGGGATTAAATCAAACTAAAACTCCTTCGAGGCCTTTTTCATCAAATTTGCAACCTTTCTGAAGTCAGTTGGCAAGATATATAGCAGACAAGCCTATGGGTTTTAAATAATTAGCAGGAATTTTCTTACCAAACATAAGTTCCCAGGGAGAAGATTGAATACCTTCTCTTGGGATCTGGTTGAGCATGAAGCAACAACTGCGTACAACAATGTGCCAGTAATTCTTTGCTAGTTGGGATGAGGAGAATGTAGCTCGCGCGGATTCTATTATAGTTCTATTTTCCCTTTTGGCTTGTCCATTATGTTGGGAGTGATAGGGTTCAGATGTTAGCAGCTTGACGTGTTTCTTCTTAGCAAATTCCTTGAGAGTAGAATTGGTAAATTCAGTACCTTTATTGGAGAATATTTTGGAAGGGTAGTAATTTAAACTCTTATACTCTGTTTCAAGAATGCTGATGATGGTTTAAGGCATTTTGTCTTTGGTTGTAAGGGGAAAAGCTGCTAAGTAGCCGGTGTAATTGTCAACCAGGGTAAGAAGATATTGATGGCCAGCTTTAGATTGAGGAATAATCCAACCGACCAAGTCAAGATGGATTCTATCTAAGGGTTTGCTGGCAGGGGTAGAGGAGCCAGGGAATGGTGATCTTGTAATTTTGCTCTTCATGCAGCTATTTCATTGAAAAATGTATAGTTCCTCATTGGTATAGAGGTCTTTAATCAGAGGCTTGACAGTAGAGAGAGAGGCGTGTCCTCACATCTGGTGAATATCAAGAAGAGGAAGAGTTGAGTTAGGAGGCATATTAAAAAGGTTTACAGTTTGATGTGATTCAGCATATTGGGGTCTTTTGACGAGGAATAGATTGTATCAAATTAAGCCTTTCAGCACAAGCTGGTTATTGTGGACCACGGAGAATGTGTTGCAAACTTGAGAAAGGGAGAAACCCTTTTTGGCTAAGAGTCTGGGACTAATTAAGTTGACAATGATGTCTGGAACGTACAGGCAACCTTCAAGGGTGATTATTGAGTTGCTCCATTCTAGCTTGAACGTTCCCCTGCCACATATCTCCAGACTAGCCTCCAGTTTGCCCATCTTGATTCATCTGGTTTTTCCTTGAGTTTGATGGTAGAAAAGAACTTCAGATTGTTGAAGATATGAATATTTGCTCCCAAGTCCAGGAGAAGATTAGGGGTGTTGTCTGCATTGATCCACAGGGTAATCAGGGCATGTTAATTCATTGTAGGAGTTTTTTAGGTCTTGTTTTTCCAATCATTTTGCTGTTCAATCAACCAGTCCGGAGTGATCTGAGGATGTAGGTGAAAGCACAAAGATTCTGGATGAGGAGCGTTGGGGTTGTGGTATCCCTCTCGGCATTTCATCTTTTTTTTCTTCTCATCTTTATTACTTCAAGTTTTAGTAGAAACCAGAGAGACGTCAGTTGAGGGTTTGGAGGTAGTTAATTGTGCTTTCCTCTTGTTATTGTATTGAATGAGGTGATTAAAAACAACTTCCATATTCAATTTCTTTTTGACATGCATAATTTGTTGTTTTAGGTTTTCAAGGATGGGGGGAAATTTGAAGAGTAAGAGATACGCTAGTATATCTTTTGGTAGTTCTATACCAACGTCTGTCATTCTTGTGATGGCCTTCCGCATTTCAGTGATAAATCCTTCAATGGCGTTTTCATTGAATGTTGAATGAAGAAAGTGATTGAATACTCTAGCTCGGTTCTCTGTCTCTGAAGACGCGAATATTTGAGTGATCTCTGCCCATAAAAGTTTTGAAGAGGTGATATTGGCCTCATTGATATCTTGGAGATCAAATAGCATAAGCATTTTGTCTTGCCATATTGAGAAATTCTCTTTGTTCAGGGGGGGGTATGGCGTCAACAGATGCCTTGAGAGCTACTTGATGGAAATATTTGTTTGCTCCCGCTGGTTTGTTCATGTCTTGCTGATTGAGTTCACTCGTAGGCTTTTGGCTTTTAACCGTGAAAATATGATCTTAAATTTCTAGAGGACACAAAACCAGCGGCTAAACAAAGTAGTAGAAAGGAAATAAGAAACTAGAGATCACGCGAGAAGATGACGTAGAATGGAAAGAAAACCATACAAGTTAGACCATAATGAAAGATCAGAATGAAAGGCGGCTATTCGAGTACAAGTGTGACTTTGAGGCGTGATCAGATCAGATAAGGATGGAAAAGATGGAGAAGGGCTGAACAGAATGAAGAGTCAGATTGGACAGTTGAGAGAGATGGTTGATTTGGAGTCTTACCAGTCAGAGACTTGTTGTTGAAGGACTTGTGATTTTATGTTGATGGGTCAGAATGAGGAGAGGAAGTTTGATGAGAAGGAAATTGAGAGAATAAAAAATGAGAAGAAGAGGAGAGATGAAGAAAAAGACAACAAGAGGAGAGACTGAGAATTGGAAGTTGAGATGAGAGAGCAAGACATTTCGGGATTCTCCGTTCCGGGGTAAGGCGGAGTGCGCGGGTGGTAAGATGATAGTTCCCCGTTGCGGGGTGAGTCTGGAAGTCTGCAAAGTGAGAAGATTTATGGACAGTTAACATATTCCCTAAGATCATCATCTGTGATAGGGATACCAAGTTCACTTCTGAATTTTGGAGGAATCTCCACAACATGTTAGGCACTACCTTAGCCTTCCCTACAGCCTATAACCCCCAGACAGATGGACTAGATGAAAGAATGATTCAGACCTTAGAAGACATGCTCAGAAGGTGCTGTTGCTTTGGTCTAGAATAAAAGAATACTGATGGGTATTGCCATGATTGGGTTAGCCTTTAACCTGCTCTAGAAACGGCCTAAAACAGAAGCAAGCATTGTACCAATAAAGAAGCACCCTATGTACTGGAAAGATGATGGATTCACAAACTACCAACAGATAACCCAAACCAACAGCTAACCAATATTTTCCCCACATCACTTGACTTTAAGAAAATGATAGATGTAGCCAACAAAAATGCTGCTGAATTTTTTCAAGAAGCTGCGGAATATAGTCAAAAAAGATGGTATGAAAGCCACAAAGAACGTGATTTCAAGATTGGTGACCAAGTCTTATTTTCTACCACCAATTTTACCAACTTAGCTGGGAACAGGAAACCCAGAACTGCATTTGTTGGATCATTCACCATCAAGAAACTCCTTGGGAAGAATGCAGTGGAAGTGATTCTCAGTGATGAACTTTCCAGAAATCACCCAGTTTTTCCAGTAAGTCTTATCAAAGAATACCATCCCAGGGAAGGAGAAAAAACTCTGTCACCAGCAATACCTTTTGCAGAAAAAACTGAGAAAGAAAAAGGAAAAATAGGCAAAATCCTTAAAGACAAGAAAAAAAAGGATAAATGGGAAAGATTTCAGACTCTATCTAGTCAGATACAAAGGAGAATATGCTGACAAGGATGAATGGTTGCCTGAAAACAACATTCCTGACAGACCTATACAATTACCAAATTACAGGGCCCATAAAAGACACTGAGCCCCAAAATCTTTTCAGGTATAGACGTATCTTGGAGTGAGGGAATGTCAGCTTGCAAGTTGACAAGAGCAACCTGTCAAAAGCAGATTAGAATCAGAAAATAAAAAAATAAAATTAAAAGGAGTGAGAAATCCATATACATTATTGCAGAAATGGATTCCCCACCCAAAAGTAGATAGGGTCACTCAGTGACCCCACCCTTGAATTTCAACTCCTTACATTTTTTCATAATTTTAGAAGAAAATACCAATAAACCACAGCACCACAATAGCACCTTTTGGCCATTCTAATATTTCACACATGATGCCATGTATAGGTTTCACTCCTAAAACTCAGCCCAAATGGAGTTGCTGTGTATATTTTCGGAGTTACAGGCGGATTAGTGTTGTTTCAAAATTCCCGTGCGCAGCCCTGCATTCATATAGCATGATTAAACACACCTGAGTCTCAGTTGACAGCGCATGTCAAGAAACCTGCATGAAAAATGAATTCTGGCTGCAGATGATGGATTCCCGCATGCAGCTGTCAAGCCTGCGCGCGACAACACCTACTTTACTAATTCTAACAGCCAGGTACCACAGGAACATGCTACAACTTGCATGCATACATCATGCATTTTTAAAAATTTGACTGATGTATGGGGAGATGTTTGAAAACTAAGAAGATTGAATAGAAAATGTGAAAATCCAAACATTAAGCAAATAAACTGTGAGAAACAATAATGAAGGTTGTCATGGAAATGGGATTTCCAAATCCTTATGAACCACAAATCAAAGCAAGAAGTCTAACAAAAAATTATTAAAAATTACCAAAATGTGCAGAAGATGGGGTAGAATCTACAAATACCCACTTCTACTCATGCCACTCCAAAGAAAGTAATACAAAATCAGAAAATGTGTCTGAACCATGAAAATAAAAAATGAACATTTAAATAACTTCTGACAATCATTTCACCTGGAAATATGACACAGCAAGGCTAGGCAGCTTACAGTACCAGGACTACGTGCCAAACTAGCCCTAGCTAGCCTGTCAACCTCAGCACACAAGCACAACCCTCCCTACATGCCCTGAGAAGTTCTTATTACGCTAGAAAGGTATATAAACAGCCCCTTTTAGGTGATTTAAACCCCTGTAATTTATAAGTAATCAATAAAGACCCCCTGCCATCCATTATCAAGTGTTTATTCAAGATAAAAAAGTGATTTATGGCCTCAGTCTGATATTATAATTGTTAATTCTAAACCCATTGTGAAATCCATTGAAGAATATCAGCAATATCCCCAATAATTGTCCTGAGACCCTTTCAACCATGAATTTATGCAAGTTTCTTGGAGTGTCTGCTTGAAATAGTAAGTTATCTTCTCGTTGCCTCCAGGAATAAGTGCTGTGAGTCAGCAAGTCCACCCAATCCCCTTGAGTAAACCCCTATTGAGTAATCACTTAGGACCTCACTGTCCCAAGGTTCTTACACGGTTCAAAAGAGCCCCTTGAAGAGAGGTTGCTATCCAATAAAGATCCCCTGTTTGCATTTAATGTGGCCCCTCTTGAAAAATATATTTAAATCAATTTAATAAAAAAAAACCACTCAAACTTTGCACTTGCTTCTAAATCAACCATTTGAGAATTTTATGTAATTTTATTGAAAATATCATTATTCCAGCACAAATATCTCTTGCTGTAGCTAAACAACATCAAATTTCCTGGTATCAGCAAGTTGAAAGATGATATGGTGTTGTTTTTGTATCTAGGGTAATAGGAAAAATTCTTGAGTGTCAAATATGGGAACACAAGCTGGAGGTTAAATTGAAATGATATCATCTTGACATTGGGCCATGTTTGCATTGTTATTATTTAATGGATACCTATGGTTTTTTGTTGATTTTGGGGGGAGTGCTTGTGGAGCAATTTGAGTGGAAAAAGAAATTGTGGTTATCATCCAATGCTTAGCATATTCAGAGGGGGTAAATTCTTTGCATTTATTCATCCCATTGGGAGTCATATTAGTTTTTCTGGAGCATTTTTCACACATGAAAACAATAATCTGGATATTTTTGTGGGAAATTTGGTTCAAGTTTTTGATGAGTGGAAGAATGGCTGATTGAGGAGAAAAGTATCTCTTTAGATGCAAAAGCTTTTGTGAAATAGTTTGCAGGTAAAGTATTTTTGTTTTCCTTGTCTCAGTACCTGATGTTGTTGAATGATTGAAATATGACTACTAATTGCCTTTAATCTTCTTTACACAAAATTAAATACACATTCTCAATATGTGTTTTCTTTCTACATGTACTACTTCTCATAATATACTGTCCAATGTCCTCTACCCTGTCCACACACTGTGCGGACCCTTTTATTCATACTGCCCAAAATGCTCCTGAACCAGGCCCCTCCCTGTTGTCCTTGCTCCAAATGTGACTGCACACTGCTCTTTATTGATTATCAACGGCTTCAATGCTAGATTCCTCTTGTCTTTTACACCTTCAAAGCCATACCACAAGCATCTTGGGATCTGAGCTTGGTAAGCCCATCTTTTTTTTTCCATCTCTCATGTTCCCAGCTTTCTCCCTGAATTACTCATTGGTATCAATCTCTGCAGTCCTCTTCTCTGTTATCTGGCAATTTTTGTACTCAAAACTTCAGTCTCCCACATCTCCAGGCTCTGTGCCTTTCTTCTAAAGGTGCAATACACCATCATGTGTTTCTTTCAATCTTTCTTTCTTCATGCTTTGATCACAAATACCTTTCTTTTAAAGCCTTCAATCAACAGATTTACAGTCTCAGTATCTCTTAAAACTTCAAGAAAGGCTTGTCGCTATGAAAAATCAGGAAGATAACCCCAAACTGAATATCCCACTCCTCAAAAATAAAAACTTTCATAACTGGTTTTCATGCTGAAAGGCTACCTCAGAAAGAGGGGATTGCTAGAAATAATTCAACTTTATGACCCAGATCAAAATTCCAACTTAAAAGTGAAGAAAAAGGTGTTTGAATCCTGCAAAATCATATACAACACTTAGGCCATATTGTTAAGTATTCTCCTTCTCCCGCTCTCATCCTATACCACGTCTCTGAATCCTCACCTCTTACCACGCTTCTGCGCGCGGTCGGCGCACTGAACCTCTGAAGGGGACCCCGATGTGCTCTTCTGTGAGGACGACCAGGGACTGCTCTCGTTTCATCTCCCTCTCTGTTTATTATTTCCTCAAACTCTTGTCTCTTCTCCTTTCTGCTTATTCTTCCTTCTTCTATCTCTCTTCTTTTCAATTTATCTTTGTCCGTCTATCTTTCTCGCTCGTCTCACTAGTCTCCATTCCTACCTCAAAAAATTGCTCGACTCGACAATACCGACTCAAACCACAACCACTCGACTCAACCACATCAAGCTATGACCTCAACCGCTCAACTTGAATACATCTGACTCTGACCGGTAAGATGATGATCTCTCCAACAAGGCCTCAACAAACCTAGAATGACTCCATGCTTCAAACCAGTTCATACACGTCTATACTCAAATTCTACTCTTTCTCGTTCCTCTATTGTCTCTCCATCCTTAGATCTCAATTCAAGACTGTCTCCTTAAGCAACGCCTGTTGATCTACGCTGTAGAATTCATCTCCTCTGTCTCTCTGCTGATCTCTCCTATCTTGAATTCTTCTTCTGATACGCTTGTTTGTTTCCTTTGATCTCTCAGCCTAAGCTGGTTATAAGTTCTCAATAAATTCAACTAGATCTTATTACGGTTAAAAGCCGAAAGAACCTACCTACTCAATCGATCAAGCCATGAACGAACCAGCCGGGGCGAATGATTACTTTCACCAAGTTGCTCTGAAAGCATCAGTCGACGCCATACCCCACTTAAATGAAGAGAATTAATCAATCTGGCGAGAAAAGATGCTCATGTTGTTTGACCTCAAGGACATCAAAGAGGCTATCACTCGAAACTCAGGCCCTCTATCAAAAAAAAAAGACAGAGAAATCAGGGCAATAATACTATCTAAGCTGGACAGCACCACTCACGCAAACGTCCTCAATTCTACAAACATCTCGTCCTCTAAGCTTCTATGGCCCGAAATTACAAGAAGATTTGCCTCCTCAGAGACAGCAAATAGAGCGAGAGTCTTCAACAACTTTCTCCACTCCGTCTTCCGGGAAAATGCAATTGAGAGCTTCATCACCGAGATGAGAAAGGCTATTACAAGAATGACAGACGTCAGGATTGAACTGCCAAAAGATATCTTGGCTTATCTACTATTATTCAAATTCCCTCCAACACTCGAAAATCTCAAACAACAAATCATGCACGTAGAAAAGAACCTGACAATGGACTTGGTATTCAATCACCTTATCCAATACCACAACAAGAGAAAGGCCCAGACTAACTCAAATAAACCATCCACAGAAGTCTCACTAGTTTCAACTAGGACGAGAAGAAAACCAAAATGAAATGCCGCGAGGGGTACCATGATCCTAACGCGCCCCATGCTGAGTCTTTGTGCTTCCACCTTCACCCCGAAAATGCTCCTGAATGGTGGATAGAACAACAAAACGAGTGGAAAAATAAGATTAAAAAGAATCCTACAATCAACTATCATGCATTACTGACCCTTTGGATTAATGCTGACAACAATCCAAATTTACTCTTGGATTCTGGGGCAAATGTCCACATCTTTAATGATCTCAAATATTTCTCATTCATAAAATTGCAAGACGAGTCCGAAGAGATCAAAACTGGAAAACTGGAAGCCAATTTCAAGATAACAGGAATTGGAACAGTTAAACTCGAATGGAACGATTCCGTGATCACGCTTGAAGACTGCGCTTAGGTACCGGATATTGTTGTCAATTTGATCAGCCCAGGAATCCTCGCAAAGAAGGGTTGCAACCTCACTCAAGCCTGTGATGCATTTGAAGTGACTCGAGGAGATCAAATCGTGCTGAAGGGCTTGATAAGAGACAACCTATTTGTCGTTGTCTCATCAACACCCCCAGCCGTGCCTTAATCGTTTACCCAAGTAACCAAACGTTTGCCGACTCTCAAATTGGCTCTGCCGGTCCCATTGGTTCCTCTCATTTCCATCTACGCTGTCATTTTCTTTCCTCTCATGTGTGTTTCTTTTTTCAGTTCTTTTGTCTCAAAACTCATGTCTGATTCAAACTCTTCAGCCCCTCTGTTGGTTGTAATTCAATTCAGATTTCTCAAAAGTTTCACTGTTGAGTTTGGTTTTCAAACAAAAGACCCAGAAAATTGAAAGAGCTATCTTTCCTTCAGGAAGAGAATGGAATCCGGTTCACACCTTCATTATTTTCATGCCATCAAGTTCTTTCTTCATTCCAACCATGCAATTTTTGCAGTGGGGTGATTGCTTCATCTCTTAATAGCTTTGAGGTTCTACTCTGGAAAGAAAAACATATTGTTTTTGTTTTTGAATTTATGATCAATCCTGAAAGCTTTTGTTTGGCGGAGCCAGTTGGTTTTGCAATGTTTTCCTCAATCTACTGGCCAGGGCAATGCTGCAAACGTTGCCAATCAATCCTCCGACTCACCCAATACCCTCTCTGAATTGCACAAAATGCATGGCCACGCATCAATCTCCACTCTCAAACCGCTTCTGAAAGACCGCTTTTCCAAGGACGAGCTCCAGGATTTCCAGTGCGACAGCTGCGTCAAGAGTAAAATCACCAGGTCTCCTTTCTCCAATATTTCCACTCCTGCCGGCAAAACTTTAGAACGCATCCATCTTGACTTGGTCGGCCCAATCACTCCTCAATCAAAGGCTGGACATCAGTACTTACTCACTCTAGTCGACAACTGTACTGGCTATCTTGCCTGCTTTCCTCTAACTTCTAAAGACCAGACTCCCAAGACAATTATCAACATTCTAGAGACCAAATATAAACGTCTTCACTACTACCCCTCCAAAATATTTTCGGACCAAGGAACGGAATTCACCAACTCCACCTTAAAAGACTTTGCTAAGAAGAAGTTTATCAAACTCAACACTTCCGAACCTTATCATCCTCAACATAACCGACGAGCGGAAAGAGCTAATAGGACAATCATAGAATCCGCTCGGGCCACTTTCTCCTCATCCCGACTAGCTAAGAATTTCTGGCATGTAGTTACATGTAGCTGCTGCTTCATGTTAAATCAGGTTCCTCGGGAAGGTAATCAATCATCTCCCTGGGAACTCATGTTTGGTAAGATTCTCCCAGCTAATTACTTGCAACCCATAGGCTCTTCCGTCATCTACCTTGCCAATCATCTCAAGAAGGGAAGAAATTTCGACGAAAAAGGTCTTGAAGGAGTCTTAGTTGGATTCAATCCCACCTTTCACTCATACTTAATTCTGAATACGTCCGGAGCCATTGTGGAAACCAAGCACGTTAGGTTTCTCAAGAAGCAACATGAAGAATTTCCGTTCTTCGAATTGCCGGGGCTAGATATCTTCTCTCAACCCAACTCAAATGACTACGAAAATGATTTCTCCTCAAATGAAAAACAATTCGCAATTAGGGAACCCTCCTCTGAACATTCCAACTCAGACTCAAATCATGAAGACAATCTTCCCCATTCTGCATCTTCATCTTCACCTCCTTCTCATCCTGAACCAGAATTGCCTCGCCAGCAACCCAACCTACGTCCCAGACATGAACTCCAGAAACCTCAAAGATACGGCTTTCACCACTATTACAAACCTCCCTCTTACAAGGCAGCCCAAAAATGCTCCGAATGGCCTAAATGGCAAGCAGCTTCCAAGGAAGAACTCAATTCAATTGAAGCTCAAGAAGTTTGGGAAGAATACTACGGTGAACCCGAAAACATATTAAACACAACTTGGGTGTTCAAAGTGAAAGAGAACTGTCACGGAGAACCTGTGAAATACAAAGCGCGCTTGTGCGTGCAAGGATTTGATCAGGTTCAAGGTGTAGACTTTGAGGAAACTTGGGCTCCAACGGGAAAACTCGGATCCCTTCGTCTCGCCCTGGTCTACGGCTTGAAAAAAAAAATGACGTTCACGCAGTTCGACGTGAAAGGAGCTTTCCTTCACGCTCCCCTGAATGAAATTGTGATCGTCAAGACTCCGGAAGGATCAAATCAAAAGTCTCCCTATCTCAAATTGAAGAAGTTGCTCTATGGTCTGCGTCAATCACCCAAGAATTGGTATGAAACACTTACCGTGTGGATCAAATCTCAAGGGTTCAGTGAATCCACCAGCGACCCGTGTCTGTATCTTAATTCTAAGTCAGGGGAAGTTCTCTACTTCCATGTCAATGATCTGATCCTTGTAGGTAAATCTGACACATTTGCGGTCAACTTCTTAAAAAGATTCTCCAATTCTTCCTGTCACTCGCCAAATACGATCCTTGGGATGTTGATGCAATTCGAGACAACAGTATTTTCCTGAGTCAACCAAAACATATCGAAAGAGGCCTAGAAGAATTGGGTCTTACCGACTGCAAGGATGTTAATGCGCCCCTCACTCAAAATTTTCCCCTAGAGCCAGCTTCCGACAAAGATCATGCTCAGTTCTGTCAACTTAACATTAATTATTGATCCACGATCGGACTATTAAATCACCTTTCTCAATACACTCGCCCAGATATCTCCTTCGTGGTTTCCAATCTAGCAAGATTCAACGCAAAACCCGGACTCACTCATTGGAGGGAAGTACGTAAAGTATGGAAGTACCTCAAGACCACTAAAGACTTCAAGTTGACTCTGAAGTACAATCCATCCAAAGACAACATCTCAGCTTACAGTGATGCTACGTGGGGCGACGACCCCACTTCACGCAAGTCCCAAACCGGGTACATCGTACTACACTACGGCAGTCCAATCCTCTGGAATTCTTCTCGACAGCGGACTGTTACCTATTCCTCTACTGAATCTGAATTGAAAGCGTTACTCGACTGCTACCTTGAATTGAGATGGATCACCCACCTTGTAGAAGAAATCAATGGTTCCCCTCCCAGCAAACCAACAATATATATAGATAATAAAGGGCTGGACGATAAAATAAAAAAATTTGGGTCGCACTCCAAGTCACGACACATCAATATCAAAACCAAAGGTCTACGAGAAGATTTTTCCGCCGCTAAATTCGATCTTCACCTTGTTCTCACCGACGAAATGATGGCGGATGCCCTAACTAAAGCCACCTCCATCAAAGCCCTACAACTTCTCCAACAATCCATATTCCCTCATCAAATGAATCAACACTAAGTCAATCTCACCTTACCAGTCACGAGGGGTGTTAAGTATTCTCCTTCTCCCGCTCTCATCCTATACCACGTCTCTGAATCCTCACCTCTGACCGCGCTTCTGCGCGCGGTCGGCGCACTGAACCTCTGACGGGGACCCCGATGTGCTCTTCTGTGAGGACGACCAGGGACTACTCTTGTTTCATCTCCCTCTCTGTTTATTATTTCCTTGAACTCTTGTCTCTTCTCCTTTCTGCTTATTCTTCCTTCTTCTATCTCTCTTCTTTTCAATTTATCTTTGTCCGTCTATCTTTCTTGCTCGTCTCACTAGTCTCCATTCCTACCTCAAACAATTTCTCGACTCGACAATACCGACTCCAACCACAACCACTCGACTCAACTACATCAAGCTATGACCGCAACCGCTCGACTCGAATACATCTGACTCTGACCGGTAAGATGACAATCTCTCCAACAAGGCCTCAACAAACCTGGCCTGACTCCATGCTTCAAACCAGTTCATCCACGTCTATACTCAAATTCTACTCTTTCTCGTTCCTCTATTGTCTCTCCGTCCTTAGATCTCAATTCAAGACTGTCTCCTTAAGCAACGCCTGTTGATCTACGCTGTAGAATTCATCTCCTCTGTCTCTCTGCTGATCTCTCCTATCTTGAATTCTTCTTCTGATACACTTGTTTGTTTCCTTTGATCTCTCAGCCTAAGCTGGTTATAAGTTCTCAATAAATTCAACTAGATCTTATTAAATATTTCTTTTGAAGCTGTTTTGAATAGCTCAAATGAAGCCAATCCATGGGAAAAACATGAACAATACGCCTTTCAGTCTTCCAACAATTGTGGTTGTCTCTGGCTCAACATGATCCAACACCAATAAAGGGGCAACCTGTCCCAATAAATCAATTAATTCAAGAAACTGATGAATGAACTGTCAGTGGTCCAAATCAAAGTACCTCAAGACATACCTAGCTACACCATTTTAGCAAAATTGGCAAACTCTTTTCATCACATAGTGGACACCCTACTCCTTAATGACAAAATTCTGAAAAAGCCAAACCGCTGTTCTCAAAAAACTCAGGGAAGTCAATCACCTGGAAGATGTCCATAAGGAAGAAAAATCAGATCAGTCTTACCATCCAGCAGCCTCCCCAGTTGCCTTGCTCAAGAACAGACCCCAAAGGAAGCCAAAGTTGAAGCATCCCTGTTCCAAGGGAAAAAATTATCCACTTGCTGCTCACATTGAATATTTATGTTGGTTTCTCCACCCCGAATTGCAACGTAACTTTCAGAATTCCCAATTTCACACACAAAATCATGCATCTTTTCAAGAATCAGAGGGTGGTGCTGAAATTGAGAAATCACCAACTCATGCCTTCCTCAATGCCCAACTCTATTGAAACATATTGGAACTTAAACGCACCTCCTACCAGTGTTGGATTTGGGAGCAACTCATCATAGTGTCAATTCTCCTTAATACCTTACCAAATCGAGCCCAATAAATATGAGAATAAGCACAGGAAGAAAGGTATCTTCACTGTATGCTACTACAATTGGTAAGGCCACACTTCTGAACCACCTGGGAGATGCGGTCAATCTCAATAAAGTGCTCCTAGTTCAAGCTCTCAACCGCTGTCTCATCTCACTTTCTAAACTGACCAAAAATTTGGCTACCATCAATCAAGTTGGTCACTCTGGGTACAAAATATCCCTGGCTAAATTTTTGTTTTTAGGCACAGCCAAGAATCACTTGGTGGAACTCTGAAGCACCAAGTTCAGAGCTACACCCAAAGCAAAAATCCTTCTGAAACAACCACAAAATGATCCTTGGCACCTTTGACTGGGCCACCCTTAAAATGCTGCTCTCAAAATTCTTTTCCCCAAGAGTTCACCCACCTTGGAGTTTCAGATATGCAGAATTTGCAAAATGAATCTACATTATATTGCGGGAACTTCACCATGGTTTCACCCCATCTGGAGATTATTCATGTAGATCTTGTTGGCCCCTTTTCTGTACAATCTAATGGCGGTTGCAATTAATTTCTCACTATAATCAACCAATACTCTGGTTTCAAATCTTTCTCACTCCTTTTCTCCAAAGAACAGGCAACCACCTCCATTCAAGAATATATTAATCACTCCACAAGATTACTCATATCCAAACTGGTGACTTTTGTGTTGGAAAATGGAGGAGAATTTGTGAATGAAGAACTCAGTGCGTACTTCAAACTTCATGGTATTTAACACCATCTAGCTCCAGCATACAACCTTGAACAAAATGGACTTGCTGAAAGAACAAGTTGGTCAATCCTAGATAAAGCCCAGTGTCTGCTAGTAAAAAGCAAGCTACCTCCTTCCTTCTGGGCTGAGGCTGTCAAAAGGGAAACTGACCTACTCAATGTCCTACCTGTCATCTCCAAAGGATGCAAAGTTCCCTTTGAAGTTTGGCATGGATGGCCTTTCAACTACCACTGTCTGAAGCCTTTTGGCTGCACAACCTACTTGCACATACCAAAAGTAAAAAGAAGCTTCAAACTGTTGGCCTACAAAGCAAAAGGTACTCTTCTTCAGTAGGCCAAAAATTACTCCTACTACAAAGTCTTAGACCATGGTACTAAGCGTGTGCATCTTAGCGCAAATTTAGTGGTTCTGGAGGATTTATTTGATTATTCTCAAGGAGAATCTCCGGAAAACCATGCATCCCCATTTTCTCCACCTCAGACCTTTCCCAACAAGAGCATCATCCCATCTACCACCAAAGCCATCAACAACGCCATCCTGGCCTCTGAAGATTCTCAAACTTCCAACTACAGTACAATAACCAGTAGAAATATCCTTCTGCGCAACCGTCAAGGAGAATCCAACCCTGAACCTCAACTCAACCCAAAAGACGCGGAACAGTCAGACGCCAAATCTTTGGAAGAAGCTCTGCGCAGTCCCTACAAGCTTCATTGGATTGCGGACATGCAGAAGATTTTTCTTAATTTACTCTCATACAAGGGCTGGGAGTAATGTGAGCAAAGTGACTCAACAAAACCCCTCAATTGTATCTGGGTGTTCCAAACAAAACAAGATCAAAGCAATCAGATCATTGAGTTCAAAGCATGTCTCTGCGTGCAGGGATTTATCCAGGAATTTGGGTTCAACTACACTGATGTGTTTGCCCCCACTGGCAATAAATCTTCTTTAAAAATACTCATCTTGCATGAAACTCAAAAAGGATATCTCTTTCACCAACTAGAACTCAATTCAGCATTTCTAAATGCTCCACTAAAGGAAACTATCTTTTTCCAGGGGCGTTCAAATTTACCGGTGTAAGACTCCAAACGGTGCTAGGCCGTTTGGACTGAGGCCAAGTATAAAGCGGTGGGGGAGACAGTGAAGGAGGTCCAGTGGTGTAAAAGGCTGGTGGAGGAGCTACTGGGCTTTGTCATTAACCACCCAATAATTTTACATGAAGATAACAATGGTTGCATTAAACTGGCCACTAATTCTTCCAATCGTCCTTAGTTCAGAACTAAACACATGGAACTAAGATTCCACTTCCTACAAGAGGAGGTGAGAAGGGTACAATAACAGTCAAGCTCATTGACTCCAAGGCAAATCCAGCTGAATTTCCCACTGAACCCGTGTCAAGAGCCGCGCTTCAGCGTTGAATTGAGCAACTCAAGGTGAGGGCTTGTCCTAACAAAGATTGAAGCCAGGAAGGGTGTTGAATGATTTGAAAATGACTAATAATTGCGTTCAATCTACTTTAAACAATATTAACTACACATGCTCAATATGTGTTTTATTTCTACATCTCCTAATTCTCATAATATACTGTCCACTGTCCTCTACCCTGTCCACACACTGTGCAGACTCTTTTATTCATACTGCTCAACGTGCTCCTGAAGCAGGCCACTCCCCAGTGTGCTTGCTCCAAATGTGACTGCACACTCCTATTTATTAATTGGCCATGGCTCAGATCCTAGATCCCTCTTCTCTTGTACAACTTCTAAGCTTTAATACAAGCATCTTGGGATCTGAGCTTGGTAAGCCCATCTTGTTTTGTTTTCTCCCTTTCTCTCATTTTCCCAGCTGTCTCCATAACTTACTCATAGTTATCAATATCTGCATTCCTCTTCTTCTCTGTTATCTGGCAATTCTTGTGCTCAAAAATACAGTCTCCTGCTTCTCCAGGCTCCAAGCCTTTCTTTGAAAGGTGCAATACAACATCATGTGTTTCTTTCACTCTTTCCCTCTTCATACTCTGATTGCAACTACCTTTCTTTTAAAGCATTTAATCAACACATGTGGCTAATTACAATGAAAATAGAATGAGTGATTATCTTGAAAAATTCAAACTTATTCCATGAGACATGATTCAGGAACTTGTAAGAAATTCTTTCTTCACTTATCATTAAAAAATTGATGGCTTATCATGAAGCAGTTGATCGTTTATGATGAAGCAGTTGATTCCATATCATGAAAAATAGAGGTTCATCATGAAAAATTTGAAGGCTGTAAGAATCCAAATGGTGCTGGCCACAGTCAGTTATGTGGAGGGGAAAGGTGCTTTTTAGGCTTCCCTCCTGAGCTTTACAAAAATATTTAAATGTAACCAAAATCAAGGTCCAGAACCTTGTGAATAAGGAATAAATGGGAAGGGAGGAGTTCAATAGTAATTGGTAGCTTTGAAAAACACTCACTGAGGCAAGATGGTGGAGGAAAATACTTGAACAAAAGAAGTTCAAGTTTTTTCAGAGTTCAATAGAACAATGCAGTTGCAAGCAAAAAGTTCACAACCTAGAAAATCTGGTCATCAGAAGAAGATTAGGGAGGATCAACTCAAGACCAATCAACCTTGAGGTTCTCAATGTACCTGCCCAACTATCCTCAATAAAGGGCTTGAAGGGTACCAGATAACTGTGGGCGGCTGTAAAAAACAAAGCACTTTGTCTTATGAAGCTCTAGAAGCAAAGAATTGAAAGATTTGAGCAAGAATAACCCAACACTTCTCAAGGGACTCAAGAGTAGCATGGAAAAATTCAACTTCAAATAAATAAGGGAGGTTTAAAACTCTATCTTTCACGCTCAAAGAAACCTCTCAGTCAAACATCACTGGTTCCAGAGGGGCAATCAAAGAATGATCAAGACAAGTATGGTCAAAAAAGGGATCAAAGCGTGGTATGAAACACACTAATAATCCAATACCATGAATTATTCTTTAAACAGAAAGCATATTCATTTGGTGATAATGAATAAGGTCACAGAGGATGGTTCAAAGATTTGAGTATGGAGGCTTAAGGATCAAGGGGCAATCAAAGATATACCCAGGATAAGAATGGGGGACTACTTGGATGAAGGGGAAGATCCCCAGCAATTTATTGATTCATACAATGAATGATGAGTGGAAAAAGCAGGGGAGAGCCCCTCCTTTAATGGGAAAGAGACCCTGTTGACTATTTACAATCAGATGACACAAGTGATAGCCAAAACATATATATATATATATATATATATATATATCACACACAAAAAATGAACATGATAAAAGAGATTAAAAGAGAGAAAAACAACTGAAAGGGGAAACCACCTGCGGGAGGAGATGAGCAGAAGCTAAATTTGCGGATTAAAGAAAGCTGCAAGGTGAGAAACAGGTGCAAGCAGATTTTAGGGGAAAGGAAAACGCAAGAGACTGCGGATGTGAGCAACAGCAACAACAGCTCAAGGTGCAAGCGTATTTGAGGGGGGAGGCAACCGCAAGCAACCACAGATGAAAGCAATGGAAAGAACAGATGGAAGCGCAAGCAGATTAGAATGAGGTGATGAAAGATGAATGACACAAGGTGACCATCAGCAAGCCAGCCAACAGGTGGCTGATTAGCAGGTGAGAGAGAGGTGGGAGTTGGTGATGATAATCCTGCACAGCACAAAGGAGGAGTTGAATGGAAGACCTGGGTAATTGAACACCCCAGGGGCCCCTCCTAGACAGCTAGGACAGGGGGAAGTTGGAGAAGGGGAAAATTACAGGCTTGCCATACCAGAACAATTTTTTTTGATAGGCAGATGAAAGTTTAAAAAATATTAAAAATATTCCTTTATATTTTTATGTTTCCCAAATTTATAACCCCAATGCTTATCATAAGGTTTTTCATTTAATTAATTATCATGAAGAATTATTGATTGAACAGCTTTGTGGAATGATAGGTCAAAGCCCAAAAGAGATAAATCCATCTATCATGCTTTTCAAATTCAATGAAAATAGAAATACCTGGAAGAAAAAAATGGCCTTTTCTGATGTCAAAACCTTGACTAAAGTGAGATGGTTCACCAGCTGCCACATGGATACCACAAACGCCACCATAGGTGATAGCATTGATTTTTTCATCAATATGAGATTGATTGTAAAACTCCTTCCAGGTGGCAGTGGTGGTGCCAGCAAAACACTTGATGTCTGGGGGGTCTCCATATTCCTGGGAACAGAAACTGGGAATTTTGGTCTGTTTCATTGGCTTGATTGCATGCGAAAAGGGTCAAGGGGCCAGTGCATTGTATTTTTTGGAAATGATTTTTTGAGAAAAATGCATCTTTTCCAGGAGAGCCTTCCACTGTTTGTATCTTTCTGGCATAAGAGTCTTTGATGCAAAAGGATTTTTTTTTCCTAATTAAAAAATTGAGTTTAAATTAGTTGTAATAAAAAAATTCAATAATAGAATTAATTTCCAAATTTTGCCACTTCATCCTACCGCTTACGCTAGCCAAGTACTTTAATGATAAAACCAAGAAAAGAGGCTTTTTTTATTTCCATAGAAATATCCAAGTTGGAAAATGGTTGTGTTCAATAGTCTGAATTCCTAATATTATTTGGTTGTTGTTTCCAACCACTGGGTGAATTTGTGAAACAAGCCAAATTCATGCTATTGGTTGGTGATAGCAGCTCTCTGATACCAGGAACCTTGCAGTATTTTAGCTACAAAGAGTGATAAAAAGTACTAGAATAATGATAATAATGATATACTAAAGATCAAAACTTAAAAATCTCAAATAATAAGTATCTTTAATAGCTGTTGCAAGTTTTAATTGGTTTGGTTAAAGAGTTTTCAATTTTTTATAAAAAGAGGGGCCACAGTATTATAATACTGTTGATCTTTACAGAAAGACAACCTCTCTTCAAGGGGCCTCCATAGGTAGTTTAAGAACCTTGGAATGATAATGATTTCCTTGTAACAACTTATCCACTGATATAGCCAGGAAAAACAGCACAATGGCCAAGGCAGGAAGGGAAACACTTACTCCAAGAAATAATTCAAAAAATGCCTACAAAGATTCAGGTAAAGGGTTTCAGAGAAGATGGGGTTGATTACTTGATCAACTTTAATTAATCAGGTTGATTGGTTTTGGGAAATAATAATAATACTGCAGACTAAGTAATAAATCACTTGCTTATATCTTGATAAGCCATTGATCAAAAATGACACAGTGTCTGATTGATAATCATAAATTCCTGTTAACTCAAATATTTGATTTATTATTTAAAATACTCTCAAATTAATTACATAATATTTTTTTAGGTTTTAAGGCTTTTAGATCATTTGTAATGCATATGTCACATTATTACATATGCCAGGTAAATACTACTGGGTTTTAGCTCCTGTGAGCGGTACCTGGTGTCAGATTTGTCATGAATGATCCTGAACCGGGGATCTGTCCATTCAGATGCAAGCGGGGTAGGATTTGCTGCGTGTGTGGCAAAATTATCTGTGAGGGGGACTTCTGTATGTGTGAAATAAGTTCATGAGCTGTGCATCAGGGTTCCTTCACTACTTCCCTCAAGTATTGCAGAGGTGCAGAAGTATGCTTACAGTTGTGCTGGTATTCACGCGCTTTTGAGCAGGAATTTGCGCGCTTGTGAGGGGGAATTTTCTTGCAGGATTTTCAGGATTTTTTGCGCGGTTTCTGCCAAAATTTGCGTGCAGTTTTGCCCTTCTGAGCAGGAATTTGCGCGCTTATGTGCAGGAATTTGCGCAAGGGATTTGAATGAATTTGCGTCCAGTTTGTATAGGAATTTGCGTGGGGCTTGTTCAGAAGAATCTATTTCTGTAACAATTTTTGTAGTTTCCTACTTTTTCTAAGTTATATTTACTTGTCTACTTTGATAGGTTGCACTGCATAAGTAGCAAGCTGAAAGGTGAGGACAACCATGGGAGGGCCGGGGTTAATACAGTGTTTCAAATGCTCAAGGAAAATGGTTGTGTTTGAAATTTAGTGCACATCTGGACATATGATCATGGTAAAATGGTCAGGTTGTTTGATGGAGAGGCTGAGACCAGGGAAGTGAGTGATATTGGCCAATGCCTCCATTTTCTTCTTTGGCCCGCCTAAAAGCTTCCTAAGCCTCCTTGAAGTTGAGTCCATGTCTCTAAAATCCCCTGGAAAAACAATAAGCTTGAATCCAAGTATGTGATGCCATGGTGAACCATGAAGTGCTTGCCACCAGGAAAAATCTGGTGGATCTGGTCAGCCAGTGACATCACATCATTTGGATGAAATTTTTGCATTTAATTGATTTCTAGAATTTTTCTATCATTTGGAATCACAGCTTACCCCCAGTCTACAATTAGTTGCTTCACAATTTCTCAAATTATTCACATTTTTTCTGATTTCATTCCATCCTATTTCCCCTCCTGATATCCTATCTTTCTCCTTCTTTTGTTCTTGTGTTAATTATTTTTTCAATTGGTATTCTCCAAGGTTTCTATTTTACATCCTCCCAGATTCCAATGTTGTTTCCAATTTTATCCACCCTGATTTCTAACGTGATTTCTTCCTGATTTCCCAAAATTTTCCATTTTTGCTCCTATTAGCACAATCTCTCCTAATTTTGTGGAATGAAATAAAAGTATTTTTTGAAAACTTTATCCTCATCATTCATAAAATTTCTTGTCTCATGAAATTTCCGCTCTATCTACAGGTAATGCTTGATCAATTTAATTGAAATTCACTCCAAAAATAATGAAAATAAAAATTATTAGGGCATATGAAAGTTAAGCAAACCCGCCATTTTTTTATGGCGGGTTTCAACCCAAAATGGGCATTTCCAAACCGCCATTCAAAATTCAAAAAAACCACTTATTTCACGTCAGACATTTCAAAGTTACCTGTAAATAAATGGGTTTTTTCAAAAAAAGTATACAAAGGCCTTCAAAAGCTCAACCACTTGTCATTCCACATCATCACCCCTGGTTTCATCCTCCAACCTTATTTGAACACTTCATCACTATCATTGCTTCATTGCTATCCTCATCACTTCATCACTCTCATACCTTCATTGCTATCCTCATGACTTCATCACTCTTGTTGCTTCATTGCTATCCTAATTACTTCATCACTCTCATTGCTTCATTGCTATGCTCATCACTTCATCACTCTCATTCCTTCATCACTATTCTCATCACTTCATCACTCTCATTGCATCATTGTGCTTCATCATTTCATCACTCTCATCTTGCTTTATCACTGTGATCACTTTATTGCTTTCATCACATCCATCCTCTCCTTGCTTCATTGTTTCATCACTTCATCCCACCTTTCATCACATCCTAACTATCATAGCTTAATTGCTTCATCACTTCATCCCACTTACTCTTTTTAAATGACCCCTCAGCAACACTCCCCCGCAAATCCACTCAACCAAAGCAAACATACCCCAGGAACTCAACATCCAACAATCCTTCCCCATCAGCTTCCAAAGGCAAAAGTCAGCTCAAGAGAGCTCATCACATCATCCTGGTAAACTGGCTCAAAATCCCACCAAACTACAATGCTTGCTTTGGATCAAACAATGAAACACAAGTTGGCCAACCTCCATCCTCTCAGGTTAATGGCTATATCCTGATGGCCAATGAATTCAAAATAAAACCAGAGGTAGGCTGGATCTTTCATCCAAAGAGATGCAGGAGCAATTCTAGAACTATCAAACCAAGTACAAAAAATCCCACTCAATGTCAATCTCCGCTGGCTTTAGTATCACCAACTCCAAAAAAGCAAAGGGAATAAACTTGGTGGTTTATAAATTGTGTCAGCTGGTTACTATTGAGAACCAACTGACTAAAGACCCCAGAAATAAAAATGAATGAATAATAATAATGAATACAAAAATAGGGAAATAATAACTTAAAAAAAATAAGATAAAAACCCTAAATGAGTAAGAAAAGTAGGAATATTATTGCATAAATGGATTCCTGGTGCCAAATTAGGTATGTTCACCCACTGGCACCACCACCCAGTTCCTGCTCCTTCAGGTAGAACCGTGACACCCCTGTGTACTGTACCTCACATACACCCCACAGCATTGTTCCACACCACATGGAGCCCAAAGAGCACCACAACAAGGTAGCAAACAGCATGAGACTGCCCAAACAAACAGAAAGTTTGGAAAAATTGGGCCCTGCATCCTTTTGAGAGCTGTATCAAAGGTTGTCAGGGTCCCCTGTAATGGAACCTGTACAGAAGGTTTGGTCCCAAAAGAGTACACAATAGGTACAGTAGCATCCTGAGAGGGTACACTGAGGATAAACCGAGGCCTAGCTTTGTGCTGAATAGCCCACAAGACACCTGAAACCTATACAACCACCTCTGTACCTTATGCAAGGATAACTGTACATAACTAGTCACAACAACTGCCTTAATACCCAATTAAGTAGATTTAATTAGACTAATATTAGTTACTGTAGCACCCTGAGAGTGTGCAATGGGGATAAAAAGTAGATTAGCTTCGTGAGCTAAGTTTCTCACAATATACGAGGCACCCATACAACCTCCCCTGTACCCTGTACAATGTAGACTGTATGTAACTAGTCACAACCAGGGGCTCACTACTCAATTAAAGAAACCCAAATTAAGCAAATATGGAAAGAAGAGCCTCATACTTCAAATCAGCCATCAGAAAGAAGTCTCCTGAGAATGTGTTTAAGCCCCTGGCCTCAGGAGAACATGGATTATATTTAAAAATATTAATTGAATACAACCTCTTTGGCTGATACAGTGAGATCATTAAGGGTACAGAAACGTATACCAAGCCCCAAGTATGATGACATAAGGATCTCCATACTTCTTTAGTGGCTAGAGCAGGTGCACACAAACACACTGATGGTCCCTTAGCCTCAGCATGAGCCTTGTTCACTATATTTTATTAATTGAATACTACTTCTTTGGCTGATACAGTGAGGTCATTCAGGGTACGGAAACGTGTATCAAGCCTCAAGCATGATGACATAGGGCTTCCTGTACCTCTGTAGTGACCAGTTTAGTTCTACACAAACACAATGAGGGCTCCCTGGCCTCAGTACTAGCCTGGGTCACCCTCCTTTGGTTGGTAAAAAGACTGCACCATGAGGGGACCCAAAACAATATAAATAAAGGCTCCTCCCCCAGCCATTTCTGACTGATTCATCCAGTTATATAGTCATGATTGCTTCAGATATTTTCTTCCTCAAGCCATCAAGCCCTTATGAGAAATAAGTGTGTGATCCTGGACCACTTTCTGATAAAATTATAGACAAAACTCTTGAATCCTTATTTTTGGCCAAAATCAGCGTCCAGCCATTCAGCCTGCCCCAGCATCAGCTTCCAGCACCCTGAATACCTGAATATTAGTCAATCAATCAAGAATAAGTCCGGAACTAGGCCCAGTAAGTGATCCTTCTGACTTATATCCCTTTTTTAGGTTCTGCATAACCCAAACCCCAAGGAAATTACAAACAACCTTCTTGAAAGGAGTCCTTGTAAACCCCACAGGCACCAAAATTGCATCTATATTCTCATTAACAGACATATACCTGTGTTCCGGAGGGCTCAACAACCCCATTGAGTCTTGGCCCCTCCTTTTAAATTTATTTATATATATATATAAAATAAATTTAACCCTTTCAGCCAAAATATATCTCTGGCATTTTTTGACATTTTTGCTATAAATTTTCTATCACCTCTAGTAGCTAGAAGGAGCTAGGTCCTTGGCATCCAGTAAGCTGACTAATATGACTCCATTTGTCCTTTTTATGTTCAAATGGATGAAATCAAGGGAAAGAAGTCCAATATCAACCCTTTAGCTGCTTTTGATGCCCAACAATCAGATTCAGTTGATGCTGAGGACCTGGCTGTTGATGCTTGGCCTAGCAATGATGATTCCAATGAAACCTATGAGTGGCCCAATCTGATGTGGAGGAGGATATTCCACAGAATAAGCTCCAATCACATCTACATAAGCATTGATGAACAATTCAAACCCTTCCTTGAACCCCTCACTTACTTCTTTGGATTTCGCTCTTCCTGGGGTAGAAGAACTTAATGACTTGGCCAACAAGGAGAAATTTATTCCTGTATCAGCATCATTTTCATCATCTGCCCAAGGGAGGAACCAAGATCTTTTCTCTTCTGTCTGGTTAATCCTGACTGATTTAGATTGTAAAAAAAAAGGATCATCTGTTCCTGAATGGCCAAATACTCAAGCCAATGGGGCCTCCCACATCCACTTCAAATGAGAGAAATGAAATTCCCAAACAAACCTACTCTGAAAAGGGAAAGTGAAAGGATTCCAATTCCATGAACCTCAACCTTAATAGCCATCCAAAGCAGAGAAACACTTCAAATTTTTCTGGCTTTGAGGAAATCATGGAGAAGTGAGATTGAAGTAAGTACATTGATTGATTGTACTTGCTTTCAAAATCAAGCTCATTCCTATTCCCCTCCAAAAAACAGTGAAATCACAAACAGAATCCAAAAAACTTCAATTTGAAAAGGAGAAGTGGGATTTTCAAACGGCTATGGATTGTCAAAATTGGAAAGATGAGAGTTTGGCTTATAAAAACAAGTTGGATGCTGAGTGGAAAATCAAACAGGACAAGCTGGAGTGTCGAAAAGAGGAAAAGTAGAAGGATTGAGAGCAAGAACAACTCAAAAAGGAGAGGGAAAGGCTAGACACAGAAAGAAAATATATGTTATCAGTAGACATGGAATGTATGAGTAGCAGTAGAACTGTGGATGGAATAAAGGAAATGACTCAATTGGTTGGTTTTTTTAAATAATGAGTTTGATAAAAATTTTCAAAATAAAAACAAAAACAAAAAATCATGATTGCAACAACATTTGAGAGTATTTTTAACACTAAAAATGAACAAATCTTTTTTATTTTTATTTATATTTTTTCCCAAGATATATTTTGCCACTGGCCAAGTCCTTGCTAATGTTTTGAGTTGTTCTATTGATTTGCATGGACATGGCCATCCTAGTATGGTTGGCGGTATCCACTGCAGGAAAAGTGCATTGTTTGTACTTGTTTGCTGCCCAAAACATTTTCACAATACCCTTTTGTTTGAAAGAAATCCCAAAACCCAAGTCTGGAAACACAAATTGGCCATTGGATACTTGATATTCATCCTTGTTGTCCATAAGTCCTCCATTCAATTTTTTGGTTGGGACCACAAGTAAAAAGGAATAGTCAGAGAAATCAACTTGGGCAATATATGGGGCAAGTTTTAGAAGGAGTCTGAGGTGAAGGTGATGTGAGGTGAGCAGTCAAAAGCAGTAAGGCTAGATCCAATGAGGAAAAGGAATTGATTTTGTTTTCCATCATAGCTTCACGGTTGGAATCAAACAAAAGTTTGGCTAATTTTCAAAAGATTTGGGCCAATATGTGAGAGAAATTGTCAGACCTAAGGTTCCAAAAATAATACTATTTAGGGGAGGATTTTTCAGCATGTTTGTTAAAATGTTTTCCAAATAGTTCAGAAGGTTCCATCAATTTTTGCCAGCCAATTGACCAAATTTTCCTACCCCAAGATCTTGAGGGACTAACATTCTTGAAAAATTTTTGGATTGGTGAAGAAATGTTGTTACTGAGTTGATTTCATTCTTCTCTTCCTCAGAGAGTTCATTCAAAGGGATAAATTTGATGATGGCAACCATAGCCTTATGATCTTATTGATCTTGAAAATATACTTTTGAAGAGCTGAAGAAATGGAACAGTTTGATCTTCCGTTTGGCCTGTTCCAACTCTTCAGGGGTAGTTTTTTGACTTTTATTGACAATGGACCAATAATGGTTCAAGGGAAGTAGTTTGCATGAAGAAAAAAAAACCTTTTAATTAATTGTTTCCTCAGTCACTTCCCATGCAATTTATGAATCATGCATTTCAGCACTCCTTCTCTGTAGAGCCCTTTTCTTCCCACTTCTCTGTATGTTTTTCAAACAATCTCCTTCCATACTTTTCTCTCCCAACTTTATAATTTTATTGGGGTGAGGATCAAGATGGAACTACATTAGTTGTAAAATTTTGAGTTTGGTGGGTGAAGAATGGGCCTTCAAGAAAGGGTGGTCAAAGCGCTGGAATGTCAAATTGCATTGCATTGAATAAAAAAAAGCAAAAAAAAGTCATTAGTCTGGTATAAACCACTAAGATGATCAAATAACATAGGAAATAAAAAAAAGAATACCGTCCATTTTCCTACCAAAAAAACAAAAAAATAAAAAAAATAAAAAAAAATAAAAAAAAAATCATCATTCAGGTATAAACCACTTATATGATCAACCAAAATAGAAAGTAACAAGAACATTAACAGAAATCTCCTACCAAAAAAAAAAATTCAGTCAATTGAAAAAGAACTGTGAGGAGGAGGAGGAGCTTAAGGGGGGGGGCAGGTCACTGGTTGGTCAATCAATGGAGTGATTGAATGGCAAGCAATCAACCATTTGCTTGCTGGTTGATTGATCAATTGATTGGCAAGAAAAATATTGATTGCTCGCCAGTCAACCAATTGATCAATGGGCAGGCAATCAACTTTTTTCTTGCTGGTTGACCAATAGATCAATTGATTTCCTTCCAGTAAACCAATCAATTGACTGGCAAGGTGGTGGTTGGGGGAGATGGGGAGCAGGTGGAGGGGAAAGAAGAAGAGCAGGGATAGGAGAAGGGGGGAGGTCAGCTTGGATGAATCAAGGAGGAGTAGCAGGGGGGCTTAACTTGGGCACTGTGAAAAGGAGAATAAGGAGGAGGATGACCTGGTGAACTTAGAGGTAGGTGGAGGTGGATGGTGAGGTGTTTTGATTAGTAGGAGGGAGGTGTGGACCGGTGGTTTGGTGAGGTGAGATGATGGTTTTGTGAGGAGGAGGGAGGATTGGACCATTGTTTTGGTGGGGTGATGTGGCTGTTTTGGAATTTGTGGTTCTGGTTTTTGTCTATGTCCACCCAAAAAAAGAAAAAAGAAAATGGTTTTCAGCCTAGGATTCTGGGTTAAACAAAAAAAAAAACCAAAAAAATACGGTGATGTTATTTTTTACTTATTAAAAACCCAATGCTACTCATCAAAGTGAGCAAGTTTGAGGGGTAGAATTGGCTGTCTCATGGCTAAGATGAGGTAGAAGATGAGGCTGAGATGACTTGAGGGGGATCAGGAATATCTTCTTTGAATATTTTGTCCCATTCATCTTTGATGTCAGCAAGAAGGTTGTGAAGGATTACACTACTGATAACCCGGTTGATGAGGAACTTCACGCCTTGGGAAATTGGAGCTGTTTTTTTATCTCCCGTAAGCTGGCACATCTTCATTTAAGGATTCCTATGGCATGATCAATCCAAACTTGTGATTGGGCAAGATGATAGTTGAAATAAGTTTTGGCTTGATCATTGGTTGAAACATTGCTGTATGCTGGAACCAAATATTCCCCACCAGCATAAGCTGAATTGACCAGAAGGTATTGATCTTGGTCAAAGTAGTTATCTGGTTTTTGGGAAATCCACATCCAATTGAGAACATATAAATCATGACAAGGACCCAGAAGGCCAGCATGGAGGATTTGAACTTCTTTTTGTTATCACAAACAAGTTTCAGTGCTACAGAGTATCTATACAAACCAATAAAACAAATATTTTCAGTGTATTATCAAAGGCTTTGGAAAGGAAATGAATCAATTGCCTTTTTTTCCAATCAAAATAATGGTTGCCATCTAGATTGGCTTTTTGAATCAAGGGGATAGTGGTTCCATCAACAAAACCAATGCAATATGGAAAGGCTTCAGTCTCCATTACTTGAGATATCCCATTGAGGTCTTCCTTGGTTGGCCAACAAAGGACCAAGCAACCAAAAGATGGGACAGAAATCATGAATCTTTTGGTTTATAAGTCAATGGAGAAACAGCCAGTTGGATAGCTGGATTGCATTGAGTATCACCTCTGGAAGATGTGGTGGTCTTCAATCATCTCCAAAAAGTTTCATGAAAGAAAGCAATTAAGTTTGGAACAGTTGCTGGAAGCTTAAGTTGGGCAGTAGGTGAAGCTTTTGACTTTCATACATAGGGTTGTGGAGATTGTGTCTTCATGAAACATGTATTGCTTTTCCACTAGAGAATTGAAAGCTAACCAATTTGATTCCAAATTGGAGTCTGAATCCAAGTCATATAATAAAAAAAGTTCTGTCAGCTTTTTTACATCTTCAACTTTCTGCCAGGAATTTTGATTGGATTTTTTGAGAAAGATAGTGATGTGATGATGATGGGATGTGTGTGAATTCATGTAGATGTGAAGCAATGGAGATGTGAAGAAATGGATATGTGAAGCAATGGAGATGTGAAGTGATGGAGATTTGAAGCAATGGAGATGTGAAGCCATGGAGATGAGATGTGTGTCATGCGTATGGATTTTATGAGTTGGGGGTGTGGATGAGTGTTTTGCATGCCATGGATGGTGGATGGATGATAATGGAAGGTATGATTTTGAAACCCACCATTTTGAAATATATCAGTTAGGGGGTATGTGTATTTCAGAAACCTGCCATGAAAAACGGCTGGTTTTGTCAAAGAAATGGTGGGTTTCTAATGGTGTTTTGGCTAACATTGATAAACCCTATTTAAAAAATTCTTAAAATTTTGGATATTCTATAATTGTTAAATTTCACTTTCAGGAAGATTTAGTTTTGTGACTAGTATTATTCCATTTTGAGAAAAATATGCACCCTGGGGATCAACAGCATCAAAAGAAATGATTTGTTGTTCAATCCCATGTTTAAATTTGTAAAAATTTAGATGCTTCCAATCAAATAAAAAATTCCTGTAAATTTTAAATGGAGTAACAACAAGTAACTGGGTATGTTCCCATATGGCTCCACCACACTGAATATGGTTTTTATCTGACCCAAGAAAATGAAATTACCCAGATTATAGCTGTTTCCAGAATTTGATTCTGTTGTTGATAATTCCATTTTATTCAAACAGAGACAATTCTGATAGTTACACCATGGTGAGAGAGTAAAATTGTTTGGTTAATTGGAACTATTTATTTGATTGAAATCTTGCCAATTTTAAGAACAGATGAAATTTCTGACATAATTAAGAATTTTTAATAAGTTTTTTCAGCTTGCTAATATGTCAGAGCTCGCTGAAAAAGCACCTAAAACAAGAAAATTAATTAAAATGAATAAAAAATAATCAAATAGTATTAATATCCAAAGTATTATTGAGGATTTGGATTCCTCACCCAATTTTAGATAGAGTCACTAAGGGAGCTTACATTCCAATTCCTAATCCTTACCTATCTTAATTGATATAAAAATACAACTGGAGCCCATGGTGCTACCAGTAAATATTTTTCCATTCTACAGAATTCAAATGAAAATTCAGGGTTAGGTTTCATGGGGAAAATTCAGTCATAATTAGATAATTCTGTATATTTTAGGAGTTATCAAAAAGAAGACATCTTGTCAAAACTCCCACACGCAGCCGTAGTGGCTAAGTACTTGCGGGGTGGATTCCATTTGAAGAACCACATCAACCAAGGTGGAACAGGCGCACAGCCTTGGGAAGGTGACCCGCAAGCAGCCATGAGAATATCCAAAGCAACAGTTGCAACAGCCATTATCTAATGATGAGAAGCAGCTGTTGAAGTACCTAATGGTGAGGCCACAACATACTCAAAAGACTTGCAGTGTATGTAACAAATGTCTCAGCGGTTATACAATGGAAAAAAATATAGCTAAATGAAATAAAAATACATAAAAAGAAAAAAAAGTATGTTCAAGTAAAATTTTTAAGTATATACATAGAAACGTCAAAAAGGGCTATTGAAAACTTTGGAGGCCTGTGTACCTTACTTAATATGGAATATACATATGGAACACTCAGGAAAAAGAATTGTCCGTGAAGGTCTCCTTAATCAATATATGTAAAAATATTACTAAAGTTCCCAAAGGAACTATTTTAAATAAATTGTTTTACTAAGATTCATTGAACTTCCAAAATAACCATCAAAATATTGGAAGAGTTTAATAACCTAATTCCAATGAACTTGATGACAGTTTAAAGACATATTGATGTCTGTAGAGCTTTACTAAATCCAAATGAACAATAATATTACATAGAAATTTCAAATAATTGTTTTTAGTAAATTATTTCAATAAACAAACACCCATTTAGAAAATTTATTTTGACAGCTTCAAAGGACCAGAACTCCCACTTAGAGTGACATAAAAAGGAGTTTTATGTGATAAAACAATTTTTAAAAAATCCAAAAATAAGAATATTCAATCAATTTTATAAAATTCTCATGAAATAAATGACTAAAGGAAGATCATTTGAACCACTTGGTGCTTTTTCCCAAAAAAATATCAAAATATTATGGGAAATAACTCCAGATACAGAATTTTCCAGGGCCCACCCAGGCTACAGAACCTAGAGAACATGAAGGGATAGCACTGGTTTTTCTGCTAGTGTTAGCCTCCATCCCCCTGGGCCCCTACAGCCCTCAGAAGGATAGAAATGGGACTCAAAAAGATATAAATAAAGGCCCCTTTGTGAGGTTGTTGTTAACGCAGACCCAATTATATATATATCCAGAAACCGTGCCAAAGTGATCAAGCACTTATAAAAGATAATTAAGTGATTTATGGTTTTAGTATGATTAATACTATTCCTCCAAAAACTATTTGTATCAATTTATGCTGCTGAACAACCTTAAACCCCAGTAACAGGTTCAAACCCATCAATTCACGTCCCAAAAAGTATAACAAAGGATTTAATACTATACCAGTGATTTTATTATCATTTTTATGTTTTTGCAGCTTGGTTCCAAAGCCCTTTCACTCCATCACATATTTTATATATATATTATCTTTGGGCAATATCTCCTTTAAGAATATTAATTAAAGGTTCCAAAGTAACCAGGTCTAAATATTTCAAATTTAATTTCTTGAAAAATATGTGTTAAAGATCCCCAATATCATTGCGACCCCTCTTTTTATTTATTAAATAATCAATTCATTAATATTGATTAATTATAATCATTAATACCCAAACCATATTGCCTTGAATTTGCTTTATCCAAATATTTTACAGATTATTTCTGAATTTATATAATAATATATTTATTATTTATTCTACCACCTCTGGTAGCTCAAATATAGCAAGGATCATGGCATCCAGGAGGCGGAAAAGATTATGGATTTTCATGGACATGATTTAGGTTAGGGATTGAATTTGACCTGGTGGATGATTCAAGAATGTTTGCAAGTTGATTTATCTCTGGCAGTGCACCTGCTGAGTTGATCAGGAATCTTAGTTTGTAAGTCTGCAGAACCTTTGAAATATGGTAAGTGGTATTTCATCTGATTTTAAGCTAAATCATATTAAGCATTGTGGTATTCTGTATATCTTTGATTGGAATTGATTCACAAAAAAAAACATTGTTGCTGTTTGAACTGGAAAATGGCCCATTCAAGGTGTCATAAGGACAGGTAGCACATGTGTGTCCAGGCCCCCACCTTTGTAAACACTCAGATATATGGGATTCAAGTTGATTATTTGGGTTTTTATTTTGCTCCAGAAAGAGATTCCTACAAATTTGGTGATATTTCTTCCAGTGCCTTGTGAAATAAGAACCATTTTGGGAGTTAGTATTCTAACTAGTGGCAGTTTTCAAACAGGTCAATAAATTAAAGGGATTTTGAAAAACTGTTTCTGGGAATGGAAATTGTTCAAATCTCATGGCAATGATGGAATTGGGCATGTAGACTTTATAAAGAAGAGACCAATCTACAGCCTTGACACTTCCAGGAATTTCTGCTCCAAGGCTTTTTGGTACTCTTGTCCAATCAGTTGGGATTAGGTTGATCTTGATGACTTGTTGAAGATTTTTCAGAAGAACAGAATTAAACCCAAATTTTGATGAAATTGGAGGGCTTTGCTCAGGGATATCACTAGTGCTTGGATCCAAAAATTAAACAGGTTCCTAATCAAAATCAGAGAATAAAAAATATTCCCCCATGAATTATTCATTAGTTAGAGCCAGAGGTTGTTTTCTCCCTTTGCCTTTGAATTTTTGTATATTTCAAATATGTGGCTGGGTATCCCCTTTCAAGTAGAATAATTCTCTCAAATCAAGTTTTTTTCACTGGGATCTTCATTTTTCCCACTTTCATTTTCATCATCATTTTCATCGTCTGATGATTCTGGCGCCTTTTGATGTATCTTTTTCCAAGATGGTTCTGGAAGGTTTCATTTGGTGACAGCATTATCTTTCAAGGCTCCCAGAATCATGTTTTGCATTATGTCAAGGCTGTCAATTTTTGTGGCATCCCAAGAAGGGAGTTCTTCCAATATTGAGTAATGGAAACCATTCTATTTGAAGAGATGATATCTGTGCGTTTGAGTTGCATGCAACCAATTATTCACTTGAATTTTGTGCTCTGATATTTTTTTTGGTCCCATTGAAAGGCTCAATGTCATTTATATCAGAATTTTCAATGGTAATGAAGTTGCAAAACTCTTTTCCTGAATGATTGGTAAATCCTATGATCTTGTGAATTGCAAAAACATCTGGTATTGAACTGAATAAGGGTTTATGAAGTTATCTGACTAGGTGGGAGAGTATGGAATTCAGTTGAGGACCAGCAGGATCCTTGGGGCCAGGTATGATTCCTACCAGATGAATGTTTTCTGCTTTCCAAATTATTTCAGGTCTAAGATTCAGGCATACCATGGCAATGATTCCAAGAGAGGCATGATGGCTAGAATTGCCAAAAGCATTATAAAAAATTCAAAACAGGGTGAATTCCAAGTTCCCAGCCTTTGAAAGAAAGGGGGAAGTTTCATTTGGGACCTTGAATCTTTGCCAAACAATCCCATCCCAGATATCTTTCATTGTCTCAGCCAGTTTTTTTGCAGATGTTTGAGAAGTTCTTCCTCAATACCTGGAGCGTTCAAAAATCATGCCTGGAAATGATTGGTAAATGAAATGCTTGCTTGCAGGGAATTTTGAATCTTTTACATTTTTTATTTGAGGCATGTACTTAATGGAAGTCTTCATAGATCCCAAGGTGGATGAGCAATTTGGATCCTGGTCAAATCTATTTAAAAATTGTGTGCATTTGATGTTGTCTGTTGAAATTATTTTCTTTTTCAAACAAGTAAAAGCACTCTGGATAAAACACATATATCTCCAGTGAAGCATCCAGTTTGAGATGCTTGAAGATGGTCAAAATGCTTAGGGTGTTCTTTGAGCTTTTATTGGGCTGATGGTTTTGGAGAGTTTGGTGAATAATTGTTGTATTCTGAATATTGAAAGCACAAAGCATGAACCTTGATGCCTCTTTAATAATTTTATGATTCACATCAATTATGGCTGTGATCACCATTTGAAGGATGATATGGCATGGTTTTTTATCTATCTTGATTGGACCAATTCTTGAGTTTCAAATATGGGCACAGCAGCTAGAGGTGAAATTGAATTGATATCATCTGGAGAGTGGGCCATGTTTGCATTTTTATTATCTAATAGATACCTTATATGTTTTTTGATGATTTTTGGGGCAGTCCAACCCAGGAATCAACATCCATATATTTAATTGTTATATGGAGTGAAATCATGGGTTTAAGATGAAAAAAGCAGCATAATGTGGATTGTAGGTAGCATGGGTTTGAAATCCTCTAACAGGGAATAAAACTGCTCCAAGGTGATGCCCAGTTTCCAGAAAATATTTATAACAGGCCATGTTGTGCCCCTGTAGAGAATGAAACACCCCATTATTAAAAGTAAAAGAAATATGGTCAAATGATGAGTTCTTTTAAGTTCCTTGCTTGGTCTTCTCTATTGGGGCCTAACTCTGCCAATATTTGATTTCCAGTTTCCACAAACCAGTAATCAAAATCCATCAATTTAATTGCCCAAGCATGGCATGAAGAAGCACAAAGAAGCGGAATAATGATACTTTTAGATAGTGTGGTTTTGATGTGCTCTATGAGGGAATAACATTTCTCCAAGGTGATTCCCTGTTTATGAAAAGCAGGAATCACCCTGGAATAAATCTTTGATAAATTTTGAGAGTTTGACTTAGACAACTAAGAACCAGAAGACTGAAATTTATGATCAGAATCAAAGTCACAAGGAAATCAAATGGAAAGAAATAAAGAAAACAAACAGGCAATTTGGACACAAGAGAGCAGACAGACTGGAGAGGTTGAGACATAGATTCTGGAAGATGAGAAGAAGCAGACTTTGGACAAAGGATGAAAACAAGATCTGGTTTGCAAGAGGTGTGAGCATGTTGACAATTGATTTTAGTGTTTAGGCGCAAATCATCTTACCAGGCAGGAAATGGCAGAGAGGGCTGACTGAGAATTGGTTGAGTTTGGTCCTGGATGTTCAAGCAGGCGGGATTTTCAAGTATTGTGGTTGATGGATTGAAGAAAGTGGAGAGTTGAGTTAGAAGGAAAAGAAGAAAGAAAAGAAAGAAGAAAAGAAAAGAAAAGATGAGAAGAAATAAAAGGGAATGTAGAGATCCAAGTTGTTTTTTGTACAAGGCCCAGAAAAGTTGCATCACAAGCATGTCAACATCAGATGAGGAGAAAATAGCCCCCAGAAGTTCTCTCTTGGGGTTAGGTTTCAGAGGTCTCAATGCAAGCGCATCTTGGAGCTTAGAGTGCGCAGTAGTCAAAGAGAGAGAGTAGTTGTCCTTCAGGTGAGAGGTTGAATGGCATTCCTTACACTCCTTGTGACTGGTAAGATGGAGCAAGTCCTTGGAATGAGAATTAGCAGAATTGAAGATAAATTTTTGGAGAAGGCGTAGAGAATTGGTTGATGAAGCTTTAGTCAACGATTCCGCCACCATAACTTCTGTGGTAACCAGCATGAGATCAAATTTTGACTCTTGGAACTCCTCTCTTAATAATTTGGTTTTTATGTCTATGTGGCAGGACTTGGAGTGGGAACCAAACTGTTTGATCTTGTCATTGAGTCCCTTATTTTTAATGTAAAGGGTAGGATTGGGATTAGGAAGATGATAGATTTTATTGATGAGACTGAAAATCCAGTTAACTTCTAAGTAGCAGTCAAGCACCGCGTTGAGTTCAGACTCAGTAGAGGAGTAAGTAATATTTCTTTGTCTAGACAAATTCCAGATGATCAGGCTTCCATAATGGAAAATGAAGAAGCCAATATGGGTCTTCCTAGAGGAGGGGGCATCTCCCCTAATTGCATTGCTGTCCACAGCTATCATTTTTTCATTTGGATTGTATTGGAGGATGAGGTTCATGTCTTTAGTGGTCTTGAGGTATTTCCACACTTTGCGAGCTTTCCCCCAGTGAATCATGCCTGTTTTTGAGTTAACTCTAGCTAGGCTGGAAACTTAAAATGCAATATTGGGTCAAGTGTATTGAGCAAGGTGGTTTAGGAGACTGGTGAGAGATCGGAATTTGACATTCAACTGAGAAAATTCAGCATGGTCTTTGTCAGAGGGGGGTTCTAGATGTAAATTTTGGGTTAGAGGAGAGCGGGTGTCTTTGCATTCTGCAAGGCCTAGCTCTTCCAGTCCTTGATCTATGTGGTTTGGTTGGCTCAAGAGTATCCTGTCCTCCTCCACTTCCATTAGCATGCCTAGAATTGTATTTGGCGGATGTCAAGAAGAGTTTTTGAATTGTTTCAAGAAGTTGGACTTGAAGGTGTTGCTCTTGCCAACGTGAGTGAGGTCTTCCACATAGAAGTAGAGCAGCTCATTTGATTCAGGTTTATAATAGAGGCAGGGATTTCTGCTAGAATCTTGATAGGATTGCGCTTTGATCCACGCAGTCAGTTTTTTGTACCTATTTTTGGGAGATTGTTTCAGTCCGTACAATGACTTTTTCAACTTGAGATAGGGAGATTATCTTGATGATCCTTTGGGGATCTTGATGATCACCTCTTCCTCCATTGTTGCGTGGAGGAAGGCGTTTTTTACATTGAATTTTTTAAAATTCATTCTTTTTTTAAGTCCATATAGGTGAGCGACTTGTAAAAAACCAAGTTTATTGTTGGTGGCCCACGTTTCATTTTAGTTGACACACAATATCTGATTGAATCCCTGAACGCACAAACTTGCTTTGTATTTTACCGCTTCTCCATGACAATTTTCTTTCACCTTCAAGACCCAGGTGGTGTTGAGAATATTGTTAGGTTGCCCTTAGTACTCTTCCCAAACTTCTTGATTTTAAATTGAGTCTAGTTTCTCTTCCTTTGCTTTCTTCAATTTAGGCCATTTGAGGCAGTTTTGTGCAGCTTTTTACAAAAGTGGCTCATAATAGTGGTGGAATACATAGTTCTGTGGCTTATGGGTCTCACGTTTTGTTCATTGGTATGGTTTGTTAGCTATTGGTTTGGGGCTAGGTATTTTTGCAGGTTTTGCCGGGAGAGGGGTTTGAGAAGCAGAATCAAGGGACCCAGGATCAGAGTCAGAGGATTCATATTTATTGTTGGGGTTGGAGTCTGAGTTGGAGTCATCAATTGCATTGTCTTGAATCACAAATTTTTTGTTGGCAGTGGAGAAGTCAGATTTGTTGATATTTTGTGGTTCTTGCAAGAAGAGATCCATACTGGTTGAATCAAGGATGGGAAAGTCATTCGAGTGCATCTTGAAAAATGTAAAATGCTTTGTTTCAATAACAGGGCCTAATGAGTTAAGGATAATGAAAGAGTGAAAAGAGGGATTTAACCCAACTAATACCCCTTCATTCCCTTTTTCAAAAAACTTTCTTCCTTTCTGACTGCGATTTGTGAGATAAACCAGAGAGGAACCTATGGGTTTAATATAGTTAGCTGGGAGTTTCTTGTTGAGCATGAGTTCCCATGGGGAGAGGTTCTTACCTTCCCAAGGGATTTGGTTGATCATAAATCAACAGCTCCTTGTGATTATGTGCCAGTAGTTCTTTGGTAAACAAGAGGATGAGAAACTGGTGCGAGTTGAATAAACTATAGTGAAATTGGCCCTTTCTGCCCGGCTGTTGTGTTAGGAGTGGTAGGGTTTGGATGTTAAGAGTTTGATGTGTTTTGACCTTGCAAATTTTTTGAGAGTGGCATTTGTGAATTACGTGCACTTTTCAGAGAAGATCTTGGAGGGGTATTAGTTGAGTATCTTCTTTTTTGTCTCAATTATATTGATCAATACATTGGGAGTTTCATCCTTAGAGACCAGTGGAAAGGCGGCTAAAAAACCAGAATATTTTTCCACTAGTGTGAGGAGATATCAATGACCAGACTTAGACTGCGGAGAGATTAGGCCGACAAGATCAAGAAGGATTTTCTTAAGGGCCTTTTCTGACAGCGTAGATACAGCTGAGAAAGGCAATATGGTAATTTTGCTTTTTGCGCAGCTGTCACATTGGAACTGATTCAGCTTTTCTCTGGAAAAGAGGTCTTTGAAAATTGGCTTGAGAGTGGAGATCAAGGCATGGCCTTACATCTTGTGTACATCTTCCAGGGATAGGCTTGGATTCAGCACCAAGTTAGATGGTTGATTTAAATGTTTGACTGTGTTACTTTTTCCTATTTTTTGAGGTTTCTCTATTACAAGTTGGTTTTCCCTGATTGACCCTTTTTTTACGGTCTGACCCATCCTGGTAATGTTTAAGTGATTCTGACTCAGTGTAAGGTTGCACCCTTTACTTGAAAGAAGTCCTGGGCTGATTTCATTCACTACTATGTCTGGAATGTAGGCGCAGTCTTCCAGAGTAATGACCAAGTCCTTCCATTCCAGCCTCACCGTACCTGATGCTTTTATTTTGAGATTGGCTTCAAGCTTGCCGGTTTTCACTTCTTCCAGTTTGTCTTGCATATGTATGTTAGAGAAGTATCTTACATCATTAAAGATGTGGATATTGGCGCCGGAGTCCAGAAACAAATTCAGGCTGTTTTTGGAATTTATCCAGAGAGTTAGAAGGGCGTGATAGTTAATGGTTGGTTGTCTTCTAGTCTTATTTTTCCATTCTTTTTGTTGTTCAACCCACCAAATTGGAGAAATTTGTGGATGTAGATGGAAGCAGGATGATTTGGAATGAGGTGTGTTGGGATCATGATATCCTTCTCTGAAGCGCATTTTAACCTTTTTTTTCTCTTTCTTGGATTTGGTTTTAGTTGTTACTAAGCTCAGGTCAGAGATGGATTTGGTAGTCTTAGACTGGGCCTTATGCTTGTTGTTGTATTGTATAAGGTGGTTGAAGACTATTTCTACAGTCAAGATTATCGGATGTGCATGATCCGCTGCTTGAGGTTTTTGAGGATAGGGGGAAACTTAAAGAGGATCCAAGAATATCATTGGGTAGTTCAATTCCAACATCTGTCATTTGCATTAGGCCCTTTTTTGTGTCCGCCACAAATCCATCAATGGCATTCTCATTGAAGCTAAAGTGAAGAAAATGATTAAACACCCGCGCTTAATTGGCTTTTTTGGAGGGGGAAAATTGACTAGTAATTTTGGCACAGATAAGTTTAGAAGAGTCAATGTTTGAGGAGTTGACCACATGGGTGTGAGTTGTGCTATCCAATTTAGATAGAATGACTGCCAGAATTTACCTGTCTTGTTTTGTGGAGAGTTGCCCGGATTTCCTTGTGATAGCATCTTTTATGTCCTTGAGATCAAACATCATCAACATTTTTTTGCGCCAAATTGAGAAGTTTTCCTTGTTGAGAGGAGAAATTGCATCAATGGCAGCCTTCAGCACAACTTGGTGGAAAAAGTCCGTAGCCCCTACTTGTTTGTTCATTCTGATGGTGGGTGTCTGGTTTTGGCTTTTAACCATGATAAATTTTGAGAGTTTTGATAATTTTTAACTAAATTTCTTTAGGAAATAAAACCACCCGAGACTGAGGAAACACAGATAATAATGAGAAAAATGCGAGACAGGGAAACTGTAAGGAATAATCAAGGAAGATAGTAAATCAGAAAAATAGGATCCTACGCCTGAAGCCAACAGATGGAGTGGAGATAGGTGGCATATGTTGAGTTTGAAATTTCCAAGGACTTCAGTGTAGATTGATTGAAGAGGCTTGGCAATTTAATTTAAGATGAGACCAGGAATTTGGGACAGAGGAGTCTTAACAGGCAGGGATAGAAGACGGAAACAAATTAGTTGAGCTGTTGGTTGGAGTCCTGACAAGTAGAGAGGTTGAGAAACAAGATAAAATGATTGGGACTCAAGAAGTTGAACAAAAGGAGCTTTCTGAAACAGGAAAATGAGATATCAAAAAGAAAAGAAAAAGGAAAGAGGAACAGAAGAAAAATTAAAAGGAGCAGGACAGAAGAACAGAAGACCGGAGATCCCCCGGTTGCATGGAGTTTCTATTTCCACAGCTGAGGTAAAGTGGGAGCAGTAGGAGAAGCTGTGGTTGTGAAATATCAACATTCCTTGTGACTGGGAAGCGGGGTAATCAAGAAATGGTGTAGGACTCCAAGAAGACCCTTTTTGGAAGAAGCTTGAGGAAGCTGAAAGATGAAGACTTAATCAGAGGATTGGCTATCATTTCCTCAGTTGAGACTAGAAGGAAATCAAACTTGGAGAGGCTGAAGTCTTCTTTCAAGCCCTTTGTCTTGATATTGATGCGACTGGATTTGAAATGCAATCCGAATCTTTTTATTTTATCTTCAAAACCTTTATTATCTATTTAGATTGCTGGTTTGATGATATAGTCAGGATATTTCTCTCCAAGGAGGTGATTAATCCACTTTGGCTCCAGATAGCAGGCAAGGAGAGTGTTGAGTTCAGATTTGGTAGAAGAATAAGTGATATTTCTCTGTCCTGATGAGTTCCAAACAACTGGACTGCCATAGTGAAGAATTACTTAGCCAGTTTTGGAATTGTGGAAGGTAGGATTGTCTCCCCATTTAGCGTCACTGTAGCCTGAGATTGTTCCTTGAGAGGAGTTGCACTTGATTGTCAATTTGAAGTCTTCTAAAGTCTTGAGATATTCTCAGACTTTTTGTACTTCTCTCCAGTGTTTCATGCCAGGCTTTGCATTGAAACTTGAAAGGCTAGAGACAGAAAAAGAAATATGAGGACAGGTATACTGAGACAGGTGATTCATGAGAAGTCCCACGGAAGAACGGTAGTTTATGTTCAGTTGGGGAAATTCAGCATAGTCTTCATCTGTTGTGGGTTTGAGATCCATATTTTGAGTTAGCGGTGAGTAAGTATCTTTGCATTGAGCTATTCCAAGTTCTTTGATTCCTTGGTCTATGTGATTAGGCTGGCTTAGAAGAATTTTTTCTCCATCAAATTCCATTAGAATACCAAGGATTGTATTGGGGGAATGACAAGAAGAATTGAGGAATTGTTCCAGGAAGCTGACAGCAAAGGCGTTAGATCTTCCAAAGTGAATAAGTTCATCAACGTGGAAGTACAGGACTTCCCCATATTCTGAGTTGAGGTAGAGGCAGGGATTGCTAGTCAAATCCTTGAATCCTTCTAATTTCATCCAGGCAGTAAGTGTTTTGTACCAGTTGTTTGGTGACTGGCGGAGACCATATAGCGATTTTTTTAATTTTAAGTATGGAGATTTTCTATTTGAACCTTTAGGAGTTTTGATTATTAAGGTTTCATTCAATGGGGCATGGAGAAATTCCCCTTTTACATGAAATTGGGTGAAAGTCATGTTAGTTTTCAAGCCATAGATTAATGCAAGTTGTAGAGAGCCAAGTTTGCCGGTTGGTGCCCAAGTCTCTTCAAATTCAACACCGTGGTTTTGGTCAAAGCCCTGGACACATAACCTAGCTTTATATTTGACAGGTTCACCGTGACATTTTTATTTTACCTTAAATACCCAAGTTGTATTCAAAATGTTATTTGGAGTGTTGTAATATTCTTCCCAGACTTCTTGGGATTCTACAGAGTTCGATTCTTCTTCCAAGGCTTTTTTCCATTTAAGTCATTTGGGGCATTTGCGTGCAGCTTTGTAAGAAAGTGGTTTGTAGGATTGATGGAACCCGCATCTCTAAGGCTTTCAAATTTCTCTTTTGGTTGACACCTGATGTGGTTGTTTTAGGAGCAGACATTGTGGGAAGTTCAGGAGGAGGATAGGGAGAAGGAGGAGGGTCTACGTCTTCAAGGTTGGAGTCCAATTATGAAGAGTCTGGATTGGTCTCCCTGATCAGATACTGTTTTACTTTGTTGAGAAGTTGGATTCATTGGAGCCCAGGTCAGACTGTGAAAGTATTGAGACCCAGGGATTCAAGGAAAGTTAATTTTTTTAGTTGGGTTTTGAGGAACTTAACATGTTTTGTTTCAACAACACTGCCAAGAGAATTAAGGATGAGATAGGAATGAAAGGTGGGATTGAAAACAAATAAGATCCCTTCAATCCCCTTTTCATAGAACTTCCTTCCCTTCTGGACACAGTTGGCAAGGTATATTGCAGAAGAACCTACAGGTCTTAAGTAATTAGCAGGGATGATCTTGCCAAACATGAGTTCTCAGCGAGATAGGTGTTTACCTTCTCTGTGGATTTGGTTGTGCATGAAGCAAAAGCTTCTTGTTATAGAATGCCAATAATTTTTGGATAGTCATGAGGAGGAGAACGTAGCGCGAGCAGATTCAATTATGGTCCTATTTGCTTGTTTTGATTGCCCATTTTTTTGCAAATGGTGAGGTTACAGCCTAATCTTTTATATCCTGTCTTGAGTATTCCAATGATAGTTTCAGGAGTCCTTTCTTTGGAAGTCAGAGGGAAAGCTGCAAGATAGCTGGAGAAGTTGTCCACCAGGGTGATTATATAGTGGTGGCCAGCCTTAGATTGAGGTGTGATTGGACCAATTAAATCAAGGTGTATTTGATCAAGAGGTTTGGTGGCAAGGGGGGATAGATTGGTGAATGGGGATCTGGTGATCTTGCTTCTGAAGCAAATGTCACATTGGAATTTTTTGAGCTCCTCATTTGTGAACAAATCCTTTAGAAGAGGTTTCAGAGAGAAGATTGATGCATGGCCGTACATTTTATGGATATCCATCAGCAAAAGTAAATCATGTCTTGGCAAGGTAGGAGGCTGATTTGAGAGGTTCACCATATGGCCTTGGCCCCCAGTGCACAGTTTATCTATGAAAAATAGATTTTCAAGGATTAGTCCTTTGAGCACAGATTGATATCCTTGAGTAACCACAAACCTATCTCAATTTTGTGTAAGGTTAAATTGCTTCTTTGCTAGGAGACACAGACTGATTAAGTTCATGACAATGTTAGGGAAATATAAGCAGCCTTTGAGGGTAACAACCAAATCTTTCAATTCTAACTAGACAGTTCCTGTTCCTTGTATTTTGAGATTAGCATCCGATTTTCCCGTCTTGATCTCATCAATTTCTTCCTGTAGATTGATTGGACAGAAAAATTTCAGATTGTTGAAGATATGGACATTAGCTCCTGAGTCCAGGATGAGATTGGGGTTATTGTCCAAATTAATTCAGAGTGTAAGCAGCGCATGGTAGTTGATTGTGGGGTTCTTCTTGATTTTATTTTTCCATTTGTTTTGTTCTTCAATCCACCAGTCTGGAGGGGTTTGTGGGTGTAGATGGAAGCACAACAATTCAGGGTGTGGAGCATTAGGGTCATGGTAGCCTTCTTTGCATCTCATCTTGGTCTTCTTTTTGTCTTTATTAGTCCTTGTCTTTTTTGTCACAAGAGAGGGATCCGTGGAGGGTTTATTTGTCTTGGTTTGTGCCATTATTTTGTTGTTGTATTGCATTAGATCATTGAAGACCACATTGACCTTCAGGAATTTTTCCACATGCATGATTTGTTGTTTGAGATTCTCAAGGACCAGAGGAAATTTGAAGAGTAGGAGAGAAGCTAGGATGTCTTTAGGTAGCTTGATACCTACATCAGACATTTGAGTAATAGACTTCCAAATTTTGGTGACATAATTTTCAACAGCATGTTTGCTAAAGATGGCGTGGAGAAAGTGGTTGAATACTCAAGCTTTGTTTGTGGTCTCAGATGATGCAAATTGTCAGCTTGCTACTATGTACAGAGAAAACTGTCAAATAGTAACACAAAACTATGAAAAATAAGAATATCTCAATTAAAAAATTAAGGAATGAGAGATCCATAAATAGTACTACAGAAATGGATTCCTCACCCAAAATTAGGTAGGGTCACTCACTGACCCCACCCTTGAATTCCAAGTCCTTACATTTTTAAAATAATTAAAAGAAAAGTCTTAAAAATTACGACACCAGTATGTCACTTTTTGGCCATTCTAATATTTCAAACATATTGTCACGTATAAGGTTTACACCTCAAATTCACTCAGAATTGAGGTGTTGTGTATATTTTAGGAGTTACAGGCGGAAATGTGTTTTGTCACAATTCCCGCGCGCAGCACCACATCATTACATATCCCTACATACTAGTAGTAGCAGATTCCCGCGTACTAGAGACCCGCGCGCAGCTGATTCTGCCATCCACGCAGCGGATCCTACCCCGCGCGCATCTGCACTAACTGATACCCGCGTCTGGATCAGTTGTGACTAATCTGACAACCAGGTACCGCTCAGAAGAGCTACAACCTAGTCAGGGTTGCATAGTATATGTAAAAAACTGACATATGCATCAATAATGATCTAAAAGGATCAAAAACTAAATAAAATTAATGAAAATTAAGTTTAAAACATTTTTTAATAATAAAGCAAAGATCAAGGGTTATCACATAAATCACTCACCCTGATCTTTGAAGACCACAAAACACTACAAGGAGTGTTCATAAAAATTATAAAAAATTATTGACATGATCAGCAGATGATGGAAAATCAGTAAACCTCCACATCTTTCCACTTTGCAGCAATATCAATAGTAAAAATGAAGGATGAGTGCAGAATGATCAAATTTACGCCATAACAGATTAACAGATCCTGTGGCTAAAATAGTACACAAATCCAGCAGATCTAAGGACAGCTGATTGAAAGCACCAAGTGGAAATGCTAATCTTCCCCTGACTTGCTTGCCAGCCTCAGCTCACAAGTAGAACCCTCTCTACATGCCCTGAGAAGATCAAAATCACCCCAAAAAGGTATTTATACAGACCTCTTTGGATCCATTATTCCATCATCAGTCACCAGTAATTATTTATTATCAATCAGACACCGTTTAATTTTTGATCAAGTGCTTATATGAAGATAAGAAAGTGATTTATGACTTAGTCTGTAGTAGTATTATTTGCCCTTATTAACCAATCAACCATTGAAGTTTAGTTGAGCAATCTACCCCATCTGCACTGAAACCCTTCCAATTATTCCAGGATTTTTGTGTTAAAAAGCTCAGAGTGAGTGTTACCCTTCCTGTCTTGGCCATTTGTGCTGTTAAGCCTGGCCATGAGTAGAATAAGTCCTTTTTAACGCACCCATCTTTATTCCAAGGTTCTTAAACTGCCTAAGGAGGCCCATTGAAGAGAGTTTGCTGGTCTGTAAAGATCCCCAGTAGTATAATACTGTGGCCCCTCTTTTATATTATATTGAAAACCATTTATTAAAAAACCAATTAAACCTTGCAACTGCTCTTATTATACCATTTATTTGAGCTTCTAAGTGTTTATTATTGTAATAATAATTATTATTATCATTCCAGAATTTTTATCACTCTCTGTAGCTAAAGGACTTCAAGGTTCCTGGTATCAGAAAGCTTACACAAATCTTTTGGTGATTTTGGCCCACAGTAGCTTGGAAGAGGTTATATTGGAGGAATTGACAATGTTTGCGTGAGTCTTGCTATCAAGTTTGGAGAGTATTATGGCTCTGATTTCCCTATCCTGCTTGACTGAAATTTGATCATTGATCCTGATTATGGAATCCTTGATCTCTTTGAGGTCAAACAACATGAGAATCTTGTCTCACCATATTGAGTAGTTCTCTTTGTTTAAGGGGGGTATAGCATTGACAGAGGCTTTTAGTGCCACCTGGTGGAAGTGGTTGGCTGCTGCTTCTGGTTTTTTCATGATTTGCTGGTTAGATTGTCAAGTTTTGGCTTTTAACCGTGATAATTTTGAACTAGATTTCTTTGGGACATAAAACTGGCAGAGAATGAGGAAACAAAGATAATAATTAGAAACATGTGAAACAGGGAAACTTTAAAGAATAAGCAAGGAAGATAAGAAATCATACAAAGAGGATTGTAGGCCTGAAGCCAACAGATGGAGTGGAGATAGGTGGTGTATTTTGAGTTCAAGATTTAAAAGGACTTGAGTTTTGACTGATTGGAGAGGCCCTGCAATTAGATTTCAGATGAGACCTGGAATCCAGGAGAAAGGAGCATTACCAGGCAGGGATAGAAGCAGGACACAAATTAGTTGAGGTTTTGGTTGGAGTTCTCAAAATTAGAGAGGTTGAGAAATGAGCTAAAATGATTGGGACTCAAGAAGTTGAAGAAAAGAAGTTTTCTGAAACAGGAAGATGAGATATAAAAAAGAAAGGAAACAAGACAGAGGACCAGAAGAAAAAGTAAAAGGAGCAGGAAAAAAGAACAGGAGACCAGAGATCCCCTAGTTGCATAGAGTTTCTATTTCCGCAGCTGAGGCTCAGTGGGCGCGGTAGGAGAAGTGGTGGTCGTGAAATCTCAAAAAGTTTGAATTAGAAAACTAAAAACCAGCAGACTGAAATTCATGATCAGAATCAGATTCACAAGGAAATCAAATGGAAAGAAATAAAGAAAACAAACAGGAAGTTTTGACACAAGAGAGGAGACAGACTGGAGAGGTTGAGACGTAGATTCTGGGAGACAAGAAGAAGAAGACTTGGGACTAAGGATGAAGAAAAGAGCTGTTTTGGAAGAGGTGTGAGCATGTTGAAAATTGATAATATTGCGCAGATGAGATTAAGAGCTAAAACCAACAGACTAGATTGGAGGTCAGACATAGAAGATGAGAAGAAAAAGGAACTGGGATGAAATGTAGAACACCAACAGCTTTGAAAAAGAAAAAAGAGGATTTGAGGATGAGCAGACAATGAGGATGCGGTGCAAGTTCAGGACAAGAGACAAGAGATAGGAGAGGAGATTGATTGGAGGTGCTAATGAGGTGTTGAACAAGTATTTTCATGCCAGTCTGAGTTTTGAGAGGAATTACGGGCCATCTTACCAGACAGAGATGTTTAGTTGAGCCTTGAAAAGAGTGGCGAGTTGGATTGTAGAGACCAGCAAGGTGACAGGAAGCGCAAGGAAGTAAAGTAGATAACAGAAAGAAATAGAGTGAACAAAGAATGAAGAGAAGAAGAGAATTGGAAAGAAAGAGAAGACCAAAGTAGAAAAAAGAGAAAATCAAAGAATAGGGAAGATTGGGACAGAAGAGGGAGAGAGTACAGAGGCCAATGGTAAAGCCCCCTGACCCCCGGATAGGAATTCATGACAGCAGGGGGAGGCAATTCTATATCCAGGAGTTGTGGCAGAGTGGTTGGAGTGAAGTTGGAAGCCAGCAGGACTGAGTGGGAATAGATCTCAACAAAAATTGATTATAGTGTTGAGGCGCCAATAATATTACCAGGCAGGGAATGGCAAGGAGGGCCGACTAAGAATTGGTTGAGGATGGTCCTGGATGGTTGATCAGGCGGGATTGTTGATTATTGTGGTTTTTTTATTGAAGAATGTAGAGATTCAAGTTAGAAGTAAAAGAAGAAAGAAAAGAAAGAAGAAAAGGAAAGGAAATATGAGAAGAAAGAAAAGGAAATGTACAGATCCAAGTTGTTTTTTGTACAAGGCCCAGAACAGTTGCATCAAAAGCATGTAAAAATCAGATGAGGAGAAAAGAGCCCCCTGAAGTGGTCTCTTAGGGTTAGGTTTCAGAGGTCTCAATGTCAGCTTGCTGGTATGTACAGAGCAACCTTTCATAGCAACACAAAACTATAAAAATAAGAATATCTAAATTAACAAAAGAAGGAGTCAGAAAACCATAAATTTTATCAAAGAAATGGATTTCTCACCCAAAATTACGTAGGGTCACTCACTGACCCCACCCTTGAAATCCAAGTCCTTATATTTTGAAAGGAATTAAGAAGAAAAGAAATTAAAATTACAACACCAGTATGGCACCTTTTTTCCATTTTAACATTTAACACATGTTGTCACTTATAGGGTTTACACATAAAATTCACTCGGAATCAAGGTTTTGTGTATATTCTAGGAGTTAAACGCGGTAATGTGTTATGTCACAATTCCGGCGCGCATCCCCGCATCACTACATACCCCTATGTACTCATAATAGCAGTTTCCCGCATACTAGAGACCCGCACGCAGCAGATCCTACCCCGCGCGCATCTGTACTAACTGGTCCCCGTGTCTGGATCCATCATCACTAATCTGACAACCAGGTACCGCTCAGAAGAGCTACACCCTAGTTAGAGTAGCCTAGCATATGTAACAAGTTGACATATGCATTAGTAATAGTCTAAAAAGATCGGAAATTAAAACAATTTTTAATAATAAATTAAAGATCAAGGATTACCACGTAAATCATTGACTCTGATCTTTGAAGACCACTAAAAACTACAAGGAGTTTTCATAAAAATTATTCAAAATTTTCTAGGTGATCAGCAGATAATGGAAAATCAGTAAACCTCCACATCTGCAGTTCTAAGGTCAGCTGATCAACAGCACCAAGTGGACGTGCTAATCTTGCTTTGAATGGCTTGCCAGCCTCATCCCACGAGCAGAACTCTCTCTACGCGCCCTGTGAAGCTCAAAATCACCCCAAAAAGGTATTTATACAGACCTCTTTGGATCCATTATTCCATTATCAGTTTACCAAGAATTATTATTATCAATCAGACACCATGTAATTTTTAGTCAAGTGTTTATGAAGAATCTAAGCAAGTCATTTATGACCAAGTCTGTAGTATTATTATTTATTTCTTAAAATCAATCAACCCTTGAAGTTTAGTCAAGCAATCAACCCCATCTGCTCTGAAACCCTTCCTATTATTGCAGGATTTTTGTGGTAAAGTGCTCTGAGTGAGTTTTTTGCTTCCTGTCTTGGCCATGGTGCTGTTATGCCCAGCCATTAGTGGAATAAGCCCTTTCTAAGGCACACATCTTCATTCCAAGGTTCTTAAACTTCCTAAGGAGGTGTCAGCTCTCTGATACCAGGAACCTTGCAGTCCTTTAGCTACAGAGAGTGATAAAAATGCTGGAATGATAATAATAATTATTATTCCAATAATAAACACTTAGAAGCTCAGATAAATGATATAATAAGAGCAGTTGCAAGGTTTAATTGGTTTGGTAATAGATGGTGTTGAATATAGTATAAAAGAGGGGCCACAGTATTATACTACTGGGGATCTTTACAGACTAGCAACCTCTCTTCAAGGGGCCTCCTTAGGCAGTTTAAGAACCTTTAAATAAAGATGGGTGCCTTAGAAAGGACTTATTCAACTAATGGCCGGGCTTAACAGAACAAGTGGCCTAGACAGGAAGGGAAACACTCACTCTGAGCACTTGACAACGAAAATCCTGGAATAATTGGAAGGGTTTCAGAGCAGATGGGGTAGATTGCTTGACTAAACTTCAATGGTTGATTGGTTAATAAAGGTAAATAATACTACTACAGACTAAATCATAAATCACTTGCTTATCTTCATATAAGCACTTGATTAACAATGACACCGTGTCTGATTGATAATAAATAATTCCTGATAACTGATAACTGATTGGAAACAGAAGGGCAAAAAGAGCCTGTTTAAATATTCTTTTTTGGGTGCTTGAGGGCCTCTAGAAGAGATACTAGCCATGGGCTGAGGCTAGGGGGGCAATCAGGGCAAGATTGGCACGCCCTCAAGGTGCTGGTAGCCTGCTGGCCTTAGATCTGTCAAGGAACAGCTCCTTTTTAGCTGCAGGATCTGTTAATCAATAGATTAGTCATTTTGCTGATCCTGCACTGATCCTCAATTTGTACTGTAAGTACTGGTCCAAAGTGAGCAGACGTGGATGTTTATTGATTTTCCATCCTCTGCTGATCCTGTATGTAATTTTTAATAATTTTTACGACCACTCCTTATGTAGTTTTTTGGTCTTTGAAGGTTCTGATCAACTCATTTCGTGGTAAGTCTGGATCTTTATTTAAGTAATAAAAAATACTAAAAATTGGTTAATAAATAATTTTAATTGATTTTTAAGGTTTTTGAACTAAAATCCATGCTTGTGTGGTAGCTTTACATATGTAGTGTAGATCCTACTATATTGTAGCTCCTCTGAGTGGTACCTGGATGTCAAACTGATCACAGCAGGAGGCGCAGGGATCAGTCCATTCAAATGCGCGCGTGGACTGATCCGCTGCTCAGATGTACGCGGGGGACTGTACCACTGCGCGCGTGACTAGGTCAAGGGATTACCTGCGCGGGAATTCAGTTGCGCGGGAGTCCAACACTGTAGGGACGCGGGGCTGCGTGCGGGAGTTGGCGTACGCGGGAGTCCAACGCTGTAGGGACGCAGGGCTGTGTGCGGGAGTTTGCGTACGCGGGAGACCAGCCCTGTAGGGACGCGGGGCTGCGTGCGGGAATTTTGACAAAACACAATTTCCCGTCTAACTCCTAAACTACACACAACACCTGGATTTCGACTGAAATTTAGGTGTGAAACCTATACATGACATATAATGTGAAATATTAAAATGGCCAAAAGATGCCATACTGGTGCCGTGGTCATTTACCATTTTCTATTAAATTAATTAAAAAATATAAGGATTAAGAATTCAAGGGTGGGGTCAGTGAGTGACCCTACCTTATTTTGGGTGGGGAATCCATTTCTGAAATAGTATTTATGGATTTCCTACTCCTTCATTTTATAATAATTTTATTTATTCATTTATCTTTGTTCCTTTTAATTTTGGTAATATTATTATTGTTGTTGCTTTGTCAGGTTGCTCTGTGCTAAGTAGCAGGCTGACAGGAGGCCCCTTGAAGAGAGGTTTTTTGACCCCCAGTTTCATAATACTTTGGCCCTTATTTTATATTTATATTTAAAACCTTTTATTAACAAACCAATTAAACCTTGCAACTTCTCTTATTATATCATTTATATGAGCCTCTAAGCGTTTTTTTTTTGGAATTATTATTATTATTATTATTCCAGTATTTTTATCACTCTCTGTAACTAAAGGACTGCAAGATTCCTGGTATCAGAGAGCTGACAACAGGGGTTCTGGCCGGGAAATATCCTCAAATAATTCATTTTTAATTATTTATTCCTTGGACCAGTCTATTTATTTTTTAAAAATAAGTTAACATACATATAACATATATTTTTGATCATTTGTTTCTCTAGTGGATCTTAAGACCAACAGAGAATTGATGAATTATTATTTGAATCTTCTCAAAAAGAAAAAATAAGAAAAACTCTGTAACTTTGTCCCTGTTATTATAACTCCTGAGAAACAACAGGGGAAACTGCTTTATTATAAACAGCAAGTTATAAAAGACAAGGAAATTGAGCTTGAAAGAATTATCAATTTTAATTTGTTATTAAGGCAACATAAGGAGTGGAAAATTTATCAAAGGAAGCTTTATATTTATAAACTAAACAATCCTGAAGATAAAGAAAAACCAAAAATTAATAAAAGTGATTATTTTTCTAAAAATATCATCTTATCACGTAAAAATACAAAAAAATATTAAACTTATATTTTTTTTGTTTTTATCCATCTCAGTGGATTTTGTTTTTGGTGATCTCATTGACCAGGACCTCCTAGAGGACATCCCAGACTTTGTGCCGTTGGACTTAACCTTGGATTTATCCCAGGATCTGATTGGAACTCACTCCGACCCCATTGGAATACCCCTGAAGGACAGTTGTGATCCCAACCAAGTGTTGGTACCCTTGAATTTAACTTTAAGTGAGCTAAAATATTTATAAAAAAATTTTTAAAATATAAATACACAAAAAATATTATTTTTTATATTTTTAAGTCTTTTCTCAAAATTTTTGACAAAAGACTTACTCATTTTTTTGGGTGCTATGTATCAAAAAAGGTGCAAAACCCGGGCAACAGGTAGAGCCCCATTGTATGGATGTCTGCCCAGAGGCACCCGCACGCCCAAGGACTCCAGTCGCAAGCGCAATGAGGGGGCTCAAACCCGTGACCATAGCGTCACACAGGACAATGACAGCAACAACCACTGCCCCAGAACCAACCAACAGAACGTTGGAGAACCACCCATTGCCCAACAAGTTATCCCAGGAGGATACCGGTCATCCTATGCCACCCCAGCTGGACTCAACCAAGGAGGAAAGAGTCAAAGTTTTAGTGAAAGGACACGCGAGCTATTGGGAACAGTTCAAATTGGCTGGCTGAGACACAGGAGGATCAGCCAGGGATGAGAAAATCTATTTCTCTGGAAAAGAAATCTCAGATTTCTCTGCAAAATTTGATCCCAAAGAAAGAGGTAGAAGGATACGTGCAGAACTGGAATCCTTGGGATCAGTTAGCTTCCTTAAAGGGAAAGGACCCCAAATAGAAGAGGTCCTCAGCCCATCAGAGTTTAGGGAACCAAAATGATTGGGACAGCATAATATCCCTAGCTCAGAAGTGGAAAAAGGTGTACCACAATTAGATGTAGAAGCTCTTAACAGCTTTTATTTTAATGTGTCTCACAATTTTACTATTATTAGCCAGTGCTTTTACAATGTTTATCAACAATTGGACAAATTTAGTCTGATTATTTTCAGAGTGATTGATACCCAGTCTCAAACTATGAGAATTGATGAGTTGGAAATACAACAAATCAAGGATATTATAAAATCTAGTAATTTGGGCCTGAAGAAACATATTGATGATAACCAATCAATTATTTGGGAAGATATTCTTGCAACCATGGACCAGCTTAAGGAAGAAGCTAAGAAAACTAGTCCTACTCCTTCAGCTCATCTGATTAAAAAAATTTATTTATTGAACAACAAAATTGATTTGGAGTTAGGTATGATTAAGAATGATATCAGAGACCTTGAATTCAATTCTACTAACTCTTCAGTCATTGCGCTGGAAGAAACTAGACCTGCTAGTTTCACCAGTAATCCTAGGGTTCCTCTAGTAATCCTAGGGTTCCTCCCAGAACCAGGACAACTAGGAATGAATCTTTCAGACCCATTCCTACTCCTGAAGTGGAACAGGCTTTGAAGTTACTTCCTACCATTAATGAATGGCCTCAATTCTCTGGAGAAGGATAATACAACCATGTCAGTTTAATTGAATTTATTGATTATACCCTTGCTTCTTATGAACTCCCTGATGCAATAGCTGTGGTAAGATTGCCCAGAATATTTGAAGGAGTGGCTCTTTATTGGTTTATCAAGAAAAGGGAAGAAGTTGGATCTTTATCCTGGAGGTCTTGGAAAGAATTGATCAAAGTACAATTTGGTACCAGTATTTGGAAAAGAAAGATGATGAAAACTTTTGAAACCTCCCAGTTTGATCCATCCAAGGACAAACCTCATAAGTGGTGTTTAGACCAGAAAAGGAGGTTATACTGTTTTTATCCTGATGCTGATAAAGAAGAAGTCAATGAAAGACTTCTCAACTTATGTCCTGGAAAAATCAACCACAGTGTAAGGTGCAGGAGGCCTATGTATTCTGATCTTTCTACCTTGATAGGTGTGTTGGAAGAGACTATGGATATGAATGGTCTTGATAAGAGAGTCAACAGACTCCCCAGGGAACAAAATACTAGGAAAAGGGAAGAGTATACTGCCAAAACTAAGGATTCCCCTGCCACTAATCCAACTACCTTGTAAATCAAGAAGAATCCAGAGTCAAAGGAAAAAGTATGTTGGAACTGTAACCAAACAGGACACGTAAAACATGATTTTCCCCTACCTAGGAAAAGGATTAATCCTATTGAAGGAGAAGAGTGTGATAATCCTGACCCTCACCTTGATGATACTGATTGATCAATTTCTGAGTGTGATTTAATTATCACTAACCCCATTGATGTTATTGAAGGAAGTATTGAGTCTTCTTTTGACATCAATTCTGTTAATGAGGATTTTGAATTACCTCAAAAATGGACTCCCAACATGAAGATTCACCACATCTCTGAGGCTAAGGCCTTGACTTTGAAAACTTCTGCCTGTAAAATTTACACTTCAGGCAAAACATGCTATGCTACTGGTTTAATTCAAGGTTCCCCTGTTAAGTTACTCTTGGAAAGTGGAGCCTTTTTCTCTTTTGTTGGTTCAACTTATTTGAAGAAACAAGACCCAAACTGGACACTGAACTTATTACCAGTACCTCAGGATAATTTCAGCAGTTGTAATTCTTCTCTAAATGCTGTTGGAGTATGATCTTCTGATATCAGACTCCCTCACTCTAAAGGATCACTCAAGCTGAACATTGAATTTGTAGTGCTCCACAATGGAGTATGTGATTAGTTTATCCTTGGAAATTATTCTTGATGCTTGTATGGTATAGATGTATTCCAAAGCAAGGGTAGGTATTTCACTATAGGGAGAGACTGGAACAAGAAGTTCCAAATATGCCATGTCAATGCTCAAACTTCTGATTCAACTTATGAAAAAACTTAGAGAGTTTCAATCAGGAATACTTCTCTCAAGCAGCTTTGAATTCCCTGCTAAATGAAGAACAAAAACAGGAAATCCTACAAGTATTCTTTGATAATAAGAATGCTTTCTGTACCAAGGATCATCCCATTGTTAACATAAAAGGACATGATATGATCCTAACTCTGACCATTAAGCCTCCTTACCCACCTGACCTCAGGAGACCTGCTTACCCTACTAGTCCAAAATCTAGATCTGCTCTGGAAACTCATATTCAAGCGTTGGTTGACTTACAAGTCTTAAGGAAAGTAGGACACAATGAACAAGTGGATATCACTACCCCAGTAATTATAGCTTCGCATAATTATAAGTCAAGGATGGTTGGAGATTTCAGAATGCTGAACAAATACACCCAAGCTGATTGTTATCCGATTTCAAGGATTGATCATGCTCTGCATAAGCTTTCAAAAGCTAAGTACATCACCAACATGGACATGCTGAAAGGTTTTCACCAAATACCTATCAGCCCTGATAGCCAGAAATTCATGAGAATTATCTTTCATTTGGGAATTTATGAGTATCTTAGGATGTCTTTTGGTATAAAAAATACTCCTTCTCATTTTCAAAGGATGATGAACATAGTACTAGGATTCTTCATCAGAAAAGCATGGATGATGGTGTACATTGATGATGTTATCATTTAGTCTGACCATTGCGATACTCACATGGAGAAATTAAGGCTAGTACTCAAAACCATCTCTGCCGTGGGATTAAAGGTATCAATGAAAAAGTGCAACTTTGGCTATGGAGAACTCAAGGCCTTAGGGCACATTGTCTCTTGACCAACCTTAGCTGCTGACCAAAACAAGATAGCAGCAGTAATCAATAGGCCAATGCCTCAGAATAAAACTGAACTCCTATGCTTTATTAGCTTCTGCAGCTACTATAGGAAGTACTTACCAAATTTTGCTCTTCTAACCAAGTGTTTGTATGAAATCTGCAACAACACCACTGTGCTTGAAATGACTCATGACAGAGTCAAGAACTATGAGGAACTCAAGATGGCAATGACCTCAGCTCCAGTAATGATTCAGCCAGATTATTATAAAACTTTCAAGCTCTAGAAAGACGCCAGCATGGACGTGACAGGAGCTGATTTACACCAAGAAGTCATAGAAGATGAAAAACCAGTGGAACAACCTATAATCTTCATATCCAGACAAATTAAAGACACTGAGAAGAGGTATGGTGAAAGTCAAATGGAATGTCTTTCCTTAGTATGGGCCCTGGAGAAACTCCATTATTACTTGGAAGGCACCAATTTCACTGTGATTACTGAATGAAGTTCTGTCAGGAGATTGATGAAACTGAAGACCCCTAGTAGGCACATGTTAAGGTGGCAGATAGCCATACAACAGTACAGAGGTCAGATGACCATACTTCATCAAGCTGGTACTAAACACCAGAATGCTGATAGTTTAAGCAGGAATGCTTTACCCAATAACCCAAGTAACCCTGCTTATGATCCAGAAGATAATGATATCTTCCCTATCCTTAAAATTAAAAGGTTGGAAATTGAAATTCCTATAATTTGAATCCACATCTGTTAATTGGATGAATCCTTATTCAGATCAATAAAAGAATCTTACAATTCTGGCATGAAAACCCTGATCACAATTATTTAAAGTAACTCTCCACCATCTGAATTGATCAAATGCCTACCTGAACCCCTCTTGAAACCATAAAAAGCTGGAAGGTTCAGCATATGGGATGTTCTAGTATACTACAGGCATCAACATTCAAGTGTTATAGTCTTAACTAAGGATGACCATATCAAACATTTCTGGCTGAATGCCATGATAAATGCTCATCTGGTCATTTATCTACTGATAGAACCTTAGAAAAGGTTAAAAAAAATGCTTGGTGGATCAATTGGAGAGACTCCACTTTCCAGTATGCTACTAGTTGTGAAACTTGTCAAAAGTCCAACAGTACCACTGGGAAAAGGTTTGGTCTACTGCAAAATATTGCTGAACCCACAAAAAGATGGCTGATCATCAAAATGGACTTTGTAACTGAACGACCACAAGGAGGAGCCTATTCCTACAACTCAGTCCTAGTCATAGTGGATAGGTTCTCCAAGAAATCAATGTTTCTACCTAATCACAAGGAAGACACTGCTATGGAAGTTTACCCGTTATTTTGGAATAGACTCATTGCTGATGTTGGAGTTCCCAAGATCATTATTAGTTACAGAGATCCTAAATTCAACTCTGAGTTCTGGAGAAATCTTCATGATATTCTTCATGACATGCGGGGAACCACCTTAGCTTTATCTACAGCTTATCACCCTCAGACAAATGGCTTAGCTGAAAGAATGATTCAGAACCTGGAAGACATGCTCAGGATATTCTGTGGCTTTGGTCTAGAATACAAGAATTCTTATGGTTATTGCCACAATTGGGTTAGCCTTTTAACTGCAATATAGATGGCCTACAACAGTAGCAAGCACTCTACCACTAAGGAAGCACCCTATATAGTGGAAAGAGGATGGATTCCTAAATTACCCAAGGATAACCTTAATCACCAGCTAACAAATATTCACCCTACATCACTTGATTTCAAAAACATGATAGATGTAGCCAATAAACATGCTTTTAAGTGTGTCCAGAATGCTGTGGAGTATAACCAAAAAAGGCGGGATAAAACCCATAAGGAGCCTGATTTCTAGATTGGTGATCAAGTCTTGATCTCTACCACCAACTTCACTAACTTAGCTGGAAATAGAAAGCTTAGACCAGCTTTTGTTGGATCTTTCACCATTAATAAACTTCATGGTAAAAATGCTGTGGAAGTAATCCTTAGTGATGAGCTTTCTAGAAAACACCCACTATTCCCAGTAAGTCTCATAGAACACTACAACCCAAGGAATCAAGAACATACTCCTTCACTTGAAATAACCTTTGCAGAAGAGCCTGAAAAAGTACAAAGGAAAAATTAGCAAGATCCTTAATGATAAAAAAGACAGAATCAATGGAAAATATGTCAGACTCTACCTAGTTAGATACAAGGGAGAATCAGCTGATAACAATGAGTGGTTGCCTGAACACAAAATCCCTGTCAGCCCCATACACCTAAGGAGCTACAGAGACAGCAGAAGGCATTGACCCAAAATTTGTTTCAGATATAGACATATCTTGGAGTGGGGGAATGTCAGTTTGCTACTATGTACAGAGCAACCTATCATAGCAACACAAAAATATAAAAACAAGAATATCTAAATTAACAAAAGAGGTAGTGCTAAATCCATAAATATTATCAAAGAAATGGATTCCTCACCCAAAATTAGGTAGGGTCACTCACTGACCCCACCCTTGAAATCCAAGTCCTTATATTTTTAAAATAAATAAAAGAAAAGAACTAAAAATTACAAAACCAGTATGGCACATTTTTGCAATTTTAACATTTCACATGTGTTGTCACGTATAGGGTTTACACCTAAAATTCACTCAGAATTGAGGTGTTGTGTATATTTTAGGAGTTACATGTGGAAATGTGTAATGTCACGATTCCCGCGCGCAGCCCCGCATCATTATATACCCCTACGTACTCATAGTAGCAGTTTCCCGCGTACTAGAGACCCGCGCGCAGCTAGTTCCGCCATGCACGCATAGGATCCCACCCTGCGCGCATATGAACTGACTGATCCCCGCGTCTGGATCTGTGGTAACTAATTTGACAACCAGGTACCGCTCAAAAGAGCTAAAACCTAATTAGGGTTTCCTGGCATATGTAACAAGTTGACATATGCATTAGTAGTAGTCTAAAAAGATCAAAACACTAATAAAATTAATAAAAATTAAGTTTAGAACATTTTTTAATAATAAATTAAAGATCAAGGATTACCACATAAATCATTGACTCTGATATTTCAAGACCGCAAAATACTACAAGGAGTGTTGATAAATTTAAAAAAAAATTTATTAACATGATCAGCACAATAATAAAAAATCAGTAAACGTCCACATCTGTTCCCTTTAAAGCAATGCTATTAGTACAAATGAAGGATGAGTGCAGAATGATCAAATTTAGGCCATAATAGATTAACAGATCCGGTGGCTAAAATAATACAGAAATCCAGCAGATCTAAGGTCAGCTGATTAACAGCACCAGGTGCACCTCCTAATGTTTCTCTGACTGGCTTGCCAGCCTCAGACCATGAGCAGAACTCTCCCTATGCGCCCTGAGAAGCTCAAAATCACCCCAAAAAGGTATTTATACAGACCTCTTTGGATCCATTATTCCATTATCAGTTTACCAGGAATTATTATTATCAATCAGACACTGTGTAATTTTTAGTCAAGTGTTTATGAAGAATCTAAGCAAGTGATTTATGACCAAGTCTGTGATATTATTATTTATTTCTTAAAACCAATCAACCCTTGAAGTTTGGTCAAGCAATCAACCCCATCTACTCTGAAACCCTTCCTATTAATTCAGGATTTTTGTGGTAAAGTGCTCTGAGTGAGTGTTTCCCTTCCTGTCTTGGCCATTGTGCTTTTATGCACGGCCATTAGTGGAATAAGCCCATTCTAAGGCACTCATCTTCATTCCAAGGTTATTAAACTGCCTAAGGAGGCCCCTTGAAGAGAGGTTTCTTGTCTGCAAAGATCCCCAGTAGTATAATACTGTGGCCCCTCTTTTATATTATATTGAAAAACTTTTATTACCAAACCAATTAAGCCTTGCAACTGCTCTTATTATATCATTTATATGAGACTCTAAGCGTTTATTTTTGGGATAATAATTATTATTATTATTCCAGTATTTTTATCACTCTCTGTAGCTAAAGGACTGCAAGTTTGCTGGTATCAGAGAGCTTAAACTCAATGCAAGGGCATCTTGGAGCTTAGAACGCGCACCAGTCAAAGAGAGAGAGTAAATGTCTTTCAGGCAATAGAGTGAGCAGTAGTCAAAGAGAGGGAGTAGTTGTCCTTCAGGTGAGAGGTCAAATGGCATTCCTAACAATATTTTTAAATCTTGTTTGCATAAATTTTCTTGCTTATTTTGCTCTACGGGGGCATAAAACCTCCCAAAACGTATGCCCAGTTTCCGCAAACCTTCTATTAGCATCCATGAATTGAAAATTTCATACAGAGTGATAGAATAAGATGAAGAAGTAAATAAAATGAGCGCAATAATAAATGAAGATAGTCTGGATTTGATGTGGTCTATAGGGTCATAAAACTTCTCAAGGGTGATGCCTGTCTTCCAGAAACCAGTCATCACAGGCAGTCTTATGCCCCTGTAGAGGGGGCAGAACCAAATTATGAAAATAAAAATAAACCTTTTCTTATCTGGAGTCCTTTAAAAATCCTTGCTTCTTTGACTCTATAGTGGGCATCAAAATAAATTTAACTGACCAGATAGAGTGAAATCATGGGGTGAAAAAGGAAAAAGAAACAGAATAATGTGGCTTCTGATAGTATTGTTTTTACCTGCTCTGTTGCAACATTAAAATGCTTCAAGGTGATGCCTGGTTTCCAGAAACCGGGAATCACAGGCATTTTTATGACCCGGTAGACAAAGAAACACCAATTGATGCCAACTAAAATAAATCTTGTCAAATCTGGAGTACTTCAATTCCCTGCTCATTTTAATCTAAGGGGAATGACACTGCCCAAAGTTGATTCCTGGTTAATGCAAATGGGGAATAAACATCCATAAACTGAACTTTTCATACAGAGTAAAATCATGAGATGAAGAAGGGAAAATAAGCATCATAATAAGACTTGAAATTGGTCTGGTGTTGATCTAGTTTATGGGGGCATAAAACTGCTCAAAGGTGATGTCCAGTTTCTGGAAACCGGGCATGGAAATCAAAATCCATAAATGTTTGAACTGAAATACAAATTAAATCTATTAAGTTAAGAAGTATAAATAATATGGACTGCAAGAGAAATGCAGTGCATGATTTTTGATGTGTGCTACAGGGGAATGACAGTTCCCAAAGGTGATTCCCAGTTTCTGGAAACCCGGAATCACCTTTGAGCACTGTCATGCCCCCATACAGAGTGAAATATACCAGATGATGCCAAGTGAAATGAATTTTATTAAATTATCCAATCAGGTCAAATTTGGAAGGCTGTATGTGTTCTGGGCATGTTCTTACTCTACAGGGGCATAGCATAGCTGAATCATTATTCACAGTTTGCACAAACTGGGAATCACATGATGCCAAATTTCTTTTTTTTTGAGAATGACACTGATTCCTGTCAATAAGCTGGGGTGACATGCTTAAAGCTGCTTAATGATGCCCCATTTGCGTAAGCCAGGAATAATCATTCAGTTCAGCCATTTGAGGGGGAAAATCAACCAACATGGGTGGAGGGACTCCAAATTAGTCCCTCAACCCCGTTTGGTTGTTGCAGCGGGAGTGGGGGGGAGAGAGACCGGATCCCCCCATTGCCGCAAGGGAGTGATGATGCCTGTTTTGAGTAAACCCGCGAATCATCAACCTTTGCAGCCGCATGGGGGAGGGCTGCTGCAGCCAGCCCAGTTGTGAAGGGGGGGGGAGCAAGACAGCCTCCCCCCATCCACTCACCTTCATTGCCACCAGGGAGCGATGATGCCCAGTTTGTGTAAACTGGGAATAATCAGAAAACTGGGGTGAAGGGACTCCTAATGAGTCCCTCAAACCTGGTTGGTTGTTTTGGCGGCAGTGGGGGGGAGAAAGACAGCCTCCCCCCATTTCTGCAAGGGAAGGGAGGAGTTGGCACATCTGGAAACAACAAAGCAACCGGCGGTGGGGGGACCTGAGCACCCTCCCACAAACAAGGGCTGCTCTCCCCCCCTCCTTTTTCAAGGGGGAGGAGTGATGGGCTGAAGAGGATGTGACCACCTCCCATACCACCTATCATTAGCAAAACCCTGGGGGCATCAACCTCCAGGGCCCTGGTGGGGGGATTTGACCCCCCCCTTCCAGGCATCTGACAGAAAGAGGGTGGGGACCGCTGATTACTCCCACCCCCTTTGTGAGTCTGAGACCAGACCCAGGTTTGTACTGGGTCCCACCTGGTCCATGTGAGGGTTCAGGGGCTGGTTGCATGAGGCAATCAGCCTGTATGTGAGATGAAGGAAGTAAAGGGGCTGGTTGCAAGGGAAAACCAGCCAGGGTTTGAACAGCCAAAGGGCTGGTTCAGCCCTGTAAGAATTTTTTTTGTATTTTCCTCTCTTCTTTTCTTCTTTTCTTCTTTTCTTTGTCAGCCTCCTGGATTCCAAGACCCTTGCTATCTTTTAGCTACCAGAGGTGATAGAATAAATAATAAATATATTAGTTGATAAATACAGCAAAAATCCGTAAAATATTTGGATTAAGCTTATTGCAAGGTTAAGTGGTTTAGTTATGGATTATTGTTTTAAATCAATATGAATAAATTGATTATTAAATATTTTGATAGAGGGCCCACAATTATATTGGGGATCTTTAACACCTCTCTTCAGGGATTTCAGTATGAAAAAATGTAGTCCAGGTTACTTTGTGCTCTTTAGTTTAAAGGATATTTTACCCAAAGATAATATGTATTATGTATATAAAATACACAGTGGATGGCAGGGCCTTCTAGCCAAGCTGCCACGACAGAGGAAGGATAATAAAACTCACTGGTATATTATTAAATCCTTTGGGTATCTGTTTGAGACATGCAATGATGGGTTAAACCTGTATACTGGGTTTATAAGGCTGTTCAGAAGTTTTAATTGATAAACAAAGAGGTTGAGGACGGATATTATTGATCAGAAGTAGCAATAAATCAGTTACTTATCTCTCATAAGTACTTGATTACCTCCGCACGGTGTCTGGATAGAAATATAACTGGGTCTCTGCCCATTGATATCCTCAAAAGAGCTCTTTATTTATAGCTTTTGGAGTCCCAGCATTGTCCTTCTGAGGGGTACAGGCGCTCAAAGGGATGGACACTAAGGCTAGCAGGGTAACCAGGGGTAGCCTGCCACTTTTTATTGGTGCTATAGCACGGGTAGAATCTAATTCCTCAGGGTATGGGAATTATCCTACTTTATAATAGATATTAGGACGTGTGAATAAAACTAATCTGTCCCATTTATGTATTATTTAATTAATTATCCTTAGTAAATGTTCCCAGTAATTGAATAATTATATAAATTGACATTTCTACGGACATCCTGATGTCATGTGAGTTCTCATTATGTATTATATAACTGGAGTAAAAGTAATAATATTGATTTTACTCCTTATTTTCGAGTTCCAGTTGATTTACTAACATGACTACTTAAAAATATAAGTCATGGGAATTAATGTAATATTTTTACATCATTAGTTTTCTTAGTATGCCACAAAGAATTTGATGTCTAGAAACTCTCATAAAAGTATATTAAAGTATTTTAATATATTTTTAGAAGTTGTCATTGGCTTATTTTGGACATTCTTGGTACTTTGAATTATATTAAATAAAAAATACGTATAAGGATTATTCAAGTATTTTTACATAAGATTATGTATTTTTAGACTATCTACTATTCACGGGAACATTTATTACATATTTAGAATGTTCTTGTGTGGGTTGTAGCATGTTTACGTGGTACCTGAGACTCTAAGGCTGCCTTTCACTCTGTCAACCCGTAGTCCCGCAGCTGCGTACTTTTCAGAGGCCCAGGGCTGCTTTTGACGGAGTGACAGGGCTTTATCTCAGCTGCGCGCTGGTGCATTGGCTGCTGGAGCTGGGTGCGGGAATTTTGAAAAAACACATTTCCGTCCTTAACTCCTAAAATATACACAACACCTCAATTCTGACTGAATTTTAGGTGTGAAACCTATAAGTGACAATAGGGTGTATCAAAGTTAGCAAACCCGCCATTAGAAACCCGCTATTTTTTTGACAAAACCCACCATTTTTAATGGCTGGTTTCTGAAATACACATACCCCTAACTGGTGTATTTCAAAATGGCGTGTTTCATGAAAATGGCGGATTTCAATCATCAAACACGCCATGAAACCCACCATTTATCCATCATCATCCATCCACCATTCATCACATCAAAAACACCCATCCACATCAGCAAATCCATACCGGTCCCATCTCCATCGCATCACACACATCTCTATTGTTTTTCACATACCTTCACATACCCATCTTCACACAAATCCCATCATCATCTCATCACCCCACATCACTCACCACCTTTCTCAACATGTCCAATCAAACATCCCGCCATCAAGTTGAAAACGCAAAAAAGCTGACTGATTTTTTGCTACTGTTTGACTCCCATTCAGACTCTGATTCAGACTCCGATTTGGTATCAACTTGTTTAGCTTTGAATTCTCTGTTGGAAAAGCAATACTTGGTTCCAAGAATACACACTCTCCATAATTCTATGTATGAAAGGCAAAAGCTTCATCTCATCCCTGACTTAAGCTTCCATCAACTTTTCCAAACTTTGTTTCCTTCTTTCATGAAACTTTTGGCAATGATTGAAGACCACCACATCTTCCAGAAAAATTCTTGCAATCCTCAACGCGATCCAGCCATCCAACTTGCCGTTGCTCTTTGTAGATTGGGGTCAAATGGAAATTGAGCAGCAATCCATCAATTGGAAAATCTATTCTCGGTCAGTTATGGAAGCATTGACTTATACACCAAAAGAGTCATGATTGCTATCCTATCTTTCCGTTTCTTGGTCCTTTCATGGCCAACCAAAGAAGAACGCAAGGAGATATCTCAAGTAATAGAGACAGAAGGCTTTCCTGGTTGCATTGGTTTTGTTGATGGAACCACCATCCCCTTTAGTCAAAAACCCAACCTAGATGGCAACCACTATTTTGATCGTAAAAAAAGGAAATTGATTCATTTCTTTTCCAATTGCTATGATAAAACTTTGTATCACACACTGACCAAATATGTTCCATCTCTTTGTTTAGATACTCCGTGGAACTACAACTTGTTTTCCATAACAACAAGAAGTTCATCTCCCTCCATGCTGGCCTTCCAGGTTCTTGTCATGATTCATATGTTTTCAATTGGATGAAGATTGCCCAACAACCAGAGATCTACTTTGACCAAGATCAATAACTTTGGGCCAATTTGGCTTATGCTAGTGGGAAATATGTAGTTCCAGCATACCGGAATGTTTCGTCCAATGATCAAGGAAAAACCGATTTTAACTATCATCTTGCCCAATCACAAGTTCTGATTGAGCATGCCATAGGAATTCTGAAAGGAAGATGGGCAAGCTTACGGGAGATGCAAAACCAGCTCCAATGTTCCAAAGATATGAGGTTCCTCATCAACTGTATTATCACTTGTGTAATCCTTCACAACCTTTTGGCCAACATCAAAGATGAATGGGACAAAATATTTCAAGATGATATTCCTGATCCGCCTCAAGTCATCCCTGTCTCATCTGGTCCCTCATCTTCTTCTATGAGAGAGAGGATTCTTCCTCTCACCCCTGCTTGCTTTGATGAGTAATTTTTGATTTTGAAATTGGTAAAAATTCCCTTTACCATATTATTTTAGTTTTGGTTGTTCACCCAAGATTCATAGGCTGAGTTTTTTTTTTATTTTTTTTTAGTGGACTTGAATCCAAAAACACCTCCACCTCAAACCCTGCCACTCACCAAATGCCACCCCCCTCCCCCTCACCACTCAACTCCTTTAACCTCACCCCACTCACTCACCGGTCAAACCCTGCCTCCTCCTCACCAAACCACCTCCCTCATCACCACCACCTTCAAAACCTCACCAAAACACCACCACCTTCACTCTTTACCAACCTCACCAACATCCACATCACCAAAAACATACCTACCTCCCACCCAACCTCCATCAACCATCAAAGGTGAGTCCCCTCCCCTCATTGAATCACCTTTCTCTTTTTTCACCTGGCTGATCTCCTACCATAACCCTCCCTTTGAACCCCCCCAGGTCCAGCCAGCCCAGTCCCCCTCCCCCTCCTCATCCTCTGGTCCATCCTCTGCCCTTGGTGAGTCCCCCCTCCCCTTCATCTTCTTCCTTCCATTGATCGCAAATCAATCGCTTGATCAATTGCAAATCAATAGCTTGATCAATTACAAATCAATCGCTCAATCAATTGCAAATTGATCAAGCAATCAATTGCCAATCAATTGCCCAATCAATTGCTTGATCAAGCAATCAATTGCAAATTGATTGCCCAATCAATTCGCACTTGATTGCTCAATAGATTGCCAATCAATCAATAAATCAATTCGCAATTGAGTGGCCGATTGTTTGGGCCGATTGATGCAGAGTTTTTGTAGGGTACAGCAACTGACTTTCCCTTTGTTTTTTCTTTTTTTTTGTTTCTTTTTTTTAGGTTTTCTAGCTCTGCCAGAACATATTCTCTCAAGTCTTACGCCAACCGAGCTACATCCTGGGACAGTCTGGTTTGCCTAGTATGATGCCAGCCGCGGCTCTTCATCATTACCACTCCTCCCCAGCTAATTCTATTCTTTTGATATTGATTCCTTCACTGCCTACCGAAATCAAAATGTTATACATCCATTCAAATTTCACCTTGATCCTCACCTTGGGTGCAGCAAGTGCCTGGGATGGAGAAAGATGGAAGGAGATGGTATGAAAAACATGGAGAGAGGTGGCAAGCAGAGGAATCTTTGATTTTCATCTCTTTTTTATTTTTTTAATCCCACCGTTTGTCGCCAATAATGAGAACGTTGCTGACATTTTTTTTTTATTTGTTTGACCGGTCTTTTTGTTTGTCCAACCCCTTTTTGGATATCGATTCCTTCACTGCCTACTGAACTCAAAATTTTATACATCCATTCAAATTTCACCTTGATCCTCACCTTGGGTGCAGCAAGTGCCTGGGAGGGAGAAAGATTGAAGGAGATGGTATGAAAAACATAGAGAGAGGTGGCAAGCAGAGGAATCGTTGATTTTCATCTCTTTTTTATTTTTTTAATCCCACCGTTTGTTGCCAATAATGAGAACGTTGCTGACATTTTTTTTTTATTTGTTTGACCAGTCTTTTTGTTTTTCCAACCCCTTTTTGGATATTGATTCCTTCACTGCCTACTGAACTCAAAATTTTATACATCCATTCAAATTTCACCTTGATCCTCACCTTGGGTGCAGCAAGTGCCTGGGAGGGAGAAAGATTGAAGGAGATGGTATGAAAAAAATAAAGAGAGGTGGCAAGCAGAGGAATAGTAGAAAAAGGAGGGCTCAAATGAGGGATTCGGAAATTTCTTTGGAAGTGACTGACGACTTGATCAAGGAAAAGTTTGCCTGGTCTAGACAAAAGCTATGCCCTTTGGATCTGTACCCTGCTATCACGGCTGAAAAGAAAAAAAACCTTGAAAACCCACCCAGGAAGAATTTAAGCAAGCAAAACAGACAATTGGGGCTTTCAACTTCTTCCACCATGGAAAAGTTAGTGTTCTAGACCAATCTGATCACCATGCTCTGGTTGCCGTCATTAAATTTTTGCCTTTGGATTGAATATCTGAGCAAGATAAGAAAGATATCAACTTTGTGACAACATTCCTTCACTGTTCAAAAAAAATTGTCAACCCGGTTGGTTCCTCAAGATCTTGGGGTGGAAAAATGTGGGCAATTGGTTGGAAAAAATGGATAAACCCTTGGAGTTATTTGGACTTTATGTGAAGAAATCATCCATTAGATCTTCTCCTCAAGAGTACGCTGTCCTCAACATGAAGGCCGACAAAGTATCCCAAATTTTAGGACAAATGTTTTGTAATTTGGCCAAACTTGCCTTTGAATCAAACCGTGATACCATGAAGGACAGCAACATCCCCTCTTTCTCTTTGTTGGAATTTGGTTCCAAGCCTACACCTTTTGATTGCTCCCCACACCTCACTTTCACCTTGGGTTCTTTTTACAATTCTCCTCATATTGACAAAGGCAACATCTCTGGCTATTCCTTTTTACTTGTGGTCCCAACCAAAAAATCGAATAGTTGACTTATTGAAGATACGCATGAATATCAACTTTCGGACGGTCAATTTGTTTTTCCTGACCTTGGCTTTGGAATTGATTTCAAGCAAAAAGGTATAGTCAAAATGGTTTGGGCGGCTAACAAGTAAAAGCACTGTACCTTTCCAGCTGTGGACACAGCAACCAATACAAGAATGGCCATGTCACTCCAAATTAATAAAAAAACTCATAGCACTTGTAGGGACATGAAAAACGGCCAAATTTACTCTTGAGAAAAAAATATCAATAAAAACAAAAAAGATCTGTATATTGGTGGTTTTAAGAATGCTCTTGAACGTTGTTGTAGTAAGAAATAATTTGTTTTTCTTTCATACATGCAAATATATTTAAAAGACCAGAATTTGAGTAATCTGCTGTATTTCTTCTACCAATCTACCACTGCCAATGCAAGCCAAAGCTACTGATACATTATCCTTTTTTTTGTTTTCCCGTTGTTCCCTCTCCTTTTCCAGTTGCACTTGCTGCCGATCCTTCTCCTTTTCCTCTTTTTGAAACTCTAGCTCAGCTTGTTTCAACCTCCACTCAGCATCCAATTTTTGTTGATTAGCCAAAGTCTTGGCTTGCTTCTTTTGACCATCCATGGCCAGTTGACGATCCCACTTTTGCTTTTAAAACGGAATTTTATCTGATTCAATTTGTGATTTCACTGTTTTTTGGAGGGTAATGGCAATGAGCATGATTTTGAAAGCAAGGATATTGAATCAATCAGATTACATGAATCTTGCTTCTCCATGATTTCTTCAAAGCCCGAAAAACTGGAAGTGTTTCTCCTTTTTGATGACTTTTGGGGTTGACATTGATGGAATTGGAGGCCTTGTGCTTACCCTTGGCAGAGGAGGTTTGAGTCTGAAAGTCCTCACTAGTATTTGAAGGCAATGTGGGAGGCCCCATTGGCTTGAGTTTTTGGCCAATCAAAAATGAATGAGCCTGTTTTTTTACAATGTAAATCAGTCAGTAGCAACCAGACAGAATCAAAAAAAATTTAGTTCCTTACTTGAGCAGATGTTGATGGCAACGGTGATCCAGGAATAACATCCTCCTCATTGGGAAAGTTCTCCAGTTGTTCTGCGCCAGGAAGAGAGCAATCAAAAGAAGGAAGTGAGGGGTCCAAGGTTGGGATTGACTGATCAATCAATACCAAAGTAGAAGTGATTGGAGCCAATTTTGTTTGAATATCCTCCTCGTCATCAGATGGGGGCCACTCCAAGGCCAAGGTTTCAGCAAGATCCCCGTTGGTAGGCTGAGCATCCCCAGCCAAGTCCTCGGCATCAAAGGAATCGGATTGTTGGGCATTGAAAGCAGCTAGGGGGTTGATGTTGGCCTTCTTTCCGAAGATTTCATCCATTTGAATATAAAAAGGACAAATGGAGTCCAACTTATCAACCACCGAGTTGATTCCTTTGGCTTTGTCCAAGTCTGTGATACCAAAGCCAGTGGAGATAGACATGGAGTGGGCCTTTTTGTACTTGGATCAATAGTTTTTGAACCGCTCCCTCATCTGTTTGGATGACAGATCCAGCCTACCTTTTGTTTTTTTCTTTAGTTCATTTGCCATAAGGAGATAACGGTTGACCTTAGAGGATTGAGGTTGGCCAACACGTGTTTTGTTGTCGGATCCAAAGCAGGCATTGTAGTTGGAGGGAATTTTCAGCCAGTTTACCAGGATGATGTGATCAGCTCTCTTGAGCTTACTTGAGCCCTTGGAAACTGATGGGGGAGGATTGTTTGTTGTGGAGTTCCTTGGCAATGTTCTCTTGGGTGTGTTGGACTTGTGGGGGGAGGTTTGATGAGGGGCCATTTGAAAGAGTAAGGGCTACACAAGTGATGAGAGCGATAAAGTGATGAGAGTGGTGAAGTTTTGAGAGCCATAAAGTGGATGAGAGTGATCAAGTGATGAGAGCGTTTAAGTGATGAGAGTGATGAAGTTTTGTGAGAAATGAAGTGGATGAGAGTGATCAAGTGATGAGAGCGATAAAGTGATGAGAGTGGTCAATCAATTTTATGATGAGGGTGGGGGTAAAAAATTTTCCAATGAGGTCCGAGGTAGAAGGAGGTGGGAAGACAGGGGTGTATGACGCGGACAGGTGGTGGAAGCATTTAAATACTTTATTTGAAAAAACCCACTTATTTCAGGTTAACTTTGACAAGTCTGATCTGAAGTAAGTGGGTTTTTTTGATTTTTAATGGCGGGTTTGAAATGGCAGATTTGGGTTGAAACCCGCCATTAAAAATTGGAGGGTTTGGTTAACTTTGATACCTCCTAATGTGTGTGAAACATTTAATTGACCAAAAACTCAATAGTGGAGCCGTAGCTAGTATTTTGGTCTTTCTTTCCTTAATTATTTAAAAATATAAGGAGTTGGATTTCAAGGTGGGGTCAGTGAGTGAGCCTAACTAATTTTAGGTGGAGAATCCATTTCTGTAATAATATTTATGGTGTTCTTACTCCTTCTTAGGTTATATATATTATTATTATTTTTATGTTATTTTTGTTACTTTTACAGCTTGCTTTGCAATAGTAGCAAACTGACATTCCCCCACTTCAATAAATGGCCATATCTGAACAAAAATCTGGAGGATGTTAGGAGAAAATTAACGTCATGTGTATTTCAGTTCCTTTTGCTAGCCCTTTAGTTTCTGGGATATATTGGTCCATCAGGTATGTTATTTTCTGGTAACCATTCATCTTTGTCTTCAGATTCTCCTTTGTATCTCACTAAGTATAGTCTAATATCTTTTCCTTGTACTCTCTCTTTCTTGTCTCTCAATATCCTGCTGACTTTTCCTTTTTCTTTCAGAGGGTCAGGTTCTATTGGGATTATTGCTGGAGGGAGGTTGCAACCTTCTCTTGGATGAAAGTGTTTGACTAGGCTAACAGGAAATACTGGATGTTTCCTTGATAATTATTCACTTAACATTACTTCCACAGCATTTTTTCCATGCATCTTCTTGATAAAAAATGGTCCAACAAAGGCTGGTTTCAGTTTTCTGTTACCTGCTAGATTGCTGAAATTGGTTGTAGATATCAAGATCTGATGTCCTATTTTAAAGTCAGGTTATTTATGTTATTTTTCCCACCTTTGTTTGTTGTATTCTACTGCTTCTTCTACACATTTTTGAGAATGATTATTTGCCATATCTATCATCTTCTTAAAGTCAAGAGATGTTGGATGAATAGTGGCTAAGTTATAGTTTAAGTTATTCCTAGTGATTTTTGGAATACATCCTCTTTCTAGTATGTAAGGAGCTACTTTGGTAGCAGAATGTTTATTGATGTTATAAGCCATCTCTAGAGCTGGGAGTAGGCTTACCTCATCATGGCAATAACCATCTGAGTTTTTGAATTCTAGACCAAAGCTACAGAACCTGCTTAACATATCTTCTAGGGTCTGTATCATTCTTTCAGCTAATCTGTCAGTTTGGGGATGGTATGCTGTAGAAAATGCTAGAGTAGTACCCAGTATATCATGTAGATTCCTCCAAAACTCAGAGGTGAATTTGGGGTCTCTGTTACTGATTATAATCTTGGGTATACCCACATCAGCTATGATCCTGTTCCAGAATAGTAAAGCTACATCCATAGCACTATCTTCTTTGTGGTTAGGTAAGAATTTTGCCTTCTTAGAATATCTGTCAACTATAAATAGGACAGAGTTATATGAATGAGTACCTCCAGGGGGGAGGCCGGTGACAAAATCCATATCAATGATTTCCCATCTGGTTGTAGGTTCAGATATTTTCTGCAAGAGTCCAAAACTTTTTCCAGTAGTTTTATTAGATTTCTGGCAGTTTTCACAGCTAAGAAAATATTCAGTAGTGATTTCTTTCCAGTCTATCCAGCAAGCATTTTGTTTTAATTTTTCTAAACTTCTCTGTGTGGATAGATGCCCTGATGAAAAGTTGTCATGGCATTCCTGGAGTATATGTTGTGTATGTTGTTTGTTGCGTAGTACTAATACGGGGGAATGTTGGTGTCTATAGTAAAGGAGACCATCCCAAAAGGTAAACCTTCCTGCTTTATAGGGTTTAAGTAATGAAGCAGGTAGGCTATTCATCAGAGCTGCTTCTGTGGATTCACATTCCATAATGGTAATAAGCAGCTTGATTTCAGGAGATTAGTTATCCTTACTAGGTTGAAGAAAGCAGTATCTAAAATTGGATCCCCTTTTTTGGAGCACTCAATGCAAAAAGATTGATGTTCAGGATAGGAAAAATATCTCGATCTTCAGGGTCATACGCTGGATTGTTAGATTAATTAGCCAAAGAATTCCTACTTAGACTATCAGCATTCTGATGTTTAGCTCCAGCTTTTTGCACTATAGTCATCTGTCCTCTATACTGTTGTGTAGCAATTTGCCACCTGAGCATATGTCTGCTGGGAGTTTTCATGTTCATAAGAGTTCTTACAGAATTATAGTCCGTTATTACTTGAGAAGTGGTGCCTTCTAAGTAATAGTGTATCTTCTCTAAAGCCCATATGAGTTCCAAAAATTCCAACTGACTGGCCACATATCACTTCTCTGTATCTTTGATCTGTCTAGATATGAAGAGTACTGGTTTCTCTACTGGTCTGTCTTCTTCCATCCTTTCCTGATGTAGAGCAGCTCCTAGCCCTTCCACATTTTGGATTTTTGATTTGAATATCTGAAATGAGAGGGATCAAGCAGAAAAGATTACCAGGAATACTGGAACAAGGCTAGGAAGAGAAGAATAAGAGAATTAAAAGCAAGAGGACGCTGAAGACATGACCAGAAAGACAAGAGTTAGTCAACATTATTAATGAGGTTGAGGTTGAGAGTAGTCTTACCAGACAAGATAGGATTGAGGATTGATTGACAACTGAAAGATTGGAGTAAAGAATAAAAGATTAAGATGAAGCAAAGAGAAATAAAAAGTAAGAAGTAGATGGAGCAATTTGAGTAAAGTTAAGAAGATGAATTAGAAGAAAGAAAATAGAGCAAAGGAAGAGGTTATAAAAGAAAACAGAAAAAGAAAGAGAACAATGAAACGGAAAAAGAATTGAGTGGGGACAATGTGAAGATAGATTGATTGAGAGTTATAGATTTGACAGTTAGAGGTTCCAATGCCGTTCCCCCGTTCACCATTTGGAGTACGTGATTGAGAATTTAAAGGAAGACTGAGATAAAGGGACGCGCAAAAGCGCAGAGAGTGCAAGCGTGAATTTGTGAGGTGACATATTTGTGACAAGTGATAAAAAGGTTGAGAAAGAAGAAATCAAGGATATAATTGACAATATAATTGACACTCCCCGTGGCTGCTAAGACTAATTATTTAGGATTTATGACATCAATCAAAGTAGAGAGTGATTGCTTTTGAAGAGCCTTGGTAATTCCATTGGCAAGCATCATATTGCTAGGAATTAGTTTAATAATTCATTTTTTGCTCTTAAGTTCTTCCCTTAAGGCTTTGGTTTTGATGTCGATGTGTCTAGTTTTTGAATTGCATCCAAACATCTTTAATTTGTGGTCTAAACCCTTGTTATCAATGTAATGAATTCTAGGTTCTTCATTTTTGACCCACATTAAAGCTATTTAGGTTTTCATCCAAATGGCTTTGTGAAAGGAGTCAACTAAAGGATTAAGTTTGGCTTTGGTTGTTGAGTGTGTAACATTGCCTTGTTTGTAACTGCTCCAAGATATAAGTGAACTGCAAAGTAGAGTGAGGTGTCCAGATTGAGAGTGTCTGGTCACAACGTCATCACTCCAAGTGGCATTGCTATAACACAATAAATTGGTAGACTTGTCTTTAATTTGTAAGGTGAGAGGTAAATTGCGAGAAAATTTGAGATACTTCCAGCATCTTTTAACTTCTTTCCAGTGGAGTATTCCGGGTTTTTCACAAAAGAGAGCTAAATTTGATACAGCAAAGCTTAAATCAGGTTGAGTAAGACAGGCTATGGAATTCATGAGAAACACAGCAGATCCATAATTGATATTCAGATTCTTGAACTTGATGTGTTCTTTGTCTGTGGCAGGGTTGAGATTGATATTTGGAGTTAAAGGCACTTGAGATTCTTTACATTCAGTTAGTTTCAGTTCTTCAAGACCATGATCAATTTTTTTTGGAAAGAATTCTGTCTTCTTTTCTGACAAACTTCATCCCTAAGATGGTGTTAGGCTTGTGGTTGGATGATTTATAAAAACATTTTAATAATTTGGCAGTGAAGTTGTGCCCAGATCCAACCAGTATCAGGTCATCTACATGAAAGAAGAGAATGGATTTAGTTTTAGGTTTGACATATAGACAAGGGTCCAAAGTGGATTCACAAAATCCTTGAGAGGTAATCCACGCAGTCAACGTATGAAACCAATTTGTTGGAGCTTGCTTTAGACCGTAGAGTGATTTTATTAAAAGTAGATATTTTGAATTTATTTTTGAGCCTTTAGTAGTTCTGATAATAACCTTTTCTTGTAGATCAGCGTGCAAGAAAGCAGTTTTGACATTGAATTGAGTGATAGGAAGAGAATGATAGAGTCCATAGAGAAGAGCCATTTTTAATGAAGCAGATTTTCCAGTTGGAGAGAAGTTTTCTTGATAATTGAGTCTGTAGATTTGATCAAAACCTTGAACACAGAGTCGACCTTTATAAAAAAGAGGATTGCCATGAAAATTGTCTTTTAATCTATATACCCAAGTAGTATTAAGAGCGTTGATTGGTTTTGGGAAATCTTAGTCTTCCCAAACACCCATTGATTCAATGCCATTGAGTTCGACACCCATGGTTGACAGAGAGATTAGAAGATCTGAGAGAGGTTCAAATGGCTTCCGCAATTGATCTATTGGCCCTTTTGACTTTACTATTGTGTTCGTGATGGTAAGGTTCAGTAATAAGATGCTGAATGGCCTTTTATTGAAGAAAATTAGCAAATGTTTGAGAATTTAATTCACCTCCTCCGTCTGAACAGACCTTTGAAGGATAATATCCGTGATTTTTGTGCTCAAAGTTTAACATTGAAATGAGATTATCTACAGCATCAGATTTATATTGTAGAGGGATGGCAGAAAGATATCCAGAGTGATTTTTGATGATTGAGAGGATTTATTTCATGTTGTTTCTGGAGACAGGAGTGATTGGACCAATCAAATTGACATGAAGTTTTTTGAGAGGCTTGGAGGAAACCAAAGAAGTGAGTTTAAAGGAGCTTTTTTTTAATTTGGAAAAAGAACAATCTTCGGAGTAGAAACTTTTTATTTCATTTTCCTTGATTTCAGGAAAGAGATATTTAATTTGGGCAGGATTGGCATGAGCAAGAGACAGATGAAGATGCTTAATTTTTTCAGCATTGAAGACCTTTCTCGTTAAATAACAGCATTTACCTCCTTTTACGATAGCTTTGGGAAGATTGAGAACAAAGAGATTATCTTTGATGAATCCAGAGAAGGCTACTTTGTGATTTTTGATTAATTGAAAATGACCGTCTCAAGCTTGAAGACGGCAGTTTTTTTTTTGAATAAGTTTTCCGGGGCTGATAAGATTAACTACCAAGTCAGGTACATAAAAGCAGTTTGACAGAGAAATTTCAGATTTTCTCCATCTTAGCTTAACGGTTCCCTTTCCTTTCATAGGTAGGTCCGCGCCATCCTTTCTGGTACTAATACTTTCTCCTTCAGCCTCCAAAAAATCAGAGAAGTATTTGATAGAATTGAACATGTGGCATGATGCCCCGGAGTCAAGAATGATTTGATATTCAATGTTGATGTTGTGGATCCAAGTGGTTACAAGAGCGTGGTTGTGAGCGACCTCTCTATTCTTTTGCTCAAATTTAGCCTGCCACTTTGCTTGAGCTTCCTTCCACCAGTCCGGAGCTAGATGTTCATTCTTGTGCCAACAACGTTCTTCAGGATGGTCTCTTGATTTAGGGTTGTAATAGCCTTTCTTACATCTTTGATCTTTAGGAATTGGAGGTTTTGATTTTTCTGACATCAGAAGAGAGGTTTCCAGCGGTTTCAAGTCCTTATTTTTGGCTTTGGATTTGTTATTCAACTGAGTCAAGTGATTAAAAACTAGCTTGACCAAAATTTCCTTGTCTGAGTGCATTATTTGTTGCCTGAGAGAGGTTAATTGAGGTGGAAATTTGAAAAGAATAAGATAGGAGATGATGTTGTCAGGTAAGTCTATTCCTATGTCTGTCATTTTCTTTATTGAGATTCTTGATTGAGTTATGAAGGAAGGGATATCTTCAGCCTTAAACTCTTGATATAAAAATTTGTTGAATATTCTCACTCTGTTGGCCAATTGCAAAAATGCAAATTGTTCTCAAATGCTTTTCCATAGAAGTTTTTCCAAATTGATGTTGGTTGGTGTTACAATATTAGTGTGAGTTACTGAGTCAATTTTGGAGAGTATTATTACCCAAACTTCCATATCAATGATCCAGCTGAGTTCCTTTGTTTTGTCCTCTAGAGCAACTTTCACGCCTTTTAGTTCCAGGAGTATTGACACTTTGTCTTTCCAGATGGAGTAATTATCTTTGTATAATATTGGTATAGCCTTAAGTGCTGCCTTTAGCATTATTTTAGTAAAGCCATCAAAGGTGGTAGATGAGCTCAATCCCTCCATCGCGGTTAGCTATTGAGCATTGGGCTTTTAACCGTTTTGGATTTTTGATTTGAATATCTGAATTAAGAGGGATCAAGCAGAGAAAATTACCAGGAATACTGGAACAAGGCTAGGACGAGAAGGATAAGAGAATTAATAGCAAGAGGAAGCTGAAGAAATGACCAGAAAGAAAAGATTTAGTCAACAGGATTAATGAGGTTGAGGTTGAGAGTAGTCTTACCAGATAAGATAGGATTGAGGATTGATTGACAAATGAAAGATTTGAGTAAAGAATAGAAGATTAAGATGAAGCAAAGAGAAATAAAAAGTAAGAAGTAGATCAAGTGATTTGAGTAAAGATAAGAAGATGAATAAGAAGAAAGAAAATAGAAGAAAGGAAGAGACAATAAAAGAAAACAGAAAAAGAATGAAAAGAATGAAACGGAAAAAGAATCGAGTGGGGACAATGTGAAGATAGATTGATTGAGAGTTATAGATTCAACAGCTAGAAGTTTCAATGCTGTTCCCCCCTTCAACATTTGGAGTACGCAATTGAGACTTTAAAGAAAGACTGAGATAAAGGGACGCGCACAAGCGCAGAGAGTGCAAGCGTGAATTGGTGAGGTGACATATTTTTGACAAGTGATAAAAAGGTCAAGAAAGAAGAAATCAAGGATATAATTCACAATATAATTGACACCATGCAGGCGTCAATTTAAAGTTTGAAGGGCTCGGAGTAATCTTGTTGGATAAGTAGAGGAGTAGAGGTCATAGCTATTTTTAATTCCTCATAGTTTTTTAGTCTCTCATGAGTCATTTCAAATAGGGTGTTGTTGTTGCATACTTCATACAGACTTTAAGTTAGCATAGCAAACTTTGGTATGTATTGTCTGTAAGAACTTCAAAAACTAACGAAAGATAGTAATTCTGTTTTTTTTTGAGGCATAGGTCTATTCATGACAGCAGCTATCTTATTTTGATCACCAGCTAGAGTTAGACCAGAGACTATATGTCCTAAGTCTTTCAATTATCCTTAGCCAAAGTTGAATTTCTTCATGGACACCTTAAATCCTGCTCTGGAGATAGTCTGGAGTACTAATCTTACTTGGTTAATATGATTATCCCAGTCATCAGAGTATATGATAAAATCATCTATATATACCATCATACATCCTTGTCTGATCTAAGTACCTAGAACTCTATCCACTGTTCTCTGGAAGTGTGATGGAGCATTCTTTATACCAAAGGGCATCCTAAGATATTCATATATTCCTAAATGACAGATTATTCTCATAAACTTCCTGCCTTCAGGGCTTATTGGTATCTGGTGGAAACATTTAAGCATATCCATATTAGTAATGTACTTGGCCTTTGACAAGTTATGCAGAGCATGATCAATCCAGGGTATAGGATAATAATCTGCTTCAGTATAATTATTGAGCATTCTGAAGTCTCCTACCATTCTTGACTTGTTATTATGCCAAGCTATGATTCCAGGTGTGGTCACATCTACCTGTTCATTATACTCTACTTTCCTTAATACTTGTAAGTCTATTAGTTCTTGGATATGTTCCTCAAGAGCTTTTCTAGACTAAGGAATAGAAGAAAAGGCTGGCCTTCTTAATTTAGGAGGATAAGGAGGCTCAATAGTCAATTTTAATACCATGACATGTCCTTTAATATCACCAATGGGATGATCTTTAGTACAAAAAGCATTCTGGTTCTCAAAGCAGACTTTAAATATATCTTTCTTTTGTTCCTCAGAAAGTTTTGTATTCAGAGCTGCTTGAGAGAAATATTATTGGTCAAAGTCTTCTAAATGCTTCTGATAAGTAGAGAAGGGGAAGTTATACTGAATGTTGCATATCTTAAACTTCTTATCCCAATTCCCTTGTACTGTGAAGTATCTTTGTCTACTCTGGAACACATCTATACCATATAGACATAAGGCATCATTAACCAGTATCAGGTAGTCACATAGTCCGTTGAGCAATAATACAAATTCCACTTGTATTCTCAAAGATCCTTTAGTATGAGGTAGTATTATAGGAGCAGTCCATACTCCAATAGCATTCATGGTAGAGTTGCAAAAGCTGAAACTGGCTTTTGGGAAAGGCAAAAGTTTTTCTTTCCAATTGGGGTCCCATTTGTTTAAGAATTCAGCACAGACACATGAGCAAAAGGCTCCACTATCCAGTAATAACCTTATAGGTCTGTTTTTATACAACCACGTTGCATAAAAAGTTTGACCAGTGGTATAACTTTTCCCACCCATAGGTTTAACTGTTAATGGTTTTAAATCCATAATATGTCTAGGAATTATAGTAGGATCCCATTGTTGGGGCAAGCTAGAATCCCCATGGATGTTATTGATTTCTGCAGAAGTACCTATATCTCCTTCTATAACATTAACAGGGTTGGTCAGGATCAATTCACATTCTGAAAGAGATCCTTCAGCATCAGCTATATCTTCATAGTTCTGATTTCCTTCAACCTCCTGCTCTCCTTCCAATACTGCTATCTTCCTTTTTGGTAATTGGCAGTTTTGTCTCATATTCCCAGTCTTGTCACAATTCCAAAAAGGTGCAGGCATCCTCTCTTTATCCCTATTCTCATTAGGTTTCTTATTATCAGAGGCATTCATCAGAGGAGGTTGTTCTCTGGTTTTTTTGATTTTATAGTTCTCTTTGGGTCTGGAAGGGGCTTTCTTGTCTAACCCATTCATTTCTATTACTTCTTCTAGCACATTGATTAGAGTTGGCAAGTCAGCATCCATACTCATCCTAAATCTTACACTCGGTTAAGATTTTAAGGACATAGGATGAGGAGTATTTCATTTACTTCCTCTTTATCAGCATCTGGAAAGAAGCAATCCAACCTTTTCTTCCATTCCAAGCATTATTTGTGGGGTTTATCCTTGGAGGGGTCAAATGAGGAATTTTCCAAATTTTTCATCATTTTTATTTTCCACATTCTAGAACCAAATTATTCTTTAATCAGAAGTTTCCAAGAATTCCATGGTAAGGATTGTAATCCTTCTCTTTTACTGATAAACCAGTCCAATGCTACTCCTTCAAATAGCCTGAGTAGCCTGACTACAGCTATAGATTCTGGTAGGTCATAAGAGTTAATAGTTTAGTCAATAAATTTAATAAAATTTATATGATTGTATTCTCCTTCACCAGAGAACTTGGGCCATTCAGAAATAGGGGGTAAGAGTTTGAGTGCTTGCTCAATCTCAGGGGTAGGACTAGGCCTAAAGGTGTCACTCCTATGATTTCCTAATAAGGGTGGTGCACAAGGAGTAGTGGTTTGTCTGGGAGGTTTTGGTTCCTCTGTAGTACTCCCCAAGGGTTTAGTCAGACGGACTTTCAAGTCTCTAAGATCATTTTTGATCAGTTAAGTTTCAGTTCCACTTTGTTATTAAGCACATCCAATTTTTCACTAAGGGGTAGAATAGAGCTGTTAGTGGTGGTTGCCAATTCTTCTTTTAAGGGGTGCAAGGACATAATAAAATCTTCTTGGATTCCTGATAAAATATTCTTAATTTTTTGAGTCTGTCTGATCCTACATTGATTAATTGTCTCCAATAACTGTTCTGTGTTTTCTTTGATTTCTTCCATTCCTACTATCCTTGTTTGGTTATTAATCAATTTGGCTACTACTGAGGTTAATTTATCCATTTTGGTACAAACAGCGTCCAAATTTTCACAAACAATTTTGAAATTATGACTCATATCATTAGAAAAGGAAGTAATTACATCAGAGGTTTGTTTGGGCTCAGAATGAGAAGCTAATTTTTGTAAACCTTTTTCCATTTTTGAGATAGGGATATTATCTGATCCCAGTCTTTCGTTGCCTTTGGTTTGGGATGGGAAGAGAATCTCTTCTTTTCTGATCCTTTGCCTTTCAGTTGGGCTAATTGATCCCAATGATTCCACTTTTCTACATAGGATTCTACCTCTTTCCTTGGAATCATTTTCTGAAGAGCTATCTGGGTGGCTTTTGCCTGGGAGATTCTATTTTTCATAGACAAAATGTGCTCCTTGGCTTGGGCTTCTTTGAATTCTTCCCAATGGTTCACTTACTCTTTAACTAAGTCTTTGATCCTGGCTTCCTTGGCCAGATTTTGCTGGGGTGGCTGCAGGGAATCTTTTTGTAAAGGAGGGTGGCTTGATCCTACTACTTTCTCTGGCTCTAGGTTGGGAGAGGGCAGAAGTAATGGGTGCTGCTCCTTGTCCATTAACATTTGATTCATGGGTTCTAGTCGCTTCATGGTTGTACTTATTGGTTATCTCATGGTTACCAAGAGCTTTTGGCAAAGATCCATAGGAGGGAATTCTTCCTGAGGCTCTTGTGTTACGTCTATTCATTTTTAGAATAATATGTTTATAAGTATTTTACAGAAAAAATCCATAAAAATAAGTTTTATTCAAAACTCACTTAAGTTTATGTTCAAAGGTAACAAGACCTTATTAGGGTTAAATTGATCCTTAGTAGGTAATCCTACAGGGTCTTGGTGTGTTCCAATGAGGTCTTCACCTGCCCAATAAATATTTTCAGGGCGTCAAGAGATATCTGGGATTTTCTGATCCAATAAATCAACTTCAGTGGCGGTGGTTTCTGGTACAGGAGGGTTCACTGATAAAAAAGTGTATTTTATGGGGTAATAAAATATATCAATATTATTTTTTTTAAAAAAAATAATATGGTAATAAAATTTGTATACTTACTTTTATATTTCAAAAAGTAATTTATACGGTATTTCTTCCAAGCTTTATGTTTCCTTAATAGATCCTGAAAGTTGATACGCCTTTCAAGATCTTCTTGTTCAAGGAGTTTATCTAAGTGTTTACGTGCAGAAGAGATATTAAGTTGCTCAGCTTGAGTTAAATCTTTCCAACCAGTAGGTTTATAATTTTTAATATATTCTTCTTTTCTTATCTTTAAAACATTTAAATAATAGATTATTGATTCTGCATTGGTTTTTAAATCCACTGAAAAAGAATTTAATCATAAATCACAGTTATAAAGTCAGATAAATTTATCTTTGATTTTATTTTTTTGTGAAATTTCTGGTCCAAGGTATTAAATATTAGAAAATGAAATATTTCCCGGCCAGACCCCCAATTTTCAGCCTCCTGTATGCCAAGACCCTTGCTATCATTTAGCTACCAGAGGTGATAGAATAAATAATAAATATATTATTTAATAAATACAGCAAAAATCCTTAAAATATTTGGATTAAGCTTATTGCAAGGTTAAGTGGTTTGGTTATGGTTCATTGTTTTAAATCAATATGAATAAATTGATTATTAAATATTCTTATAGAGGGGCCACAGTTATATTGGGGATCTTTAACACCTCTCTTCAGGGAATTCAGTATGAAAACACTTAGTCCTGGTTACTTTGGGCTTTTTAGTTTGAAGGATATTTTACCCAAAGATAATATGTATATAAAATACACGGTGGAATGGCGGGGCCTTGTAGCCAAGCTACCACGACAGAGGGAGGATAATAAAACTCACTGGTATATTATTAAATCCTTTGGGTATCTTTTTGAGAAGTGCACTGATGGGTTAAACCTGTATACTGGGGTTATAAGGTTGTTCAGCAGTTTTAATTGATAAAAAAAGAGGTTGAGGATGGATTTTATTGATCAGAAGTAGCCCTAAATCACTTACTTATCTCTTATAGGTACTTGATTACCTTAGCACGGTGTCTGGATATAAATATAACTGGGTCTCTGCCCATTGATATCCTCAAAAGGGCTATTTATTTATAGCTTTTGGAGTCCCAACATTGTACTTCTGAGGGGTACAGGGGCTCAAAGGGACAGACACTAAGGCTAGCAGGGTAACCAGGGGTAGCCTGTCATGTTTAATCAGTGCTATAGCACGGGTAGCATCTAATTCCTCAGGGTATGGAAATTATTCTACTTTATAATAGATATTAGGACGTGTGAATAACACTAATCTGTCCCATTTATGTATTATTTAATTAATTATGCTTAGTAAATGTTCCCAGTAATTTAATAATTATTTTGATAAACATTCCTACGGATATTCTGATTTCAGGTGAGTTCTCATTATCTATCAGATAATTGGAGTGAATTCATGATATTGATTTTACTCCTTATTTCGAGTTCCAGTTGATTTACAAAGTTAATTACTTAAAAATATAAGTCATGGGATTCAGGTAATATTTTTAAATCATTAATTTTTTTAGTATGTCACAAAGGATTTGATGTCTAGAAATTCTCATAAAAGTATATTAGAGTATCTTCATATATTTTTAGAAGTTGTAATTTTCTTATTTTCAACATTCTTGGTACTTTGAATTATATTTAAAAAAAATAGGTATAAGGATTATTTAAGTATTTTTATATAATATTATGTATTTTTAGACTTTCTACTATCCACAGGAACATTTATTACATATGTAGAATTTTCCCATGTGGGTTGTAGCATGTTAACGGGGTACCTGAGCCTTTCAGGCCGCCTGTTACTATGTCAACCCATAGTCCTGCAGCTGCGTACTTGTCAGAGGCCCAGGGCTGCGTACACGACTGTGACAGAGTGACAGGCCTTTATCTCAGCCTAGCGCAGGTGCATTGGCTGCCGCGGCTGCGTGTGGTAATTGTGAAAAAGCACATTTCCATCCTTAAATCCTAAAATATACACAACACCTAACTTCTGACTGAATTTTTGGTGTGAAACCTATACGTGACAATGTGTGTGAAATATTTAATTGACCAAAAACTCAATAGTGGAGCCGTAGTATTTTGGTCTTTCTTTCCTTGATTATTTAATAATATAAGGAGTTGGATTTCAAGGGTGGGGTCAGTGAGTGACCCTACCTAATTTTGGTGGAGAATCCAATAATATTTATTGTTTCCCTACTCCTTCTTAGGTTAATTATATTATTATTATTTTTAAGTTATTTTTGTTACTTTTGCAGCTTTCTTTGCAATAGTAGCAAGCTGAAATTCTTCTTTTCTTCTTTTCTTCTTTTCTTCTTTTCTTCATTTCTTCATTTCTTCTTTTCTTCCTTTATTCTTTTCTTCTCTTCTTTGCTTTTTTGCTTTTCTTTTGTTGTTTTTTATTTCTTCTGCTTTCTTCTTTTGTTGTATTTTTGTTGTATTTTTTTGTCTTTTTTTGTCTTATTTTGTCTTTTTTTCTCTCTTACCTCTTTTTTCCTCTTTTTTCTTCTTTTTCTTCTTCTTTTTCCTCTTTTTTTTCTCTTTTTTTTTCTCTTTTTTTTTCTCTTTTTTTCTCTTTTTTTTTCTCTTTTTTTTTTTCTCTCTTTTTTTTCTTCCTTCCTTTTTTCTTCTTTTTTCTCTTTTTTTTCTCTTTTTTTCTCTTTTTTTCTCTTTTTTTTTTCTCCTTTTTTTTCTCTTTTTTTTTTCCTTTTTTTCTCTTTATTTCTCTTTTTTACTTCTTTTTTTCTCCTTTTTTTTCTTCTCTTTTTTTTTCTTCTCTTTTTTCTCGTTTTTTTCTTTTTTTCTCTTTTTTCTCCTTTCTTTTTTTTCCTTCTTTTTTTTTTCTTTCTCTTTTTTTTTCTCTTTTTTTTTCTCTTTTTTTTTCTCTTTTTTTCTTTTTTTTTTTTTTTTTCTTGTTTTTTTCTTTTTTTCCTCTTTTTCTCTCTTTCTTTCTCTTTTTTCTTTTTTTTTCTCTTTTTTTCTCTTTTTTTTTCCTTTTTTTTCTCTTCTTTTCTCTTTTTTTCTCTTTATTTTTCTCTTTTTTATCTCTTTTTTTCTCTTTTTTCTGTTTTTTTTCTCTTTTTTTTCTCTTTTTTTTTCTCTTTTTTTCTCTTTTTTTTCACTTTTTTTCACTTTTTTTCACTTTTTTTCCACTTTTTTTTTCACTTTTTTTTCACTTTTTTTCACTTTTTTTCACTTTTTTTCACTTTTTCCTTTTTCACTTTTTTTTTCACTTTTTTTTCACTTTTTTTTCTCTTTTTTTTCTCTTTTTTTCTCTTTTTTTTCTTTTTTTTCTCTTTTTTTCTCTTTTTCCTTTTTTTTCTTTTTTTTTTTCTCTTTTTTTTCTCTTTTTTTCTCTTTTTTTTCTCTTTTTTTTCTCTTTTTTTCTCTTTTTTTTTTTCTCTTTTTTTTCTCTTTTTTATCTTTTTTTTCTCTTTTTTTTCTCTTTTTTTCTCTTTTTCCTCTTTTTTCTCTTTTTTTTCTCTTTTTTTCTTCTTTTTTTCTCTTTTTTTCTCTTTTTTTCTCTTTTTTTCTTTTTTTTTTCTTGCTTTTCTGCTTTTGTTTCTTTTTTTCTTTTTTTTCTCTCTTTTGTCTTTTTTTTCTTTAATGGCCTCCATCCAAGCTGCGGAAGGTGGTTCTCAACGTCACACAAGCCAACATTGCTTTTATCATGGTATTTGCTCTAGGATTAATTGAATGAATATTTACTTGGAAGGGATGAAATGTGATTAAATTATTTTAAAATAATACAGCTCTACAATAGATCAAAAATTGATATGTAGAAAATCAAAGATAAAAAGGGAGAAATAAAGGGGATTCTTGAAGGAAAAATAAACGAAAATCACAAGACATCTTCAATAATTCCTGAAGAAAACAATTAGAAACACAGAGGAAACTTTAGAGAATCAAATGAGAATTCTTTGGTCACTTTTGCAGAATTTATGAGGAGACTCAGAAGCAATCATGGATCAAGTGTATTTCCATCTTTGTGAAATTTACCAGAAACAAAATACATTGCATGGTGAGTTTCTCTGGAAATTTCTTATGAACTTTTGGAGCAATTGGGGAAACCATCATGGTTAAGTGAAGTCTCTGGTTAGCCAGAGATGCCTGATTTTTCCTGGTGTGCTCAAAATCCAGGCTGTGAATCATCAGGAAGACATTACAGGGCACTTCTCCTGCATAAACTCCCTGCAAAAACCCCTCCCCTTCAACGGCAACCCATCTGTGGAAATAAGAGAGAAATGAAAGATCATACTAGGGGATAATGATGGGAACCATGAAGTGCTTGCGCAAAATTCAGGCCTTATCCTCAACAGAGAAGCAATAGAGGGTGCCTGTCCTGGATAAAATCCCTGCGTAAACTTCTCCTCAGAAAATCATCCCCTGGAAAAGGGTAAGAGATGAGGATGAAACAACAAAGTATATTATTCCTGGAGGCTGAGTGAAAGTAGTTATAGGTATCAACAAACATTCTATGATGAAGGACGTGAGATGATGGGGAAAAACCTGGAAAATCCATGGGGAATGTGCTCCTTTTAAATTCCAGGGAGTTTCTTGATATAAGCTTTATTTTCCTCTGTATTCAAATTATCATTGGCAAAATAATATATTTCAGCCACTCACATGGTAATTGAATGAATATTTTTATATCACAAAAGTCACTTCCCAATTGGATCTGTATTTGAAGACAGTTGGCTCAATTGCCTGAATTCATAAAATACAGTTCAAAAAAGCAATACTTTTTTCATTTGGGATGTCATTTATAAGATAGAAAGATTCAGTTAATACAGGGAAAATAAATAAGTTCAAAAAGAGGAACAGGGATCTGACCAGCATAGGAATCAGTTTCAGAAATATCATGCTTGATATCCTCAACTTGATTTGGTAAATTTGTAAGTCTTGGTTGCCATAGTCTGGTTCTTGACACACTGATAATCTGCCTTTTTTCCAGTTGGCTTTGCCAGCTTTTTGGTGGCTTTCTTTGATTTTTTAGGGGCCAAAAATGGGAGATGTGCATTAAAAAAAAATGATACCCCCATCTAATACAACCTCTCCAAAGAATATTTCATTAGGAGCAACCAATTTTGGACTTGTGATAAAACAGGAGAAAAGTAAAAAATTCCCCTCAAAAGGGGATTTACAATCTCTAAAAGCCTTGTTAATCTGGTTTGACTAGATGAGCCTGCATGGTTTCAGTCCCTGTACCCTTACAACAAGCTTATTACAGTCCATTTTGATTTCTCCATCCTTACAGGGCTGAAAAAGCACTTTTGCTGTTTAAAAACTGGCTTGTTGTCCCTTACAACCAGCCTGGTTACTTCTATGATCTCACGTACAGGCTTGTTGCCTCATGCAACCAGCCCCTGGCCCCTGATCTGGACCAGGTGGGACCCAGGACACACCTGGGTCCAGTATCTGGCTCACAAAGGGGGGGGGGATGTAAGCAGCAGTCACTCTGTCTCCCCCTCTTCCTGCCAGTTGCATGGAAGGGGGCATTCAAATCCCCCCACCAGGGCCCTGGATGTCAATGCCCCCAGGGCATCCCTAATGTTAAGTTGGCTGGGGGGTGGTCAAGTCCCCTCCAGCTTGTCCCCCCTCCCCCTTTGTAAAGGGGAGGGGAGAGTGCCCCTTGATGGTGGGAGGGTTTTCAGGCCCCCCCCACTACTGGTTGCCTTGTTGCAACCAGCCTGGTCAAATTGTAGGGTGATAAAATCCCCCCCCACCGCCAGTTGTTTTGTTGCAACCAGCCTTAGAAACTTGTCCCCTCCCTTGTGACAATGGAGGCTGTCTTGCTCTCCCCACTGCTGCACAACCAGGTTGCTTGAAGGGGCCACTTGCACGTAGCCACAACAACAAACCGGGGTGGAGGGACTCCAAATGAGTCCCTCAGCCCCCTAAACCAGCCCTGCACAGGCTTCCAGGCCTATAAATGGTCCAAGGGCAAAAAGAGGTGGCCTGCTCCAGGCCGCAACATGGGAAAGGGCAATAGGCACTAAGTAAATTCTGGGTTTCTACAAACTGGGAATTGCTTGCTGTGGTAAACCAAACCTGTACTAAGGCCATCAGACTCACTTTTATGGTATAAAACGATCTCAAACCCTCAGATTAACCTCAGAAATGGGTTCTACATCAGAAATATCCTGTATTCACTCAGCCAAAGTCCCCCTCTATCCCTCATTTATTAGAAGATACAGCCCAAGAACCCTTGAATTGTGGCAAACTAATACCCAACCAGGTGTCACAGCTTTGGGGAAGGCATAAAGACATAACTTGGAAACCCTCAAGTACATACCAGTCACCATGAAAAAAATGGCCGCACCTGCCAGCAGTTGTAGCACCTGAATCTTATTTTGGTTTATTTTGACTCTGAGAAAACTGTGTTTCTAAATTGAGTTGGAACCTGAGAAAATTCATTTGTATCATTTCTTGCAAATTCCAAGTAATTAAAGTGCATGCATGGAATACAGAAGATTTAAAATTATGGGGAAATTAATTATTTTGTAAAGTGATATACCAGAGTGAAGCAGTGGGCTTTTACACCTGAAACATACAAGTCACTACCTGGATTGGATAATCAAGATTTTAATTCTTTTTGTCTTTCTATTTCCTATTAGATCATTACAAAGGGTTGGAGTGTCCTTTTTTTTACTTTGTGGTTGAAAAAAATTGTATTTTTTGGAAGGATTGAATCCAGTTTTTAATATCTTCTTTTTCTTCTTGTGAAATTTAATAAATATTAATTTGATGAGGAAATTTTAACATCAATCTAAATTTGAACTGAAGATTCAAAAATCTACTTGGAAAAGTTGGATATATTGGCGTATCAGAGATAGCAAATCTGCCATTAAAAACCTGCGGGTTCTGCTCTTGGACTGAGGCTGGAAAGCCAGTCAGGGAAAGATTAGCACGTCCAATTGGTTCTATCAATCAGCTGCCATTAGATCTGCTGGATATCTGTGCTATTTTAGCCACAAGATCTGTTAATCTTTCATAGCGTAAATGCAATCATTCTGAACTGATCCTTCAATTTTACTATCAATATTGTTTTAAAGTGGACAGATGTGGACGTTTACTGATTTTCCATCATCTGTTGAGCACTTATGTAATTTTTAATAATTTTTATGATGACTCTTAGTATTGTTTTGTGGTCTTTGAAGATCAGGATAAGTGATTTACGTGGTAATCCTCAATAGTTGGTTCATCATCAAAAAAATACTTAGACTTGGTTTCTTATTAATTTTATTTAAGTTTTATAGTTTTTAAACTATTACTAATGCATATTTCAGGTTATTACATATTCCAGATAACCCTAACTAGGTTGTAGCTATCTTGAGCAGTACCTGGTTGTCAGATTTGTCATGACTGATCCAGGCGGGGGGATCAGTCAATTAAGATGCGCGCAGGGTAGGATCTGCTGCGCGCGTGGCAAAATCAGCTGCGCGCGTGACCCCTTTACGCGGGAATGTTTAGCTAAGGGTATGTAGGGATGTGTAAGGATGCGGGGCTGCGTGCGGGAATTGTGACATAAAGTATTTCTGTGTTTAACTCCTAAAATATACACAACACTCTAATTCTGAGTGAAATTTATTTGTAACACCTATACGTGAAAATACATGTGAAACATTGAAATGGCCAGAAAGTGCCATATTGGTTTTTTGTCTTTTAGTCACTTTTTTATTTAACTATTTGAAAATAGAAGGAGTTGGATTTCCAGGGTGGGTTCAGGTGACCCTACCTAATTTTGGGTGAGGAACCCATTTCTGCAATAATATTTGTTGATTTCTCACTCATTTGTTTTGGTTAATTTAACTTTTATTATTTAATTGTTTTCATCATATTTCTTCTGTTTTTTTGACAGGTTTCTTTGTACATAGTAGCAAGCTGACAACACCAAAAGGGGGAAGATGACAACAACAAAAATGGCAGCAATTATTAAGAGGGAGATAAAAAAGATCAAAGAAATCATCTACAAGTATGAGAAAATTAATAGAAACAGTCACACTCATCAGCTGACGGTCTCAACAGTCAACATCCCCATCCTCACTAGACTACCTCCACAACCCCTGCCATCATCATTTTCATCATTGCCAGAACCCTCCTCTTCCTCCTTCACCTTCTGCACCCAGCCTCATCCAAACTCTTCTATCCTTCCCACCCGGACTCAGAATGAGATGGATCCAAAGATTGAGTGTGCTGATGCCATCAAATTTCCGGCTCAAAAGGCTCCTACTGCACCTCTCACGGGATCACCAGACAATTGTAATCAGGATGCCAAATTGAAGCAGGTGATGGATCCAAAATGCCCGCTTGAAAGGCTCCTATTGCATCTCTCACGGGATCATTGGATGAAGGTCATCAGCATGCTAATTTGAAGCAAGTGATGGATCCTAGCCAAGCAATTGGACATCACACTCTACCACCTTCTATCCCATCATTGACGGGAATCAACTCAGGTATGTTGGCCCATAAGGCAACGGAACACTTAGCTTGGTGGTTCAAGCATCACTCACCAATGTTGAGGTCATGGGTTTAAATCCCATTGTGTGCAACTAAATTTCAGCTTGTCAAGCTTCCGTAGCCCTCACAATGTTGTCCTAAGAAGAACCCCTTCTTGACCCTCACCCCAAGCGGAGAATTTGCCTGGGAGGGAAAAATATGGGAGGAGATGATTTGAAAAACATAAAGAGAGGCGGAAAGAATAGGGCTTGCATCCCTCAAAATTTTATACAGAAAATTGAATCCTTTATTGATTCTCACCCCAATCAAAGTTTACAGTTGGGTGGGAGCAAGATGGGAGGAAATGATTTTTCAAACATACAAAGATGTGCAAAGAATAGGGCTTGGAACCCTCAAAATTTTATACAATGAATTGAATCTCTTCTTGATCCTCAGCCAAAATGTAGTAGGTGGATGGGGGGAGAGGAATCGGGAAAAATACTTTGACGGGATAGTTTTTGAATTTCTTCCTCATATGTTTAGATGAAAGAGCCAGCGTACCTTGGTTTTATTTGTTAGTTCATTGTACATCAGGAGATAACCATTAAAATTAGAGGATGGAGGTTTGAAAACTTGTGTTTCATTGTCCAATCCAAAGCATGTGTCATAGTTGAAGGGAATTTTGAGCCAGTTCACAAGGATGATGTGATTAGATCTGTTGAGCTGACTTGAGCCTTTGGAAGCTGATGGGGGAGGATTTTTGGATTTTAAGTTCCTGGGAAATGTTTGCTTTGGTCCATTGGATATTTTAGTGGACTTGCGGGGGGAGGAATTCTGAAGGGCCATTCAAAAATAGTTAGAGAGATGAAGGGATAAAAGGCTAAGAGAGTGTTTAAGTGGTGAGAGTGATGATGTGATGAGAGGATGAGAGTGATGAAGCAAAGAGAATGGGAAGAGATGAGATTGATGAAGTGACAAGAGAGATAAATCAATGAGAGTTAGGATGTGATGAAAGCAATAAAGTGATGAGAGTGGTGAAGTGATGAGGAAAGTGATCCAATGAGATTTAGCTTTATGTGATCAAAGCAATAAATGTGTGAGAGAAATGAAGTGATAAGCTGTCAGCTTGCTACTATTGCAGAGCAAGCTGCAAAAGTAACAAAAATAACATAAATAAGAATATTAAAATTAACTTTTTATTAATATTATTGCAGAAATGGATTCCCCACTTAAAATTAGGTAGGGTCACTCAATGAACCCACCCTTGAAATCCAAATCCTTATATTTTTAATAATTAAGGAAAGAAAAGACCAAAATACCACAGAACCACTATGGGACTTTTTGGGCCAATTAAATATTTCACAAGCAATGTCACGTATTGGTTTCACAACTAAAATTCAGTCAGAATTGAGGTGTTGTGTATATTTTAGGATTTACACATGGAAATGTGTTCTTTCACAATTCCTGCACGCAGCTATGGCAAACCAATACACCCGCGCTCTGCTGAGCAGCAGCACTGCCACTCTTTCAGCGTACCCTCACAAGCCATGTATGCAGCTCTGGGCCTCTGACAAGTACCCAGCCGGGGGACTATAAATGAAAGAGTTACGGGTGGCCTGAGAAGCCCAGGTACCACGTAAAAATGCTACAAACTACACAGGAACATTCTAAATATGTAATAAATAATCAAGTGGATATTAGATAATCTAAAAATACATAAAAAACCAATACACCCGCGCGCGGCTGAGCAGCAGCATTGCCACCCTTTCAGCGTACCCTCACAAGCTGTGTACGCAGCTCTGGGCCTCTGACAAGTACGCAGCCGCGGGACTATGGGATGAAAGAGTTACAGGTGGCCTGAGAAGCCCTGGTACCACGTAAAAATGCTACAAACTACACAGGAACATTCTAAATATGTAATAAATGTTCCATTGGATAGTAGATAATCTAAAAATACATAAAAATTATATAAAAATACCTAAATAACCTTTATAAGTATTTTTTATCAATATAAATAAAAAATAGCAAACATCTCAAAAGTAAGATAACTACTATTTTTAAAAATATATTAAAATACTTTAGTATAAAATTTTCAGAACTTTAAGGCATAAATTTTTTTTTGACATACCAAGGAAACTAATGATGTAAAAATATTACATAAATTGTCATAAATTATATTTTAAAGATTTTTTTTTTAGTAAATCAACTGAATTTCGAAAATAAGGAGTAAAATCAACATCAAAATTTTACTCCAATCAGTTAATACATAATGAGAACCCAATTGACATCTGATTACCCGTGGGAATTTCTATTCAAAGAATTATTGACATAATGGGAAAATTTACTAAGGATAATTCACTAATAATAAATAATATGGACAGATTGGTGTTATTCACAAGTCCAAACATCAATTATAAAGTAGAATAATTCTCATACGCCGTGGAATTAGATGTTACCCTTTCTAAAGCACCATACAAATGTGACATGCTACCACTATTTACCCTGCTAGCCTTATTTTCCATCCCTCTGAGCCCCTGTATCCCTCAGAAGGACAATATTGGGACTCAAAAAGCTTTAAATGAAGAAATCTTTTGAGGATATTGATACCCTTTGACCCAGTTACATTTACATCCAGAAACCGTGCCAAGGTAATCAAACACTTATAAGAGATAAGTAAGTGATTTATGGCTTTAGTCTGATTAATAATATCCGCCCCCAACCCTTTTTTATCAATTTAAACTTCTGAACAAACCTTTTAACCCCAGTAACAGTTTTAACCCATCATTGCAAGTCCCAAACAGGTACCCAAAAGATTAAATAATATACCAGTGAGTCTTATTATTCTTTTTCTTTTGTGGAAGCTTGGTTAAAAAGCCCTGCCACTCCACCGTATCTTTTGTATACATATTATCTTTGGTAAATATTCCCTTTCATAATATAAATTAAATGTTCCAAAGTAACCAGGTCTACGTGTTTTCAAAGTCAATTCCCTAAAGAGAGCTGTTAAAGCTCCCCAATATTATTGTGGCCACTCCATTAATTTATTTAATAATCAATTTATTAATATTGATTTATAAAATTAAACTATAACCAAACAAATCAACCTTGCAATAAGATTTACCCAAATATTTTACCAATTTTTCCTGCATTCATTGAGTAATATATTTATTATTTAATCTATCACCTCTGGTAGCTAAAGGACAGCAAGGGTCTTGGCATCCATGAGGCTGACATAAGCATAGTGATCCAATGAGATTTAGATGGATGTGATGAAAGCAATAAAGGGATGAGAGTGATAAACTGATCAGGATAGTGATTCAATGAGAGTTAGCTGGATTTTATGAAAGCAATGAAGTGATGAGAGTGATGAAGTGATGAGGATAGTGATGGAGGAATGAAGAGAAATGAATCAACTTTTTTTCCAATGAGGCTGGAGTTAGAAGGAGGTGTGAAGCAAGGGGTGGATGAAGTGGACAGGTGGTGGAAGCCTTTAATACTTGATTTGAAAAAACCCACTTATTTCCAGGTAACTCTGACATGTCTGATGTGAAATAAGTGGGCTTTTTTGATTTTTAATGGCTGATTTGGTTTGAAACCCGCCATGAAAAATGGTTGTTTTTCTTAACTCTGATACACCCTATTGTACCATGTAGAAATTAGGTTCAATTATATATTTCAAATAGATGAATTAGACATTGAAATAATGGGGGAGGTTCACATTATCTTTTAAAAAATGAATGAACTTACAAAAAGCAAACAATTGCCTTGAATTATTTTATTTCTATAATATATTTTGGCAGAAAATTTGTTTTAAACATTTCATACAATATTGGAGGAACAAAAGAAGTAATCTATTGCTATTGAATTGTTTTATTTAGCAGAAATTAATAAATAAATAAAAATATCATAAAATTCAGAGCTTTTCATATTGTTTTCTGGGTTACAACAGAGGAAATATAAGCCTACTTTCAAAAAAGATTTATTCAAACCAACATGGGGCTTCAAGTGATTTTTCTAATCTTTTTAGTTTATCCTCTACTGGTTTCATCTCCAAAACCAATTTTTCTGTCCAATCCAATTTGGCAAGAAATAGAGGGCAGTAAAAGTTAGAAGGGAGGGATTCATATGGTTTCATATGATAATTTGGGACTATTTCATCATAAGTTCTTCCATATTCTACTTGTTTTTTTAGCTTGCATTTCACCTTTCATCTCAGATAAATAGTTGGGAGTGTTTTTATTAAGATTATGAAGAAATTGTGAATAAATTTTTCTTCTCAAATACAATTGGACAGAGTTATATTTCTCCTCATTGTCTTATTCTGTATCTGAGCAGCACTCCAAACTAGGGAGGTGTTTTGCAAAATCCTTTTGCATATGGTGCTCTGCAGTGGCCAAGCGGTTTCTGTATATCTTGCAGATTTAGGAGCACAATTTAAGCTAACAGTATTTGGAAATGGAAAGCAATCTTATGCTTAATCTGTGTGTAACTCTAGACCTAGGCTTCTTTTTATGTATCCTAGGCTTCATGTAATTATCCTTCTGTCCATGTAGCCAACATTCCAGTAGGCAAAAAAAGTATGTCCTTCTTGAAAAACTCAACATCAAGTGGATAATTTATAAATGCATCATTGTCCTTAGCATTTAACCAATGTTTTATTATCACCTCTAACAATAGTTGGTCCCGCTTTTTGTTGAATTGTGGTACCCCAACCCATCTTTCATGTGTGCTACATTGCTGTCACTTCCCTTTCACATCCTGTTGTACCATACTCGAGTCAGCCTCTGATGCGTGGAAGGATCTCTTTCCTCATCCTTCCACTTCTACATCATGCTGACCCAGAATCAGGACTCTGTCCATATCATCAGTTTATGATCCCAGAGCATGCTAACTGCGTAGAATAAATATAAGGACCCGTATGCTAAAATTCAAAGCAATCTGATTTACATGTCCTCACCCCCTTTGCCGTTTCTTTGTAAACCCAACCCATTGTCATCTCTGAAGCCTCTTCCAAACATGCTGAACTTTGGCTTTAATGGAGACACATCAAATGCTCAAAAGCTCTTGTTGGCAAAACTTCCTATCCTCAAATATCCTGGTCCTCATTCAGATTATCTCAATTGGGAGGTTGTAGTAACAGCCTTTTTCAAAGTGGTGGGTTTGGAGTACATCATTGAAAAACCTTGTCTGGATGCTCCCTCTGATACTTGGATTTCTGACAACAAGATTTTCTGTGCTCTCATCATGCAAGCCTCAGAACCATCAAACCTCCAAAATGTTTGTGAACATTGTTGTTATGCACACAGAATGTGGATTTCTCTCAATTGAGCTCATCAGGATCAGACAACAGGGGGCAGGGTCTGCTGGCTTTTAAAACTTCTTCTGACAAAAATGGAGGGCAAGGACATTATCTCTCACATTGACACAATGGCTTGTTTTTGTGAGACTCAATTCACTCATCACTCCCACCAACCCACTCATGGCGGACGGATTCCATGTGGCAGCTCTCCTCAGCTTCATACCACAGGACTGGCTACATTGTGTATCAGCGTATATACACCAGGAAAATTTCAAGTCCAAAACCATTTGAACTCCCTGAAAAATGAACTTAAAAGAAGGAAATCTCAAACAGAAGTTGAGTTTTCTGTGTCTACAGCTCAATCTATCACCAATCCCAAAATCCTTTTGCAGGAAAAGGCGGCCAAACACTGATATTTCTGTAACATGGACAGCCAAAACATCAACAATTACTACAACACAAAGCGCATTCTAAATGAGGTCAAGTCTTCTCAGAAATATCAACCAGCCTTGTCTTGGCATTGAGAGGACAAATGCTCCAGTAAACCAGCAGCCTGGGCAGGGAAAACAACCACAGCTCCATTGTTGTAAACACCAAAAAATCCACAAGAAGAGGATGAACTGGATTTCTCTGTATCCACCATAGCAGTTGCTGCATTTCATGCTCAACTAATTACCTTGGCATCCATGACCTCTTTGCCCTCATCCAATCCCAATTTAGACTCAGGATGCTCAATCTGGATTACACCTCACTTGTATGCCGTTGCCAATCCTCACCTGGATTGCACACCTGTACGCTGTGTGAAAAATCTGGGACACCTCATGGAAGATGGAAATTTTTTGAAATCTTTTTATATTCCGTTATCCATCAATACACCCTCAAAAAAAAACATTTTGGAATGATATCCAATTTTAGTTTCCATTTCCTAGCCTTCCCTTCTCCTAGTTTTCTAGGAGGATCTCTGAGGTTTCTAGACCCCTGTGCCCAGTGTTCAATTCCCTCTTGCTCAACTCCTCATCCTCTGGGTCCCTTTTGCCAAGCATGGGGGCAAGACTGGCTTGGCTTTGCTCAATGCATGCCGGCATTGGAATTGACTGTCTTTAGTGCCCATTCTGCTTATTTGTCATTGGTCATCCAACGGCAATGAAAATTCTGGCTATCCCACCTCCCTCTCCTCATTGGTCCACCAACCCCATGCTGATCAAGACCATCAAGCAAACCTTGAAAGTGAAAAACCTCACTCATCATCATGAACATGAAATTTTTTCATTATCCTCCTCATCCTCATCCCTCTCATCCAATCATCAGCACTCCAACTGTTGTGATGGCACCCATCATCCCCACAATCAACATCCTTTGACTGATTGGACTACCAGCTTCCCATCCTAGAAATCCTTCACTAACTTCTATGCCCCATTCCAACCTGCTCCACTCTACCTCAATGTGGATTGTGATTATAGCAAGGCAGAGGATTATCTAGACTCTTGGCTCATCTGAACCAAAGATACAGATCAATTACTCAGACTCACCCATTCATACACTGAGACAATTCACAACGCCATCTTGGAGGAAAATTGTAGGAGGCTAGCCAAGAAGAATCAAATCAAACTCAGCCTGGATAGGAAGAAGTTCTCAGGGATGTTATCCCAATCCATCACTGGCACTACTCACAATCACTCGGATAGTCCTCATCACCATCAACTATCCAACTCTCAGCAGTCATCCATTGCTCATCCTCCCGTTAGCTCACTCGTCCCCCATCCAGCTTGTCTGTTGCCCAAGCGGATCACAGCAGTTGCCCAGGCCTGTCAGCCTTTCCACGCAATCCTCTCCCACTACTCTCCTGCCCGTGCCAATGATTGGCACAGGCTGGTTTCTTTCCATTCATGTTCATCCATGATTTCAATTTTCTTTTTGAGTTGTTGTTTGTTTCTTTTTCTTCTATTTTCTCATGATCAAATTAAGAAAAAAAATTCTTCACTCATTTGTAAGTATCTCTTGTAAATATTATAAAGACCTCTTTTCTATAAAAGGAGGGCTCTTCCCTGCCTTTTTCCAATCATCCATGGGAGTGTGCATATTCCCCCCCAATTATCATCAGGAATTAATCCTCATCCTTATTCTGGGTATATCTTTTGATTAACCCTTGATCCTTTGAGCCTCCATACTCAAATCTTTGATCCGTCCATCTGTGACCTTGATCCTTATCACAAACCATAGCCTTTCTTGTTGAAGAGAATTCTGTTGGCTGGAATTCTTGAGTGTGTTATACCATTCTTGTTCTTATTTTCTGACAATGCTGGTCTGATCCTCCCCTGATCATCTTTCCGGATCCAGTCATGTTAGGCTGAAGAGGTTTCCTTAAGCTTGAAACCTGGAGTGTTAAACCTACCTTTATTCTTTAAAGTTCAATTCCTCCACACTACTCTTGAGTTACTTGAGAAATGTTGGGTTATTCTTGTTTGAATATTTTATTGCTTTGCTTCTAGATTTTTGCAAAACAAATTGCTTTTATTTTGTTCAGCCACCCACAGTTATCATGTACCTTTCAAGCGCTTGATTGGGGAGATTTGGGCGGGTTCATTTAGAACCTGGAGGTTGGTTGGGATTGAGTTGATCTTTCCCAATCTTATACCAACGACCAGAGTTATTAGCTTGTGGGTGTTTTTACTTACAACTGCCTTGTCGCATGCAACTCTGAACAAAACTTTGATATATTTTGTTCAAGTCTTTGCCTGCACCATCTTGCCTCAGATAGTGCTGTTTCCATTGCTACCAACTATTCTTAAACTCATCCCTTACATTGATTCCTTATGTAAGAGTTCCTGGACCTTGATTCAGGTTACATTAAAATATTATTGTAACTCTTAGGAGTGCAGCCTAAACAGCACCTTTCCCTTCCAGGGAACTGCCTGCAGCTTAGCACCATTTGGAGTCTTACATTTGGTCCCCCGGGCCGGGATCAAACCAGCAACCTTGGAATTTAAAGTCCCATGAATGTTTGGAATCAAACTGCAAAATACTATCTTTTACTTTTTCTTTTCTGTTTCTCTGTGGGTAAACGTTGTCCCGACGTGATAAAGCATCAGGAACTACCGCTTGTTTCCCAGGACGGTACGTGATTGTAAAGTGGAACTTGGAGAGGTATTTGGCCCATCGCGCCTGTCTGCCTGTGAGGACTTTTGAACTAATGAAATACTTAAAAGAATTATGATCAGTTAAAACCTCAAAGGATTCCCTAAGACTCAAAAGGTATGAACGCCATTTCTTCAAGCAGTAAAAAATTGCAAGAAGTTCCTTTTCATGAATCTCATAGTTAAGCTCTGCAGCAAGCAACTTGTGAGACTCAAAAGCTACGGGGTGAAAGAGAGAAGTAGAAGGAGAAAACTGTGGGTGACTCCTGCAATCGCATAGTCGCTTGCGTCTGTTTTGACAATAGTGCGAGCTAGCTTGGTGAAGTGAGCAAGTATTGGAGCAGTAGTGAACACTTTCTTCAGAGCTTCAAACTCCAAAGCAGCTTGTTTGGTAAAAATAAAAGGAGTGTCTTTTTGAAGAAGGTTAGTAAGATTCACAGTTTTTTTGGTGTAACACGCAATAAACCTTCTATAGAAATTACTGAAACCAAGGAAAACTTGAAGAGATTTAACCAAAGAAGGTGGGGGCCAGTCCAATATGTGTTTGCTCTTGGCTGGGTCCATCAATAGTCCTTGCTGCAAGACTACGACACATAGAAAATGAAGGGAAGAGGAATGGAATTTGCACTTAGAGGCTTTTGCAAACAGGTCATTCTTGCAAGGTTGCTGTAGCACGTCTTGCACATATGCAATGAGATCTTCGAGGTTTCTCGAGTAAACTAGTATATCATTGAGATATACCATGAGGTATTTACCTACACAATCGGAAAAAATGTTGTTGACAAAATGTTGAAAAGTGGAAGGAGCGTTGCAGAGGCCAAAAGGCATGATGGTATACTCATAGCTGCCAAACCAGGTTCTCATTGCAGTTGACCTTCCTTAATGCAAATTAGGTTGTAGGCACCTTGAAGGTCTAACTTTGAGAAATGAGTAGCTCCATGGAAGAGGGTAAGGAGATGTGACATAGGCGGTACTGGATAGGCATTCTTTCGGGTTACCTGGTTCATTTTCCTTTAGTCAACACAAAGGAAAAGTCCGCCGTCTTTTTTTGGTACAAATAGGACAGGGGAACCAGTGTTCAAATCGCTTGGTCGAAGGAATCCTTTCGCTACATTTTCCGCTATGTACTCTTAAAGCGCAATTGATTCTTGCGTTGAGAGAGAGTAAACTGGTCCTGGTGCCGGAGGTGGGCCAGTAAGTTTGATCTTATGATCATAAGGACGGGATGGAGGAAGTTTATCTGCTTTTGCAGCTGAAAAGACGTCAGCAAAGTCATGATAAATCAAAGGTAAAGACTCTTGAATGATTTCTAAATCATCAATCTCGTCATCTTTGAGCACTGGGTTTGAGGTGCTTGCATGGTGCGAGAGGATTAGGGAGCTCAAAATAAACCTTTTGGTTGGTATCTGTTTCTCTTTGAAGGAACAGGAAAGAGGTAAGCTGGATAGGTAAGCGATAACTCCTAAATCTGAAGAGGGAATTTGAGAATGAAGGTCAGGATATTGCAAATCTCCTGGCGGAAAAGTGTCATCCAACTCAATGACAGTGTCAGGTAGGCTGTTTAATTCCTGATTGATGGAAAGGTTAGCGTTCTGGGGGTTCAAAGTTCGAAGGTTAATTACTTCTTCTTGCGGATTCACATCCAGATTCCAGTAAACTAGGAAATCATGGCCTAGAATGGTATCATCCATTCCAGGTATAGCCAAGACAAATAAATCCCATTTGAAGCTGGGGAAATTGGAAAATGCAAAGGTCCATTTTGCCTTTTGGGAAACCCAATAAGACGGTTCAGTTGCACTACTTACTAGATAGATGGGAAATTTATCTATCTTGGAACGCGTAAGATTTTTGGAAGTGGCAAAAGATTCACTGATGAAGGAGCCACAATCAAGTAATACTTGATAAGGAGTTTTGTCGGAATGAAATAGGATAAATCTCAAACTCGGAGCACCTAGGGACTTGCAAGTGCAAAGATTTACTTGCGGTGATTTAGATAATGTGTAGTTTTCCTTGCGAGTATCAGAAAAACAACAAGCTAATTTTTTGACTGTTTAGCCGCTTCAAGCGCTAACCGCTTTGCACAGCTGTCAAAATCATTTTTACCTCCACAATAAATACACAGCCCCTTCTTTTCCCTTTGCAGTTGTTCCTCACTTCAAAGCATCCCGGTTTCTTTGTCTAAAAACTTCAGAGTTTTGGCAACGACTTTCCCTTTCAAGTTGGAATTCAAAGTTGGGGTTGGTTTGGATGGTTTTGGGTTCCTCGTATATTGCTTTGAGGAGTCGTCCACCTTCCGAGCCGAGGTGGATGATCCATGGTTGTTTCGCCAAGAGCAATTCTTTTCATGATAGCCATTATCAAGCTCAATTACTCAATTGATTAGCTGCTGAAGCAAGGTTGTCTTATGACCCCCAACTGCAAGCTGTTTGATTAAGCGTGCCGGTAAACCCTTTTGGAAATGGAATATAAGAGCGGCCTTGTTCCACTGGATGCAAGACTGCAAGGTTCAAAAATGAGAAATATAAACAGAAGCTCTACTAATCTCCTTCATAACTAAACTATTAAGTTTGTATTTGGAGTTTCAAACTTCATTGGGGTCACCAAACAGGGTGAACAATTGTTGCTCAAACTTGTCCCAGTTGTTGAGAATACGAGTGGGACTGTCATTGGATAAAAGTTTGAGGTACAGTTCTAACCACTGCGAGGCTCTACCTCCTAAGAAGGACAAAGCATACATAACTTGATGTCTATCGGAAGGGAAATTGTTGGAGTCGTTTGAAAAGACGATTTTACAAGACTGTAGGTAGGATCTAAGTTTATGAGGGTTTTCTCCTGTAAAGTGATCAAGTTGTTTCATTCCCGGAGTGCATAAACAAGGAGTGCTTGGACTAGATTGCTGGGAACCATGAGTGAGGGCCTGGATCAAGGTCAAAAGCAGGGTTGGAGCATCGGGCTTGAGAGCAGTAGTGCGAACCCCTGGTCTACCACAAATTGAGGTTTCATCGGAAGAATGGTCGGAGTCTGAAAATTCCGCAAGAGGGTCCTTTGGAGCATCCGTGGAGGAGCCCGAGGATCATCAAGAGGCTCCACAGATGGCAATTTGGAAGGAGGAACTGGATCTAAGGGTTGTTGGGCCCGAGGAGCGCTGGTTTTCCCTACCCAATGAATCTCATCATTGTAAGGGGCGAGGGGAGCGTTCCCGGTTGAGCAAGTACGTGACATCAAAAAAGAAGGAGTCTACTATAGGTTGGCAGGCTACAATAGATGAGTTGAGTTAGTTAATTTACTGACACACGACCACACCACGTACTATAGGGCAATTCTTAGATGATTGTGAGCGCAAAGGAATACCAAGTGCAAGGGCAAGTGCAAATAGCAAGAACCAGTTGCGAAGTGCGAACTTGGTTATGCCACTCAACAAACGGAGAGATGAATTGAAAGTGTTCTGAAGAAGGAAACTCAACCTGAGTCCAATGTGATAACTTAGGTTGCAGCAAAATGCAAGAACGTATGAAATTAACTAACTGAGGAGACAATCATCAGGCAAGGGGATAGCCCTTATAAGGTAATACAAAGTGACTAGATACAAACTGATGATGAGCTAACTACAGGTGAAGCGGTGAGGCAATGAATGACAGGAACGGAATAGGAAATAAAGCAGTGGTATAGATCTGAGGTCTTAGCGTAAGTGCGAGACAATAGAATCTGAGCGTACATTTGCATGATAAATTGGGATAAGAGCGAGTGATGTTGAAGGTAATGCAAATGAGAGGTAATAGTGTATGCAGGGTAGGGACTAGTTCAATTGCGAACCATTCAGTAGTGATGGCTTGGTTAGACGTAGATGCGAACTAACAAACAATGCATGACCAAAGATGGAAGTCCATGGCTGTTGATTGGCCAGGGAAGGAGATTGGATCTCATAATGGATGGTTGACCAGTATGGAGTTAACTGCAAAGTTTGCAATAATATACCGAGTTGGTCGCCAAGATTGGAAGGTCAGCGCGAGCCAGAGGAAATAGCGGATTTCACCATTGATGTGCTGCTTTTATTTGTGTCACGCTTTTAGACTGAGATAGATGGTACTGAGGAGAGGATATGTCAAAGTGGTGAAGACAATAATCCTTAAGTGCGAAGCGTGACAGTTGCCCGGGTATAAAGACACGAGCTCCTGCCAGCGTTCAGGTAATTTTTCCCATTGATCTAAAGTCGTTTAATCATCACTGTATACCCTTATACTTTACTTAATTCATTACCCAATAAATTTTTATAAATTTTGTAAAAATGTTGTCATTGTCAACCCGCCGTTGCAAAAACTGTATTTGCCGCAAAGAGCGTTGTATTCCCAGTACTGCCGTCCGAGGTCTTCGAGGCAAATGCAAGCAATGTCAACTTTGCAAGGTGGCGTGTAACTTCCCTATAAATGTTGAGTCGACCGTCAAGGGTCCTTTGGAATCATCAAGGGAGATGCAAATTTGTAGGTCTGCGCCAAGGGTCAATTATGAAATACCACCATTGACGGAGATCAAATACTTGGGGACGCAAGTTCCTGGTGAGTACTAATCAGGAATAACTAATGAAATTGAATTAGTAACTAATTATTTGCTTGTTTTCTAGTGTTGCCTCGTTTTCAAAGATATACCACTAATACACCACCACCACCACCTTACTGGGGACCACCAACTGAAAACCCGGGGACCCAGATGAAAGCCGAGGTGCAAGGCGAGGTATCCGGTGCAGAACCGGTAGGAGTTATGACCAAGGAAGCAAGGGAGGAAGAAAACACAGCGGAAAGAGAGGAGGAAAATGGAGGAAACGGAAGTGGAGAGAACAAAGAGGAAGCGGGTGAATTATAAGAAGGAAATGAAGGAGATGGAAGGGAGGAATTGGCTGGGACTGAAGGAATGGAAGATTGAGGCAAAGCGGATTTGGTGCAAGTTGTATTACTGGTCAAAACGGATGCAAGGCGCCTGATGGACAATATTGAAGAAGGCACGTTGGGTGGCCAAAGGAAGAGAGCATATGAAGAGCTCTTGGAGGAAGGTGGATGGAATGCGCGACCGAAGCAAGCTCGGGTTGCGAGGTGCAAGGAGATCTTCAAGAGGCACATTGTAACGGAGGTGCTGGTACTTCAAAGAATGTCCGCATTGATTAATGATGAAGAGCTGGATACCTTTTGGTCCATGGTTGCGGAATTGATGGTATATTGGGATGATGCAGAAAAAGAGATAAAAGAAACTTTTTAATTTAATGTATATTTTTTTTTGTTATATATTGAAAATTTTATTATTATTATTATTATTATTATTATTATTATTTTTTAATAATAAGTGGAAATGAATGGAAAATGAGAAAAGAATAACACAGTGAGATGGAGGGATTTAAATGATGAAATGATGGTGCAGTAAGATAAGTTTTAAATGGGATGGAATATGGGATGGAATGTGATTAAGTAAGATAAATTTAAAAATGGAATGAAATGGGATTGGATGGGATGCAATGTGGAGTGCAATGGAATGAAATTGGATGGGATGGAATGTGGAGTGGAATGGAATGAAATTGGATGGGTGGAATGTGGAATGGAATTTAATGGGATTGGATGGGATGGAATGTGGAATGGAATGGAATGGGATTGGATAGGAAAGAATTATGATTGCCAAGGTTTGCAAGGGTAGCTTGCATGGAATTCTCAAATCAGATTGTGTGAATTGCAAAGGTGATGGGCTGGTTCCCACAAGGTGCAATCTTTGTCGGACTGGAAGCCAGACCATTCGACAAGGTATTGAAGTTTTCCTTTGCGTAACCTGGAATCCAGAATACGGCTTACTTCCCACTCTTGATGATTGAGGACAGTGACTGGTTCAGGAGGGGGATGAGTCTTGCCCGGGTATAGGACTTGAGCTGGCTCTAGGAGAGACACATGAAAGACCGGGTGGATACCTTGCCATTTCGCAGGTAAAGTAAGTTTAAAGGTGTTAGGGGAGATGACTGATTCTACTTTAAAGGGGCCAAGCTTTCTTTCGGAGAGTTTGCGAGTTGGGCGAGTACTGCAAATGTTGCAAGCATTGAGCCATACATGATCTCCTACTGCGAAGGTTGGAGCCAAAGTGCGAGATTGGTCTGCTTGCTCCTTATAGCATTGGTTTGCTTCTTTGAGGTTGGTTCAAAGTTGCAATTGAAGGGATTCAATTTGTTCAAGGTAATTGGTAGCAGGTTAATCAGGTGCTACATGAAGCAAAGAGAAAGTTGGGTTTCTACCATAAAGAGTTTGGAAGGGCAACTGTTTGGTGGAGAAATGAGTGGAATTGTTGTAGGTGAATTCAGCTAGTGGGAGCCATTGCAACCAGTCGTCTTGTTGGTAGGCGACATACATTCAAAGACATTGTTTGAGGATCTGATTAACTTGCTTGGTTTGCCCATCCGTTTCCGGGTGGTAAGCCGTTGATAAATTGCAAGTGATCTTCAAATGTTGGCATAGCAAGGTCCAGAAGCTTGAGACAAACAGAGATCCACCATCACTAACTATATTATCAGGGAGACCATGTTTTGAAAATACATATTCTATGAACAAGTTAGCCAAGTCTTCTGAAGAGGCCGTCACATTACTGCATAAAAATAAAGCCATCTTTGATAAGCAATCTACTATTACTAGAATAGCATCATATCCACTAGAAGAAGGTAATTTAGAGATGAAATCCATAGACAGCAAGTGCCAAGGACGAGGCAGAAAAGGGAGTGGCTGAAGCAGCCCATACTTCCGGTGTTTTGAGGACTTGTTATGATTGCAATAATAGCACGCGCTAACATAGTCTTTTACTTCTTTAGTCATACCAGGCCAGTAGAAGTCTCGTGCGATCAATTGCTAGGTTTTATCCTGCCCATAATGACCAGCAAGCGGAGAATCATGCTGTGACTCAAACATATCTAACTTAATGCAAGAATTATCTGGTACTACTATACGATTATCATACAGTAAAAATTCATTATCATCTATACTGTAACTACTATCTAATAAGTTTGCACTTTTGCAAAGTTTGATGCACTTGGGATCTTTGAGTTGAGCTTGTCAGAGTTCGGAAGCACAATCTTGTAAGCAAGCAAAGATTGAACTGAGTTGGGCAGATTGGGTTGAGAAGAGTGTCCTAACGTTTTCAGGGTTGTTTTTGGAAAAGGTTCTCCCCCCCCTGGGTAAACATTGTCGCGACGTGATAAAGCATCAGGAACTACCGCTTGTTTCCCAGGATGGTACGTGATTGTAAAGTGGAACTCGGAGAGGTATTTGGCCCATCGCGCCTGTCTGCGTGTGAAGACTTTTGAACTGATGAAATACTTCAAAGAATTATGATCAGTTAAAACCTCAAAGGATTCCCTAAGACTCAAAAGGTATGAACGCCATTTCTTCAAGAAGTAAACAATTGCAAGAAGTTCCTTGTCATGAATCTCATAGTTAAGCTCTGCAGCGAGCAACGTGCAAGACTCAAAAGCTACGGGGTGAAAGAGAGAAGTGGAAGGAGAAAACTGCAAGATGACTCCTGCAATCGCATAGTTGCTTGCGTCTGTTTCAACAATAGTGCGAGCTAGCTTGTTGAAGTGAGCGAGTATTGGAGCAGTAGTGAATGCTTTCTTCAGAGCTTCAAACTCCGAAGCAGCTTGTTTGGTAAACATAAAAGGAGTGTCTTTTTGAAGAAGGTTAGTAAGATTCACGGTTTTTTCGGCGTAACGCGCAATAAACCTTCTATAGAAATTGCTGAAACCAAGGAAAACTTGAAGAGATTTAACCAAAGAAGGTGGGGGCCAGTCCAATATGCGTTTGCTCTTGGCTGGGTCCATCAATAGTCCTTTCTGCGAGACTAGGACACCTAGAAAATGAAGGGAAGAGGAATGTAATTCGCACTTAGAGGCTTTTGCAAACAGGTCATTCTTGCAAATTTGCTGTAGCACCTCTTGCACATGTGCAATTTGATCTTTGAGGTTTCTTGAGTAGACTAGTATATCATCAAGATATACCACAAGGTATTTTCCTACAAGATTGGAAAAAATGTCGTTGACAAAATGTTGAAAAGTGGAAGAAGCGTTGCAGAGGCCAAAAGGCATGAAGGTATACTCATAGCTGCCAAACCCGGTTCTCATCGCAGTTAAATACTCATGACCTTCCTTAATGCACATTAGGTTGTAGGCACCTCGAAGGTCTAACTTTGAGAAATGAGTAGCTCCATGGAAGAGGTTAAGGAGATGTGACATAGGCGGTACTGGATAGGCATTCTTTTGGGTTACCTGGTTCAGTTTCCTGTAGTCAACACAAAGGAAAAGTCCGCCGTCTTTTTTAGGTATGAATAGGACAGGGGAACCGGTGTTTGAATTGCTTGGTCAAAGAAATCCTTTTGCTACATTTTCCGCAAGGTAGTCTTGAAGCGCAATTGTTTATTGCTTCGAGAGAGATTAAACTGGTCCTGGTGCCGGAGGTGGGCCAGTAAGTTTGATCTTATGATCATAAGGACGGGATGGAGGCAGTTTATCTGCTTTTGCAGCTGAAAAGACGTCAGCAAAGTCATGATAAATCAAAGGTAAAGACTCTCGAATGATTTCTAAATCTTCAATCTTGTCATCTTTGAGCACCTGGTTTGAGGTGCTTGCATGGTCCGAGAGGGTTAGGGAGCTCAAAATACACCTTTTGGTTGGTATATTTTTCTCTTTGAAGGAACAGGAAAGAGGTAAGCTGGATAGGTAAGCAATAACTCCTAAATCTGAAGAGGGAATTTTAGAATGAAGGTCAGGATATTGCAAATCTCCTGGCGGAAAATTGTCATTCAACTCAATGACAGTGTCAGGTAGGCTGTTTAATTCCTGATTGACGGAAAGTTTAGCGTTCTGGGGGTGCAAGGTTTGAAGGTTAATTACTCCTTCTTTCCAATTCACATCTGGATTCCAGTAAACTAGGAAATCATGGCCTAGAATGAAACCATCCATTCCAGGTATAGCCAAGACAAATAAATCCCATTTGAAGCTGGGGAAATTGGAAAATGCAAAGGTCCATTTTGCCTTTTGGGAAACCCAATAAGATGGTTCAGTCGCACTACTTACTAGATAGATGGGAAATTTATCTATTTTGGAACGTGTAAGATTTTTGGAAGTGGCAAAAGATTCACTGATGAAGGAAACATTAGCGCCAGAATCAAGTAATACTTGATAAGGAGTTTTTTTGGAATGAAATAGGATAAATCTCAAACTTGGAGCACCTAGTGACTCGCAAGTGCAAAGATTTACTAGCGGTGATTTAGATAATTTGTAGTTTTCCTTGCAAGTATCAGAAAAACTACAAGCTAATTTTTTGACTGTTTAGCCGCTTCACGCGCTAACCGCTTCGCAAAGCTGTCAACATCATGTTTACCTCCACAAAACATACACAGCCTGTTCTTTTCCCTTCGCAGTCATTCCTCACTTTGAAGCATCCCGGTTTCTTTGTCCAAGAACTTCAGAGTTTTGGCGACGGCTTTCCCTTTTGAGTTGGAATTCAAAGTCAGGGTTGGTTTGGATGGTTTTGGGTTCCTCGTATTTTGCGTTGAGGAGTGGTCCACCTTTGGAGCAAAGGTGGATGATCCATTGTTGTTTTGCCGAGAGCAATTCTTGTCATGATAGCCATTATCAAGCTCAATTACTCAATCGATTAGCTGCTGAAGCAAGGTTGTCTTATGAACCCCAACTGCGAGCTGTTTGATTAAGCGTTCCGCTAAACACTTTTGGAAATGGAATAGAAGAGCGGCCTCGTTCCACTGGATGCAACACTGCAAGTTTTGAAAATGAGAAATATAAACGGAAGCTCTACTATTCTCCTTCATAACTAAACTATTGAGTTTGTATCTGGCGTTTTGAACTTCATTGGGGTTGCCAAACAGGGTGAACAATTGTTGCTTGAACTTGTCCCAGTTGTTGAGAATACAAGTGGGACTGTTGTTGGATAAAAGTTTGAGGTACGGTTTGAACCACTGCAAGGCTCTACCTCCTAAGAAGGACAAAGCATACATAACTTTATGTCTATCGGAAGGGAAATTGTTGGAGTTGTTTGAAAAGATGATTTTACAAGACTGTAGGTCGGATCTAAGCTTATGAGGGTGTTCTCCTGTAAAGTGATCAGGTTGTTTCATGCCCGGAGTTCAAAAACTAGGAGTGCTTGGACTAGATTGCTGGGCACCATGAGTGAGGGCCTGGATCAATTTTGAAAGCAGGGTTGGAGCATCGGGATTGAGAGCAGTAGTGCAAACCCCTGGTCTACCACAAATTGAGGTTTCATCGGAAGAATGGTTGTAGTCTGCAAATTCCGTGAGAGGGTCCGTTGGAGCATCCCGTGGAGGAGCCCAAGGATCATCAAGAGGTTCCACAGATGGCAAAATGGAAGGAGGAACTGGATCTAAGGGTTGTTGGGCCCAAGGAGCGCTGGTTTTCCATACCCAATGAATCTCATCATTGTAAGGGGCGAGGGGAGGGTTCCGGGTTGAGCAAGTAAGTGACATCGAAAAAGAAGAAGTCTACTATAGGTTGGCAGGCTATAATAGATGATTTGAGTTAGTTAATTTACTGACACACGACCACCCCACGTACTATAGGGAAATTCTTAGATGATTGTGAGCGTGAAGGAATACCAAGTGCGAGGGCAAGTACAAATAGCAAGAACCAGTTTCAAAGTGCAAACTTGGTTATGCCACTCAACAAATGGCAAGATGAATGGAAAGTGTTCAAAAGAAGGAAACTCAACCTGATTCCAATGTGATAACTCAGGTTGCAGCAAAATGCAAGAACTTATGAAATTAACTAACTGAGGAGACAATCATCAGGCAAGGGGATAGCCCTTATAAGGTAATACAAAGTGACTAGATACAACCTGATGATGAGCTCACTACAGGTGAAGCGGTGAGGCAATGAATGACAGGAACGGAATAGGAAATGAAGCAGTGGTATAGATCTGAGGTCTTAGCGTAAGTGCGAGACAATAGAATCTGAGCGTACATTTGCATGACAAATTGGGATAAGAGCGAGTGACGTTGAAGGTAATGCAAATGAGAGGTAATAGTGTATGCAGGGTAGGGACTAGTCCAATTGCAAAATATACAGTAGTGATGGCTTGGTTAGACGTAGATGCGAACTAACAAACAATGCATGACCAAAGATGGAAGTCCAAGGCTGTTGATTGGCCAGGGAAGGAGATTGGATCTCATAATGGATGGTCAACCGGTATGGAGTTAAATGCAAAGTTTGCAAGTATATACTGAGTTGGTTGCCAAGATTGGAAGGTCAGCGCGAGCCAGAGGAAATAGGGGATTGCACCATTGATGTTGTGCTTTTATTTGTGTCATGCTTTTAGACTGAGGTAGATGGTACTGAGGAGAGGATATGTCAAAGTGGTGAAGACAATAATCCTTAAGTGCGAAGCGTGACACTCTCTTCTCAGATCCAATCCGTGGAGGGAACTTATCCCAGAAGTAATTCCTCCCAATTTGTGCACCATCCAGGCAAGGTACTTATTGTTTTTTGTGAAACCCTCCTCCTGCCACACTAGTGAGCCACTTTGGAAAGCTGCTCTTTGGATTCTCTAGGAATTCTTTTGTTCAAAATGGCATCTACTGGTACCCCAACCACCTCTGCTTGACAAAAGATGGTCAAAATCAAACCTCATAAAAAGAACTTAGGGTTCAATCGGGTAAATGTCGAATGGTTCTTGGACTCTTGGGAAATAGCTGCTGAAGTGGATGGAGCAAGCGCATACAATATGGCCTATCAGTTACAATTCTTTATATCCTCTGATGAATTTATGGAAGTTATTGAGTTGTTCATGTGACTATTTCCTTTTCAATAAAATATTGATTGACATGAAACCAGAAAACTGAAAAAAGTGGTTAGAAATTTTATCACTAGAACACAACTAGAGTTGGAGATGGTCATACCCAAACTGATGAAAATGAGGGGATTCAGAGTCACTTTGAGATAAAGAAGACTTATGAGACAACCACAATACAAGCTAAGAAAGAAAATAAACTTTAGAGACAAAAGGACAGAGAAGAGAAGATTAGGATAGTCCTGAGCTACGGAAGTTGCAGTAGGTAATTGCACCAAATTATCCAAGTAAACCCCGGGTGGTCAGAACCTTCTCATTGATCTAATCCTTGTTGCGAATGCTGAATCTTGATGATGGTTCAAAGAAATGAGAAAGAAAGGTTGACAATTGAAAGGGACCACAGTGATTGCAGAGAGTAGAAGAAGACTTAGACTCGCATGATCATGATGAATATGCATACGCTGAGTAAAGTAGCGCGGACTCATGATAATAATGAATATGCATACGCTGAAGTAGTGTAGCACGGACTCAGGGAAAAGTACACGCCTGAGAAAGAATAGATAATAAGAAAAAATATAATGAAGAAGATGATAAAATAATAAGGAGGAAAGAAAATAATAAAGAAATGAAAGAAATGAATACTAAAGAAAGAGCCAATAAAGAAAGAGGCAATTTATTCCAACAGTTCAAAGTATTCAAATCCCATGACTGGAAGCTTCTGAAGGAATCAATTTTGGCATATAGGGGTAAAAAAGATGTTGCTTGGCTTACTTTGCAGGACTTGGATGCTCTTGTCTCTCAATTGATCTCAAATTGTGGTGCTTCTTCAGCCTCTGACTACCAATATTTTAGGAAGTTGTGGGATCCTATCCAAAACTATCCTATACAAAACAATCACAATGATTCAGTGGACAAAGCTCAAGCACAATTCTTCCAATTGTTTTGGTTGGCTGTAGAGGAAAGGATTAAATACAAATTTGTCAAATGTGGATCTATTATCACTACCAGGGATAATAGATTCAAGCTCCCTGTTTTCATTATCCTTAGGAGTACTGTGGATGAGGTCATGAAATGTAAAACTGCTTTAAATTTTGAAAAAACTAAAACAACTGAACAAGTCCATGCTCCTTCTTTTAAAGAATCCAACAATATTATGATTAAGATGATGACAGATAAAAGGCCTAGAGCAGATCCTTATTTTACTCAAGAACCTACTACTCTGGAAAAATCACTCAGATACTTTGAGCGTTTCAGAATCAAATAGATCAAAACATTTCTTCTATTGCTACTCCTAAACCCTCTACTTCTGTCCCTAAATCTACTGCGGTCTGTTACTACAGTCATATGGAAGGCCATGGAACTGGAAAATGCTTGAAACTCCAGAAGTATATACAGGAAAAGTTGGTGGAGCCAAAGGGGAACAATGTCTTTCTTCCTAATGGTGCTCTGATCCCTTTTGATTCATCTCCCCCTATTTGTCATTGGTGGCCTGGTACCAGCCCCCTCCTCCAATGAAAGAATCCCTTGCTTTGTTTGATTTCCAATATTCCTGTGGTACTCTTCAAGCTTGGTACCCTCCAGATATCTCTTCCTCCAGTCTTGCTGATACTACTTATCAATCTGATCCAGATAGGAAAAGGCATGAGGAACCTAAACCTCACAAAGCCCCTTCCTTGCCAACTTCAATTCTTCAAAAACCAGTCAAATATTGATCCTCACCTGAGCCTCCTTCCTCTTATTTAGAGGACATGGAGATGGAAAAGGAGCCACTCATTGAAAGGTTTCCATATTACTCAGATCCTTCTCCCCCATCCAAGTCACCTCAAACTTCTGATCCCATCTTAGTTTCTGCTTCACCTGAACTTCCTCCCTCCACCCAGCCCAAACTTTGATTTGAAATTTGAATCTCAAAGGAGCACCCCAATTCTGAGGAAGGAGTATTAAAGGAAATTTCTGATCTCAAAATTCCTGATCTATCTGTGGCTGCACTCCTATTGATATCTCCATCTGTTTCTGAAGGAATGAAGAAATGGATCTCTCATTGACATGTGGAGATTGGTCCTGACAAATTAAAGGTCTCCTCTGGAACTTTGATGGAGGACTCTTGGGGAACTAGTCCATCTCCATATTCCAGCCTTTACTCCTTCCCTCTTGGTTTCCTCCCCTGTTATCTTGGTTACTTGGCTAAAACTGTTTCTCCTCTTGTGGACTCTGGATCTCAGCTCAACTTAATTTTGGATGCTATGGCCTGTAAACTCAAACTCAGTCCTAGGGTCACCTTTAATTCTGCAGTCTATGGGATAGGTAATCAATCTTGTGAATTGGTTTGAATTGTTGAAGATGTTCCAGTCAGGATTGGTTGAAATATTGTTGGAACCTGTAATTTTTGAATCACTTGTTTGGAAGGGCCTATGATTTTTGGACAACCTTGCTTGATGGACTTTGGTGCTACTCTGATGTTCTCTGATCAAGTTTGGGAGGGAATTCTTCTCCCTGATGTCAATGGTAGAAATTTTGAATTTCCTCTCTGTTCTTTGGATTCTGGTTTTTGGGAAAGAGATTTTTCTGGTCATCCTTCTAAATCATCTTTCAAGGGGAAGCAGAGGATAATTCCAATTTGTCTCATTTTTTATGTGAATAGTTCATCCTACTAATAGTTGTAGTTATTTTCAGCCTCAGACTTCAACTCAAGGGTCAAATATCATCCCTCAGGCTTATTTTTCATTCTTCTCATTGTTTTCATCTAAATTGGAAAATATCAAAAATCAAAAACATGTCAAAATAGAAAAATCCAAAAATATTTCTTTCCCCTCTTTTTCTGGCTCTGTTGTGTCTTCTTTCCCTTGTACTCTTAGGTCTTATCAATCTTCTCTCAGCTCTGGTTCAAATCTTTCTAATAAGTCTAAACTAGATCCTGATCTTGATTCTATTCTTGGTGGTTTTGGTATTGAGGAACATGGGCTTCAGTGGAGGAAGATTGGGGTACAAGTAAGTCCTCCCAATTGTGCACTGCCAGGGTAACCTTCTACCATCATCTTCAAAATCCTACCTTGTGCCACAAATGTGAGAAATGTATTATCTCCTAGTTCTCCTTTTATGGAAAAGGCTCCCTTCAAGGATATTGCAGAAAATTGGACATGGAAAATGTTGGAACTTGGACTTAGTTTTTGTAATCAAGTCTCACTGGTCAACTCCTGGAGGAAACAAGAAATTCTCTTGGTTGCCACCAAGTACAAGCCAGTTTCCAAGAAGGTCCAACCATTAAACCAGCCTATGCCTCTAAACCTCAATCCTCCTTTTGTGCGTCCTGCCTTATCTTGTGATGCTTAATGTGGTCTTCCTCAATCTCTTCCTGGTCCTTTTGTGCCCAATGTTTGGGTCACTGAAGAATTTCTGAAGGTGGTCAACTTTTTCCCAGATGGATGGCTTGTTCCTGATGAGTTAAATTTGATAAAAAATTTCTTATCTCTAAGGGAAAAATCTGTTGCCTTCTGTGAAGAAGAGAGAGGTCTCTTGAAAGAATCCTATGGCCTCCCTTATATCATCCTCCTAGTTGAACATGATCCTTGGCAAAAGAGGAAGATCTTTATCCATGCTGCTAAATTTGAAGAATTTATCAAGTTGGTCCCTGAACATGTTTGTACTGGCCTATGTGAGCAGTCAACCTCTAGTTATTCCAGCCCTGTCTTCTGTGTCCTCAAGAGTAATGTTAAACTTAGAATAGTTCATGATATCCAACCTCTTAATAAAGTTACTATTAAAGACTATGGTATTGCTCCTGCTTCTGAAGAATTTGTCAACTATTTCTCTGGGAGAGCTTGCTATGGTCTAGGGGACATTATGGGTGGCTATGACAAACAATTCTTACATCCTATTTCTTGCCCTATGACTACCTTTGATACTCCTCTTGGTCAATTTCAACTTACTTGATTCCCTAAAGGTGCCACCAATTTTTTTGCAGTCTATCAGGATCAGATGATGTGGATCCTCCAGGATTAAATCCCTGATCATTCTGGTATCTTTATTGACAATTGTGGAAAAGTTCCAATTTCTGACTATGATGATGAGCTCTTACCTTGGCATTCAGGAATTTGTCATTTTATTTGGGAATATGCTACTATTTTGGAAAGGATTCTGTTTCTGATTGAGGAATCTGGCCTTACTGTCTCTGGATCCAAGCTGGCTGCTTGATTCCCATCTCTGGAAATTGTTCGTCATGTGGTCTGCAAGGAAGGAAGAAGGATGGCACCAGCCAAAGTCAACAAGATCATCTCTTGGCCTACTCCAATCAATCCCACTGAAGTTAGGGGCCTCCTGTTTGTTGTCACTTATTTCATAATCTTTATCCCATCCTTATCCAAAATATGTGCACCCTTACATTGTCTTACCAGGAAAGATGCTGAATGGATTTGGACTCAAGATTGTGAACATTCTTTTCAGTTTCTCAAAATGATGGTGGGTCAAGACATAGTCTTCAAAAATATTGCTTATGGACCTGGAGCTGGGGAGATCAATCTGGCTGTTGACTCTAGTTATCAATCTGTTGGGGCTGTTCTTACCCAGGAAGATCAAAATGGTTAGGAAAGTCCTGCTCTTTATGAATCTTTTTCATTTTCAGATGTAGAGTCTACGTACTCTCAGCCCAAATTGGAAATTTATGGTCTGGCTTGAATGATGAAGGAACTTCCAACCATTCTCTGGGGCCAACATTTTAAACTATAAGTTGATGCTTGATCCATCATTTAAATGATAAATTCTCCCAGCCTCACCAATGCTCCTATGACTTGTTGGATGGCCTTTATCCTGCTTTTTTATTTTGATATTGTTCACAGGCCTGGGAAATCTTTCACTATACCTGATGATTTATCTTGACCACCTCTTGGAGAGGATGAATCTGATTTCGGAACTGATTTTGATGAAGAAGAACCTTTAATCCAACCTGTCTTCTCTTTCTCTTCTCAAAAGTATTTTGGCTTTCAACAAGTTTTCTGGCTTAAACTAGAGCAGTACCTTTTAACTCTTCAGAAACCTCCTGATCTCACTGCTAAACAATTCCAATTTCTTAAAAGAAAGTCCCCATTTTCTTTGTCCAAGGGTGTAGGCTTATGAAAAGAGGAAATCCTGGTTCCCTTATTCTTTTTACTATTCCTTCTAAACAAGATTCTATCCTTGAAATTATTCATGAAGGTCTTGGTAATCATGGGGAAACCAAAACTTATCAAAGATTATCCAAAAAATTCTGGTGGCCATCTCTGAAGAAATCTGTCTCTCAATGGTTCAAGAGTTTTGAAGTTTGTCAAAAATGTGATCTTAGGCGTCCAGCTGAAATTTGTTATCCTACTGGGGATTCCACTGTCTTTGGAAAGATTGCTATGTATGTGGTTCATATTAAGGCGGGTGGTGCTAAGTACCTCATTGTGGCTAGAGAGGATTTTTATGGATGGGTTGAAGCAAAATTTCTTGAAAATCTTAGCTCTGAATCAGTGGCAGATTTCCTCTATAAGACCTGGACAATTTGTTATGGTGTGGCTCAATCTTACTCTACTGATGGTGGCTGCCAATTTGGTGGAAAACTTGCTGAAATGATCCGATCTCTTCCTGGACAACATGGAGTTACTACTCCTTATTATCCTGAAGACCAAGGCATGGTGGAACAAGGCCATGCTCCTTTGAAGGCTGCACTTGTTAAGCTTTCTGGTGAAAGTGGCAAGAATTGTTGCAAATTCCTTCCTCTTGTTCTCTTCTATGATCAAACCTCAACTAAAAGGACTACTGGCTACTCACCTTATGAAATCATCTTTGGCCAAAGAGAAGTTCTTCCTTTGGATCTGGAAATGGAATCTTTCTTGGGTATCCCTTGGGTCAGGGTGTCCTCAACTGCTGATATATTAAGCAACTGGAGCAAAGTGAAGATGTTTGTGATAAAGCTTATCATAAGATGATGAAGTCCCAAGCAAAATCAGTTCAGTATTGGGAGGACAAGCATTCAAATCAAATAAGGGATTCCTTGAACCCTGGTGATCTACTTTTAGCTTTTAATCAATCTTTGGAGGCCCAGTGGGGCAAGCTTTTCTCAAATTGTTGGAATGGTCCTTATTGGGTGTTTTTCCAAGATAAAAGTGGATCTTGTGTTTTGGAGGAACTGGATGGTACTCAACTAGACAGAAGGTTTTCTGCTGATCAATTCAAGTGGTTTCATTGTTGTGGACGCAAATTATCTCAGAAGTCAGTCCTCCCAATTGTGCACCACCAGGGTTATTTTCTGCAATTTTTGTTGTAAACTCTACTGTATGCCACATACATGAGGACCTGGGATGCCTTCTGTGTTTTATCTCTACTGCTTCTAGGGCTCTTTTGGATGGATCAAGACATTTTCCACCTTTTCAGGCTCTCTCAAGATTAAGAAATGGAAAATCCTCTGTTCAAATTTCCTTGTATTTCTCCTTCTTTTTATATCTTCAAGTTCAAGATGCAGACTAGGGAAAGTCTGTGTTTTTGGGGACAGATTTGCTGACCAATCTGGGACACTTCATGGAAAATGTAAATTTTTTGAAATCTTTTTACATTCCCTTATCCATCAATACACCCTCAAAAAAAAATCTTTTTTTGGAATGATTTCCTATTTTAGTTTCCAGTTCCTAGCCTTGACTTTTCCTAGTTGTCTAGGAGGATCTCTCAGGTGTCTAGATCCCTGTTCCCGGTGTTCAAGTCCCTCTTGCTCCACTCCTTATCCTCTGGTTCCCTTTTGCCAAGCGTGTGGGCAAGAATGGCTTGGCTCAGCTTGACCTTTGCCGGCATCAGCATTGACCCTCCGGAGTACCAATTCTGATTATTGGTCATTGATCATCCAACGGGAATAAAAATTCTTGCCATCCAAACTCCCTCTTGTCATCTGTCCACCAACACCATGCTGATCAAGACCATTGATCAAACCTTGAAACAGAACATCTTCACTCATCATCATGAACCTGGCAGTGTCATCATTTTCCTCCTCATCCTCATCCCCCTCATCCCATCATCAGCACTCCAAACGTTGTGATGGCACCCATCATCACCACCATCAACATTTTTCAACCAATCTGATTACCAGCTTCCCATCCTATCAATCCTTGACTAACTTCTATCCCCCATCCCAACCTGCTCCACTCTACCTTGATGCAGATTGTGATTATACCAAGGCAGATGATTATCTAGACTCTTTGCTCATCTCAACCAAAGATCCAGATCAATTACTCAGACTCACCCCTTCAGCCACTGAGACAATTCACAAGGCCATCTTGGAGGAAAATCCTAGGAGGCTGGCCAAGAAGAATCAAATCAAACTCAGCCTGGATAGGAAGAAGTTCTCAGGGAGGGTATCCAAATCCATTACCGGAACTACCCACAATAATGCAGATAGTCCTCATCACCATCAAATATCCAACGCCCAGTGGTTGTCCATTGCTGCACTCATCCATTTCTCATCCTCCCCTTAGCTCACTATTCACCAGTGCGGCTTTTCTGTTTCCCACGCGGGTCTCAGCAGTTTACCAGGCCCATCAGCATGTCTGCGCAATCCTCACCTGCTTCTCTCCTGCCTGTGCCAATGATTGGCACCGCCTTGTGTCTTTCCATTCCCGTTCATCCATGATTTCAACTTTTTTTGAGGTGTTTTTTGTTTCTTTTTCTTTTATTTTCTCATGATCAAATTAAAAAATAAAAAATAAATAAAAAACATTCCACACTCATTTGTAAGTATCTCTTGTAAATAGTATACAGGCCTCTTGTCTATAAAAGGAGGTGCTCTCCCCTGCCTTTTTTCAATCATCCATGGGAGTGTGTGCATATGCCCCCCGGTTATCATCAGGAATTAATCCTCATCCTTATTTGGGGTATATCTTTTGATTACCCCTTGATCCTTTGAGCCTCCATACTCAAATCTTTGATCCGTCCATCTGTGACCTTGATCCTTATCACCAACCATAGCTTCTCTTTTTGAAGAGAATTCTGTTGGCTGGAATTCTTGAGTTTGTTATACCACTCTTGTTCTTTTTTTCTGACAATACTGGTCTGATCCTCCCCTGATAATCTTTCCGGATCCATTCATGTTTGGCTAAAGAGGTTTCTTTAAGCTTGAAATCTGGAGTGTTAAACCTCCCTTTATTCTTTAAAGTTCAATTCCGCCACACTACTCTTGAGTTCCTTGAGAAGCGTTGGGTTATTCTTGTTTGAATCTGTTATTGCTTTGCTTCTAGAGCTTCAAACAACAAATTGCTTTTGTTTTGTTCAGCAACCCACAGTTATCTGGTACCCTTCAAGCGCTTGATTGGGGAGGGTTTGGAAGGTTCATTGAGAACCTGGAGGTTGGTTGGGATTGAGTTGATCTATCCTAATCTTCTGCCAACAACCAGAGTTATTAGATTTTGGGTCTTCTTACATCCAACTGCCTTGTCCCATTGAACTCTGAACAAAACTTTGACTTATTGTATTCAAGTATTTCCCTGAACCATCTTGCCTCAGATAGTGCTGTTCACATCGCTACCAACTATTCCAGAACTCATCCCTTACATTGATTCCTTATGTAAGAGTTCCTGGACCTTGATTCCGGTTACATTTAAATATTATTGAAACTCTGAGGAGAGCAGCCTACACATCACCTTTCCCCTCCACAGAACTGCCTGCAGCTTAGCACCATTTGGAGTCTTACAACACCTTTCTGATCATTTCCTTGTTAGAGCATCACATTGTGGTCACTCAAAACTCCCATTTGGGGATTGTATAATCCTGACCCTTGTGGTTCCATGGTTGCATGAACGCCTACTATTGATTGCTGGGCTCTGAAAAATAGATCTAAAGGTTATATTCACATTTTCCAGGTTTTCAATCTACTCAAAAAAGTCTATAAACCTCCCCTCTTCACCTCTTGGAAAAGGTTATCAAAAAGAAAACCTTTATTATCTTCCCTCATCTCATGTGATCTCATCTCTAGAAAGGGCGGGTAAGGGTGAAGTCATTAAAACCTCTCTAATTGACTATCATCTTTGTTTCTCTCAATTAAGGCTTAAGCCCCTCAAACAATTTCTTTGCAATCATGGCGTCCTACCATCTTCCTCAAACAAACTAGAAGTCCAACGGTTCTCAATCTGTGTGCAGTGCAAAATGCACTGTACCCCATTCAAGTTGTGCTGCCCTTATTGCTTGACGGAGACAGGCCAGGTCATTCACTCCAATTTTTCCTTGTTTGAGGTCTCCTCTCATGAGGTTTACAACTACTTTGTAACCTTCATTGATTATTAATTGAATTTTGTGTCTGTCTACCCTATCAAACTAAAGAGCAATGTGTTTAATTGTTTCAAACTATTCAATTCCAATTTCAAGATACTTTCTCACTTCACCATCAAATCTCTGCAAACCAACAATGGAAGAGATTACACATTGAAAGAATTTGCATCATATCTCCTCTCCCTTGGAATCACCCACAAACCCAGGCCACCCCACTCCCCTGAGCTGAATGGAGTTGCAGGGCCCACCAATCAAATGATTTGCAATGTCATTCAATTTTCTCTTCTCTAAGCTTCTAACCCCAAAGAGTTCTGGGATGATGCCCTTCTTCATGCCTTTCAATTTCATAATTCTTTCCCGTGTTACTCTCCTTCTGGCTTCAAACCTCCTCTGGCTGTACTTGGTCAATCTATATCTTCTCCCCCATCCATCCATCCCTTTGGCTGCCTGTCATCTTACTGATACAAGGAACTTTTCTTTCCTTTAGCTAAAGCAAGTGATATTGGTGTTGGAATAATAATAATTCCAAGAAAATTATGTAAAATTCTCAAATGGTTGATTTTGAAGCAACTGCAAAGTTTTAGTGGTTTGATTGGATTAAATTGATTTAAATATATTTTTCAAGAGGGGTCACAGTTTATGCAAACAGGGAATTTTTATGGATAACAAGCTCTCTTCAAGAAGCTCCTTTGAACCATGTAAAGAACTTGGGACAATGAGGTCCTATTACTTTGACTGATAGTTATTCAATTCAACCAGCAAGACTAAAAAATGAAGCAGCTCAATGAGAATGGTACAACCATAACAACAGCCAGACACAAAAAGAAGAACAAGAATACCAACACCATGATGAGTTTGTCCAGGGAGAGTTGGCTATGCCATTGAGAGGAGGCAAGAAGACAAGGTGACAAAGCTTTACAGTGAAGTAAAGATCATAGATTGGTTGGCATTCAGATGATTGTAAGTGCTAATTGATCTCACCAGTTAGAGAGGTAGGGGCTTGACAGATGGTTGATGCAATTTTCAATTGTCTTGATTTGTGCTTGATTTTGAAGATGTTGTTTAAGAGATTGAGATTGAGGAGACTGAAAGAGACTGAGAGAATGAAATTTGAAAAGAAATTGAGAAAAGTTGGAAAAGATGGGAAGAATGAAAAAAATCGCTTGACCACAAGGTCCAAGTAGTACAACCAGCATCCAACAATAAGACTCTAAGTTGGCATCACTACCGTGTTCTCCCTTTGGAGCATTCACTGAATTGAGAAAGCTTGCGGGAATCTTTGGGTCTCTGATTGAGTGAGACCTTTCACTCAGCAGTCATGTTTCATCATGACCATTAATCTCTACACACCCCTTTACTGGAGATCAAACCGTAAAGATCATGTCAGAGAGCTTCTGCAGTTGTTCTAGACTGAACGCCTTAGTTAAGGGATCAGCCAACATCTTACCAGTTTTGATCAGATGGATGGTCAAAGATCCTTCTTGGAGTCCTTCTCAAAGTCACTTTGTCTTGAGTTCCATGTGTCTGGTTTTAGCATTTGATCCAAACTTCATCAGTTTTTTGTCTAGTCCTTTTTTGTCAATGAAGTGTTTTGAAAACAAGAGTTTTGTTTGAAAGATTTCTCTCAGCAAGTGATGGAGCCATTTGCCTTCAAGATATGAGTCGAGTAGAGGATTAAGTTTGTCTTCAGTGGGGGAATAGGTAATGTTCCTTTGTTTTTAACTATTCCAGGAGAGAGGGGAACCAAAAGATAGGCAGAGGTAGCCAGACTGTGACTTTTGGCTGGTTGTATCTTCACCCCAGGACGCATCACTATAACATTCAATCGGGCCCTTTTATTCATCATAGACAAGAGTGAGTTTCTTCTCTTTGGTGTGATTGAGGTATTGCCACGTTTTTCTTAGTTCCTTCCAATGAGTCAGACCTGGTTTATTTTGGAAACAGGCTAAACTGGAGACCAAGTAACTGAGATATGTGCAATTTCTATTTGCAATGTATTTGAGAAGTCCCATTGCATACTTATAGTTGATTTTTAGCTCTTTGAACTTTTCAAAGTCTTCATCCAAGGCTTTGGTGAGTTGTAGATGGGGAGTCAGGGGCATAGAGGATGGCCTTGATTCCAGCAATCTGATTTCTTCTAAGCCATGGTTGATGTGTTTGGGTTGGCTTAAAAAAAACCTGTTTTACGTTCTTTTGAATTTTGATAAAATTGACAAATGGATTGAACGTAAAACTGGAAACTGGATGGGCAAAGAGACATCAAAAAGAAGCCAGCATTGAACAGAACAACCGCAGAGTGAGGATCACCAACATTCAGCGCAGAAAGACAATGTTGACAAGGTTAAACAGGCAACGAGTGCTTGGGGACATGAACGGACAAATGAGATTGAGTAGGCTAACAATGAGATGGAATGGAGAAGGTCAGATCCATGAGGTGAGAATTATGAAACGTTAGGTTGATCAATACAATATCTCACTGGGCACACAGACAGGGAGTACGATGATGAGAAGGATTGAGTTGAGCAAAGAAAGGAAATGAGATGATAAATGAAAGAGATGAAAAATGAGGAAACTGGTTGATGGGGGTGAGGGTCTTTTGAATTGAGGTGTCGGGATGTAGCACTGATTGAGATATGAGGATGAAGTCCCCTGAGGGAGTTGAGGAGGTCCGCTGTGACCAGGTCAGACCAGAGGTAAGCTGAACCGGGTACACTTCATTTTTAGGAGTGAAGTGTCTTCACCCGCGCAGCGCCCGTGAGCGCTGCTGTAGGCATAGCTGGAGACAGGACTTGGAAACAAAACTTAACAAATTTCATACCTAGGATTGTATCAGGTTTGTGAGCTTGGGAATTTTTGAATTGAGCATTGAATTTTTTGTTGAAGTTGTTACCGTTGCCCACAAGAATTAGGTTGTCAACATGAAAGAAGAGAAAAGACTTGCTGTCTTCACTTCTGTACAGCCAGGGGTCACTGTCCAACTCCTTGAAGCCAACCAACTTGATCCATTCTGTGAGGGTCCCATACCAATTTTTTGGAGATTGTCTGAGACCGTACAGGCTTTTTTTGAGTCTGAATTACTGACACTTGCGTTGACATCCTTGCGGTGTTTTGATGATTACTTCTTCTTCTAGTGGCGCGTGTATAAAGGCAGCCTTTACATCATACTGCTGGATATTGAGGTTTTATTTCAAGGCACATAGAAAAATAGCCCTTAACAAGGCAATTTTTCTGGTGTGGTGCCCCATCCTCGACACCCTGGCCAGTGCGTGAGTCATCATTACTCTGCCTCCAGTTCCTTCCCCTCAAGTCATCAACCTCATCCTAGCAGTCATCGACCGCTATTGAGCAAGCAAGATCCTAGTACCAGTCCCAGTGTCATCAGACCTTCATTCATTCAAGACCATCAGTTTGATAGTTATTCAATCACCACCCACAACAGTTACCATCCAACACCGGAGGTCCGATCTACCATCCGTCGATCCAACATTGACTCCTACGCGTTCAAATCTGTCATCCGCCTCTTAGCTCACCGTCTACCTCTCCCGCCATCACCATCTCAAACGGCTGTCCATCGATCCCCTTTCCACCTCTAGCTCGCCGGTCTCCCGCGCGGGCAATGGACAAGTCACCCATGCCCGTTGGACACCTGCCAGTGGTCATCTGCGGACCTGGAAGTTGCCTGGGCCCATAAGGATGCCTGCGGGCGTCCCTCTTTGGTTGTTCTTTTTCTGAGAGCTTGTTTGTTTCTTTTTTTCTTTTGTTTTCTCATGACAATGATCCTTAAAAAAAAAAATTCCGCTCCCATTTGTAAATCTCTCTTGTAAATAGTCTACAGGCCTCTTGTCTATAAAAGTAGGGGCTCTCCCCTGCTTTTTCATCATGAGATCATCATATCATTATCATAGAAATTGATCCATAGGTATCTGTGCTTGTGTCCAGATTATCAAGAAATTGAATCCTGATCCTTATCCTGGGTATATCTTTGATTTCCCCTTGATCCATTTTTGACCCTGAGTCTTAGCCCCTCTGTGGCCTGATCCTTATCACCAACCAATAGCCTTGCTGGTTGAAGAAAAATGCTGTCTTTTGGAATTTTTGAGTGTGTTATTCCACCCTTTGATCCCTTTCTCTGACCATACTGGTCTTGATCCTTGATCATCTTTCTGGAGCCAATCACAATTGATTGAAGAGGTCTTATTAAGCTTAAGACCTGGAGTGTTATACCTCCCTTTATTTCCTTTGGAGTTGCATTCTGCCAGCCTACTCTTGAGTCCCTTGAGAAGTTTTGAGGCTATCCTTGCTTCAAATCAGTTACTGTTTGCTTTAGAGCTTCTTAAACATTGTGCTTTGTCTTGTACAGCCACCCTCAGTTATCTGGTACCCTTCAAGCGCTTGATTGTGGAGAGTTGGGCAGGTTCATTGAGAACCTGGAGGTGGTTTGGGTTTGAGTTGATCATCCCCAATCTTCTGCTGAAAACCAGGGTTATTAGCTTGTGGGCGTTGTTTACATACAACAGCTTTTGTTCTTTGAACTCTAAGAGTACTTTAACTTCTTTTGTTCAAGTTTTTCCCTGCATAATCTTGTCTCAGATAGTGCTGTTCCATTGGTACGAAACTATTATCATCTTTATCCTCTACTCCTTGATTCTTCATTTACCAGGTCCTGGACCTTGATCTCGTTTACTTCTAAATATTTTTGTAAAACTCAGGAGGGCAGCCTAAACAGCACCTTTCCCCTCCACAGAACTGCCATGGCCTAGCACCGTTTGGAGTCTTACACCGGTTGGATGGAATGTTTTGTCAAAGTCTAAGCCATGAACTTGGTTGAAACCCTGACACAAATTCAAGACTTGTGAATGATCATGTTGTTGTGAGCGTTGTCTTTGATTTTGAATATCCACGTTGTGTTGAAAGGATTCAGAGGAGTATCCCCTTCATATTCTTCCCAGCCTTCAAGTAGCTCACATTGATTGATTTATTTCTTGATTTCCCCCCGCCGCTTGAAGCTTTCAGCACATCTACTGGCTTGATCAAAGTTTTTAGGCTTGTAGTAGTGGTAAAACACGTATCATTGAGGGGGTCTGATTGTAGATTGGTCATGGAGAGCTTGTCTGGGTGGTTCTTTGACCATTTCACGGGTTTGCACTCTTGTTTTGACGTTTGCTACAATGGGTTGGGCAGGATCCAAAGACAAATCACTTCCTGAGCTTGAGTCAGTTTCAGAACTTTATGATTCTTTGTCTGATGGAGCCACCTCTGCTGGCGGATCACAATAATTCATCCAATCGGTGTCATTTTCTTTTGTTGCCGTTGTGGAGTTTTTAGTTTCATCTACAATAATGAAATCAAGATCCAAGGTAGAATTGATTCCCAGCTGGTCTACCAACTGCTTCAGGAATTGAACATGTTTAGATTGAATGATCTGTCCATTTGCCATGAGAATCCGGTATGAGAGAAACTCAGGGTTGTAACCTACCAGTTTTCCTTCTTGCGCTTTAGGATTGAATTTGGCTCCTTTCACTCTATTTAGATTCAACACAATGGTTGTGATACCAATGGGTTGAAGTTAATTTGAGGGCAGCTTGTTTTGTTTGATTAGTTCCCAAGGAGATTGATCCAGGCCTCCTTTTGCAATTTGATTGAGGCTGAGGCAGCAGGATTTAAACACTTCTGACCAGTACTTCAAAGGTAGCTTTTCTGAGCTTAATGAGGACCTCACACTTTCAACTATGGTTCAATTAGCTCTTTGGCTCTGCCTTTATGCTCAGGATTATACGGTTCAGTCACCAGATGATTTATGAATGTCTCTTTGAGGTATTTGGTTAACTTCTTGTTTACAAACTTGGTACCACCATACAAACACACTGTTGAAGGATAGTATCCACAGATGTTCTTTTGTTTCTCCATCACTTCCATCAGTACTGGAGTCATATTGTCCTTGCAAGTCAGTGGGATACCTCATGAGATGTAGCCAGAATAGTTGTCCAAAAATTTCAGGATATGTCTTTTACGTTTATGAGATTCTGGCGTGATTGGACCAATGATGTCTAGATGAATCCGTTCAAATGGTTTGGACACTGAGGTGTAGATGGATTTGAAGGGAGATTTAGTGATCTTGCACAGGAGACAGTCTTTACACTTAAATTTCACCTTGTCAGAGATACTTTATTGGGCGCCCTTGATTTTGGCTAAGCAACCCACAGAAGCGTGACTGTAGGAGAGATGAAGGTCTTTTAAAGATGTTGGGTCTTATTTTTGTGTCCAATAGCACTTGTTGTTACCAATCTTGCGCGGCTTATCCAGCGCAAAGAGAATGTTCACAATTGTACCTTGACATATCCTTGTCTCATTTCTTTTGAATTAAAAACTCCTAGCTTTGGCCTTCAAAGTGCAGCCCTGTTCAAGAAGCTTTGCCAGCCTGATTAGGTTAACAACAATATCTGGAACGTACAAACAGTTAGAGAGAGTGACAGTCTAATTCTTCCATTCCAGTTTGACCGTTCCCAACCCGTGGATGGGTGAATTTGCCCCGGCCTTTCCCGTTGTGATGTGTTCTCCTGTGCAAGGTTCAAGAATGGTAAAGAATGGCTTATCATTGAATATGTGTGAGGTTGCTCTGCTTTCAATCAATATGTTGTTCTCTGCTCCAACTTTTGAGTCTATCCACCTGGTCACAAATGCATGAAAGTGAGCAGTCTCCTGAGACTTCTTTTGCCTTTTCTTCCACTTGCTCTGGTTTTCCCTCCACCACTTGGGGGTCTTTTCTGGATGTAGATGGAAGAACTTGGATTGAGAATGATGTTTGTCTTGCTTTGGATTATGGTACCCTTTGATGCATCTGCTAGAAATGATATTCTTGGTATTGGTCCTCATAGTGGCTTAGGTGGTTTTGGAAGTACTTTGCAAAGTCCCTTTCTTGCCATTTTTGGCCTTGATCTTGTTGTTGTATTGAATGAGATGATTACACAGAAACTTGACTGAGATCTGCTTGTTGGAGTGAATGAGCTGACTTTGTGGAAAATTGTGAGGGAACACCCCTGAAGTTGTCCTTGAGTTCCGGAAGTTTTTGATCAAACCTCTGTAAGGAGATTGGATGCAGCCGGTCAAGAGAGAGAGAGAGAGAAAGAGAGGGAGTGATAGAGCAAAAATGTGATGAATTCCTCCCTTTCCAATCCAATCCAATCTGATGCGATGCAAAAAGTGATATATCCAGTGAAGTGATGATGTTACTTACAACCCGGAGTTTAGAGTGAAGTATTTAAGTCCTCCCTTTCAACCCTAACCTAAGTACAACCGCAAGTAAGCAAGAATGATGGAATACAACCCCTAAGCCACAGAACCCTAGCCCAACCCTATCCCTCCGTCCCCCGTCCCATAACCCATGATCCACCTCCCCCTTCCCCATGCCCCATCTGTTTTCCCCGCTGGTTTGTCCTTCTCATGATATGTCAGCCCAACAACCCGTTTGAGGTATCCGGGGCGTACCCCCGTGATCCAATCCGCATGTCTGGCAATGCGCAATCCGCTTGATCCGCGCAAGCCGTCCAATTGGCGCAAGCCTTCAAATCCGCGCAATCCGTCCGATCTGCGCAAGCCTTCCAATCCACGCAAGCCTTCCAATCTGCGCAAGCTTTCAAATCCGCGCGAGCCTTCCAATCTGCGAAATCCGTCCAATCTGCGCAAGCCTTCCGATCCGCGCAAGCTTTCCAATCCGCGCAAGCTTTCCGATCTGCGCGCAGCCTTTCCCAACTCGCGTCCATGAAAGAGCACCACAACATTTGAGATCTTGAAGATTTGGTGCGAATTTGAGCATTGTCAGATAAGCCAGGATGTTGTCCGGTAGTTCTATGCCAATGTCAACCATCTTTTTAATTGAACTTTTGATGTCCGTCACAAAGTTAATGATTTTTTCCTCTTTGAAACAAACGTGCAGGAATTCCTTGAAAATTCTTGCTTGATTAGACGCCTGGGTAGACAAAAAGTGTTCCTTGATAGCACACCATATGTCCTTGGCCAAGTTGATGTTGGCTGCACTCATGATGTTTTTGTGAGTGATGGAGTCAACCTTAGATATGAGAAGCAGCTGGATTTTTTCTTTTTCCTGAGGTGAGAGATCTCCAGTGGTTGGATTGAGTAACTCCAATACTCCTCTGAGTTTCAGAAAGGCCATCATCTTTTCCCTCCATATGCCGTAGTTCTCTTTGGTCAGGAGCGGGGTTGTTTCCAGAGCCATTTTGAGCATAGCTTGTTGGAAAGAGTCCAACAAAAATCCTGACGTGCTTTCTAGAGTCCTGGTTCTTGCTGGCCAAGGGGAGCTTTTGGCTTTTAAACATATTAATTTGACTGATAGTTATTGAATTTCAACCAGAAAGACTAAAACATGAAGCAGCTCAATGAGAATTGTACAACCATAACAACAGCCAGACACAAACAGAAGAACAAGAATACAAACACCTTGATGAGTTTTTCTGGGTAGGTTTTTGCTATGGCATCAAGAGGAGGAAAGGAGAAAACGTGAAAAAGCTGTAAAGTGAAGTGGAGATCATAGATTGGTTGGCATTCAGATGATTGTAAGTGCTAATTGATCTCACCAGTTAGAGAGGTAGGGGCTTGAAAGATGGTTGATGAGATTGTCAATTTTCTTGATTTGTGCTTGATTTTGAAGATTTTGTTTAAGATTTTGAGATTGAGGAGACTGAAAGAGACTGAGAGAATGAAATTTGAAAAGAAATTGAGAAAAGTAGGAAAAGATGGGAAGAATGACAAAAATTGCTTGACCACAAGGTCCAAGTAGTACAACCAGCATACAACAATAAGAATCTATGTTGGCATCACTACCGTGTTCTCCTATTGTAGAATTCACAGCGTTGAGCAAGCTTGCGGGAATCTTTGGGTCTCTGATTGAGTGAGACCTGTCACTCAGCAGTCATGTTTCATCATGACCATTACTCTCTACAGGTCCTAATTGATTACTCAAAAGGGGTTTACTCAAGGGTATTGGGTGGACTGGTTAACTCACAGCACTTATTCCTGGAGGAAAGGAGGAGATAACTTACTAATTCAAGCAGAAACTCCAAGAAACTTGCAGAAATACACGGTTGAAAGGGTCTCAGAACAATTGTTGGGGATATTGCTGATATTCTTCAATGGAATTAACAATGGGTTTAGAATTAATAATTATACTATTAGACTGAATTCATCAATCACTTGTTTATCTTGAATAACCACTTGATCACGGATGGCAAGGGGGTCTGGATTGATTACTCAAAAATTACTGGGGTTTAAACCATCTAAAAGGGGCTGTTTATATACTTTTCTGGGGTAATAAGACCTTCTCAGGGCACATAGAGAGGGCTGAGCTTTTGTTCCAAGGCTGGAAGGCTACCAAGGGTATTTTGGCACGTAGTCTTGGTTCTGTCAGCTTGTTAGCCTGTCTGTGTCATATTTCCATGTTAAATAATGGTCATAGGGTATTTAAATATTAATTTGTTATTTTTTTATGTTTCAGACATATTTCCTCATTTTGTATTACTTTCTTCAGAGTGGAATTGGTGGAAGTGGGTATTTGTAGATTATATGCCATCTTTTGCACAGGTTGGTAATTTTTAATAATTTTTTGATAGACTTCTTGGTGTGTTTTGTGGTTAATAAAGATTTGGCAATCTCATTCACGTGACAACCTTCATTATTGTTTCTCAAAATTTAATTTCTTTTAATGTTTTGATTTTCATATTGTTTATCCAATTTTCTTAGTTTTCAAACATCTCCCTATCCTTCAGTCAACTTGTTACATATGCTTGATGTATGCATTCAAGTTTTAGAATGTTCCTGCGGTACCTGGCTGTTGAAATTAGTACGGCTGCTGTTGACGCGCAGAGTTGACAGCTGCGTGTGGGAATCCATCATCAGTCATTCTGAATGCGGGATTCTTTAAATGAGCCTACATACTGTGTTTCAGGCGTGTGTACCCTTGCTATATTAATGTGGGGCTGCGTGCAAGAGCTGTGACATAACACAAATCCGCCTGTAACTCCTAAAATATACACAAAACCTCCATTCTGACTGAATTTTAGGTGTGAAACCTATACATGGCATTGTGTGTGAGATATTAGAATGGCCAAAAGGTGCCATAGTGGTGCTGTGGTTTATTGGTCTTGTTCTTCTGAAATTATTTAAAAATATAAGGAGTTGGAATTAGAGGGTGGGATCAGTGAGTGACCCTACCTATCTTTGAGTGGGGGATCCATTTCTGCAATAATATACATGGATTTTTCACTAATTCTAATTTTATAATTTTTTTTCTGTTTTTGATCTGCTTTGACAGGTTGCTCTTGTCAACTAGCCAGGTGACACTGCCTAACCTACTACAAAGTTCCTGAACAAAATTGAAAAAAGCTGGACTCCAAGGCCTGGGAGTCCCTACTCCTCTCTTATTTTTCCAACTGTAATGGGGGGCAAATTTTTGACCTTGAAACCAGAAAATTGGTCAAGTCCAGAGATGTAGTTTGCTCTAACACTATCATTCCCTACGTTTCTAAGCCTTCCCCTCCTCTGTCCTCAGTACTTATGAAAATCCCATGGCTGGTTTGTTCTCCTGTGCCTGAACCCCCTTTCCCATCTTCTCCATCCCTACTGACGCCAGATGACCACTTGCTACCAATACAATTCAAACTTTGGGAAGGTTTTCCAGGCAGAATCTCTGACCCCATTCATGCTCCCCAAAACTTCATCACTCCAACACCATCACAAAATCCCCCAACACCTCACTGGTGTGTCCTCCAATCTCAACAACTTCCAATTCACTGTCTCAACCAGCATCTCCGCTCTGTAGCTGTCCCCTTGATGATGAGGTGGTTTGTATTGAATTCCCAGCTGCCACTCTTCCCCAACCTCCTCCATCCCATTCACCCAAACCAAGACGTTTGACTTGTGTCTGCAATCCCCCTGACAGACTAGGCCATTGTTCTAAGTCTTCAGCCTCTGACAATGGGTGCAACACCCCCAAGACATGGCAACAAATTCTGTTGAAAATAAAGAATAATTAATGTTGCGACCTTCTTCAATATCACTTTGATATCACTCAAGTATCACTCATCACTACTTGACTCAACACTTGCTCTCATCTCTTATTTCTTCTGATTTCTATCTCTGACATCACCTTATCCCTTTTTCTTCTTCTTCCTCATTGCTCTCTATTACTTTCCTATCCTTGTTCATCACTCCTTCCTACGATCATTGCTCATCTTTCAATCTCCATCCTTGCTCCAATCAATCCATTTCTATTCTCGATCTCCTGCATACACACTTCCTTCCTTCTCTCCTCAACTCCCTTTCCGACCAATCTCTCTAAATACTAAGACGTATTGTCTCTTCATCTGGTGAGAAGATCACCCTATATCTTTCTCTTTATCTCTAATTCTATCTATCTCAAATTCTATCTTGACTCATTCAACGATCTCCTTTCTCAGTTGTCAACTCTCATCTCAAGGCCAACTTTCAACCAACTACAACTTACTCTAGTCTTGTTCATCAAATCCTAGCTATCTCTGGTGTTGATTTGTGGTATGGTCACATTTCAAGTTTATCCTATCTGATGTTCATTTCCTGATTTGTCGTATCTAGTTGGTTTGTGATTACTAGCAATCAAGCTCCTTTTCTCAAAATTTCATCAAATTCTTTGGTCACAAAACAAAGAAATGTGGCTGGAAGCAGCTGATGATGAGTTTGCTTTCCTTCTGGGAATGCAGACATGGAAGTTGGTCCCTTGTCCCAAGAAGAGGAAAATAATCCATTCAAAGTGGGTCTTCAAGGTGAAGAAACAACCTGACCACACCATTCAAAAACTAAAAGCTAGATTGGTTGCCATGGGGTACTCACAGACCCGTGGTCTCAACTACAACAAGGTCTTTTCTCCCACCCTTTGCCTGGAAAGGCTCTGTGTCATCCTAAGTCTACCTGCTTCCAATGACTGGAAGGGTTGCCAGGTAGATTTTAAAAAGGCCTTTCTTAACAGGACTCTTGAGCAAAAGGTCTATATGGAGCAACCCCCGGGTTTCAAGGAATTGCGCCATCCAGACTATGTATGCAAACTCCAATGCTCAATCTATGGCCTGAAGCAGTGGCCCAGCCAGTGGAAGGCTAAACATCATCAGTCCCTTATTTTTCTGGGACTCACCAACTCTCAATACAACCCAACGCTCTACTTCAAAATCAAACGCGGAAAAATTTTTGGGGCTCTCACCACTCATGTTGATGACCTTGCAATTGTGGTAAAACCAACCTTTGTCAATCAACTGATAATCTCACTTGATAAAGACTTCTGTATAGGTTCCAATGAAGATCTTCTTTGTTTCATATCCCTCCAAAACAAGCGGGACCCTTAAAACAACATGTGTTTCTCAACCAAAGTCACTACATCAATGACATCTCTGAAAGGTTCCTTGGAAAAGATCAAATTTGTGTCCAGGCACCTTCTGACTCCACCTTCAAAGATTTTTGTTGTCGCTCTCCTCAAGATCCAACATTGTGAGGCCCATACAGTCAAATTATAGGGTCACTCCTATGGGTTTCTCAGTGCAAGAGGCCCAAAATTTCTTTTGTTGTTAATTGTCTCTCTCAACATCTTTGTGACCCTTCTGAAGCGCACTGAAAAGCAGCAGTCAGGGTCCTCAACTACATAGTTTCCCTCAAGTCCATGTCTCTGAAATTAGGAGTTACTCTTGAAATCACCAGTTTCTCCAACTCTGACTGGGTGGAGATGATTGTTGATTCACCTCTGGGTCTGTGTATTGCTTTGGTGATGGCGCAATCAGGTGGAACTCCCGTAAGCAGGCTATGGTTTCTCTTTAGTGAACCAAAGCCAAATACAATGCACTTTCTGACTTGTGCAAAGAAGGTTTATGGCTCAGAAATCTCCTCAGAAAATTATTTCTCCAATCTGATTCCCCCATTCCCATACATGTGGATAACAAAGGTGCAGAGGCCCTAGCAAGAAACCCTGAACACCATTTTTGAACAAAGCATATACACGGGCAATATCATTTCATCCCCAAATGTATTCAACAAAATGAAGTTGACCTCATGCATATGTCCACCAAAGACAAGCTGGCGGATACCCTCACAAAGCCTCTGACTTGACTACTTCTGGAAAAAAACCATGCACTACTTGGAGTAGTTTCTATGGATGTTTCTTAATTCCTCTCCTTCCATCCCCCCTTTTTCAATTCCATCTCCTCTTCATTTCCTTTCCATTTCTTTTCATTCTATTTTGGCTGTCATTCCAGTATGCAGCAAGGGGGGGTGTTGGATTGTGTTAACCCAACCCATCTTTCATGTGTGCTAAATCCCTGTCACTTCCCTTTCACATCCTGTTGTACCATACCTGAGTCAGCCTCTGATGTGTGGAAGGATCTCTTTTCTCACCCTTCCACTTCTCCATCATGCTGACCCAGGTATGCCTCTCTTTCTTTCTTTCTCATTCTCTCTTTTTTTTTGTTTCTTTTTCATGATCTTGTTCTCAGTCTCTCTTTCTCACATAATCATCCTTCCACTTCTCCATCATGCTGACCCAGACCCAGGACTCTGTCCATCTCATCACTTTGTCAAAATATGATGGTCCCATTGGAATTTTGGAACATGTATGCCATATATTTCAAATTCTTTCTCAAATGGCTCTTGGAACTTTGCAGTAATGCACTTCTTCCCTCCATAGAGGTTTTCATTGGTTGTTTCCATGTTGAAAAAGTTGTTGTTTGGGTAAATTTTATTGATGCTTTTTGAGTTTAAAACTTGTACTTGATCTTCAGTGGGCAGAGTTGGAACCCTTTCTCCTTGAGATTCTATTTTAACAATTTAAATAGTCACAGAGGCATAGACTTATGGGTTCAATGTGTCAGCTTGCTACTATTGCAGAGCAAGCTGCAAAAGTAACAAAAATAATATAAAAATAATAATATTCAAATTCACTTAAGAAGGAGTAAGAAACCCAAGAATATTATTTCAGAAATGGATTCTCCACCCAAAATTAGGTAGGGCCACTCACTGACCCCACCCTTGAAATCCAACTCCTTATATTTTTAAAAAATTAAGAAAGGAACAACCAAAATACCACAGCACCACTATGGTACTTTTTTGGCCAATTAAATATTTCACATGTGTTGTCACGTATAGGGTTCACACCTAAAATGCAGTCATAATTGAGGTGTTGTGTATATTTTAGGAGTTACACACAGAAATGTGTTCTGTCACAATTCCCGCATGCAGCCGCGGGAACCAACACACCCGCCCGTGGCTAAGCAGCAGCACTTCCACCCTGTCAGCGTACCCTCAAAAGCCGTGTACGCGGCCCTGGGCCTCTGACAAGTACGCAGCCGCGGGACTACAAGTTGACAGAGTGACAGGCGGCCTGAGAAGCCCAGGTACCACGTAAACATGCCACAACCTACATGGAAACATTGTACATATGTACTAAATTTTCCTGTGGATAGTAGATAGTCTAAAAATACATAAAAGTATATAAAAATACCTAAATAAACTTTATACAAATTTTTTTATTAATATAATTAAAAATACCAAAAATGTCGAAAATAAGATAACTACTTTTTGAAAAAATATAGTAAAATACTTCAATATACAATTGTGATAATGTTAAGGCATCAATACCCTCGTGACATACTAAGGAAACTAATGATGTACAAATATTACATTAACTCTCATAACTTATATTTTTTAGTAATTATTTTCAGTAAATCAACTGAATTTCGAAAATAACGAGTAAAATCAATGTCACAATTTTACTCCAATCAGTTAGTACATAATGAGAACACACCTGACATCAGATTACCCATAGGAATTTCTATTCAAAGAATTCTTAACATACTGGGAACATTTACTAAGGATAATTAATTAATAATAAATAATATGGACAGATTAGTGTAATTCACACGTTCAAAAAATCAAATAAAAGGTAGAATAATTCCCATACCCTGTGGAATTAGATATTAACCAGGCTATAGCACATGTAAAATGTGACAGGCTACCACTGGTCACCCTGCTAGCCATAGTTTCCGTCCCTTTGAGCCTCTGTATCCCTCAGAGGGACAATATTGGGACTCAAGGAGCTATAAATAAGGAGCTCTTTTGAGGATATTTATACCCAGAGAACCGATTATATTTACATCCAGACACCGTGCCAAGGTAATCAAATACTCATAAGAGATAAGTAAGTGATTTATGGCTTTAGTCTGATTAATAATACCCATCCCAAACCCTTTTTATAAATTTAAACTGCTGAACAACCTTTTAACCCCAGTAACAGGTTTAACCCATCATTGCACATCCCAAACAGGTACCCAAAGGATTAAATAATATACAAGTGAGTTTTATTATCCTTTTTCTGTTGCGGAAGCTTGGTTACAATTCCCTGCCACTCCACCGCGTATTGTGTATACATATTATCTTTGAGCAATATATCCTTTAAGAATATAAATTAAAGGTTCCAAAGTAACCAGGTCTATGTGTTTTCAAAGTCAATTCCCTGAAGAGAGGTTTTAAAGATGCCCAATATTATTGTGGCCCCTCCAATAATTTTTTTATAATCAATTTATTAATATTGATTTATAACTTCAAACTATAACCAAACCAATCAACCTTGGAATAAGCTTTATCCAAATATTTTATAGATTCTTGCTGAATTTATTGAATAATATTGTCACAACTGCCCCTGGCATGCAAGGGGCTGAAGGCACAGGCACTAATATTCACAGAACTCAGGATAGAGATAAGGGGTTGGTTGCAAATGAGGAGGGGATGTAGAGTAAGGACAATGATGAGAAGATGAGTCCAGGAGTAAGGCTCTGAAGGATCTGAAGAGGGAATCCTGTAAGAGTAACACCAGAGGGATAGGTGAGGTGAGTAAGGTAGGCTGGTTGGCTTTCTTGTGCTGAGATGAAACCTATTGGATGAAGGGCTAACCAATAAGAAGTAGTATACTAATTCCTTGGGGGAATTAGTCCAAGGGGAGAGGAGTGGCCAATATATGTGAGAGCTGTGAGGAGGCTTTGAGGATTGGATGACTGGTGCTGGGTTGGGAGGTCCATGGCATTACATGTGGACCAATTGGGTTGAAGGTTGCAGATTGAAAGATTGAGTAATGGGCCTGTCCAGGAAGGTCATGTACTGAGCTGGAGTATGGGTTGTCCAGCCAGGAGTATGTACTATGGTTTTACTGTATGTACTTCTCATGCTAGATAGGGTTTGAAGGAGAGATGAGGATGCACCAAGCCATAGAGAGGTAGAGGGTGTACCTGGGAGATTACCTAAAGGCTGCAGGATATGAAGGGGGATACTTCAGGATGTTCAGTAGTGGAGTGTGATTGAGCTGGGCTGAGGTTGGCTGAGGGCTGAGTAAGCCGGAGGAGACTGAGTCAATTTGGTTATGGCAAATATATATCTACTATCACCTCTGGTAGCTAAAGGGCAGCAAGGTTCTTGGCATCCAGGAGGCTGACACATTGGAATTTGGAAAATGTTCTTCTACTTCCTTGTTTAATGTGAGAGTTTTGGTAAATTTTGAACTATGAGGAGGTCTACAATCCATATTTTAACATATTTAAGTCTTCAAGTAGCGCTCAAAACGTGTATGGGGTTTTTTGAAGTCTAAATTCAATGGAGGGAAAGAATTTTCAGACAATTGAACCTGAAGGTATAAGCTATTGAATATGATGAATTTTGAGAGATTAAAAAGGGTTCATTTACAAATTCAATATTTCAAATTGTATATGCATCTACTCCATAATTCATTTCAAAAATGTGAGCCAAATTCTACATTGTGAAATGAAGAAAAAAAAACTTTCAGAAGGAAAAATTTTTTGGAAATACCACTTGCATTGTGATAAAAATTAACACATTTTTTATTCATGTTTTGCTTTACCACAGATTTTGATTGAGATGATCATTTTTTATCATTTTAAAAGATATCAGGAATAATAATCATTCTGTTCCCTTGACAGGGCAAAATAATTAATCCAGAAAATAGATTGAAAGTTATCATTCAATTTTACAGTTGAAATAATTTGAGAGATTTTAAAATTAAATTCAAAAGCTTTCTGTTTCAAACGAAGTATTTCCATGTTAAATTAATTCATAATCAAGAATACACCTACTGTTAGAAGTAGAATTTGTCTCAAATTAATGGGATGAGCACTTAAGCTGTTTCAAATTTCACCTCCATTTTTTAAATCCACATATGATCAAGATGATTAATTTTAACCAGGTTTGGTATTGAAAGCAATAAAATGCTTCTATAATATTTTACATAGTGAGTAAAATTTCATTTTGAATTGGTATGAAAATCCTTGAAAAAAAAATTCTACAATGCAATTAAGAGGTGCAATTTTGATGCCACTTCCAGTAAACTCTGATTGTGAATCTTTTGTGATATCTGCTACAGGTAAAGAAAATATCAAAAGGTTTCTTAGTAACTGAGTATTTCTGGTTTAAAATCAAAATTTACAAGGATTCATCTGAAATTTTTAGTGCTGAAATTCTTCCTAATTAAAAAGAGGACCAAGGCAATATTCTTATAAAAAATTTTATTGAAACTTCATTTCTTGATCATTTACCACATTTTGGATAAACCTTTTGCAATTGAAATTAGATCAAATTTGTTTTTTTGATAAAAATCATTTTCTTACTTCCTTTCATGTATTGAAAAAATTTCATCTTATTTGGTTAAACATGACATTGGAAGATTCAATTGAAATCTCTTGAGAAATATCAAACCTGAACGCATAAATAAAAGCAAGTCTTACCACATTTCCACTTTTGTTTACCTTCATGGTTGGGTTGGAGTTCATGAGAGGACAATATTTCACAAAAAGAGTTCAATTTTCTTGAAACACACATCAAGCTTTCTGCTTTCAATTTTTAATTTTGTTTGAGTCCAAATATGATAGAATTTAACTATACAGAGAGCTTGTTATAAAAAATGAGTTCTTGCATTTAAAGTCATAGTGCATTTTTCCAGCTTTTTTTGAGCTTAAAGTAAGGGGATCTCATCAGGAAAAATTTTCATTTGATACGTTTGAGGTAGCAAACCCCATTTGACAACTGCATTGATTTTCTTACAATTAAATAATTCATTTTATAATGAAACCAAAGGACGATAGTTCTAATGTTAAACTACAACATATAAAAGCATTAATTTTACTTCAAAATTTCAGAAACTCCTGAGTTGGCAAATTACAATGTGTTGTTGGATTTTTATGAAACAGAGATGAGGTTTTCTTTACTCATTGCATAAAAGGATTTTTCTAGCATTCAATTTGAGATAAGGCATCTTCTTTCTCTGTTATCATCATCCCTTGTGTCATAAGCTAAAAGAGGCATAATTGCCATGAAAGATCAAGTTTTCAGCCTCCTGTATTCCAAGAACCTTGCTATTGTTTAGCTATCAGAGGCAATGGAATAAATAATAAATATATTATTCAATAAATACAGCAAAAATCCAAAAAATATTTGTATAGAGCTATTGCAAGGTTTATTGGTTTGGTTATGATTCAATATTATTAATCAATATTAATAAGTTGATTATTAAATAAAATAATAGAGGAGCAAAAACAATATTGGGGATCTTTACTACCTCTCTTCAGGGAATTCACTTTGAAAACACGTATACCTGGTTACTTAGGAACCTTTAATTTATATTATTAAAGGAGATATTGCCCAAAGATAATATATATATAAAATATATGATGGAGTGGCAGGGTCTTGTAACCAAGCTGCACATCAACTTCCCAGCACTGGTCCTCTGAGTGGGAGGTGATGGTGTTGTTATGTTTTCTTTTCTTGCAGAATGGGGGAGGCCTTTTCCTCTTCTTCTGGTAGCTATGAAGGTGGTAGCCAAGTTTCCTTCCTTGGTAAGTTTGATGTTGTCCTTGTACAGTTCCTTGATTTTTCAAAGGAGGGCTTGAGGGGATGATCTTCCCAATTGTTTGATTCTGAGGGGATTAGTGAGTCCTGGCTTCCAGTCCCCCATTCTATCAAGGATGGTGGCACAGGCAGCTTGTTTGCATTAAATGTAGCCTATTGCCTCAAACTGTATGAGGTAGCTCTCAATTTAGTTGAAAATTGAGAGTATTTTATGTTGAATTCCTTGCCTGAGGACTCAATCAATGGCTTGGGGAGTCGGCTTTCCATACTCATTGTTGATTTTTATCCAGAGTTTGTAGGAGCTTGATCTGTTCTTGGAATTGAGTATGAAATTTTGGACTCTGTCACTGAGACGTGATATGAGGATCCAGGTGGCCTTTCTGAGTTGCTCTCTGTTCCTGGTGCTGGGTGTATTGAGTGTTTCATTTTTGGTGATTTCCCATAGTTTCTTTGCTTGGATAAAGCAACTTATCCTGAGTTTCCAGGTAGTAAATTTTTTCGGACCTTGGAGGACAGGGATTAGTTTTGTTTCTTCCTTGATTCCTGAAATTGTCTTTGCTCTTATTTTTTCTGATTTGGTTTGTTGAGTTTGGTCCTGTCTGTTTTTTCAGACTGTTATTTATATTTCATAATTGAAATAAGAGAAGAAGGAATGAGAGACAAGCACAATGGAGCCATGAACAGAAAATTTAAAATAGCTCTTACCTAGGAGCAAAGGTGTTTAAGGAAAGTGAGGGATGAGATGAGATAATATAATATTAAATAAAGAGAAGGAAAAGAATTAGGTAGTAGAATGACTGGGAGCATTGGAACAAGTGGAAGAAGGAATCCTTGTTAAGGAGAGTGATCTTGATTGATTTATGACTAGGAACTTTTGAGTTGCAGTGGACAGAATTGTTGTTGGTGATATCAAGTAGCCAGTGGTGACTGGGTTAGAGGTTCCAGGAAAAAGAATGGAGGAGAATGATTGCAAAGAATGGAGTGTATGGGTAGAGTTTGTTTCAGCAAGGATATGCAGAATGAAGAATCAGCGTGGTTCAATGAGGATGAAGATTGGTAGGATCACTTACTTGTGATGGCTTTAGAGTTGTGAAGCTTTCTCCTTAGTGAATAGTTTTCAGTCTTTTGGGTTTGTCCTCAGAGAGGAGCTGATGTGCGGCTTGGCTGCGTTGACCTGTCTGTGCAGTGAACAGACTGGTCCAGGATGATATGATTAGTGCTTGTAGCAGCGTGAGAAGTTGGAGCAGAAATTAGTGAGGTATCTTTGTCTCACTTTGTGCATGGCCTATGCCATTTGTGCCTTCTTATGAGCATGAATAGGGATGGACGTTGAAGGCTCTGCAGGGTTGATGAACTCATTTTGACATGCTTTGAACTTCTGCGCTATCTCGGATCTGTCTCACCTGAGGCGTTGCTCTCAAGTTGCTCCACCATTCAAGTGGCTGACTTGCGTCTCTTGGCGTTCCCATCTCCTGGATCTTGACACATCTCTAATTGGGTGCCTGCAAAGCAGCCCAAATCCCCATCTCCGGACCAAGCCCGACCTGAAATCCGACTTTTGTCTTAGGGGTAAACCCAAGCCCGACTTCCAACGCATTGGATACGGGCTAGCCCATGGGCTGCCCGGTTGATTATAAGCACCCTGAATCACACCCTGCCACCCGCGGATTGGAGTGAAAAGGAATCTTCATGCCGCAATCTCTCATTGTATTGGGCTTTTCAAAGCTTCCATTATACAGTTTTAGTAGTTTCACAATTCCCCTGTTAGAAAAGTGTAATGACGGGGAAAAGGTAATGCAGTCAGGGGGAGTCAAACCCACATCTGCCCATTGCATACGGGATGCTCTAACCATTGAGCTATAACCGCTTGGTGCAAGGTGTACATCACAACACCCCCCCATACACCAAGCACCCATTTGGCGCGCCCTTTTTACCCCATGGTCATGTGTCTTTACTCAATTTTCAAGTGTGATATTCAGCGTGAATCAGGAAGCTACAGCTGCAGTGCTGGGCTCATAACCTGTAATGACGGGGAAAAGGTAATGCAGTCAGTGGGAGTCAAACCCACATCTGCCCATTGCATGCGGGATGCTCTAACCATTGAGCTATAACCGCTTGGTGCGAGGTGTACATCACAACAAACAGAAGTCACTAGGATTCTTGCGGTTTCAGACCATTCACATTGTTGAGCTTTCATTCTGTCATTGTGGGCAGTTCATCTTTCCTGGCCAACTTGTGGTTTCCCAATTTCCTACATTTGTATATGGTTGCGATGTTTATCACTATTTTGAGTCTTCATGGAACTAATGTAATAATATGGCCATAAATACCTTAACAGTCATCCTTTCATGACAGTCGGGCAATCTCCGCGTCACTGCGCTAGGATAGCGACATGTAAGGTGTCTCGGTTAAGTATTCACGATCGCGACATGCCAGGGGACCGGTTTTATTTAGAATGTTAAAGCACAGATATGCTACTGTAAACTAATCTGCGTGAAATTTGTTAGAGGATGATAATTCTCAGTAGCAGTCTCGTGAGGAGTTACCCAATTTTCTTGTGGCGGCGACCGTTCCCCGGTAGAAATGATACACTTTCATGTGGCATGTTACGCGGTACCAAATGTATTTCCCGCAGATGGAGTTTTACGTAGCATAGGGGTGCTCCAATGACCCATCAAAGTCTATCGTTCTGAATGTCACGATGGCGAATTCTCAGCCGGAAGCTGTCACATATAGCCATCCTAGGTCACTCAGGCAGGGATTGCCTAGTGTCAGAACTATTCGCATCAAGGGACGGCTACTTTTGCTCCCAAGCAATGGCGCAACGTACGGAGCAACCAGTACACTTGGAAAAGAACTGGGTCAGGGTAAGAACCCTGATGCAACTCAAATTAACTCCTAGGCATCGTTGATCATGCCATGGCGAAGGCACTGATACTTCTGCCTGGTCACTACAGCGCAAACTTCCACTCTGGGCCCTCCAAGCCAACGAACGAACAGAAAACTCTCGCCACAACTGGGGACCGTGTCCCAAACTCTGGCGCTATTTAAACTGCAAGGTTGAGTACGCCTGAACATGACACTCCAACTTCATCTGATACCCTTGATCGCTTCATGTATTCTTCACCTCTCCATTTGAGCATTCACACCATTCGTCACTTAACGATAGACTGATTCTAACAATACCCTGAATCGTCCCTATAGCACTTCAAAACCAAACCCGTCATTGAATCCTTCACCAGCACGAGCTTTGGACTCGCACTCGGGACCTCACTAGATTTCTACTTATCACCTTCTTCTCTTATTCTTCTTCTTGTTCACTTGTTTTCTTTCTTTTTCTTTTACCTCTCCTCAAAACCCTGCACGTTGTTCCCTCCATCATCGCCCTTGCTCTTAGTTTTTTTTGCGCAAATTCTAACACCTAGCGCAGCATAGCAACAAGTAGTCCCTGGGGACAGCTCGGACTACAGTTCAAAGTTTTTATGAATGTGGGAGTCCGTATATAGCTTCGGCGAGCAGAGCAGAAAAACTGAAGTATGTTTCCGTTGTCTTGAAGGACAACTATCATCCCGATCGATCCAAGGAATAGTACGTGCGGTTGGGTGAACGGTTGAGGTTTTCGAGCTTAATCATTTTACAGTGAGTTGACTTCGGAAATATTTAGTCGATCTCCAATTGTTATTAGAGGTTGATGGTCCAGGCTTCTTTCAAACTTTTTGACAAAACCCGGGTGAAATCAAAAATTTTTACCTTCCTAGCACCTGAACGCTGCTATTTTTCTTTTCACTGCAGGTTGGGCGACAAACAGCACTTTGCATGATGAATCTTGGGAGGACATCTAGGATTCTCTGGGTGTTATGTTTTTTCCAGGAGAAGCTGTATTGTATTTCTTATGCCATGGATGTAAATGAAGCTGTGGAAAACTCTAGGGGAAAATTGCAAGGTAATCGCTTAAATAATAGAAAAAAAAAACATTTGTTTTTTTTGCACAAAATCCATTCACGTAGGAAATCTATGCAGCTAATGATTTGTTTTTGAATGAAAGATTTAAAAGTTTCTGGAAAATATCCTGACCAGTGCCCGCAGGAAAACTTGGATTTTGAAGGTGGTAAGAGGATCCTTTCTATTTAATGAAATCTAATTCTCTGAAAGAAAATCTTGAGAAAAAAATATTAAAAATTTTGAACTACGCTCCAGATTTGTATAAAAAAAAGGAAGGAGTAAAACAACTAGAAACCAGTGGAGATTACATTCATTTGGATTTCAAAGATTCCTTTCAGGGTAGAACAATTCCCAATAATAAAAACAAGAGTGAGTAAAATTTTGAACATCAGTCATTTTGCCACTTTGATACAAACAACTTGGGAATAAAATAAGAAATGATTGGTTTTATATCAGGATTGAATGGTTCTATTTTTGATGCTTTTTCTTCTTTTTTTTATTTCATGGCTTTCAGTTGATTCATTGTGGCCTCAATGGGAATCAATCCAATTATCATTTTCTTACCTGCAAGAGGAGGGAAGGTTTTTCAAGCTTGTACTTGAGGAATGTGAACAAAATTCTTTCCAAAGAAAAGTATCACTGCCTTTTTTGTACTTAGATTTGGAAAAATTGAAAATTTTGAACAAGTACTTTCACAAACTTTTTGAAAGATTATTGAAAAAATCATCAAAAGTAATCTTTGAGCAAGACAAAGATATCCATGGGAAACATTTTAAAGATTTAATTAAATTTCTATTTGAAGAAAATCCACAATCAAATGGGAGTTACTATGTCCCACTAAGAACAAAGTACCTAGCAGAATTGCTGATCTTTTTGGAGGATTGCAAATTGATTCCTCCAAAATCTATTGAAACACTTCAGTTGAAACTATCTAGTCAATCAGTCCTGGAGTGGATTTCCCAAAAAGTTCATGAAGGAGTGAATCCAACATACCTCACAATTTCAAATTTTGAAACTTGTTGCATCTTATTTCATGTGAAAGATTATTTTGAGAATCATTTTTTCCTTGGTTACATTCAAAAATTTCTCAATGGTAAGTTCTTATTTTTTAGAAAAAGATTCATTCAAAAAAACAAGCTAATATGATTTGGAAATTTTTAAATGTTTTAAAAAAATCATATATATGTTACAAGTGTTAAAAAATCCTCACAAAAATATTGTGTGGCTTTATGTGATGAAGAAAGGTTTTATTGCAAGGATACAAACTCCCACATTGCAAAATTATCAACAAGTTGAATACTTTAAAAAGTTAGTTCTAAGTGTTTTTGAAAGAACTGAAATTGAGATTTTGAATCAAGTCAGTGGTACCTTATACAACAAAAATACTGAAAATCTTCCCCTGGGATTGATTGAAGATATTTCAAAGCTGGGAAATTTTCTTTCTGATCCATCATTTAAAGAAAGGAATTTTTCAAGGATTTCACTTGTTGAAAAATCAAAAATTCTAATTGGATCAGTACATTTTATTAATTACATTTATGAAATTTTTTTCAAAGGGTTTTCAAGGGATATTGAGACTTTTAGCCCTCAATTCTTGTTAACCTTGAGGGTTTTGAAGTCAAGAAGTACTGTGAAACTCTTGAACTCAACCTTACATCAATTGTATTGCTTTTTCAATGTTCATAAAGAACGCACTTTGGGTTTAAGAGAAAATGATTATCAAAAAAGGAGTCTCTTTTATCTAGAAAAAATGGAAGATCATTACAAAGAAAAATTTGATGATTTGGTCAAAGAAGTCAACAATGAACCTAAAATTTAAAAATTATTTCAAGAAAATGTTTTCTATAAGTTAGAACATGATTTTTATTTGAAAAAAAAATACCTAAAGGATTTAGATAAGTGGAATCAGTTCAATTGGATTGTAGAATATTATGGTTAAAAAGAGTTCATGATTTGAATATTGATTTGTGTTTCATCAATTTTGAAAGTAATAACACATAAAATTTTCACCATCAGAATAAATAAACCATTGTTTAAAACATTTTATTGAATGCATTATTCCTTCAATTCTTTTTTATGTTTGTTTTATTTGGATTGAATCCAAAGTATTTCATAAAAAAAATTCCTTATTCTTTAGGCTCATTTCTTAATTTTGGAAAAATTAGTGGAGGTGTTAAAAACTATATGCTTCAAAAATCATTCTTGAGTTTGAAATTTTTCAAGAATTCAATTCCACATCTATATTTCTTTTCATGTCACATCTATCATTAAATCTGTTCATAATATTTCCTTACAATGCTTTTTTATTTAACTTCAATTGTTTAAATTTGGATTTTGTATCATGAATGTTGGCTTGTAGATGCCAGGAACCTTGCAAAACTTGAGCTATCATAATTGATGAATAAAAAATGAAAAATGGAATCCTTTGAACAATTAAAAATAATCCAAAAAAGATTATATTAATTGGTGATTGTGCAATGAAAAGGGGTTTGGTTGATTTTTTTTGTTTCAAAGGGGAAAAAGGCCAGGAGGGGCAACAGTTTTTAAAGATGGTTTTCTTAAAAAATCTAACATAGGGTATTTAACTTCTAATTGGGATCCCTTGGACATTCAAACATTATTCCTCAACAATAAGGAAGTATTATCAAGGATAGAGTGGTTTTGCTGGCCTATGATGATAAAACATCTAGAGAATAGACAAAATGAATTACCCTTCAAGGAGTAACTTCCTGGCCTTGCAGTCATTCAAACTTGGAATGGTTTAAATCTAAGAGGGGTGATTTTATTATTCATCTTTAGTGCAAATGGAAATTATGGTGCAATTGAATTTAATATACTATTTAACTAAGTCCATGAATATATTGATTATCTTATTTACACACTTGAATAACAGTTGGCATGGGACATGGGATGATATCCAATGAATAATGGGTGGAACAATTGACAAAAAGATTCTTTATGATTAACTTCCACCTTGAAAAAACAATGCTCACCTAATGACTGTGAGAAATATTGAAGAGGACCTCTGTTTGAATATTTGAAAAAGGAGAAGGAGAGATTCTGATGATTCAGAGATGGGCAGATCAAGGAGTCCTAAGAGAGGAAACTCTGGGGGCACTCTGGTTCAGGTGGGGTAAGAACTGATCCTGTTCATTCACTAGAGAGTTGGCTGCTTAAGTAGACTCAGTACAAGCAGGGCCAATAAGTGGTTGCCATGAGAAAGATAATAATAAATATAAGATATTCAAGTTGAACCTAGGAGTCCGCACAATCAGAGAACAGCAGGGGACTGTCACAAGACTACCCCACGTACTATAGGGCAATTCTTAGATGATCATGAGCGCAAAGGAATACCAAGTGCAAGGGCAAGTGCAAATAGTGAGAACCAGTTTCAAAGTGCGAACTTGGTTATGCCACTTGACAAAGGTCAAGATGAATGGAAAGTGTTCCAAAGAAGGAAACTCAACCTGAGTCCGATGTGATAACTAGGTTGCAGCAAAATGCAAGAACGTATGAAATTAACTAACTGAGGAGACAATCATCAGGCAAGGGGATAGCCCTTATAAGGTAATCCAAAGTGACTAGATACAACCTGATGATGAGCTAACTACAGGTGAAGCGGTGAGGAAATGAATGACAGGAACGGAATAGGAAATGAAGCAGTGGTATAGATCTAAGGTCTTAGAGTAAGTGCAAGACAATAAAATATGAGCGTACATTTGCATGACAAATTGGGATAAGAGCAAGTGACGTTGAAGGTAATGCAAATGAGAGGTAATAGTGTATGCAGGGTAGGGACTAGTCCAATTGCAAACTATACAGTAGTGATGGCTTGGTTAGATGTAGATGCAAACTAAAAAACAATGCATGACCAAAGATGGAAGTCCGAGGCTGTTGATTGGCCAGGGAAGGAGATTGGATCTCATAATGGATGTTCGACCGGTATGGAGTTAACTGCAAAGTTTGCAAGTATATACTGAGTTGGTCGCCAAGATTGGAAGGTCAGCGCGAGCCAGAGGAAATAGCGGATTGCACCATTGATGTTGTGCTTTTATTTGTGTCATGCTTTTAGACTGAGGTAGATGGTACTGAGGAGAGGACATGTCAAAGTGGTGAAGAAAATAATCCTTAAGTGGAAAGCGTGACAGTTGCCCGGGTATAAAGACGCGAGCTCCTGCAAGCGTTCAGGTAAATTTTCCCATCAATCTCAAGTCGTTTAATTCACTGTATACCCTATACTTTACTTAATTCATTACCCAATAAATTTTTCAAAAATTTTGTAAAAATGTCGTCATTGTCTTCCCGCCGTTGCGAAAACTGTATTCGCCACAAAGAGCGTTGTATTCCCAGCACTGCGGTCCAAGGTCTTTGAGGCAAATACGAGCAATGTGGACTTTGCAAGGTGGCGTGTAATTTCCCTATAAATGTTGAGTTGACCGTCAAGGGTCCTTTGGAACCATCAAGGGAGATGCAAAGTCGTAGGTCCGTGCCGAGGGTCAATTACGAAATACCACCATTGCCAGAGATTGAATACTTGGGGACGCGATTTCCTGGTGAGTACTTATCAGGAATAACTAATGAACTTGAAATAGTAATTAATTATTTGCTTGTTTTCTAGTGTTGCCTTGTTTTCAGAGATATACTACTAATACACTACCACCACCACCACCTTACTGGGGACCATTGACTGAAAACCCGGGGACCCAGATGAATGCAGAGTTGCAAGGCAAGGTATCCGGTGCAGAACCGGTAAGAGTTATCACCGAGGAAGCAAGGGAGGAAGAAAACACAGCGGAACAAGAAGAGGAAAATGTAGGAAATGGAAGTGGAGAGAACAAAGAGGAAGCGGGTGAATTGGAAGAAGGAAATGAAGGAGATGGAAGGGAGGAATTGAGTGGGACGGAAGGAATGGAGGGCCAAGGCAAAGCAGATCTGGTGCAAGTTGTATTGCCAGTCAAAACGGATGTGAGGCGCCTGAAGGACGATATTGGAGAAGGCAGGTCGGGTGGCCAAAGGAAGAGAGCGTATGAAGAGCTCTTGGAGGAAGGTGGATGGAATGCGCGGCCAAAGCGAGCTCGGGTTGCAAGGTGCGAGGAGATCTTCGAGAGGCACATCGTAATGGAGGTACTGGTAGTTCAAAGAATGTCCGCATTGATTAATGATGAAGACCTGGATACCTTTTGGTCCATGGTTGCAGAATTGACGGAAAATTGGGAGGATGCAGAAAAAGAGATAAAAGAAACCTTGTAATTTAATGTATATTATTATTTTTTTTTTATATTAAAAAATTTTATTATTATAATTATTATTATTATTATTATTTTTTTAATAATAAGTGGAAATGAATGGAAAATGAGAAAAGAATAACACAGTGAGATGGAGGAATTAACTGATGAAATGATAGCAAAATAAGATAAGTTTTAATGGGATGGATTGAATAAGATAAATGTGAAATGAAATGAAATTGGATTGGATGGGATGAAATGTGGAGTGGAATGGAATGAATTAGATGGAATGGAATGTGGAATGGAATGGAATTGGATGGGATAGAATCATGATTGCCGAGGTTTGCAAGGGTAGCTCGCATGGAATTCTCGAATCAGATTGGGTGAATTTTGAAGGTGATGGGCTGGTTCCCACAAGGTGCAATCTTCATCGGACTGGAAGCCAGACCATTCAACAAGGTATTGAAGTTTTCCTTTGCATAACCTGGAATCCAGAATACGGCTTACTTCCCACTCTTGATGATTGAGGATAGTGACCGGTTCAGGAGGGGGATGAGTCTTGCCTGGGTATAGGACTCGAGCTGGCTCTAGGAGAGACACATGAAAGAACGGGTGGATACCTTGCCATTTCGCAGGTAAAGTAAGTTTAAAGGTGTTAGGGGAGATGACTGATTCTACTTTAAAGGGGCCAAGCTTTCTTTCGGAGAGTTTGTGAGTTGGGCGAGTACTGCAAATGTTGCAAGCATTGAGCCATACTTGATCTCCTACTGCAAAGGTTGGAGTCAAAGTGCAAGATCGGTCTGCTTGCTCCTTATAGCACTGGTTTGCTTCTTCAAGGTTGGTTCAAAGTTGCGATTGAAGGGATTAAATTTGTTCAAGGTAATTGGTAGCAGGTTTAGAAGGTGCTAAGTGAAGGGAAGAGAAAGTTGGTTTTCTACCATAAAGAGTTTGGAAGGGCGACTGTTTGGTGGAGAAATGAGTGGAATTGTTGTAGGCAAATTCGGCTAGTGGGAGCCATTGCAACCAGTCGTCTTGTTGGTAGGCAACATACATTCAAAGATATTGTTCAAGGATCTGATTAACTTGCTTGGTTTGCCCATCTGTTTCCGGGTGGTAAGCCATTGATAAATTGCGAGTGATCTTCAAATGTTGGCATAGCAAGGTCCAGAAGCTTGAGACAAACAGAGATCCACAATAACTAACTATATTATCAGGAAGACCATGTTTTGAAAATACATATTCTATGAACAAGTTAGCCAAGTCTTCTGAAGAGGCCATCACATTACTGCTTTAAAATAAAGCCATCTTTGAGAAGCGATCTACTATTACTAGAATAGCATCATATCCACTAGAAGAAGGTAATTGAGAGATGAAATCCATAGACAGCAAGTTCCAAGGACAAGGCAGAATTGGAAGTGGCTGAAGCAGCCCATACTTCCGGTGTTTTGAGGACTTGTTACGATTGCAATCATAGCACGCGCTAACATAGTCTTTTACTTCTTTGGTCATACCAGGCCAGTAGAAGTCTTGTGCGATCAATTGGTAGGTTTTATCCTGCCCATAATGACCAGCAAGCGGAGAATCATGCCATGACTCGAAGATATCTAACTTAATGAAAGAATTATCTGGTACTACTATACGATTATCATAAAGTAAAAAGTCATTATCATCTATACTGTAACTACTATCTAATAAGTTCAAACTTTTGCAAAGTTTGATGCACTTGGGGTTGTTGCGTTGAGCTTGTCGGAGTTTGGAAGCCAAATCTTGTAAGCAAGCAAAGATTGAACTGAGTTGGGCAGATTGGGTTGAGAAGAGTGTCCTAACGTTTTCAGGGTTGTTTTTGGAAAAGGTTCTCCCCCCCCTGGGTAAACATTGTCGCGACGTGATAAAGCATCAGGAACTACCGCTTGTTTCCCAGGATGGTACGTGATTGTAAAGTGGAACTCGGAGAGGTATTTGGCCCATCGCGCCTGTCTACGTGTGAGGACTTTTGAGCACATGAAATACTTCAAAGAATTATGATCAGTTAAAACCTCAAAGGATTCCCTGAGACTCAAAAGGTATGAACTCCATTTCTTCAAGCAGTAAACTATTGCGAGAAGTTCCTTCTCATGAATCTCATAGTTAAGCTCTGCAGCAAGCAACTTGCAAGACTCAAAAGCTACGGGGTGAAAGAGAGAAGTGGAAGGAGAAAACTGCGAGATGACTCCTGCAATCGCATAGTTTCTTGCGTCTGTTTTGACAATAGTGCAAGTTAGCTTGTTGAAGTGAGCAATTATCGGAGCAGCAGTGAACGCTTTCTTCAGAGCTTCAAACTCAGAAGTAGCTTGTTTGGTAAAAATAAAAGGGGTGTCTTTTTGAAGAAGGTTAGTAAGATTCACGGTTTTTTTGGCGTAACGCGCAAAAAACCTTCTATAGAAATTACTGAAAACAAGGAAAACTTGAAGAGATTTAACAGAAGAAGGTGGGGGCCAGTCCAATATGCGTGCGCTCTTGGCTGGGTCCATCAATAGCCCTTGCTGCAAGACTACAACACCTAGAAAATGAAGGGAAGAGGAATGTAATTCGCACTTAGAGGCTTTTGCAAACAGTTCATTCTTGCGAAGTTGCTGTAGCACCTCTTGCACATGTGCGATGTGATCTTCAAGGTTTTTTGAGTAGACCAGTATATCATCAAGATATACCACGAGGTATTTACCTACAAGATCGGAAAAAATGTCGTTGACAAAATGTTGAAAAGTGGAAGGAGTGTTGCAGAGGCCAAAAGGCATGACGGCATACTCATAGCTGCCAAACCGGGTTTGCATCACAGTTAAATACTCATGACCTTCCTTAATGCTAATTAGGTTATAGGCACCTTGAAGGTCTAACTTCAAGAAATAAGTAGCTCCATGGAAGAGGGTAAGCAGATGTGACATAGGCGGTACTGGATAGGCATTCTTCCGGGTTACCTGGTTCAGTTTCCTGTAGTCAACACAAAGGCAAAGTCCGCCATCCTTTTTCGGTACAAATAGGCCAGGGGAACCGGTGTTCAAATTTCTTGGTCAAAGAAATCCTTTTGCTACATTTTCCGCAATTCAGTCTTGAAGCGCAGTTGATTCTTGCGTCGAGAGAGAGTAAACTGGTCTTTGTGCTGGAGGTGGGCCAGTAAGTTCAATCTTGTGATCATAAGGACGGGATGGAGGCAGCTTATCTGCTTTTGCAGCTGAAAAGACGTCAGCAAAGTCATGATAAACCAAAGGTAAAGACTCTCAAATGATTTCTAAATCTCCAATCTTGTCATCTTTGAGCACAGGGTTTGAGGTGCTTGCATGGTGCGAGAGGATTAGGGAGCTCAAAATACACCTTTTGGTTGGTGACTGTTTATCTTTGAAGGAACAGGAAAGAGGTAAGGCGGATAGGTAAGTGATAACTCCTAAATCTGAAGAGGGAATTTGAGAATGAAGTTCAGGATATTGCAAATCTCCTGGCGGAAAAGTGTCATCCAACTCAATGACACTGTCAGGTAGGCTGTTTAATTCCTGATTGACGGTGAGTTTAGCGTTCTGGGGGTGCAAGGTTTGAAGGTTAATTACTCCTTCTTGCCAATTCACATCCGGATTCCAGTAAACTAGGAAATCATGGCCTAGAATGGTATCATCCATTCCGGGTATAGCCAAGACAAATAAATCCCATTCAAAGCTGGGAAAATTGGAAAATGCAAAGGTCCATTTTGCATTTTGGGAAACCCAATAAGGCGGTTCAGTTGAACTACTTACTAGATAGATGGGAAATTTATCTATCTCGGAACGCATAAGATTTTTGGAAGTGGCAAAAGATTCACTGATTAAGGAAACATTAGCTCCGGAATCAAGTAATACTTGATAAGGAGTGTTGTTGGAATGGAATAAGATAAATCTTGAACTTGGAGCACCTAGTGACTTGCAAGTGCAAAGATTAACTCGCAGCGATTTAGATAATGTGTAGTTTTCCTTGCGAGTATCAGAAAAACCTCAAGCTAATTTTTTGACTGCTTAGCGGCTTCACGCGCTAATTGCTTCGCACAGCTGTCAACATCATGTTTTCCTCCACAATACATACACAGCCCGTTCTTTTCCCTTCGCAGTCGTTCCTCACTTGGAAGCATCCCGGTTTCTTTGTCCAAGAACTTCAGAGTTTTGGCAACGGCTTTCCCTTTCGAGTTGGAGTTCAAAGTTTGGGTTGGTTTGGATGGTTTTGGGTTCCTCGTGTTTTGCTTCAAGGAGTCGTCCACCTTTGGGGCAGAGGTGGATGATCCATGGTTGTTTTGCCAAGAGCAATTCTTGTCATGATAGCCATTATCAAGCTCAATCACTCAATTGATTAGCTGCTGAAGCAAGGTTGTCTTATGACCCCCAACTGCGATCTGTTCGATTAAGCGTGCTGGTAAACCCTTTTGGAAATGGAATAGAAGAGCGGCCTTTTTCCACTGGATGCAAGACTGCAAGTTTCAAAAATGAGAAATATAAACGGAGGCTCTACTATTCTCCTTCATAACTAAACTATTAAGTTTGTATTTGGCGTTTTGAACATCATTGGGATCGCCAAACAGGGTGAACAATTGTTGCTCGAAATCGTCCCAGTTGTTGAGAATACAAGTGGGACTGTCGTTGGACAAAAGTTTGAGGTACAGTTCAAACCACTGCGAGGCTCTACCTCCTAAGAAGGAATAAGCATACATAACTTTATGTCTATTGGAAGGGAAATTGTTGGAGTCGTTTGAAAATATGATTTTACAAGACTGTAGGTAGGATCTAAGTTTATGAGGGTGTTCTCCTGTAAAGTGGTCAGGTTGTTTCATGCCCGGAGTGCGAAAACTAGGAGTGCTTAGACTAGATCGCTGGGCACCATGAGTGAGGGGCTGGATTAATGTCAAAAGCAGGGTTGGAGCATTGGGCTTGAGAGCAGTAGTGCAAACCCCTGGTTTACCATGAGTCGAGGTTTCATTGGAAGAATGGTTGGAGTCTGAAAATTCTGTGAGAGGGTCCGTTGGAGCATCCCGTGGAGGAGCCCAAGTATCATCTAGAGGTTCCACAGATGGTTATTTGGAAGGAGGAACTGGATCTAAGGGTTGTTGGGCCCAAGGAGCACTGGTTTTCCCTACCTGATCAATCTCATCATTGTAAGGGGCAAGGGAAGCGTTCCCGGTTGAGCGAGTACGTGACATCGAGAAAGAAGAAGTCTACTATAGGTTGGCGGGCTACAATAGATGAGTTGAGTTAGTTAATTTACTGTCACACGACCACCCCACTTACTATAGGGCAATTCTTAGATGATTGTGAGTCCAAAGGAATACCAAGTGCAAGGGCAAGTGCAAATAGCAAGAACCAGTTGCAAAGTGCGAACTTGGTTATGCCACTCGACAAACGGCAAGATGAATGGAAAGTTTTCCGAAGAAGGAAACTCAACCTGAGTCCAATGTGATAACTAGGTTGCAGCAAAATGCAAGAATGTATGAAATTAACTAACTGAGGAGACAATCATCAGGCAAGGGGATAGCCCTTATAAGGTAATCCAAAGTGACTAGATACAACCTGATGATGAGCTAACTACAGGTGAAGCGGTGAGGCAATGAATGACAGGAACGGAATAGGAAATGAAGCAGTGGTATAGATCCGAGGTCTTAGCGTAAGTGAAAGACAATAGAATCTGAGTGTACATTTGCATGACGAATTGGGATAAGAGCGAGTGACGTTGAAGTTAATGCAAATGAGAGGTAATAGTGTATGCAGGGTAGGGACTAGTCCAATTGCGAACTATAAAGTAGTGATGGCTTGGTTAGATGTAGATGGAAACTAACAAACAATGCATGACCAAAGATGGAAGTCCAAGGCTGTTGATTGGCCAGGGAAGGAGATTGGATCTCAGAATGGATGTTTGACCGGTATGGAGTTAACTGCAAAGTTCACAAGTATATACTGAGTTGGTCGCCAAGATTGGAAGGTCAGCGCGAGCCAGAGGAAATAGCGGATTGCACCATTGATGTTGTGCTTTTATTTGTGTCACGCTTTTAGACTGAGGTAGATGGTACTGAGGAGAGGACATGTCAAAGTGGTGAAGACAATAATCCTTAAGTGCAAAGCGTGACAGGGACAGACTGAGATGAGAGGGCCACTAGTATTGATGAAAAAGGTGGAACTGAAACTAAAACTAAACAAGTATAGTATAGAGAGCTCACTAGGCAGAAAAACACAGGAGCAAATCATTAAAAATAGTCATAAGAGTCAAGGCTGGAACCGCACTAAAGATTCAGGCAGAACTGGAAATGAAAGAAATTCCAACAATTACAAGTGACATACCAGGGCAAGAAGGGACCCTTTTTGCTCAGGTATGCCACTTTTAATCAAGTCATCATTGTTTTTTCATTGTGTTTGTGGGTTTAAGAGAGCCTTCTGAGGTAACATAGAGGGGGAAGGATACATTTTCTGAGGAGAGTAGGGAAGTCATAGCGGTATTGGATTTTTTTAGGCTTTAACAGTTCTGATTCCATATTTCTAGTATCAATGGATGAATTTTGGATCTAGTTCAATTTTTCTGTTTATAATCTCTTGATATTTTGTTTGGTCCTCACATATCAGTTTCTGGTATTTTTGTGGTAAAATTTATTATTTCATACTTATTTTTAGTTTATTGATCAATTTTTATTATAAATTATTACTTGATTTCATGTGTTTTTCAATCATCCAATATGGATTTTTTAAGTCATCAAACATGAATGGATGATCCTACTAGTTTTTTTTGGGGTGGAGTGCAGTACTGTCATAACCAAAACTTGAAACTCTAAACTCAGTCTCCTCAGCCATTCACAAAACTAACTAAAGTCAACCTCTACCCCTGGACCTACCAGCTGCATCTCCTGAAGTATCTCCCTGCACTTCCTGGAGGTTGTAGGAAATCTCACAGGCTCTTCCTCTTTCTCCATACCTTGGTGCATCATCGATCTCTTCTTTAAATAAATTTGTATGTGTCACAAGGACTGCTGGCATGCAAGCAGGGATTGGAACAAGGGGTACTTCAACCCACAGTAGGCTTGGGGGCAAGGTTACTGGAGGAGGGTAACAGGAGTGGAGTAAGATTGATAGAGAAAGGTGCTTAATTACACTTGCTTTGATGAATTCCAAGTAAGAAGTAGTAAAATGATTTCTTGGGGAACAATTAGGAAATAGGAAAAGAAGGGCTGCTTAAATAGACAGGAGGCTGTAACTACAACAGAGTTGCAAGTGATTGGGGCTCAGACTACATATATGATGTTATGGGAGCAGTATAAGTAACAGAGAGGGCTGATCAGGTATGCTACTACATTTGGTTATGCTGCTTCTAAATGGGGGAAAGGTTACAGGTCTGGGCTTTCTAAGTTGTGAGATTACAGCTGAAGGATGTACAGTGTACATGTAGGTCATGACACTATGTACTAAGTAGAGAGAGTATGTAATACAATCTGCAAGAGGATCTACATAAGGATTCCCAAAGTATAAAACATCACAGAGTATTGATTATACAGATTGAATAAGGTTAGAGTATGTGCAGACCTGTTATATTAAGCAGGTTAAAGCCTATGGAGTGTATCTGCATAATTTATGAGGTTAGACTATATTTAGATATGTACTTCATGAAGATCCTGAGGTATATAGTTACTGGAGACATATTGATATAAGTCTCCTGAGCCTTGAGGTTGAAGTTCCTTGGAAAGTAGATCAGGCCTGAGGGTTAGATTGGGTTTGCAGAGGTTAGATACTGAGGTTAAACTGAGCTAGGTTTTGGTATGACACCACCCCCTTTTCAAAAGGAGGGAATCTCTGGATTACCGTAAAAAGAGAGGTTGAAGAGGCAATCCAGGTTATTCCTTCAGCAATTTCTAACTTGAGCTTTCCTTCCCCCTACCCCCAACCATCACCACCATCCACTCCATTACCATCTTTATCCTCCTCCAATAGATCACCCACACCAACTTATACCATGGAGAAGACTAACAACTACTACGTAGTTCAACAATATTTCCTCAGCTGTGATAGGTTCCAGAAGATGGAAAGAATATGTAATTCCAGAATAAAGCACAATTCAGCAAAATGTGACATTTTTTGCCATTATGGAAGGAACTGTGAGATGGATAAACAAGATAGGAAGGAATTGGGGCCAACCCTGTGGGTCCTGGAAAAGAGACAACCCTTTGAGGTAAATGAGGCTCCAGAAAACAATGCCATGAAGTTCAGATACTCATCCAGGTTGGATGAATCTTCAGGTAATTTCAGCCTGGTTTTCATTTTGAAGTTGTCATAGATGCCAATATATGTATGGTAGTTTAATTGATGCAGGAAAGGCTGCAAAAAATGCAGGAGAAGGGGGATAACTTGCATCAAACTGGTTTTTTGGTTCTTGATGGGACGTTGAGATGACTTGAATAGGAGCATGGAGAGGTGTTTGTTAGGTGGGGGACTCCTCAGGTAGATTCAGATGAGGAGGTTGTCAAAGCTCTATAAAAAGAGAATGAGAGGAAGAGAAACAATTGTGTCTGTTGTGGTGTTGTTATATAGCCTTGGGTTGGGAACTGCGCCATGGTTGGCGCTCTCAGCATTTGTGATGCTTGCAGTCTGAGAAGGAGCCTCTGGGGGCTCAGCAGAAGATGCCACAGGCTCAGCAGTAGGAACCCCAGGGCTCAGCATACTGGGCATGGGTTGGACTTAATTGGATGTGGTGGTCCGTGGCCGGCTAGGAAATTACAGACCCAAGAATGGAGCTGGCCCAACCGGGTTTGCAGGTGGCTAGTTTGGGAAGGTAGAGCGGGGCAATCAGGGCTATAGGAGCTGGCCAACCCGCAAGGCAGGAAATCATACGGGGCTCCTGGTGGATACGGACAATGCAGGGGGCTCCAAGTAGGGTACCATGGAGGGCTGCATCATGAGAAGGAAAAAAACCAGTGTGTGTAACGGTAGGCGGGCTTGAGGGTGATTTCAGCATGGGAAAGGGTTAGGGTTAGGCTAGGGTTCTGGTTTTTAGGGTTTCTTTTCTATATTTTGTTTGGCTGTCATTGCGCTTGTACTTAGGTTAGGGTTGATAGTGTGGCAATAAAGTACGCGCTCTCAACCCCAGCTTGTAGAGGGAGGATAAAGCTTAGGATATGGCTTAGGATAGGGAAAGGAAATGAAAGAAAGGAAATTCATCTATCTATATCTCTCTCTATCTCTAAAACGGAGCATCCTTATCCTTACAGACGCTAGGACCATTGATTCCAGAACTTAGGGACAACTAGGGGAGTTAAACTCTCTTGTTTACACACTTTAAAACCAGTTAAAGATGGTTGTCAATCCGTCAAAGTCAACATTCAAAGTTTGACAAGTTGAAGCTTCAAAGGTGGTTTTCAAAGTGTCAATAAATCCCACAAGTTGTCAAGGGTTGATCCAATTTTGTAAATGGCTGAACCGTCAAAGGCATCCATCAAAGAAACAAAAATTGAGTCTTCAAACCTTTCCATCGAAGCGTTGAAGAGGTCTGTTAAAGTATAGTAGAAGATGAAGAATCCAAGGGAATTTTAGAGATGTATTTAAGTGAAATTGAAGGAGGCAGAGAGGTTCAAAAGGAAGTAGGAAAAGGGGAAGGATTCCACAGAATGAAATAATCATTGAAGAAGGGGGAAGATCAAATGATTTGCTACAGTTGGAGGATCTGAGAAATAAGATGAAAGATTTAGAGATGATGATGAAGGTTGTAGAGGATAGAAGAAATAAGAAGAAGGGAATTGGGAGAAAAGAAGTTTCAGAAGCATGGCTGGAAGAGGTAGAAAATGGAGAAAGATTGTTGGAGATGATGGAGGGTAATAGATTCAGAGAGGATTCAATTTTAAATGAAGAACAGGTGAATTATTCTTTTGAGGTTTGAAGTAGAAATTGTAGGACTTTAAATTCTGATTTGCAGAAGGGTTTGAAGAAAGGGTGGGGAGATGAAATAAGGAAAGATAAGAGTATGGATTCAAAGTAAAAAAGGCAGCATTGGGGAAGGTTGAAAGGTGAGATGCTGGCCAGGTGGTGAAAATGCAAGCCTTGCTTCCAAGAAAGAAACTTTGAGTGAGCCGCGGTGGAGGCAATCAAGCATGGAGGATTCCAGACCCGCAAAGGATTGGTGGAGTACATGTTGAAGTTCAAGAAAATTTCTGGGTACCTGTAAATGAAGAAAGTCTTTTGTGGGGCAGATGGGGGCAATGAAGCAGGCCTTTTTGGGCAGACTTGCGCCATCACTCCGCTTGTGAGTGCAACAGTACTTGTACAACCATGGCTTGGTCAAGAGATTGTTGGAAGGGAGAATCACAATTCTTCTGGAATTGTTGGCCATCTGCTGAGCTGTGGAGAGCAAGATTGATTTAGACGAGCTCATTGCACACAACATGCAAACGTACCTTCAGTAATGCTTTTGGTACTGGCCCCGGGTATAGCACCAGTTTTGGAGCCATCAACATTTCCAAGCGCTGAAACACCTCAGAAGGTTCTGGATCCAAGGGTGGGAAAGATGACGGAGATCCTTTGGGACCTGCAGGTCTTCCTTAACCAGGTCAAGGTCCCTGTGGCTCCTATTGCTCTGGTCCAACTGCGCGCGTCGCCGCCTCACATGGAGGAGGGCTTTCAACCTCCCAGAGGGCCCTACAGGGGGTTCACGGTACGCATGTGCACAAAGTGAGGAGAAAACGGGAACTGGAAGTTGTTGTGCGCTCATCTCACGCAGGAAATGAACAAGGGGTTGGTGCCCATGTCCATCCTTACGTAGATATTCCCAACAGGTGAACCAGTGGACTTCACAATGGGTCAACCACCCCCAATGGTACAAATATTGGAAAACGTTAAAGCTCAGACTGAGGCTGCTCAGGCAAAGCTTGGGATTTTCACCATACCCAAGACCTGGGAAGCGCCAAGGGTGGAATCTGAGGTAAGGGGCTTGAAAAAAACAAGCAAATTGTGGCAGAAAAAATGGATGTGGAAGGAAGCAAGCAACCATCTGTACCAAAGACAGGTGCGTGCACATGCTCCAGAGACGGAAAGCTGGCAAATTCTGTGGGGAAGAAGAAATCCGCGGAGATTGTGCGGAGGGTGATAGGGAACAAGGCACTGGTACCACTAAAACTGCAAGAATTAGTGGAATTTTCTCCAGTGGTTGTTGAAAAGATGGTCCAAGTGCTGAGGGAGTGCAGACAAGGCCGGGTTCCAACAACAGTCCAGCGCTTGAATGTGGCGGAGGAGAAGGTGGGTTTCAAAATGTATCAATCAAGGTCCATGTCAGTTCTGCTTGCCTGTGTCTCAATGATAATTGCAGGGAAGAAGGTATGGGCAATGGTGGATGGCGGATTGATTGTAAACCTGCTTTCATCAAGGCTGGTGGATGATCTGGGATTGGTGCGGAGGAAGTGTGCAATGGGGCTCCGGGCGTTGAATGGCGGGGAATGTCATGTGGAGGGAGTAGTGGAAGGCAAGGAGGTCAAGGTTGCAAAGGTCAGGAAGCCTTTATTTTTTCTTTTGGTAGAGTGCGGCAACATGATCCTTGGTCAACTGTTAATGTTTGCTTTCCCAGCTCAGATGGCTTTCAACCTTAAAGTGGGCATGGAGGTTCTAACATTTGAGGAGTCATTCAGCACAAGGTTTGAAACAATGATCTGCAACCATGGAAAGGGGAAATGGGTGCGGAGACTGGCAATTACAGTGACTGTGATTCCAAGACTGTAAGGGTCATCCCTCAAAGGATTTTGCATAGTTGGACGTGGGTACCACACGTGGAAGGCCAATTCTCCGCAGGGGTGGTTGACTAGGAAGGAGCAGGTGGGAAAGGAGGTGGCGCGGGAAGGACACATGAAAGAAGGAAGTTCCCTTCCTGAGTGTGCATCTCCGGGAGGCTCTACATTTTGAAAACCCTATCATTGTGCCTCAGTCGTGAGCAAAGGAAAAAGCCCGGGTTTGGTTATTGCTAGGACTTAGGATGACAATTGTTGTGTGTGGATGGCAAGGTGCAACGGTAGCAAGTAAAAACCAGTGGGGCAGAAGGTCCAGCCACAGAAAAATCCAATGCCTCAGGGAATTAAGGGAACCTTGCGCCCAATTTCTTGGTCCAAGGATCTGTGGGAGACGCCCTTGAAGAAGTCCAATTGGGAAACGCAATTGGAGCGGATCACCAACAAGTGGGTTGATTATCTTAGCTTTGGACCCCCCGGATGGTTAAGCATGGAAGAAAGGGATTTTTTGGCATCTGTGTTGTTTTCAGCCTCCTGGATGACAAGACCCTTGCTATCCTTTAGATACCAGAGGTGATAGAATAAATAATAAATATATTATTTAATGAATGCAGCAAAAATCTGTAAAATATTTGGATTAAGCTGATTTCAAGGTTAAGTGGTTTGGTTATGGTTTATTGCTTTGAATCAATATGAATAAATTGATTATTAAATCTTTTTATAGAGGGGCCAAAATTATATTGGGGATCTTTAACACCTCTCTTCAGGGATTTCAGTATGAAAACACGTAGTCCTGGTTACTTTGGGCTCTTTATTTTAAAGGATATTTTACCCAAAGAAAATATGTATATTAAATACATGGTGGAGTTGCAGGGCCTTTTAGCCAAGCTGCCACGATAGAGAAAGGATAATAAAACTCACTGATATATTATTAAATACTTTTGGTATCTGTTTGAGATGTGCACTGATGGGTTAAACCTGTATACTGGGGTTATAAGGTTGTTCAGCAGTTTTAATTGATACAAAAGAGGTTGAGGACGGATATTTATTGATCAGAATTAGCCATGAATCACTTACTTATCTCTTATAAGTACTTGATTACCTTGGCATGGTATCTGGATTTGAATATAACTGGATCTCTGCCCATCAATATCCTCAAAAGAGCTCTTTATTTATAGCTTTTGGAGTCCCAACATTGTCCTTCTGAGGGTTGCAGGTGCTCAAAGGGACGGACACTAAGGCTAGCAGGGTAACCAGGGGTAGCCTGTCATGTTTTCTTGGTGCTATAGCACGTGTAGCATCTAATTCCTCAGTGTATGGGAATTATTCCACTTTATAATAGACATTAGGACGTGTGAATAACACTAATCTTTCCTATTTATGTATTATTTAATTAATTATCCTTAGTAAATGTTCCCAGTAATTTAATAATTATATAAATAGACATTTCTATGGACATCTTGATTTCAGGTAAGTTCTCATTATGTATTATATATCTTGAGTAAAAGTCATGATATTGATTTTACTCCTTACTTTCGAGTTCCAGTTGATTTACTAAGATAATTACTTAAAAATATAATTCATGGGAATTGATGTAATATTTTTACATCATTAGTTTTCTTAGTATGTCAAAAAAATATTGATGTCTAGAAATTCTCATAAAAGTATATTAAAGTATTTTAATATATTTTTAGAAGTTCTCATTGTCTTATTTTTGACATTCTTGGTACTTTGAATTATATTAAATAAAAAATACGTATAAGGATTATTTAAGTATTTTTATATAATATTATGTATTTTTAGACTATCTACTATCCAAAGGAACATTTATTACATATGTATGTTGTTCCCGTGTGGGTTGTAGCATGTTTACGCGGTACCTGAGCCTCTCAGGCTGCCTCTCACTCTGTCAACCCGTAGTGCCGCGGCTGCATACTTATCAGAGGCCCGGGTCTGCGTACACAACCTTGACGGAGTGAAAGGGCTTTATCTCAGCCGTGCGCGGGTGCATTGGCTGCCACGGCTGCATGCGGGAATTGTGACAAAACACATTTGCGTCTGTAACTCCTAAAATATATACAAAACTTAAATTCTGACTGAATATTAGGTGTGAAACCTATACGTGACAATGTGTGTGAAACATTTAATTGACCAAAAACTCAATAGTGGAGCAGTAGTATTATGGTATTTCTTTCCTTAATTATTTAAAAATATAAGGAGTTGGATTTCAAGGGTGGGGTCAGTGAGTGAGCCTACCTAATTTTGGGTGGAAAATCCATTTCTGTAATAATATTTATGGTTTTTATACTCCTTCTTAGGTTAATTGTATTATTATTATTTTTATGTTATTTTTGTTACTTTTGCAGGTTGCTCTGCAATAGTAGCAAACTGACAGTTGGTAAATCAAAAGAAGGCCTTTTGTTGGAATACTGGAACAAAGTTTCTTTCCATTTCTTTCTCATGCCTTTATTTCTCCCTTTATTTATTTATCCTCTTTTTTTCCCATCATTCCATCTCTTCTCCATCCTACTCCATGTGCTTTTCTTTATTTGCTGTCTTTTAGTTATCACTACTCTCAACCACCTGTCATGTGCATGCTCCCACTCATCTCAACCATCCATGTCACATGCGCGCACATACATGTCACAAACACTCAACCAGTTGTATTCTACCTGAGGACAGAGGTCAAGCCAGGCTGAAGGATTCTTTCCTCATCCTTCTGTCTGCTCTCACCATCTGTGTATCATCAGGTAAATAATTTCCCGTCTTATTTCCTTTTCTCATCTGCATGTCCCTTCATACTCTTCTTTCATCTGTTTTCCTGTCACTGTAACATGAAATCCACCCTTCTGTCTGCTCTCACCATCTGCAGATCCTCAGACTCTAACAGTTTATGAGCCCATGGTCATTTCAATAATATAAGAGCACCCATTACCTCAGAAGGATCCATCACTCCTAGTGCCGTCAACATCAAGATCATGGAAGAAATAAATTCATCCCATCAAGTACTCAAAACCCCATTTATAATTCCCCTCAGTGCCCCAGGATCCAAATCCAACTACCTAGACTGGGCAATGATACTCAGAATCCATTTCCCGCCTTCTGGTGTTGGGCACCTTATCAGCAACAAAAAACAAAAACCAAATCAACAAGCATGGTCTTGAGACAACCTTGCAATATGCCCAGTCATCTCCAGATCCATTACTCCATCAAATTTCCAGCTCATACGCTGTGGTGATCAATCCAGGACACCTTGTGAAAAATGGAAATTTTTGAATTTTATTTTTTTAAATTCCCTTATCCATCAATAAATCCTAAAAAAAAAATCTTTTCTGGAATGATTCCCTATTTTAGTTCCCTGTTCCCAGCCTTCCATTATCCTAGTTGTCTATGAGGATCTCTCAGGTTTTCAGACCCCTGTGCCTGGTGTTCAAGTCCCTCTTGCTCCACTCCCCATCCTCCAGTTCCTTTTTGCCAAGTGTGCAAGCACGACCGGCTTGGCTTGACTTGACCCTTGCTGGCATCAGCATTGATTGTCTGGATTTCCAATTCTGATTATTGATCATTGATCATCCTCATAAGTTGAAGGCCTCAATTGGCTGGTGGTGAATCACTCCAGGATTGGATTGCAATCAGAACCAATCATCAACGATTTGGTCTCCACAACGCAATGACAAATCTTGCTATCCCACCCATCTCTCCCTCCTTGGTCCATCAACCAACCAATTGACCATCACTAATCTCAAACCAATCCACCATCATCATAACCAAGACCCCTCCAGAATTCAGAATTGGTTGCATCTTCAATCCATCAACCCAATCTATCCCAACTCAATGTCCATCATGATCCACATCACCTGATCCCTCATCCGTCAAGGTTTCCGCTCTTGCAGATCATCCCCGGAGCTCCGTTGCTGCTGGTGATCCAAAACTATGCCCATACGCTTACTCTGGTCAAAGTTTTGCAGCCTGCAAGTATACCAATTGTCCTATCATGGCCAATGTTCCATGGAAGTATGTCTACCACTTTCAAACCTGGTCATTGTTGTTTGACTATCTCACCTCCATCCTCATCTGGGCGGTTGCTCCAACCAATGCCCTTTTCCCACCATCATCACTGCCCTCCAATCTTTCTCAATTGGTTGGTCAGTGCCCTTGACTCACCTCTCCAAATGATTGCCTTGATTCTCCGTGCGCAACCAATCACGCGGATAGTCTTCATCACCATCAACTATCCAACACTGAGCAGTTGTTCATCACCCCACTCATCCATCCCTCATTCTTCCCCTATCTCACTAGTCCCCTGTGCGGCTTGTCTGTTGGCAGCGTGGGTCTCAGCAGTTGCCCAGGCCCATCAGCCTGTCTGCGCGGGCCCCTCACCTGCTACTCTCCTGCCTGCGCCCATCATTGGCACGGGCTGGTGTCTTTCCATTCCTGTTCATCCATGAGTTTTCATTATTTCAATTTTTTTCAGTTGTTGTTTGTTTCTTTTTTTCATCAGTTTCTTTTGTTTTCTCATGGTCAAATTAAAAAAAAACATCCGCACTCATTTGTAAGTATCTCTTGTAAATAGTCTACAGGCCTCTTGTCTATAAAGGGAGGGGCTCTCCCCTACCTTTTTCCAAACATCCATGGGAGTGTGTGCATATTTCCCCCCTGGTTATTATCAGTGATCAATCCTCATCCTTATCCTGGGTATATCTTTTGATTTCCCCTTGATCCTTTGAGCCTCCATACTCAAATCTTGGATCCCTCCATCTGTGACCTTGATCCTTATCACCAACCATAGCCTTTCTGGTTGAAGAGAATTCTGTCTGCTGGAATTCTTGAGTGTTATACCACTCTTGTTCAATTTTTCCAACCATACTGGTCTGATACTCCCTTGATCATCCTTCTGGATCCAGTCATGTTTGACTGAGAGGTTTCTTTAATGTTGAGACCTGGAGTGATAGACCTCCCTTTATTCTTCATAGTTGAATTCCGCCACGCTACTCTTGAGTTCCTTGAGAAGTGTTGGGTTATTGATGTTCAAAAATGTCATTTCTTTGCTTCTAGAGCTTCACAAACAAATTGCTTTTGTTTTTTTCAGCCACCCAAAATTATCTGGTACCATTCAAGCGTTTTATTTTGGAGAGTTGGGCAGTTCCATTGAGAGCCTGGAGCTTGGTTGGGATTGAGTTGATCTTTAATAATCTTATACCAAGGACCAGAGTTATTAGCTTGTGGGAATTTTTACTTACAACTGCCTTGTTCCATTGAATCCTGAAAAAAAATTTGACTCATTTTTTTCAAGTCTCTTCCTGCACCATCTTGCCTCAGATAGTGTTGTTTTCCATTGCTACCAAATATTCCCAAATTCATCCCTTACATTGATTCCTTATTTACAATTTCCTGGATCTTGATTCCAGTTACATTTAAATATTGTTTTAACTCTTAGGAGGACAGCCTAAACACCACCTTTCCTCTCCACAGAACTGCCTGCGGCTTAGCACTGTTTGGAGTCTTAAAACGCAAGAACAAAGAAAGCGCAGTAGGAATGTGGAATTCTCTACAAGATGCTCATCAAGATAGCTCATCCGGAGGAAGAATGTATTGGTTAAAAAAACTCCTCCTCACCAAACTCTACAACAAAAAAATGACAACCCACCTGTGTGTCATATGGCAAGAAACTATCCTCACTAATTACTTCAGAAAATCCACTTACCGCTGACAATCTCCAATCAACCCCATACCCCTCTCCTTAACCAACAACTAGCTTAGCTGTGTCTTAAGAATGATGAAAGAAGAGTCAGTTCCATCTGCAAACTCATCACTTCTCTGAAGCAAGAACATCTCCTTTGTCAAACCAGAAATGAAGACGCCATGGAAAATTCAACCAAATTACAAAACACAAAACCATCTCCTCTCCTAATCAAAACACCAAACCCAGACATCCCAAGAAATATTTCTGCACTCACTGTAAAATTGAAGGAAACTCATTCTTGGGATGCAAAGAGGTGCGCAAAGTACTGGACCAGATGAAGAGAATCAACAATAAATCCAAGAATTGAGCCGGTACAAACAAGTCAAGATCTGCAAATGCTAATCTGAGCAAAACCAAAGAAAATGACTCCAATTCTGACTCCAATGACTTCTCCAATATTCAGATCATAGTCCATGCTGGATCAGCTGCATGAAGTACAACAAATGCCGCTCATGAAGCACAAAACAACTTCAATCTTGATTCCAGGTGTTCTATCTCAATGACCCCATACCATGAACAAGTCAAAACCATATCTCTTGATAATATCATCATCAACCTAGAAGATGGATCAACAATCTCTTCACTTGAAAAAGGAACAATTACTTTCCCCTTTGGAAATCTGAAGGCCTTGTTTTCCCCGGATCTCCATGAACAACTGCTTTCAATCTCAAGTATCTGCAACGCTGGACAAAAGGTGGTCTTCCACAAAGACAGCTAAAAATTTTTGGCAAATATATTTCAAACATAAATCAAAAACCGCTGAAAACTGGCTACAAAAAAGGAAAACTTTAATATCTGTCACAAGAAAACGTAAGCAGCAAAGAATCAAACCACTCAAGCATAATCCAAACCTCTGACAATAGTTTCTTTGGTTATAATTTTTGATTAAATCACTTGAATCTTAAATCCCTCCAAAAGTATCTCAAATCACATGGCATAATACCACACCCAAGGAACAAAAAAGATGTCCAGCAATTCACTACATGAATCCAGTCAAAAATGACAAGGCGGCCCTTCCATTCCTTCTTAAGCTACTGATCATCCAAACCAGGAGAACTCATCCACGCAGATGTGTGCAGATTTGAGACCAACTCCAGGGAAGGGTATAGATATTTAGTCACCTTCATTGATGACTGCTCAAAAGCAATATTTACTTACCCCATCCATTTTAAATCCAATATCTTCCAATCCAGCAAACTCTTTATCTCCCTCTTTGAAAATAAATATGACTCTAAAATTGTCTCAATAAGATCTGATAATGGAGGAAAGTACCTGAAACAACCCATTCAAGACTATCTTTCCAAAAAAGGAATCTTTCACAAGCCTGGCCCTCCCCACTCTCCGCAGCTGAATGGTGTTTCCAAGAGGTTCAATCAAACAATCTTAAACATGATACGTTTCTCACTGCTTGCCTCAAACCTACCAAAGTCCTTCTGGGAAGATGTCCTCTGGAACTGCCTCTTCTACTTCAACTCCTATCCATGCAAGACCTCCCAAGGCTTTGTCTCACCAAACTCCATCCTCAAAGCGGCTGATTTTGAACCCCAATACCTACACCCATTTGGGTGCCTTTTTTTTTACAAGGTCCTGTAAGCAAACTGAAAAAAACTAGACCGGAAAGGCAGGCCTGCCATCCTCTTCTCCTATCTTACAGACTGCGCGGGTTTCCTCATCCTTGAACTGACCACCCAGAAGGCCATCAAATCCTACAACTGTCTTTTTGATGAATCCTCCTTCCCTTATGGATGACACTCCATCAACAAACCATCCCAGGAGCCTGTTGCTGTAGAGATTCCATGGTGTGAAACCTTGCCAAACCCCCCACCTGTACCTCAGTCCCCTTCCGCAACTCTTCTCTCCTCTCCTCCCGCCTTCTGGCCCCATCAACTGGCTCCCTCCACTCCTCCTAATGAATTCTCTCCCTCCTCATCCCCCCTTACCACTTTCTCCAGCAGCACCCATAACTCAACCCTTTTGATCCTCCAGTCCCGCGCAATCCAACAATTCCGTTCTTCTCCCCCCTCTTACCCTTACTCCTCCCCACACTACTCCACCTTCTCCAGAAACTCCCTACCCTGGCCCTGCCATCTCCCTGTCCCCAAGGCCCAAATCATCCCCGCCATGTCTCCACTCTCACTCCAGGCCATCTTCCCCGCGCAGTTCTTCTTGTACATCTTGCCTGCCGGCCAGCTATGGAAATTTCGCCAGACATGCCTCAGTTAAGGACAACCTGACCGCCCCTAAGACCTGGAAACAGCTCCTTTGCTCCCCTCATTTCCTTTTCTGGATTTTCTTGGCTCAAGAATAAATTTCTTCTCTCCAGGGCATAAATACTTGGACACTTTTCCCGCCACCAAATGTCCGTAGGTTTATCCGCAGCAAGTGGGTTTTCAAGTTGAGGAGAAGTCCGGATGGCTCAATCATCAAACTAAAGGCCAGGCTTGTTGCCATGGGATTTTCTCAAATCCGCAGTCTGGATTTCTCCAAGGTCTTTTCCCCAACCCTCCAACTCAAGACACTTTAACTCCTTCTCAGCATTCTGGGCCACAAAGGATGGATCAGTTTTCAGTTTGATTTCAAAACAGCCTTCTTGAAAGTCCACCTCAAAAAGCCCTTCTTTATGGCCCAAACTCCTGGCTTTGAGGATCCCCGCCACCCTGATTGGGTCTGCAAGGTCACCAGAGCAATATAGGGACTCAAGCAATCCCTTTGACAATGGAAAATCAAGCTGAACTAAGACCTCCTGTCTCTGGTGTTAAGTATTTTCTGTTACCTGGGTACTACGGTTAAGGTAGCGCCAGATGAGACGGGTTCCCCGGTGATCTCTCCTGTGACACTCGGGTGACCTCCTCACCCCTCTTAACTCAGGACCTGGCCTCTTGCAGGGTCTTGGTACTTCTTCTCTTCTACTTCTTGGTTCTACCACATCTCTTGTTGTCTTTATTGTCAATTTTTCTTTTCTACATCCTTTCTTCTCTTTCTTTGTTCTCAATCTTCTTTCCTCATCTTGTTCCTCTCAAATCACCTCCAAACCATCCTCTCTCCCGCAATCTTCTGTCCTCTTCAATCCGATTCAACCTCCTTCAACTCACCATCAAACCGATTACTCATCTTAGAGTCTTTGCCTGGTAAGAATATGATCCTCAAGACCTCCTCGGCCCAACAGGTCTGACTATCTAGTGTTTCGCCTCCAGCTGCTCTTCTGCATCTCCTCCCTCTATCAACTTCACGCTGCTCTGAGTCCTTTTCTCATTTACTCTTCAAAACCACAACTGAGCTGTTTGTCTTTTCACATTCCTTTTCTTCTCTCTTATCTTTGTTCAAGTTGTTCAACCTCCTAACTCTTGTTTGCATCCTGTTGGTTTTCAGTTCTTAGCTATCTTGTTGCAATCATATCACGGTTAAAAGCAAAAAGACGACTCCATGTTACCAAGAATGAACAAACCAACGGGAGCGAACAACTATTTCTATCAGGTTGCGCTCAAGGCCTCTGTTGATGCTATCCCTCCTCTCAAAAACAACAACTAATCCATCTGGCGGGATAAAATGATGATGTTGTTCAATCTCAAAGACATCAAGGACGCCATAACCGAAATTCAGGCCAATTACCCACAAAGCAAGATCAAGAAATCAGGGCAATTATACTATCTAAACTTGATAGCACGACTCACGCCAACGTTGTCAACGCTGCAAACATTACATCATCTAAGCTACTCTGGACCGAGATCACACAAATGTTTGCTTCATCCAAGACGGCCAACAGAGCCCGCATATTCAACCAATTTCTCCATGCTCTATTTAACAAACACGCCTTTGAAGGATTCATAACGGATATTTGAAAAGCACTTACTTGCATGGCGGTCGTCCGAATAGAGCTAACAAAGGATATCTTGGCGTATCTCATACTCTTCAAGTTTCCACCCACTCTAGAGAACCTAAAGCAACAGATTATGCACGGCAAAAAATCAGTGACAGTGGAGACGGTATTAAATCACTTGACCCAATACAATAATGAGCGCAAGGCACAACTCAAAACCGGAAAATCCACCTCCAACATTACTTTAGTGACCACTAGAAACAAGACAGATCAAGGAGAGAAAAAAAATTGCATTAGATGCAAGGAAGGCTTCCATGACCCTAATTCTCCCCATCCCAAATCATCATGTTTCCACCTCCACCCTCAGATTGCTCCAGCCTGGTGGATAGAACAACAGAATGAATGGAAGAACCAAATCAAGAAAACCCCTAGAATTAACTATGATGCGTTACTGACACTCTGGATCAATGCAAATAACTCACCTAATCTTCTCTTGCACTTGGGCGCCAACATTCACATATTCAACAACCCGAAGTATTTCGTCTCTATTAACTTACAGGATGAGATGGATGAGATCAAAACTGGCAAATTAGAAGCCAATCTCAAGATACAAGGAACAGGAACTGTTAGACTGCAATGGAAGGATTCCGTCATCACTCTTGAAGAATGCATGTACGTACCCGACATTGTAGTCAACCTTATTAGTCCTGGTCTTCTGGCAAAAAAGGGATGTAATCTCTTCCAAGAACAAGAAAAGTTCAGAATAACTTGAGCTTGCCAGATGGTACTTAAAGGACTGATCTGCGACAGCCTATTTGTTATTGAGAAACCCAAGAATTCTGGAAACAATCTATTGGTCAATCTCGAAAACCAGATCTTGTCGTCTTCCTTGAATCAAGCTGAATCACTCTCTGACATCCATAAGATGTATGGACACGCCTCAATCTCAACACTCAAAAAGATTCTCAAAGACCAATACTCTAAAGATGAATTAAATGACTTCCAGTGTGATGGTTGCGTGAAGAGCAAGATCACAAGGGCTCTGTTCTCAGCCACTTCCACGCCGTCGTCAAAGCCTCTCAAGAGAATTCAATTAGATTTAATGGGTCCAATCACTCCGCAATCAAAAGCTGGCCACAGATATATCATAATGCTCGTGGAAAACTGCACAGGCTACCTCTCAGCCTTCTCCCTTACGACTAAAGAAGAAACCCCGGACTTCATCATCAGCATTCTTGAGACAGAACATAAATGACTCAACTATTATCCAGCGGAGATCTTCTCTGATAAGGGCACAGAATTCACAAAAGACACCCTGAAGAGCTTCACCAAAGAAAAACATATCAAAATTGTGACGTCTGAACCCTACCACTCTCAGCATAACAGTTGGGCCAAACAAGCCAAACGAACAATTATTGAGTTGGCACGTGCAACTTTCTCATCCTCCAAGCTAAGCATGAACTACTGGGACATTGTGGTCAGAAGTTGCTGCTTTATGCTCAACCAAGTCCCTAGGGAAGGTAAAGACCTATCCCCCTGGGAACTAATGTTCAACAAGAAATTACCCGCTACCTACTTGAAACCTGTAGGATCTTTGGTCATTTACCTTGCAAATTGCCATCCTTTGGGAATATTTATGTACATCCTCCTGCAGATTGTATTACATACTCTCTCTACTTAGTACATAGTGTCATGACTCCCATGAACACTGTACATCCTTCAACTTTACTCTCCCAACTTAGACAGCTCAGACCTGGAACCTTGTCCCAATGTAGAAGCAGCCTAACCTAATGTAGTAGCATCCCTGATCAGCCCTCTCTGTTACTTAGACTGTTCCCATGACATCATGTGTGTAGTCTGAGCCCCAATCACTTGTACCTCTGTTGTAGTTCCAACCTCTTGTCTATTTAATAAGCCTCCTCTTTCCTCTACCTGATGCTTCCCCCAAGAAATCAGTTTACTACTTCTTACTAGGAGATCTTTCCCAGCAAGTGTCATTCAGCACCATTAAACCCAATCCTCCTCTACTCCTGTTAGCCTCCTTCAGGAACCTTGCCCCCAACCCTACTGTGGGTAGAGATCCCTCTGTGCCAAGCCCTGCTTGCATGTCAGCAGCCCTTGTGACATTAAACTGATTTCTTCCCCAATAACCCCTTCTTCACCAACCACACTCCCTATCCCTTGTTAGACAGCATCAAATTTTTCTATTGAGTTGTGGTAATTTTTGTTTGCTTTATTTCTGTCCCCACCTTGAACTTGGCTATTTGATTTGTGGCCATTTTCATTGCTTCCCTTACCTTGCTTTCAAACCTACTCAGAGCTCCAGCTCTCCACCCTCTAAGTATCACTTTGACGCTTTGACGCTTTGACACTTTGACACTTTGACGCTTCGACACTTCAACACTTTGAAACTTTGACACTTCAACACTTCGACGCTTTGACACTTAGACACTTAGACAAGGTATAGTAGCCAATATTTGACTGTCCCATAAAGGTAATCAGAGGAAGAAAAAATCCCTTTTTAATCATTTTATTCTTGCTCCAAGGTGAAGAACAACTTTTGGGTAACTAATTATTCTTAGAAGTAAGAATGCCCCCACGACATGCTCTTTTTTCTCACATTTCTAGCCCAGCAGTCACCGGCAGCTCTAGGGGGAGAGGTACCACTGAACCTACTGACCATTCTACCCCTTAATCTTGTGGAACAGGTAGGACCTTTTCTAACCTGATTGCACCAGTGGCTACCACTTCCACTCCTATGGATACAGGCTTATTGGAACATATTCCCCAAGTATCCCTTTCTACTATTCCTTCTTCTGACAATGCTAGCCTCCACAGGATCACAGGTCAGTTTACAAGCCCAGTTTACCATGGTTTGGACTCTCCTGCCTATGATGCAAGCATGTTCCCAATCCCAGGAGAAGGTGAGGAAGATGAAGAGGATGAAGACTCAGGATTCAATTCCAGAATCTTGAGTGGCCTGGGTTCACCATCCCCAGAAGGTAATCCTAGTCAAACTTCTAATGCAACAGCAGTCCCTTCACCTTCCCCGCACACCAACCTTCCTTCCACCACTCAGGCTCCTTCAACTGACCCTGCCCTGCTGGCCATTCCTCAGCAAATGACCACTGCAATGACTCAACTTTCTAAACCTGCTGACCATGGACCCTCTGCTAACTTTGTATCTCCATCTATCAATGCCCCAGATAAATTTGATGGAACTAACCCAACCAAGCTTAGACCTTTCCTTCAAGCTTGTGAACTCATTTTTGCAAATGATGAGAGATTTTTTTCTAATGACAAAAAGAAAGTATTTTTTACAGTCTCTTACCTTTCAGGAAATGCCAGTCGATAGATCCAACCCTATCTTGCTCACATTGGTAATGATGAGCCAGACTTCATACTTAACTCCTGGCTTCTATTCACTCAACAGCTTCATACCCTTTTTGGGGATTGCCTAGAAATCCAGTGTGCTGAGAAGGAGTTAACCCTCCTTAGGATGAAAGACAGTGGTTATGCTACTAACTATATCACTGAATTCAGGACACTTATGACCAAGGTCTCTGGGTGGGGTGATAAAGCCTTTTTCTTTCATTTTAAAAAGGGTCTCCCAGCCAGATTACTGGACCAACTAGCTGGTTATGATGGACCTCAAGAAAACTTGCAAAACCTAATGGATATTGTTCTTAAGTATGACACTTGTTACCATGAAAGGATCCGGGAGAAGTCCTTCACTCTCCCTCAGACCTCAAGACCTGGACCCAGTCTTCCAAATCCTCAGAAATCTCAACAGACCAGCCAAACAGGTAGGTTTAAGGGGAAGACCAAGCCAACCCCTACTAATTCTACTCCAACCTATGTCCCTAATCCAAATGTAGGAGAGGATGGACACCTCAAGGCTGAAGAAAAAGCTAGACGAGAAAGAGAGGGTTTGTGTAACCACTGTGGAGGAACTCACAAAATTAGCCTCTGCAGGAAACATCCAGATTTTCAGCCTGGCCAGAAACCCAATCCTATGAAGCCAAAAAAAGGGAAAAGACTAGGTGATGGGAATGTGGTACTCCTTGACCATCACCCTCCTAATATTTGAGTAAAAACTTTGGAAAGAAAAGACGCTAACCCTCCTTCCAAAGACTTACGTTTTGTTTGCTTGACCAATAACCAGGCTTACAGTGTACTTGTTGACTCTGGAGCAACTCAATCTGTTATTTCAAAATCTATGCTTTTAAAGTTTTCTCTATCACTCAAAGCCCTGACCACTCCTATTTTCCTATTTACCTCTGACTCACCTTCCCAGGAAATCACCCATAAGGTTTCCTTCAAATTCTCTTTGCCCTCTTTTCCCAACTTAGAATGGGATTTCTTGGTTGTTGATACTCCACCCAAAGAACCTCCATTTCTGGAACCCAGAGGTAAATTGGCAACTGGGATTGATCACCCCAAGACACCAACCAACTTTGGATCATTCCTCTTCCGTTGAACTCTCCTTGGCCACTACTTCCTTTCAGACAGTGAACCTGCAGGTCACTGCTCCTGTCCCCTTTTCAGAATCTATGCACTCACAACACTTCCCTTTGAGTTCAACAACTACTTCTGTGAACAGGATATTCTTTGGAAATTCTCTGAAATTCTTGGAGGATATGGAGAATGATCTATCCACTCAAGTTTTGCGTATGATTATTTCCACTTCTGACTCTGACCCAAAGCAGGCTACTGCAGAAGGTTTGGATGAAGATGAGGAAACTGATGGAATTGAAACTGTGATGGAGAGAGTTCCTGATGCTTATCATACCTTTTTAGATGTTTTTTCCAAGGTCAAAGCTGATAAACTCCCTCGTCATCGCGCTTACGACCATAATATTGAACTGGAAGGCCCTATGCCTCCAGTTGGGACTATCTACTCCCTTAGTCACCATGAGAAGGAGGCCCTACAAGCCTATATAGCGGAAAATATAGAGAAAGGTTTCATTCGCCCCAGCACTTCCAGCACTGGAGCACCTGTCCTCTTTGTAAGAAAGAAGGATGGTGGTTTGCAATTGTGTGTTGACTATTGCAAACTAAACGCTGTGACTCGAAAGAACCGGTATCCCATTCCTCCCATGACTCACTTATTAACAGTCTTTTCTGGTTCTACAATTTTTTCCAAAATTGACCTCAGGGGTGCTTATAATCTCCTTTGAATTAAGGAAGGGGATGAACATCTTACAGCATTCAGAACTCAGTTTGGGAATTTTGAATATTTGGTAATGCCTTTTGGACTCACCAATGCTCCTGCCTCTTTTCAATGTCTTGTTAATGACATTTTTTCAGACCTTCTGACCATCTGTGTGGTGGTATACCTTGATGAAATTCTTATTTTTTCCAAAAACTTAACAGAACATACAGCTCATGTGTGTGAAGTCTTGAACAGACTTTGGAAGAACAACTTATATGCAAAAGCTTTTAAGTGTGAATTTCATGCTTCCTCAGTGGACTATCTAGGATATGTCATTTCCAGAAGTGGCATTGAAATGGACAACTCCAAGGTCCAAAAGATCTTGGACTGGCCACCACCAACAAACAAAAAGGCCTTGCAACAGTTTTTGGGTTTTTCTAATTTTTATCGCAGGTTTATCATTAACTATTCCAGAAAGTTGCACCTCCTCACTGCTCTAACTGGAGCAGACCCCATCTTTCCTTTATCCCCAGGGGCTCTGCAGCAGTTTGAGGACCTCAAGGTAGCCTTTACTAAAGCTCCTATACTCAGACATTTTGATTTTTCCTTACAAAAATTTTTGGAGACTGATGCCAGTGACTATGCCCTAGGGGCTGTCCTCACCCAAGTTGCTCTTGATGGATCCAAACACCCAATTGCTTTTGACAGCAGGAAATTTTTTAGTGCTGAACTGAACTATGAAATCCACGATAAGGAACTCCTGGCCATTGTATGGGCCATCAAGATCTGGAGAGCTTACCTCCTCAGTCTTTCTTCTCCCTTTGAAGTTCTCACTGATCACTTATCTCTTAAATATTTCATGACCTCCAAAGTCTTGACTTGTCCCCAAGCCTGTTGGGCTCAGTTTCTGTCTGAATTTGACTTCACTATAGTCTATAGACCCGGAAAGCAATTGATAGTGCCTGATGTCTTGTCACGTCAAGACAATGTTTATCCCAAAGGGGGGATGCCCTATGCAGAAAAGAATCCAGCAAATGTCAAACAACTCTTGAAACAGACTGACTTTGAACCTTCTAGAATTTTCTTTATCTCTGCAAAACAGGTTGAAAAACAATTGGAAACCTTAATTCAGTCCCAGATCTCCAACAAATCAACCCAGCAGATTATTCAGAAACTACATAAAAAGGAACAAGTAAAGAGTTACCTTATAGACCCAGACACTGGACTCCTTATTTTCCAAAACAGAATAGCAATCCCCAAGGAGGATGAACAACTCCAACTTGAAATACTTCAACAAAGACATGACTCTCCCCTCTCTGGCCACCCTGGAAAAGACAAAACAGCTGATCTATTCAAAAGAGATTTCCATTGGGAAAATATGAATTCCTTTATCAAAGATTATGTTTCTTCTTGTTACCTTTGCAGCAGAAACAAAGCCAGTCACCACAAAAAGTTTGGCCTCCTCCAACCCTCACCAATTCCAAATTCTCCCTGGGCTTCACTCTCTATGGACTTCATCTCACAACTACCACTATCCAATGGGTTTGACTCAATCCTTGTGGTGGTTGATTGTTTTTCAAAAATGTCACTCTTTTTTAAAACCAGAACTGATATCTCCTCTGTGGATTTGGCTAACCTACTAATTTCTCATGTTTTTACTAAACATGGCCTCCCAACTAACATTGTCAGTGACAGAGGATCTTTATTTGTTTCTTCCTTTTGGAAAATTGTATGTGAAAAATTACAGATAAAAAGAAATCTTTCCACAGCTTATCACCCTGAAACAGACAGTACGACGGAATGAGTAAATCAGATCCTAGAACAATTTCTTAGCATGTATGTCAGTTATCACCAAGACAACTGGGATACCTGGATCACCCTTGCTGAATTTGATTACAATAATTCCCCTCACACTTCTACTAAGCAATCTCCTTTTTTCACCATCTATGGACAACATCCCAACTTTGACAGTCTCCATGTAGTAGATGATCAACCTGCCAGCCACTACATAACCCAGATTCACCAGAATAAAAAGTTATTGGGTATTGAACTATAAAAGGCAATTAAAACCTACAAAAGATATGCTGACCTAAAAAGAAGTGACTTTCCTGCCTCATTTGCTGTTGGAAACAAAGTTTGGCTTTCTTCTAAAAATATCAAAACTAATTGTCCAACTCATAAACTCTCAGAGCGTTGGTTAGGTCCCTTTTTGATTATAGAACAGATTGGGAAAAGTTCATTCAAGCTTCAACTTCCTCAACAATGGTCCACCATTCACGCTGTATTCCACCCCTCCTTACTCAAGCCATATCAGGACAACTCACTATCCTCTAGGTACCAACCACCAACTGAGACAGTCAAAATTGATGGTGAAGAAGAATGGGAAGTGTCTCAGATATTGGATTCCAAACTTAAGAGGGGGAAATTATTTTACTTAGTTGAATGGAAAGGCTTCCAGAATGACAAGGAACGCACTACTTGGGAACCTCACTCTAATCTTACCAACTGCCCTACTTTACTTCAAGACTTCCATAAACTTTATCCCTCAAAACCAAAGTCATCCTTAAAATAAAAACAATACAAAACTTTACCTCCTTTTCAAATATATATATATATGTATATATATATATCAGTAACATGATAAAAAAAAATTAAGATTATTTCTCCTTTTTCCCTTTCTTCAACCTTAGCAAAAAAAAAGAAAAGATCAATTACCCCCCTCTAAGAAAATATAAATAAAAAAATAAAATAAAATAAAATAATAATAAAATAAAACAAATTTTATATAAACAACTTTTTAGATAGCTTCACACATCAATTATTCCAACTATTTTACTCTAGACATCCAAGTATTTACTAATTTTAACTTGGCAACTTGATAAGAATTTTGCCCCCTTATAGTAGTCCCTACTTCAAAAGTATGCCCAGCTTAAGCCAAGATATCAGCTAGTCTTTTCTTTATCTCTAAAACTTTTTTCTTTCTAGCTTCTAAAAAACCAGACTTCTCTTTTCTTATCTCACTACCCCAACCCTTCTTTAAACCTTCCTGAAAATTTGAATTTAAAATTCTAGAATTCCTACTATAAATCTCCAAAGATTGATTAACTTGATCTTCATTTAAAACAGAATCTTCTCTGAATCTTCTTCCTTCCATCATCTCCAATAAACTTTCCCCACTTTCCAATTCCTCCAACCAGACCTCAGTTTCACCTCTTCTTTCAATTCCTTTCTTTCTATTCCTTCTGTCTTCCACCACCTTCATCTTTACCTCCAAATCCTTCATCTTGTTCCTCAAATCTTCTAACTCCTAAGAGTCATCTGATCTGCCCCCTTCTTCAATGATGATCTCTCTTCCTTTTCCTTTAACAACCTCTTTGGTGGTTCCTCTATCTTCCTCCATATCACTTAATTCCATCTCAAAACTCCCTTTGGCGTCTTCATCATCATCCCCGCTTCAATAATCCGCTTTGGCGCTTTGACGGTTTGCTTTGACGCTTTGACGGTGGGCTTGGACGCTTTGATGGTGGGCTTTGACTCTTCAACAATTTGCTTGGACGCTTCAACGGTGAGCTTCAACACTTCAACGTTTGACGCTTTGACTATTTGTTTCGATGCTTCAACGGTTTGACAAACCCCTTTGAGGCTTTGACAAATCCCTTTGACGCTTTGACCAACCCCTTCGACGCTTTGACAACTTCCTTCGACGGGTTTGACGGATTCCAAAATGCCTTTGTTTTGTACCCTTTTTGGGGGGACCTTGTCCACCTCCTCGTCCGAATCTACGTGAGGGGTTCCCCATTGTATGAATGCCTCACCGCACTTCTCCTGCGGACGCCTCGACGTACCATCTATGGCCAAATTACCGGTTCGACGCATTGCCTCCCTCTTTTCTTGCGTTTTCTTCAATCTCTCCTGCATCAAACGGACTATTGCAAACCTTTATCAGCACTCCAGCACCTCCAATACTAAATCCAGAAGCACTTACCTGAATATTCATCAAGTCAGGAAGAGTAACCCAAGGTCATGGCATCATCATCTGGAGCCTCTTTTACTTCAAAAGGTTGACTCTTCGCCAGGACCCATAAGGTTGGCCCCAAGGCCTTTCCGCCTTGCTTATCCATATCACACATTCTTCCATACTGCCTACAACTTTCACATTTGGCAGAATTTTGCTTGATACTGGTGGTGCAGATTCTTCCAAGCTTGACGCACCTATCACAACTTGTGTAGTATTGCTGGACTGGATGATAATTGTTGGTCTTCTCCATTAGATAGGTTGGTGTAGGTGATCTGGTGTAAGGAGATAAATGTGGTAATGGGGTGGATGGTGGTGATGGTTGTGGGTAAGGGGAAGGAAAACTCAAGTTAGACATGGCTGAAGGACAACCTGGATGGCCTCTTCAACCTCTCCTTTTATGGTCATCAGGAGATGCCCTCTTCTTCACCAGGGGGTACTGTCATACTGACACCAAACTCAGTCTAACCTCAGTCTTACGCTCAGGCCTGATCTACTTTCTTAGGAACTTCAACCTCAGGGCTCAGGAGACTTACATCAACATGTCTCCAGTAACTATATACCTCAGGATCTTCATGCAGTACATATCTACATATAGTCTAACCTCATACTATACACAGACAGACTCCATAGGCTTGCACATACTCAATCTCCCAGGCTCTACTCTACCTCTCTGTCTAACCCATACCTCTTTGGGTTACCTCTCTGTCTAACCCATACCTCTTTGGGTTATCTCTCTGTCTAACCCATACCTCCTTGTGTGGTTTATCCTTTGGGAATCTTTATGTACATCCTCCTGTAGATTGTATTACATACTCTCTCTACTTAGTACATAGTGTAATGAATCCCATGAACACTGTACATCCTTCAACTGTACTCTCCCAACTTAGACAGCTCAGACCTGGAACCTTGTCCCAATGTAGAAGCAGCCTAACCTAATGTAGTAGCATCCCTGATCAGCCCTCTCTGTTACTTAGACTGTTCCCATGACATCATGTGTGTAGTCTGAGCCCCAATCACTTGTACCTCTGTTTTAGTTCCAAACTCTTGTCTATTTAATAAGCCTCCTCTTTCCTCTTCCTGATGCTTCACCCAAGAAATCAGTTTACTAATTCTTGCTAGGAGATCTTTCCCAGCAAGTGTCATTCAGCACCATTAAACCCAATCCTCCTCTACTCCTGTTAGCCTCCTTCAGTAACCTTGCCCCCAACCCTACTTTGGGTAGAGACCCCTCTGTGCCAAGCCCTGCTTGCATGTCAGCAGCCCTTGTGACAATTGGGTGGCGTTGTTGAAACCAAACACGTCCAGTTCCTTAAAGATTCTCTCCACAAATTTCCATTCTTTGAACCACCCGGGACCAATCTATTCATTCAAACAAGCACGGATTCCATAGAATCAGATTTCTCTTCCGTTGAAAAAAAATACACCACACAAGAACCTCAGGACAAAACCTCAGAATCTGAATTGGACCAGGAAGACAAGACTTTGGTGGTATCATCCTCCCCTGATCCTCCTCTCATATCTTCTCAAACTTCAGAGTCATCTATTCCATCTATCTCTCAAAGGCCCAAGCACGAAACGCAGAAGCCTCAAAGATATGGTTTCCACCATTACTACAAGCCCCCTTCCTACAAAGCTGCTAAAAATTGCTCTGAGTGGCCAAAATGGAAGAAGGCAGCTGATGATGAATTGAACTCCATAGAACTCCAGGACGTTTTGGAAGAATACCATGGAACTCCGGACAACATTCTTAATACAACGTGGGTCTTCAAAGTAAAACAAAACTGTCACGGCAATCCGGTCAAGTACAAGGCTTGACTCTGCGTCCAGGGATTTAATCAAGTCCTAGGGATTGATTACAATGAAACCTGGGCCCCAACGGGCAAATTAGGATCACTGCAAGTTTCCCTCACATACGTTTTAAAACATGAAATGAAAGCGACTCAGTTCGACGTCAAAGGCACATTCTTGCACGCTCCTCTTAAAGAAACGGTCATCATAAAAACCCCAGAAGGGTCTGACAGAAAGTCTCCATAACTAAAGCTCAAGAAATCTATTTACGGATTGAAACAATCCCCAAAAAATTGGTACGAAACCCTGACTTCGTGGATCAAATCCCAGGGCCTAGCAATCCCTGCCTATATCTCAATTCCATGACAAAGGAAATCATTTATTTCCACGTCGACAACTTGATCCACGTTGGAAATTCTCAAGTCTTCAAAAACAACTTTCTTGACTGATTCAAGAACTTGTTGTGCCATCCTCCCAACACCATTCTTGGAATGCTCATGGAACTCAAGGAAAACAAAATTCTCCTGAGTCAACCCAATCAAATTGCTCGCGGCTTGGAAGAACTAGGTCTTAAATCCTGCAAGGACGTATATTCTCCATTCACTCAAAATTTGAACCTTGAGCCTGAATCTGACGCAGATCACAATGAATTCTGACAATTGATTATCAATTATTGATTGGCCACCTGACTCCTTAATCATCTAGCCCAATAGACTTGTCCGGAAATTTATTTCTCTGTGTCACGCCTGGCTAGGTTCAATGCCAAGCCAGGGATGAATCACTGGAGAGAATTCAGGAAGGTGTGGAAATATCTCAAAACAACTAAGAACTTCAAACTCGTCATCAGCTACAATCCCAATCAAGAACCTCTCTCAAGCTTCAGTGATGCCACTTGGGCAGATGACCCAATTTTCCGCAAGTTGAAAACAGGATAAATCATTCTTCATCACGGAAGTCCAATCATCTGGAACTCCACTCCAAAAAGGAACATTATGTACTCCACTACCAAATCTGAATTAAATGCTCTATTAGACTGTTACCTTGAGCTTAAGTGGATCAAGCACCCTATCAGCAAAATATGCCAAACATCTGAAGCTAAGCCTATCTTACACATTGACAACAAAGGCTTGGACGACAAGATTAAAAGGTTTGGGTCTCACTCAAAGTCTAGACATATAGACATCAAAACAAAAGGGTTGTGCAAAGATTTTGCAAACGGCAAATTTAGTCTCAATCTGATCCAAATTCAACTAATGGTTGCTGACTCTCTCACAAAGGCCTCTTCAACAAGTTCCTTGGAACTCCTTCAAAAGAAAATCTTTGTCCCCTCAAACATCTGATTTTTGGATCATCTCCTCACCAGCCATGTGGGGTGTTAAGTATTTTCTGATACCTGGGTACTACGGTTAAGGTAGCGCCAGATGAGACGGGTTCCCTGGTGATCTCTCCTGTGAAACTTGGGTGACCTCCTCACCCCTCTTAACTCAGGACCTGGCCTCTTTCAGGGGCTTGGCACTTCTTCTCTTCTACTTCTTGGGTCTACCACATCTCTCGTTGTCTTTGTTGTCAATTTGTCTTTTTTACATCCTTTCTTCTCTTTCTTTGTTCTCAATCTTCTTTCCTCATCTTTTTCCTTTCAAATCACCTCCAAGCCATCCTCTCTCCCGCAAACTTCTGTCCTCTTCAATCCGATTCAACCTCCTTCAACTCACCATCAAACCAATTACTAATCTTAGAGTCTGTGCCTGGTAAGAATATGATCCTCAAGACCTCCTCGGCCCAACAGGTCTGACTATCTAGTGTTTTGCCTCCAGCTGCTCTTCTGCGTCTCCTCTCTCTATCAACTTCACGCTTCTCTGGGTCCTTCTCTCATTTACTCTTCAAAACCACTACTGAGCTGTTTTTCTCTTCACACTCCTTTTCTTCTCTCTTATCTTTGTTCAAGTTATTCAACCTCCTAACTCTTGTTTGCAGCCTGTTGGTTTTCAGTTCTAAGCTATCTTGTCGCAATCTTATCATCTGGTTCTCTCCTGTTTGTTGTATGACCCCTTTCTCTACTATAAGCTGTCCAAGGTGATCTAATTGGGGCTGTTACCACTCACTTGGATGACCTTGCCATTTTGGGGGCAAATTGCTTTGTCTCCTCCTTCATCAGTTCCATCAGAAAATGCTTCAAGGTTGGCTCTGATGCGGAACTCTCTCTCTTCCTTTCCACCACTGTTGTCCATGACCTAGGTAGTAAGGTTTTTTTGATCTCTCAGAGCCACTACATCTCCTCTGTCATTGAATCCTTCCTCCCTGGTAACTCTTCCACTGTTTGCACCCCCACAGATTCCCGCTTCAAGGACCTCCTTCAGCGTGCAACCAACTCGCCTCCAGCTCCCCCCCAGAACAACCAGCTCAGAGGGTCCCTTCTGTGGATATCTCAGTGCACCTGTCCCAATGTGGCCTTTGAGGTCAACAAACTCTCCCAATTCCTTCAGAATCCCTCCCTTAATCACTGGAACACCACCCTGCGTATTCTTTGCTACCTACACAGCACTCGCAACCATTGTCTCACCCTTGGTGATTCCTCCATCAACACGTCAGGATACTCTGACTTGGACTAGGCCAAAGAAAAGGAAGACCGTTGTTCAACTTGTGGATACACCTTTTGTCTTGGGCAAGGGGCCATCCCGTGGAAATGCAAGAAAAAAACCACTGTGTCACTCTCCAGCACCAAAGCTGAGTACAAGGCGCTCTCCAACTCGTGAAAGGAAGGACTCTGGCTCTGCAATATACTGTGCAACCTGAGCCTCCAAGAAAACTCCCCCGTCCCGCTGCTTGTTGAAAACAAAGGTGCTGAGGAGATTGCCAAGAACCCCAAGCATTATTGACAGACAAAACACATAGAGGCCTGCCACCACTTCATCCATGAGTATGTCAACCGTGGAGTATTCAATGTGGGCCACCTTTCAACTAAATACATGATAGCAGATATGCTAACCAAGCCTCTATCCCGGGTTTGTCTTGATGCTCATCAGTGCACGTTTGGGCTCTCCGGATTTGGTTAGCAAGGGGAGGTGTTGGAATACTGGAAAAAAGGTTCTTTCCATTTCTTTCTCATTCCTTTCTTTCTCCCTTTATTTATTTATGCTCTTTGTTTTCCATCATTCCATCTCTTCTCCATCCTACTCCATGTGCTTTTCTTTCTTTGCTGTCTTTTTGTCATCACTACTCTCAACCACCTGTCATGTGCGCCCTCCCACTTATCTCAACCATCCAAGTCACACGCGCACACCTACATGTCACAAAAACTCAACCAGTTGTACTCTACCTGAGGACAGATGTCTAGCCAGGCTGGAAAATTCTTTCCTAATCCTTCTGTCTGCTCTCACTATCTGCGTATCCTCAGGTAATTAATGTCCTTTTTTATTTCCTTTTCTCATCTGCATGTCTCTTCATACTCTTATTTTGTCTGTTTTCCTGTCACTCTAACATGAAACCCATCCTTCTGTCTGCTCTCACCATCTGTGTATCCTACAACTTTGCCTTTTGCCTGGACAAGTGCGGACTGCTGAAAGGCAAAATATGCCACCATCATGTTATCCCCACGGTTCCGCACAAGCCATGGAAGATAAAGATTATTCTGATTCCCTGGACCCTTCGGGAACCCTTTCTGGAGTTGGTTTGAAATTTCTTGAGGAAAGGTCTCTAGAAGCAATCTGCGTTGAGCTACTCCAATCCAATCTTTGGGGTTATCAAGCAAGATAGAAAGTTGCTAAGGATTGTTCACGATCTGCAGAATCTCAACTTTTTCACTATCCATGAGGCAGTTTTGCCTCTGCAAGTGGAGAAATTCTTTGATAAAATGGCCTGGAGCGCGTGCTATGGGTTGCTGGATGTTATGGGCGGTTACAATCAGCGGGAAATTCATCCCAATTTGTGTCCGCTGACTGCGTTTGGGAATGGATTGGGGATGATGCAGCTGAAAAGGTTGCCGCAAGGAAAAACTAACTGGGTTGCGGTGTAAAAGGCCCAGATGACATGGATACTGCATGAAAATCTTCCAGAGGGCATCCAGATCTTCATTGAAAACGCCAGTATCAAGGGCCCAAGGATGGATTATGGAGGTGTGGTTTGGGTGGAGGCTCCTAAATTTTTTCAGTTTATTTGGGAATATTTGGTGATGGTGGAAGGGGTCCTGTTCTGGATTGAGGAAGCGGAAAAGAAACTAGCTGTTTGCATCCCGGCTCTTGAGGTCTTGGGTACAAATTGGCTTCAGACAGAAGGAAAATTGCTAAAATGGCCAACTCCGTGGACGGTTTCTCACATTTCCCAGTTCCTGGGGTTGTTTAGTTTGGTCTGCATTTTCATTGAGCATTTTGCGGAGGTGGTGAGTCCCCTGAAAGCCTCAACCCGGAAGGACACACGGTGGGAATGGACTACCGTGTGCTAAAAGACATTTGCAAAGCTCAAGGAGATCATTGGACACAACATCTTCCTCCAGGACCTTGACTAAAACGCCCTAGGAATAGGAATGGTGGTTGAATCTAGCAAGTTTGGCGCAGGGGGTGTCCTAACGCAGGAGGAGGATGGGAAAGATTGGCCGGTGCTCTAAGAGTTGGTCACCTTTACTGCAATGGAGAGTCACTATTCTCAGCCAAAGTTGGAGTTTTGCAGGGTTACTAAGATCATGCAAAGGCTTCAGCATGTACTATGGGGTGTTCATTTTGAGCTCTTGGTGGACACAGAGGCCCTGGCGCAAACAATCAACTTTCCAAAGCAGCCAAATGCGCCAATGACTAGGTAGGTAGCCTTCCTGCAACTATTTTCCTTTAGCATGTTGCATGCCTCAGGAAAGGCATTTAGAATTCCAAATGCACTGTTGCAATACCCACAGGAGGATCTGTACAAAGGAGCAAAGGCTTTGGATGTGTATGTTAGAAATCTAGTCTTATGATGTTTTGCCTAATACTAGAGGGCAACCATTTAGTAAGATTTATATTTTTGTTATGGTCTAGGTATTTATGTCTAGTATGATCTCTGTAATAAGTTTTTTATTTTTATTTTCATTGTCATCTTTATCATAAACTTCAGGGGCTATTGCCCTAAGTATGCTAGTCTAGTGATGACTTTATGTTTTCCTGCAGTATCAGCTCTAGTGCCTAATTTATCTTTCATCTAAAGTGGCTCAATTCCTAATATTCATATTCATCCTGCTTTATTCATTATTGTTTCATTCATCTGGTAAACCACATTTCAGCCTTATTGTATTCAGACTATTCAAGATGATGGTTTCAAAATCAATGAATGATCATCTTTTCTTCCTCACACTGAACCAGAGTGCCCCCTTTGACTCCCTGATCCTCACCTCTTGGCTTCACAAGATTCTTCCTCCTCATCTCTTGAGTGTCTTGAAAGGAGCATTAAACTCAAAATTCCACACGGTTAAAATCTGAAATGCTCCCTTGATCAACTTAGCCCAATCCTCTTATCTTAAAAACAAATCCTCAAGATTTGGGCGCTATTCTTTAGTTTTGATTTATAAAAGATGCTCCTTCTGCCTTCCTTGATCAAAAATTTATTTGGCCTCTTAGAATTCCTCTCAAATTTATTTTTTTTAATCATGTATCTCTACCAATTCTTGCCTCTCCATTTCATCATGTGAACAATATCATTTTCTTGGTCATTCATACATAGATCCCCACTCAGTTCCTTGATTTGCTTCTCTCTCCATGCCCACTCATCATAGCTGAATTTGTGATCTTAGTTCACTCCAAATCCCTAGCAACTTTCACCCTCCAAGCTTAAGGATTATTGTCTCCCTCACTTTGACATATCCTTTCCTCAGTACCATCTACCTCAGTTCATACGCGTGACACAAATAGAAGCAAAAAATCAAGGGTGCCTTCTGCTTACCAACTCCGGGTTGCATAAAAACCTTCCATTCTTGGCAAATGACTCAGCACCTACTTGCAAACCTTACAGTTAACTCTACTCCAACCAACCATCCATTCAAGCTCTGCTCTTCCACCCTGGGTATCAATAGCCCTTGGGTTCCCATTTCTGGTCATGCACTCTCACTAGCTTGCACCCATGCTAGTTAGGCACACCAAATTTATAGTTTGCAATTGAACTAGTCCCTTACCCTGCATAAACTAAAGCCTCATATTTGCATTGTCTCTCACGTCATTTGTTCCTATCTCATCTGTTACGCCCTTGTATGCTCAGACTCTATTGCCTTGCATCTATGTTATGACCTTGGAAAAGTCTATACTGGTATTTCATTTCCCAATCTATTTCACGTCATTCATTGCCTCATCGCCTCTTAAATTTAGTTTGCCATCCATGAGGTTGTATCTAGTCACTTTGGATTAACTTATAAAGGCTATGCGTCTTGCCAAAAGATTTTCTCCTCAGTTAGTTAATTTCATATGCTCTTGAATTTGCTAATTCAATTCATCGCATTGGGCTTGGCTTTAGTTTCCTTTCCATTGGGAAAATTCATCCCTCCAATAGTGTGTCAAGTTAACCAACCATAAGTTTGCACTTTACAGTTAGCTTTACTACCTTCCACTTTCCCTTGAACTCATTCTCTTCCTTTCGCGCTCACAATCATCTAAGATTTCCTTATAGTACGTGGCGTGGTCCTGTGACAGCAACCAGGATACTACATTTCTATTGCTTTTAATTGCCCTTGCAATCCTAGTCTCTATTGCTACAATGGTCTTCCTTCAATCTTTATCCTTCTTTCTTTGCCTCCTTCTATGGTTTTAGTTGGCTCATCAAAATCATCTCTTGGATGCCTCTTCCTGGTACTTTTGATTGCATTGGCTTGATTGATCTTGTGCCCAAATTCTCTTGCAAGCATTGTTGCATCCATTTCACCAATCTTGCCTCAGCAATGTCTCCAACTAACCCGGTAACCTTGCAATGGAGGTCTTCTTGTCTTCCATACCCATCATCCTGCGGCTTTAAAAATTTTGATCAATAAATTCTTTGAATTATTCCATTTCTCAGTCCTCCAAATTTGAACCTTTTTGGTTGACCCATCAAATTTTTATCTCTCCTGATTTAGCTTTCCTCATATTGTTGTCATCTATTGCCTTGGTCAAACCATCTACCACTTGCATGCAACCTGAACTCCACTTTGGCTTAATCTCATTCAACTATCCCAACTTGCTCCCGACTGAATTGCGTTGCAACCTCAACTATTAAAACTTGGCTTTACTTGTCCCCTCAACTGTTACATTCACAACCTTGCCAACGCAATCCTCAAATCAATTATTGTGCTTGTTTGTTTCATTGATATCATAATTAGTAGCTGCCCTGTGCCTTTTTTGGTCTTATTTCTTTCTTAGCTTTACTATGTCCTTAAACTAACTGCCACGCCTTGTGTTGTCATCCTCTGCTACTTGAGTTGCTACTACTATGCCAACTTAGCTTTCATCCTTCCTCTTTTTATTGGTGCTTCTACTAAGGTCTGGTTGCTACCTTTAAAGTCATCCTTCCTATTCTCCTATGGTTTGTCTTGCTCTCCTTAAGTCAAGCAGTTTGGATACTACTCAATTTACCCATTTTCTTACTGCTTCAAGTCATACTTCTACTATCTCTTAAATTTTTTTGACTTCCCTCAATTATTAGGCAAGGGAGCATGTTAGAATTCTAGTCTTATAATTTTTTGCCTAATACTAGAGTGCATCCATTTATTAAGCCTTATATTCTTTGTTATGCTCAAGGTTTTTATGTCTAGTATGATCTTTATAATGAGCATGTTATTCTTATTTCCAGTGTAATCTTTATCATAACCTACAGTGGCTATTGCCCTAAGAATGTTGGTCTAGTGATGCCTTTATGTTGTTCCAGAAGTATCAACTCTAGTTCCCCCTTTATCTTTCATGTAAAGTGGCTCAATTCCTAATTTTCATATTCATCCTGCTTTATTCATTATTGTTTCATTCATCTTGTCAACCAAATTTAAGCCTTATTGTATTTAGACTATTCAAGCTGCTGGTTTCCAAATCAATGAATAATCATATGTTCTTCCTCATACTGAACCGGAGTGCCCCCTTTTACTGCCTGATCTGCTCCTCTTGACATCAAAAGATTCTTTCCCATCATCTCTTAAGCGTCTTGAACAGAGCATTCAACTCAAACTTACACAATGGAATCTCTGGTTATTTGAGTAGGGGTGGTAGAGACAGGGGTTGCTTGCCGCTGCTTCAAACTGGAAGTTATGCATTCCTGTGTTATTATTTGCAGGATCTCTGGTTCCCTGAAGGCGCGAGAAATAGGTTCATTTGATGGTCAAGGCGGCACACGGTGAACGTATACCTCCAGGATGGGCAATTGTGGTGGTGGAATACCCCTTTCCCTCTTGTGGTTGCAATGTCTAGGACGGATTAGGAAGTGATCCTGAGGTTTTTGCATTACAACATTGGTCACCAGGGCAAGATTGAGATGCGGAGGAGGGTGAAGGCGCGGTTCTGGTGGCCGGGAGTTGTTCGTGCGGTCCAAGAGTGTGTAAAATTGGGCAAAGCCTGCCAGTGGCCAAGCTCAAGGTTGCCCAAGGGGGTCAATCACCCCATGGGGGCAAAAGTGTTGTTCAGACATGTTTCCCTTGAAGTGGTGGACGTCAAAGCAGGGAAGTTTGCATACTTGCTTGTTGCGCAGGACAACCAGTTGGGATGGGTGGAGGCGTGGCCCTTGGTGAAGTTTTTCACAGAAAAGGTTGCCCAGTTCTTGGAGGAATATTGGTTTGCGCACTATGGATTTCTCCGTCTGGTCACATTGGACAGAGGTGCAGAGTTCTGGGGTTGTTTGATTGCGCCGGTTCAGAATTTCAGGGCAAAGTTTGGTTGGGTGAGAGATTACTATCCAGAAGGTGTGGGGATATCAACCCATCAAGGACGCCCTGGTGAAGATGTGCGGGGAGGACGGAAAGAGGTGGCAGGATTTGCTTCCAGTGGTTCTAATTGCGGATTGCATCTCTGTGAAGCAATCAATGGGTTAATCACAGTACAAGTTACTCTTTGGGCAGAGGCCCATCCTTCTGGTGGACATTGAGTTGGAGACATTCTTGGGAATTGACTGGTGGAAGGTGAAAAACCTCTGCAGATCTTGTTGTGGCACGCACAGGGCAGCTTCTTAGGCAAGAGGAGACATTGGAAAAGGCTGCGGATCCGCTAAGGAAGACACAAAAGGCATCATTAAGGTAATGGGAAAAGCGCTTTGCCACCGCATCCGCAACCAGTTGCAAAAGGGGGACCTGGTGCTGCTGTAAAATTGGATTCTGGATTCTTGGTGGGAGAAGCTTTTTGCTAACCAATGGAATGGCCCATAACGTGTGGCCTCTAAGTTTATGGGCAGGAGCTATCAGCTTGAGGAGTTGGAAGGGGCGCCTCTTAAGAGGGAGGTTGCGGCTTTGCATGTAAATTGCTTCTTTGTGCGCAGGTTTACTCTTTTGATGAAATGGCGGGGAAAAAAGCAGATTTTGAAAGTCCCAAAACGGCCTTGGAAGCACTGAACAATTAGGTGGTCTTGGACTCTTTGGCCTCTGAGGAGCCCACCCTTAATGCAATGCTCTGGCAGAGTATACAGCTGAAAACTGCTGGGGACAGCTGCCAAGTTGGGGAGGGCGCTAGGAAGTTGTCAGCTCTCTGATACCAGGAACCTTGCAGTCCTTTAGCTACAGAGATTGATAAAAATGCTGGAATGATAATAATAATTATTATTCCAATAAAAAACACTTAGAAGCTCAAATAAATGATTTAATAAGAGAAGTTGCAAGGTTTAATTGGTTTGGTAGTAAATGGTTTTAAATAAAATATAAAAGAGGGGCCACAGTATTATACTACTGGGGATCTTTACAGACTAGCAACCTCTCTTCAAGGGGCCTCCTTAGGCAGTTTGAGAAACTTGGAATAAAGATGGGTGCCTTAAAAAGGAATTATTCCATCAATTGACAGGCTTAACAGCACAAATGGCCAAGACAGGAAGGGTAACACTCACTCTGATCACTTTACCACAAAAATCCTGGAATAATTGGAAGGGTTTCAGAGCAGATGGGGTAGATTGCTTGACTAAACTTCAATGGTTGATTGGTTAATAAAGATAAATAATACTACTACAGACTAAGTCATAAATCACTTGCTTATCTTCATATAAGCGCTTGATTGATAATGAAACGTTTTCTGATTGATAATAAATAATTCCTGGTAACTGATGGTCTGATTGGATCCAAAGAGGTCTGTATAAATACCTTTTTGGGGTGATTTTGATCTTCTCAGGGAATGTAGAGAGGGCTCTGCTCGTTGGATGAGGCTGGAAAGCCAATCAGGGAAAGATTGGCACGACAACTTGGTGCTGTCAATCAGCTGTCCTTAGATCTGCTTGCTTTCTGTAATATTTTAGCCACAGGATCTGTTAATCTGTTATGGCGTAAATTTGATCATTCTGTACTCATCCTTCATTTGTATTATTGATATTAATTTAAAGCGGGTAGATGTGGATGTTTCCTGATTTTTCATCATCTGCTTATCATGTAGGTAATTTTTAATAATTTTTATGAATCCCTCCTTGTAGTGTTTTGTGGTCTTCAAAGATCAGGGTCAGTGATTTACGTGATAATCCTTGATCTTTGATTTATTTTTAAAAAATGTTTTAAACTTAATTTTCATTAATTTTATTTAAGTTTTGATCTTTTTAGATCATTAGTAATGCATATGTCAGTTTTTTACATATACTAGGCAACCCTAACTAGGTTGTAGCTCTTTTGAGCGGTACCTGGTTGTCAGATCAGTCACGACTGATCCAGACGCGGCGATCAGTTAGTACAGATGCGCGCGGGGTAGGATCCACTGCGGGCGTGGCAGAATCAGCTGCGCGCGGGTCTCTAGTACGCGAGAAACTGCTGCTACTAGTACGTAGGGATATTTAATGATGCGGGGCTGCGCGCGGGAATTGTGACATAACACATTTCCGCGTGTAACTCCTAAAATACACACAAAACCTGAATTCTGAGTCAATTTTAGTTGTAAACCCTATATGTGAAAATACGTGTGAAATATTAGAATGGCCAAAAAGTGCCATACTGGTGTTGTAATTTTTAGTACTTTTCTTTTTATTTATTTTAAAAATATAAGGACTTGGAATTCAAGGGTGGGGTCAGTGAGTGACCCTACCTAATTTTGGGTGAGAAATTGATTTCTGTAATAATATTTATGGATTTCTTACTCCATATTTTGTTAATTGAGATATTCTTTTTTTCATAGTTTTGTGTTACTATTTGAAAGTTTTGCTCTGTACATAGTAGCAAGCTGACAGAAGTAAGGGAAAGCCTGATCTTTTGAGGGGGTGCTCTAGCCAGTTGACATTTTGAAAAACCAGGCACCCCAGAATGTTTGTCTCCTTACTTCTTTGATTGAATTTTGTTCTCAGGTAAGTACTGGCTTTGGGTTATAATATTTCAGGAACGTGGGTTTGGCACAATGCTGGGTCTGTAAACGCAAGGACAACCCCGGCAACAAATGGAGGAATGCAAAGCGGGACAAGGAGCAAAGTGCTGTAAGACTCCAAACGGTGCTAGGCGGTGGCAGTTCAATGGAGGGGAAAGGTGCTGAGTAGGGTGCCCTGCTGAGTGTTACAAAAATATTCAGATGTAACCAAGATCAAGGTACAGACCTTTTTAAGTTAGGAATCAAGTAGGAAAGGATAAAGTTTGATAATAGTCAGTAGCAATGGAACAGAACTATCTGAGGCCAGATTTTGTGGGAGATATTTGAACAAAAGAAGTTAAAGTTTTTTCAAATTTCAAAAGAACAAAGCTGTTGTATGTAAACAATGCCCACAAGCTGATACCTCTGGTCATAAGCAGAATATTGGGAATGCTCAAGTTAAACCCCAATCAACCTCCAGGTTCTCAATGAAACTGCCCAACTCTCCCCAATCAAGGGCTTGAAGGGTACCAGATAACTGAGGGTAGCCATAAAAGACAAAGCAGAATGTTTTGAGAAGCCCTAAAATGAAAAATAACTCATTTGAACAGGGATAACCTCAGCACTTCTCAAAGAACTCAAGGGTAGGTTTGTAGAGTGCAACTTAAACTCCAGAATTCCAACAGACAGAATTCTCTTCAACCAGAAAGGCAATCGGTTGGTGATAAGGATCAGGCCACAGAGGGGAAAAGACTTAAGGATTAATGGATCAGGGGGAAATCAAGGATATACCCAGGATAATGATGATGAATTAGTATTATAATGGGGGGGGGCATACACACACACTCCCCTGAATGATTGGGAAAGGTAGGGGAGAGCCCCCCGTTTTATGGGCCATGGCTCCCTGTAGAATATTACAAACTTATGACACAGATAGAGTGGAAAAAGACAAAAATTGATTTTTTTTCTTTTTTTTCATGGATTTGATTTTGATAATGTGAAAAACAACAAAAAAAGAGCTGATAAGGAACAGAGAGATACCAACCGGGACCAATTATGGCCGTGGGTGATGAGTAGCAGATGAGAACCGTGCCGATTTTGGGGGGCGCAGGCCTTGAGGATGAGCAACAGAAACTGCGGTGGCCTTGGTGATTGGATGAGATGAGGTATGATGCTGAGAGGGTTTGTAGGTTGGGATCCAAAAAGTGTGGTTGGGATTGGTGGTATTGGCCACATTGGATCATAATTGGTTGCTTGCTGTCATGCAAGGTGAAGGAAGGTGGAGGGTTGGATCAGGCAATGGGAGAGAAAGATAAGCAGATGACCAGTTTAGAGAGATTAATGGTGAGATTGGTTGTGGGAACAACCAATTGGGTCAGGTGATGAGGGTTGTTCCTGTGATCAATCTTGGGCAGAGGATTGGGAAGCTAGGGGGGGCTGGTGATGAAGGGTGATTGGCTCAAGAGAGTAGGGAGAGTGATAAAAGGAGTTTCTTGGGGTTCATATCAAGTCTGAGGGAGGATGATAACAACAAGGCTGAAAGCTGATTGTAGATCATGGCTTTTCAATGGTGTCATAGTTTGACTGGATGGGGTGGTCATGGTTGTGGTGATGGTGGTGGGATGGATGAGAAGATTGGTTGCTTGCCATCATCCTAGGTGAAGGAAGATGGAGGGTTGGGTGAGGCAATGGGAGAGATGAGAGGAGGATTGCCATCTCCATTGATTTTGACAACAATTCTGGTTCCTGCAAGGGTTGAGCAAAGCTGAGCCGGTGTGACAGATAGGCAAGATCAAGCTGATTCATTCTTCACCAGCGCATTTGGAAAAAAAAAGGGCCAAAGCAAGAAGGAAAAGGATTGAACACAACACCTGGGGATTTGGACACCCCAGGGACCCATCCCTAAGCCTCTGGGAGATGGGGAATCTTGAGTATCTGAAGGCTGAAGGGATCTGATTCAGAAAAAGGAATTCCAATTTTTCTTTTTTTTGTGGTGATGATAAATGATAGCCATAAGAAATCATAAAAAATTTTGAAATTTTCTGCAGTGGTCCTGAGGTGTCCAGATTTGGTCATCACATCTCTCCCAAACTTACAGACTGTCCCTAGTCTGCATCTAAGTTTGAAAACATATAAAAAAAAGGAGAAAGATGATTGGAACCAAAGAATGGCCATTTGATTTTGAGGGTGATTGGAAAAGAATATCTTGATCCATCCAAAGAAAAGTCCTAGAAGTGATGTAGATAAACAAAGGAGGTGTCCCAGGTGCTCACGTATGTGGCATACAGTAGAGTTTTACAACAAAGATGCAGCAGATGACCCTGGTGGTTGTCACACTTTGAGCTTAAGGATTATTGTCCTCCCACTTTGACATATCCTTTTCCTCAGTACCATCTACCTCAGTTCATAAGCATGACAAAATATAAGCACAAAATCAAGGGTGCCTTCCACTTACCAACTCTGGCTTGCATAACAACCTTCCATCCTGGGCAACTGACTCAGAACCCACTTGCAAACCTTACAGTCAACTCTACCTCATTCAACCATCCATTTGGGCTCCGCTCCTTCACCCTGGGTATCAGTAACCCTTGAATTCCCATTTCCGGTCACATGCTCTTGCTAGTTTGCACCCACGCTAGTCAAGCCACTTCAACTGTATAGTTCACAAATGGAATAGTCCCCTACCCTGCATAGAATAAATCTTCATATTCACATTGCCTCTGAATTGACTCTCTCATGTCTCAACCGTTACATTCCAATACATTGGCCCCCTATTGTCTTTCACTTACCTAAGACCTTGGAAACATTCATACTGTTATTTTATTTTGTAATCCATTCATGTCATTCATTGCCTCATTGCTCATAAGTGTAGTTGACTGTTCATCAGGTTGTATCTAGTCATTTTGGATTACCTTATAAAGGCTACGCTGCTTGCCTGTAGATTGTTTCCTCATTTAGTGAATTTCATAGGTTCTTTCATTTGCTAAATCCGGTCATAACATTTGGCTTGTGTTTGGTTCCCTTCCATTGGAACATTCATCCCTCTTGCTGTGTGTTAAGTTACTCCACCATAAGTTTACACTTTGCAGGTAGCCCTTGCTACTTTGCACTTGCCCTTGCACTCAGCTTCTCATTCCCGCTCACAATCATCTAAGATTTCCCTATAGTATGTGGGGTGGTTGTGTGAAAGTGGTGCACAATTGGGAGGACTTACTTTTGATCTAAGTTTCCCCCAAAACAATGAAACTTCTTGAATTGATCAGCAGAGAAACTCCTGGCCATCTGAGCACCATCTAGTTCTTCCAAAACATAGGATCCACCTCTGACTAGGAAGACCAAACAATAAGGACCATTCCAGCAATTAGAGAAAAGCTCTGCCCACTGATTTTCCAAGGATCAATTATAAGCTAAAACAAGATCACCAGGGTTCAAAGGGTCCCTGATATGCTTTGAATGTTTATCTTCCCAATACTGAACAGATTTTCGTCTGGATTACATCATCTTCTGATAAGCTTCACTGCAAAAATCCTCACTCCGCTCCAGTTTCTAATATTGGGAAACTAATAGATCAGTGGTAGAAGAAATCTTTTCCAAAGAAATACCTAAGAAAAATTCTATTTCCAGATCCAGAGGAAGGATAGCCGTTTGACCAAAGATAATTTTGTAGGGTGAGTAGCCAGTGGTTTATTAAGTTGAAATTCAATCAGAGAAAAGGACCAGAGGAAGAAATTTGCAAAAATTCTTCCCTCTTTCACTGTCCAGTTTGACAAGAGCAGCCTTCAAATGAGCATGCCTCTTTCCACCATGCCTTGGCCTTCAGGATAATAAGTACTTGTCACCCTATTTTGACCAGGAAGCAATTGGAACATTTTGCCCAGTTTTCCACCAAACTCAAAGCCACCATCAGTTGAATAAGATTGGCCATGCCATAGTGCATCATCCAAGTCTCATAGAGAAAAGCTGCTACTGATTCAGAACTGAGGTTCCTAAGGAATTTTGCTTCAACCCATGCAGAAAAATCATCTCTAGCCACAATGAGGTACTTAGCTCCACCAGCCTTAATGTGAACCACATTCTTAGCAATCCTTCCAAAGACAGTGGACTCCTCAGTGGGATAGAGAATTTCAGCCAAGTGCCTAAGATCATGTTTCTGACAGACCTCACAACCCTTGCACCATTCAGAGAGAGATTTCTTCAAAGATGGTCACCAGAATTTTTTGGATATTTTTTTATAGGTTTTCATTTCTCCACAATGACCAAGTCCTTCATGTAGAATTTCAAAGATTGAATCTTGTTTTTCAGGGATAGTGAAAACAATAAGAGCACAAGGATTGTCTTTTTTCATAAGACGTACCTTGGAAAAAGAATTTGGATGAATTTCTCTTAAGTGATCAAAAGTCTTTAGCTGAGAGATCAGGAGTTCTTTGGAGAATGGAAAGGTACTGCTCTAATTTAAGCCAGAACCCTTTCTGGAAGCCAGAATAATTTTGAGAGGAAAAGCTGAAGACAGGTTGAATAAAAGTTTCCTCCTTGTCAAAATCCACTACAACATCCCAAAGAGGACATTGAGATAAACTTTCAGGCATGGTGAAAGACTTTCCAGGCCTGAGAAAAATATCAAAAGAGAAAAACTGGATAAAAGTCACACAACAAGTCATTGGAACAGTTGGAAGGCTGGGGGCATTGATCATTATGATGATGGATTGTGCGTTGACTTTTAACTCAAATTTTTGATCCCAGAGAATAGTTTGAAGCTTCTTCAACATTTGGGAAACACTGAAAAGTGCCAGTTTTGGCTGAAAGTACCTAGATTCCACATCTGAAAAGAGGAGAGATTCATATAGAGCAGCACAATACAACCCATTTTTTTCTGCCTGTGTAAGGAAAGCCCCAACAGATTGGTAACTTGCATAGACAGCCAGCTTAATCTTATCAGCTCCGGGTCCATAATTGATCTTCTTCAGGACAATGTCTTTCCCAACAATCTTTTTGACCTTTTGAAATGATTGTTCAGAAGCTTGGGTCCACAGCCATTCAGATTCCTTCCTGGTTAAGAAAAGCAATGGAATACAGATTTTGGATAGAGAAGGGATGAAGATTCAAACATAATTGACAACACCTAAAAAACCTCCGACTTCAGTGGTGTTGATTGGAGTGGGAAAAGAGAAGATTTTTTTGACTTTGGATGGGGCCATTTTTCTTCCTTCCTTGCAGACCACATGACCAACAATTTCCAGAGCAGGGACACAGGCAGCCAATTTGGATCCAGAGAAAGTGAGACCAGAATCCCCAATTCAAAACAAGATCCTTTCCAAAGTGGTTGTATATTCTGAGATAAATTTACAGATTCCTGAGTGCCAAGGTAAGAGCTCATTTTTATTTTCAGAAACTGGACCTTTAATTCTGCCATTGTCAATAAAGATACCAGCATGATCAGGGATTTCATCCTGGAGGATCCAAACCATCTGAGCCTGATAGACTGCAACCAAATTGGCAGCACCCTGGGGCAAACAAGTAAGTTGGAATAAACCAAGAGAAGTATTGAAATTAGTGAGAGGACAAGAAATTGGTGGTAAGGATTGTTTTTCAGAGCCACACATAATATCACCTAGACCATAGAAAGGTCTCCCAGAGAAAGATTTGAAAAATTGTTCAGTAGCAGGGGGAATACCCAAGTCTTTAATAGTAACCTTATTTATATCCTGGAGATCATGAACTATTCTAAGTTTACCATTACATTTGAGGACAAAGAAGACAGGACCAGAATAGCTAGAAGTCAACTGATTTTATAAACCGGTACAGAATTGTTTGCGGACCAACTTGATGAAATTTTCAACCTTAGCAGCAGGGATAGGGATCTTTTTCTTTTTCCAGGGATCATGTTCTATCACTGGAATGATATAAGGTAGGCCATAGGATTATTTAAAGAGACCTCTCTCTTCTTCACAGAAAGCAATAGATTATTCTCTAATAGCTAAAAAATGTTTTATCAAATTTAGCTCATCAGGAAGATACCATCCATCTGGACCAAAGTTTACCACTTTAAGATTTTCTTCAGTAACACAACCACAAGGAACAAAGGTACCAGTGAGAGATTGTTATAAACCTCAGTAAGGATAAAAAGATAGAGGAGGATACATAAGAGGAGGATTGAGGGTGAGAGGCATTGGTTGGTTGACTGGTTGAAACTTTTTTTTCAACTGGCTTATACTGGGTGGCAAAAGAGAGAAATCCTTGCTTCCTACAAGCATTGATCTATAAATTTGCTTGATAGTTGAATTAAAGCAGCAAGATGTAAAACATAATGGATGAATGGGAAATCAGAAACAACTGGTAGAGACAAGGACCACTTTGGGAAAAACCAACACAGTGAGGAAGTTTCCCGACTAGCCTATGGCTATATGAGTGCGTGAGAGAATTATATGACAGAGCTGAATAGAGATCAAAGACAACCAGTGAGCAGAAGATTTCCTGATGATCTTCACTTAGAGAAAATCTCACCAAGTAAAGAAGATGATTTTGTTCTATTGAATGTTGAGTCTCTAAGTGACAGTATGTGGTCAATTGAGTGAGTTGATGAGTTGATGATAAAGGTTGAAATAAGAGTTGAGTAATCTATGGTTGGGATGATTGTGTTGATGAATATACGGTTGAGCTTAGGTTGACGGGCATATGGTAAAGTTGAGTATGATCAGGAGACAGTAAGAGACAATGAAGAATAAAAGAAAAACAAGAAATAAGAATTTGAAAAGAGAAGAACAAGAATTGGTGAGACAAATTGGTTGGACCCCCGCGGGAGCATTGAACCACCCGTGGGAGCCTTGGGCCTGTCACAGTTTCCGCCTGTGATCTCTCCGCATCATCCTTTACTTAACACTCCCCTTAACTAGAGATCATTCTGGTTTTAACTGAAAGATCAAGCTTGCAAACTTCTCCATTTGACAAAGATCAACAGCTTTTGTCAGAGTATCTGCAATCATCTCTCCGGTTTTGACTAGGTGGATTGAGAGAGAACCTTCTTTAAGTCCTTCCCTGAGTCCTTTGGTTTTGAGATCCTTGTGTTGGGTCTTGGAGTTAGATCCAAATTTCTTTAACTTGTTGTCTACGCCCTTGTTGTTGATGTAGTGTCTTGAGGATGATATATTGGATTAGAATACTTCTCCTAACAAGTGTTGCACCCACTTGCTCTCAAAATAATAGTCAAGGAGCAAGTTGAGTTCCGCCTCCATGGACAAGTAAGTTATATTTTGTTGCTTGTAGCTGTTCCACAAGATTGGACTGCGAAATGACATACACAGATATCCTGATTGCGACTTGCAACTGCTTGGGTCTTCTCCCCAGGAGGCGTCACTATAGTATTAAATGGGTCCTTTTGATTCATCATACGCAATCTTGAGTTTCCAATCCTTGGTGTGCTTCAGATATTTCCATGTTTGCTTAAGTTCTTTCCAGTGAGTGAGACCCGGTTTGTTTTGGAATCAAGCTAAGCTGGATACGGAGTAGCTGATGTCTGGATGAGTTTGACTTGCGATGTAGTTGAGGAGCCCAATAGCCGATTTATAATTTAAGTTTAGCTTTTTGAAAGCCTCAAAGTCCTTGTCCAAGGCCTCACTCAGCTGAAGATGGGGAGTTAAAGGAGTGAAGGATTGTCTAGATTCCAACAGACCAAGTTCTTCTAGGCCGTGTATTATATGCCTGGGTTGGCTGAGTAGAACACTATCTGGAGTTCTTTCAAACTTCATACCAAGGATTTTGTCTGGTGTGTGATCCTGAGAATCTTTGAATCTTGCCGTGAACTTGTTGTCAAAATTTTTACCATCCACAACAAGAATTATGTTTTCAACATGAAAGAAGAGGAACTACTTGCTGTCTTCCGATTTGTACAGACACGGGTCACTGTCTGACTTTCTGAATCCCACAGACTTGATCCATTCAGTGAAGGTGCCATACCAGTTTTTCGGAGAATGCTTGAGTCCATACAGACTTTTCTTGAGTCACAGTTACTTGCACGTTTGAGGACATCCCTGAGGCGTTCTGATGATGACTTATTGTTAAGATATGAAGCACTTCCGTGACATTTCTCTCTCTACTTGTTCTACAGCGCTCCCACTCAAAGCTCCGCGCAACCCCAACGGTCCCCCCACTTACCTCTTTCCGCGCCTCCCCTCTTCCCCATTGGTTGGGGCGGAGCAACTTCCTCCTCATTCTCAATAAAAACAAATCACAGACAAATTGCAACACCTCAATACAAGACGACAACCAAATTCATCAAGATCAAATCAAACACGTCTCTATTTTCTTTTTGCCTATTTCTATTCTCTCTCATATTGTTTATTTCATTTTTTTCTTCTATTCTTTATCTTGTTCCATTTCTTCTATTATTTATTTAAATTCTATCAACGATTGACATTGACACAACTCGCCACGTCAAGACTGATCCGCTACCAATCTCTGCCTGGTAAGATCTCAAACTTCCCAAAAGATCATCTGGGTCAACTAACTCTCAGTTCCTCAAACACCAGCTTTTGCCCAACCCATTCTATCTGTCTCAAAGACGTCTCCTCATCCATGCTTCTTAACTCAACTTGTGCAAAAGATAAGACCTGTAGGATCCTCTTCCCTTTATTGATTTTGTGTCTTCACATTTTTTCTTACCTATCCTGCGTTGTCCAGCTTTGCTGGTTCTTAGTTCTTGATAAGTAAATCTCAAAGATCAACACGGTTAAAAGCCGAATCCAATGACCTCAACCAGACAAATTCAAGACATGAAAAAACCAGCGGGAGGGTCCAACTATCTCCACCAAGTGGCTCTAAAAGCCTTGGTCAATGCCATACCCCCGTTAAATGAAGAAAACTACTTGATTTGGCGAGACAAGATCCTCATGCTCTTCAATCTCAAGGACTTCAAAGATGCCATTACGAGGAATTCTGGACAGATGTTGACTAAGCAAGACCAAGAGATATGGGCAATCATCCACTCAAAAATCAATAGTACCACTTGTTCAAATGTAGTCAACTCAACTAACATAACATCATCTAAACTTCTATGGGCCAAAATCACACGGAGATTTGCATCATTGGAGACTGCCAACAGAGCTAGGGTTTTTAATCACTTTCTCCGCTCAACATTTAACAAACATGCTATCAATGGATTCATCACCAAGATGCAAAAGGCCATCACAAGAATGACAGATGTGGGAATTGAACTTCCAAAGGACATAATAGCCTAATTACTTCTCTTTAAATTTCCTCCTATTCTCGAAAACCTCAAACAACAGATTATGCACGTTGAGAAGAATCTGACCGTAGACGTGGTTTTCAATCACCTCACTCAGTACAACAACAAAAGAAAAGCGCAGATCAAGGTCACCAAACCATTGGTCGATGTGTCCCTTGTGACGACTAAGGCAAAACCCAATAAAGATGAACGCAAAGTCAAGATGCGCTGTAGAGAAGGCTACCACAATCCTAACGCTCCACATCCCAAGTCATCCTGTTTCCACCTACATCCCGAGACCGCCCCAGACTGGTGGATTGAACAGCAAATGGAATGGAAGAATAAAAACAAAAAGAACCCAACAATAAACTACCGCGCTCTCCTCACTCTCTGGATCAACTCCGAAAGCAATCCTAACCTCTGTCTGGACACTGGAGCCAATGTCCACATCTTCAACGACCTCAAGTACTTCACCTCAATCGAGATGCAAGACAACCTTGAGGAGATTAAAACTGGGAAACTGGAAGCTAACCTCAAGATTTGAGGAACTGGCACGGTCCAGCTACAATAGAAAGAATCAACAATCACCCTTGAAGACTGCGTATACGTGTCCAATAATGTGATAAACCTAATCAGCCCAGGTCTCCTAGCTAAGAAAGGGTGAAACCTCACTCAACAACATGACAATTTCACCGTCACCAAAAAAAACAAGATCATCTTGAAAGGACTCATCCGAGATCACCTCTTTGTCATTGAAAAACCTAGAACCGCTAGGAATAACCAGATCGTGAATCTCTCCAATCAATCTCCCACTGCTCTTCCTTCCTTACTCAAACTCCATTGAACCTATGTGCATGCTTCAATTTCCACTCTCAAACCTCTCTTGAAAGATCTCTATCCCAACAAGGAAATCCTCAAATTCAAATGTGAGAGCTGCATTAAAAGTAAAATCACCAAAGCTCCATTTACTAGTGTCTCTACTTCCTCTAACAAGCCTCTGGAACAAATTCATCTCAATCTGATTGGCCCAATCTCTCCCCAATCCAAATACGGCCATCACTATCTTCTCACCCTTGTCAACAACTATACTGGTTATTTGGCGGCTTTTCCCCTCAAATCCAAGGACAAAACCCCTGACACGATCATCCACATACTCAAAACAGAACACAAAAGACTAAACTACTATCCAACCAAAATATTTTCAGATAAAGGGACTGAATTCACCAACGCCACTCTCAAAGATTTTGCTAATTCAAAACATATCAAGGTCTTAACCTCCAAACCGTACCACTCCCAACATAATGGCCGCGCTGAAAGGGCTAATTGAGCCATTGTAGAATCTGCCTGAGCCACGTTTTCGTCATCAAGGCTACCCAAGAACTACTGGCACATTGTGGTCAGAAGTTGCTGCTTCATGCTCAACCAAATTCTGCGGGAAGGTAAAAATCAATCTCCCTGGGAGCTTATGTTCGGCAAGAAACTACCAACTAATTATTTAAAACCCGTAGGTACCTTGGTAATATACCTTGCAAACCTTATGAAAAAGGGACGTAAGTTTGACAAAAAAGGTCTCGAAGGAATCTTGATTGGTTTCAATCCAGTCTTTCACTCTTACCTTGTCCTCAACTTGCTTGGGGCCATCATAGAGACAAAGCACGTCAAATTCCTCAAGAAAAGCTTGAGCAAGTTCCCACTCCTCAAATCATCTGGCTTGGAAATCTTCTCCCAATCTAACTCAGATCTACAAGAATCAGACTTCTCCACTTCAGACAAACAATACGCCATCCGCAACGCGAGTTCTGAATCTCTAGAATCAGACTCTGAACTCGAGGAAGAAGATAACTCCTCAAATCCCCTATCACCAAGCTCTCCAACTCAAACGGTTCCCGCTCCCAATATACCATTGCGACCCAAACAAGAAACTCAAAAACCGCAAAGATATGGATTTCATCACTACTAAAAACCACCCTCCTATAAAGCCGCCTGAAAATATCCCAAATGGCCAAAATGGGAGAAAGCGTTGAAGGATGAATTACTATCAATTGAATCTCAACACGTCTGGGAAGAATATTATGACACTCCAGAAAACATCCTCAATACTACTTGGGTATTCAAGATAAAAGAGAATTGTCATGCAGAACCAGTTAAATACAAAGCCAGGTTATGCGTACAAGTTTTTGACCAGATTTAAGGCATTGATTTTGACAAAACTTGGGCACCTACTGGTAAACTCAGATCTCTCCGCATGGCTCTCTTGTATGGTCTCAAAAATAAGATGAATTTTACACAATTCAATGTAAAGGGAGCCTTCTTAAATGCTCCTCTGAATGAAACAGTCATAATAAAAACTACCAAAGGATCAGATAGAAAGTATCCCTTCTAAAAGTTGAAGAAATCTCTATACGGCTTCCAACAATCACCGAAGAACTGGTACAATACTCTGACTGCCTGGATCAAATTGCAAGGATTCCATGGGTCTACCAGCGACCCATGCTTGTTTCTTAATTTAAATTTGGGAGAGGTTTTCTATTTCCACATAGATGACCTGATTTTAGTGGGAAGGACTGATGACTTCGTGTCAAATTTTCTAAAAAGATTTGCCAAGCCTTCTTGCCATTCCCCAAATAAAATTCTTGGAATGCTGATGGAATTTGAAGGCGACAAGATTCTGCTCCGCCAACCAAATCATATTAACCTAGGACTTGAAGAATTGGGTCTTACCGACTGCAGGGAGGTCAACTCCCCACTGACTGAAAATACACACCTCAAACCCACTACCAATGAAGATCATGCCAAATTTTTCCAGCTCAACATCAATTACCAATCCTCAATTGGCCTCTTGAATCACATCTCTCAATACACTCAACTGGACATCTCCTTTTCCGTATCTAGCCTAGCAAGGTTTAACGCCAAGCCGGGCCTCCACACTGGAGAGAGGTCCGGAAGGTTTGGAAGTATCTCAAGACAACGAGAAATCTCAAGCTGGTCCTCCAATACGACCCCAATCAGGAGATTATCTCCGGCTTTAGTGACGCAACTTGGGCCAACAAACCTGTGTTTTGCAAGTCTCAGATGGGTTATATCATTTTTCACTACGGAAGCCCCGTGATCTGGAACTCTTCAAGAAAACAAAACATAACCTACTCGTCCACCAAGTCCAAACTGAATGCTATGCTGGACTGTTACTTAGAATTGAAGTGGATTTGCCATCTAGTTGGCAAGATCTAATCTATCACCTCAGTTAAACCCGCAATCTACATAGACAATAAGGGGCTCAAAGATAAAATAAAGAATTTTGGGTCTCACTCAAAATCTTGGCATATAGATATCAAAACTAAAGGCTTAAGAGAAGATCTTTTGCTCAAGAAATACAAACTACGGCTAATTCCTTCAGACAAAATGATGGTGGATTCCCTAACCAAAGCAACCTCAGTCCAAATACTCAAATCTCTCCGCAAAAAGATATTCTGCGGAGTCAACAGTGACCACCACTCGACTTCTCCTCTAACCAGCCACGAGGGGTGTTAAGATATGAAGCACTACCGTGACCCTTCTCTCTCTACTTTTTCTACAGCGCTCCCACTCAAAGCTCCGCGCGACCCCAATGGTCCCCTGACTTACCTCTTTCCGCGCCTCCCCTCTTCCCCATTGGTCGGGGCGGAGCAACTTCCTCCTCATTCTCAATAAAAACAAATCACAGATGAATCTCAACACCTCAATACAAAACAACAACCAAATTCATCAAGATCAAATCAAACCCGTCTCTATTTTCTTTTTGCCTATTTCTATTCTCTCTCATATCATTTATTTCATTTTTTTCTTCTATTCTTTATCTTGTTCCATTTCTTCTATTCTTTATTTAAATTCTATCAAAAATTGACATCGACACAACTCGCCACATCAAGACTGATCTGCTACCAATCTCTGCCTGGTAAGATCTTGAACTTCCCAAAAGATCATCCGGGTCAACTAACTCTCAGTTCCTCAAACACCAGCTTTTGCCCGACCCATTCTATCTATCTTGAAGACGTCTCCTCATTAATGCTTCTTATTTCAACTTGTAAAATAGATCAGACCTGTAGGATCCTCTTCCCTTTATTGATCTTGTGTCTTCTAATGTTTTCTTACCTATCCTGAGTTTTCCAGCTTTGCTGGTTCTTAGTTCTTGATAAGTAAATCTCAAAGATCAACACTTCTTCATCTATGGCAGCGTGAAGGAAGGCAGCCTTGACATTGTACTGTCTGATATTGAGTTGATTCTTCAAAGCGAATAGTATAATTGTTCTTAAAGATGCTATTTTGCCGTTCGGCGCAAATGTTTCTTCAAACTCTAAACCATGAACTTGATTGAACCCTTTGACGTAGATCCAAGCCTTGTGAATGATGGATTTTTCAGGTGAGTTTTCCTTGATTTTGAATATCCAGGTAGTATCAAGTGTGTTCAATGGTTCCTTTCCCTCATAGTCTTCCCATACCTTGAATAGTTCACACTGGTCCATTTCTTTTTTTAACGCACCACCCCATTTTGGACTGTCCGCACATTTTCTAGCTTGGTCGAACGTCTTTGGCTCAAAGTAGTGGTGAAATCCATATTGTTGAGGTGGTTTGATGGACGATTGATTGTGGAGATTCCTTTGGATTGGTGTTTTGACAGATTCTGATGGTTGGGGTCCTTCACACGATTCAGTTGCTTGACTGGGTGATTCATCAGGTTCTTCCTCAGATGTGGTCTTTGACTCGGAGACACTTGACACTCCCTCATCAGACAATATCATTTCAGCTGGTGGATCACAATAGTTCATTCAACCCTGAATGGTCTCCACTTCCATTATCAATGGGCTTTCATTTGTTACTTCCTCAGTGGTGAGGCCAAGATCCATGGTTGATTTTATTCCTAATTCATCCACTGAGTGTTTGAGGAACCAAACATGCTTGGATTGGAGAATCATCCCATTAGGCATGAGGATTCAATAGGAGAGGAATTTGGGATTGTAGCCAACAAGTTTTCCTTCTCTTCCCTTTGGTTTGAATTTTGCTCCTTTCACCCTCTTTTGATTCAGTATGACAGCAGAGATTCCAATAGGTTGAAGATAGCTAGAGGGTATTTTGCCTCATTTGATGAGTTCCCAGGGCAATTGGTCCAAGTCATCCTTTGGTATTTGGTTGAGACTAATGCAGAAAGCTTTAAGTACTTCTAACCAGTACTTTCAAGGTAAGTGGCCAGAGCTAAGAGAGGACCTCACACTTTCAATGATTGTCCAATTGGCCCTTTCAGCCCTGCCGTTATGTTTGGGGTGATGCGGTTCAGTTACTAACTGGTTGATGTATTTCTCTTTGAAATACTTTACTAACCTGGTTTTGACAAATTCAGATCCCCCGTCCAAGCAAACTGAGGTGGGGTAATACCCACAGACATTTTTCTGTTTTTCTATAACTTTGATCAGTATTGGGGCGACTTCGTCCTTTCCATGCAGAGGGATCCCTGAGATGTAACCTGAGTAGTTTTCTACGACAGTTAGAATTTACCTTTCATGTCTGTGCAATTCCAGTGTGATTGGACCAATAATGTCAAGATGTATCCTCTCAAAGGGCTTAGAAGCCAATGTGGAGGTTGATTTGAACGGACTCTTAGTGATTTTACAAACTAGAAAATCCTTGCATTGAAATTCTTTCTTCTCTGCGGGTCTATACTAGATTCCCTTGATCTTGGCTAGTCGGCCAAGCGAGGCATGACCGTAAGACAGATGTAAATCCTTCAGGGTCCTAGGGCCTTCATGGTTAACCCAGTAACACTTGTCATTTCTGATTTTGTGCGGGAGATCAAGAACAAATAGGTTGTTGGAGACAGCTCCTTGACAAACCTTTTGACCATTCCGGCTTAACTCAAAATAATCCTCTTTGGCCTTTAAGACGCATCCTTGGTCAAGAAGTTTTCCCGGAATTATCAGATTGACTACAATATCTGGAACAAAAAGACAATTGAACAGCTTGATTGTTTGATTTTTCCATTCCAGTCTCACCGTCCCTAGTCCCAGAATGGGTAGGTTCGCTCCAGCCTTCCCCATAGTTCTGTGTTCTCACAAGTAGTCATTCAGAGTGCTGAAGAACCTTTTATCATTGAAGATGTGAGAGGTCGCACCACTGTTGATCAGAATTTTTTATTGGGCCAACTTTGGAGTCTATCCATCTTGTAAAAAATGCATGAAAGTGTGCAGAATCTTGGTTCTTCTTTTGCTTCTCTTTCCATTTGATCTGACTTTCCCTCCACCACTTGGGAGCCTTTTCTGGATGGAGATGGAAGCATTCAGATTCTGAGTGGTTTCTGTCTTGCCTCGGGTTATGATAACCCTTGATAAATCAGCTGGATAGGGCGTTCTTTGTCTTGGTCCTCATGGTGTTCAAGGCTGTTTTGGCAGTTTCTCGTGCTGTTCCTTTTCCTGCGGTTTCAGCTTTAACCTTGTTATGATATTGCACAAGGTGATTGCACACAAAGTCCACAGAGATCTGTTTGTTGGAATGCATGAGCTGGCGTTTCAGATCCTGAAGGTTTGATGGGAACTTGAACATGGTTAGGTACGCTAGAATGTTGTTTGTTAAATCTATACCTATATCAATCATCTTTTTAATGGATGTTTTGATGTTAGTCACAAAGTTCAAAATGTCATCTTCTTTAAACGTCAGGTGTAGAAAATTTTGAAGATCCTTGCTCAATTGGAAGCTTGAGAGGACAAGAATTGCTCCTTGATTGCTTTCAAGATGTCTTTGGCTGAATTGATGTTGACCGCCCTGATTAAATTATTATGCCTGATGGTGTCGACCTTGGAAATGAATAGGAGTTGAATTTTTTCATTATCTTGATTGGAGAGAGATTCTGAGGTTGATTCTAGCGTTTTCAATACACCTCTGAGATTGAGCAAGGCCATCATTTTGTCTTTGCATATCCCATAATTTTCTTTGGTCAGGAGTGGGGTCGTCTCAAGAGCTGTTTTGAGCATGGCTTGACGGAAAGAGTCAGTTGAGAATCCCAATCCTTTAGCCATATTCCTATGCCTTGCTGATTGAGGAGAATTTAGCTTTTAACCGTATAACTTTGCTTGATAGTTGAATTAAAGCAGCAAGCTGTAAAACATAATGGATGAATGGGAGATCAGAAACAACTGGTAAAGACAAGATCCACTTTGGGAAAAACCAACACAGTGAGGAAGTTGCCCGAGTAGCCTATGGCTATATGAGTGCTTGAGAGAATTATATGACAGAGCTGAATAGAGATCAAAGACAACCAGTGAGCAGAAGATTTCCTGATGATCTTCAATTAGAGAAAATCTCACCAAGTAAAAAGATGATTTTTTTCTATTGAATGTTGAGTCTCTAAGTGACAGTATGTGGTCAATTGAGTGAGTTGATGAGTCGATGATTGAGGTTGATACAAGAGTTAAGTAATCTATGGTTGGGATGATTGTGTTGATGAATATACGGTCGAGCTTAGGTTGACAGGCGTATGGTCAACTTGAGTATGATCAGGAGACAGTAAGAGACAATGAAGAATAAAAGAAAAACAAGAAATAAGAATTTGAAAAGAGAAGAACAAGAATTGGTGGGACTATTTGGTTGGACCCCCGCGGGAGCATTGAACCACCCGCAGGAGCCTTGGGCCTGTCACAGTTTCCGCCTGTGATCTCTCCGCATCTTCCTTTACTTAACATGATCATCAAGATCTGAATACAAAAGCTGAGACAAATTTCCAACATCTTCCAAGTTCAATTTTCCGCAACATCCTTGAAAGGTTCCTTTTTCATACAAGAGGATCCAAGAGATGACGCACTGCTCACAAGTGTTGCACAGGGTAGAGTTTCCAAAATGAAAGTAGTAGGAGCCCCTGATGGTACACAATTGGGAGGAAGTACTGTTATAATTATGGCCAGCAATTAGGTTAGGAAAATGAGCAGTATTTAAAGCAAAAGAAATGCTGGACACCTTGTGTCAATAATTGCTAATGGGCTCTCAGAATGGGGCAATACGTTGGATGATATCAGTTCTGAATTCAATTGGATGATGAATAAATGATGGAAAACAGCAGGGAGAAGAGCTGTTTAAGTACAAAAGATTGGCCTCTTGTGAGCCCATGATAAAACAAGCCAAGAGGCAACTTTTCCACCCCAAAAGAGCTCTAAAGGCTCTACAGGCCTTGTTACTTGGTTTGGGCTCCATCAGCCCACATGGCATCAGTTCCTGTAACCTTAAAACCAGCCTACTCCGGTCCATTTAGGTATTTCCACTGTTACGGGGCTGAACCAGCCCCTTTGCTGTTGAATAACCAGGCTGGTTGTCCGTTACAACCATCCCAGTTACTCTTATTTCCTTACTTATGGGCTGGTTGCATCATGCAGCCAGTTTCTGGCCCCACATATGGGCCCGGTGGGGCCCAGGACTCACCTGGTTCCGGTCTCAACCTCACTTGGGGGGGGGTGTAACCCGCAGACATACCGCCCCCCCCCCTCTTTCTCTCAAATCCCTGGTGGGGGCGGTCAAATCCCCTCACCAGGGGGCCCTGAGGGTTGATACCCCCAGGGTGTTGTCAAGGATAGTGGGCTGGGTGGGTCTGATCCCCTCAGCCCATCACTCCTCCCCTTGGTAAAGTGGGGGGAGAGCGCCCCTCTCCCTTTGCGGGTGGGAGGGTGATTAATTCTCCCCCCACCGCCAGTCACTCCCTCTGCGGCCAGCATAATCATCCCCTGGGCAAGGGGGTGATGAAATTCCCCCTGCCCTGACTGACCGCCTTGTTGAAGTTGCTCGCTGGCTAGTTCAACCCAGCCAGCCACCCCCTACCCCTTGCAATGGCAAGCAAGGTGTCAGCTTGCTACTATGTACAGAGAAACCTGTCAATAGCAACAAAAAACTATGAAAAATAAGAATATCTCAATTTACAAAAGAAGGAGTGAAAAATCCATATATATTATTACATAAATGGATTCCTCACCCAAAATTAGGTTGGGTCACTCACTGACCCCACCCTTGAATTCCAAGTCCTTACATTTTTAAAATAATTAAAAAGAAAAGTACTAAAAATTACCACACCAGTATGGCACCTTTTGGCCATTCTAATATATCACACGTGTTGTCACATATAGGGTTTACACCTCAAATTCACTCAGAATTGAGGTGTTGTGTATATTTTAAGAGTTACACGCAGGAATGTGTTATGTCACAATTCCCGCGCGCAGCCCCGCATCATTACATATCACTACGTACTCATAGTAGCAGATTCCCACGTACTAGAGACCCGCGCGCAGCTAATTCTGCCATGCACGCAGCGGATCCTGTAAAAAATAAAAAGAGCTTGAGCTCTAGTGAGAAGAAAGGATTAAAGAATGAGTGAAAGGAGCTTATAACGTCAAGCGTAACGGACCTGAGGACAGGAGGAAACGGACACTCCAGTTGATGTGTTGGCTGAACAGATGCTTGAATTCCACTTGAGAGCACCATGGTTTAAATAGACTAAATACATGATTGGCCAACAAGTGGTTGAGTAAAAAATGAATAAGGCAAAATTAACATAAGCAGTTTAAGTGACATGGTAAGTGAAATGTAATGCTTGGACAGTCTGACAATCACTACTAAGAAAACAGCCTAGTTATATTTTAACCATTATTTTAATACTTCAATAACAACAATAATATAAATCAAATCAATCCAATAAATAGTACTTTAAACTCCAGTGAAAGTCACATAAATGAAAAATCAAACTCTAACAGATCCTACCCCGCGCGCATCTGTACTAACTGATCCCTGCGTCTGGATATGTTGTGACTAATCTGACAACCAGGTACCCCTCAGAAGAGCTACAACGTAGTTAGAGTTGCCTAGCATATCTAACAAGTTGACATATGCATTAGTTATTGTCTAAAAATATCAAAACTTAAATATAATTAATAAAAATTAAGTTTAGAACATTTTTTAATAATAAATCAAAGATCAAGGATTAGTATGTAAATCACTGACTCTGATCATTGAAGACCACAAAATTCACTACAAGGAGTGGTCATACAATTTATTGAAAATTACCTACATGATCAGCAAATGATGGAAAATCAATAAAAATTCACATCTTCCCTCTTTGAAGCAAAAGCAATATTACAAATGAAGGATGAGTAAAGAATGATCAAATTTATGCCATTACGGATTAACAGATCCTGTGGCTAAAATAGTACAGAAATCCAGCAGATCTAAGGACTGATGATTGACAGCACCAAGTGGACGTTCCATTCTTGCCCTGACTGGATTTTCAGCCTCAACCCACGAGCAGGACCCTCTGTAAGTGCCCTGAGAAGCTCAAAATCACCCCAAAAAGTTATTTATACAGACCTCTTTGGATCCATTATTCCATCATCAGTTTACCAGGAATTATTTATTATCTATCAGAAACCGTGTCTTTGTTGATCAAGTGCTTATATGAAGATAAGCAAGTCATTTATGAGTTAGTCTCTAGTAGTATTATTTACCTTTATTAACCAATCAACCTTTGAAGTTTAGTCAAGCAATCTACCCCATCTGCTCTGAAACCCTTCCAATTATTCCACGATTCTTGTGGTCAAGTGCTCAGAGTGAGTGTTACCCTTCCTTTATTGGCCTTTTGTGCTGTTAATCCCGGCCATTAGTGGAATAAGTCCTTTCTAAGTCACCAATCTTTATTCCAAGGTTCTTAAACTGCCTAAGGAGGCCCCTTGAAGAGAGGTTGCTAGTCTGTAAAGATCCCCTTTAGTATAATACTGTGGCCCCTCTTTTATATTATATTGAAAACCATTTATTACAAAACCATTTAAACCTTGCAACTGCTCTTTTTATATCATTTATTTGAGCTTCTAAGTGTTTATTATTGGATAATAATTATTATTATCATTCCAGCATTTTTTATCACTCTCTGTAGCTAAAGGACTGCAAGGTTCCTGGTATCAGAGAGCTGAAACAAGGAGAGGGGGAGGGAGCTGGGGCCGCTGACCCTCGCTCCCGCGGCGGTGGCCACCATTTGCAATTGGCCGGGCCCGCATGGCGTTGCACCACGCAGGATCCCTTGGCCGCCACAAAATCCCTGCGTGGGCCAAACCAAGGGATACAAGTGGTCCCAAGAAGGCCGCAGCTTGGGCAACAGCCCCAAGAGGGCTGCAACATGGGGGGCCTCCCCAAGCCCCAAACCTGAGACAAACACACTTTGGCGGGCCAGCCTGTCTGGCCCAGTATGTCCCAAATAAACCTTGGGCCCAATTATGCACATACAAGCCCATCTGCCTGTATTTTCCCATATCCCCCACCGGTCCCGTTAGGGTCCATGTACCAATGAGCCTGTTTCATGCGTTTTGAGGCCAGTTTCCCCAAATCAGTGAAATCCACACAAGCCCTTATGGTCGGTGTGAGTGTCCAATGGGCCGCAGAGGCCCACATGTCCACCCCATTTGGATTTCACTCATAGGTAACACATGCGTAAGTGCATACGTATTTTAAAACACCCCCTTAATCCAAAAGGGGTTACATTTGCATATTAGTCACAAATCCTTGATGCTTGTTCCTATCTAAAGCCTTAGTCAAGATATCTGCAATCATTTCTCCAGTAGGCATGTACCTCAACAGAATCTCCTTGCAGTTAACGGCATTGCAAATATAGTTATAGTTAACATCAATATGTTTTGTTCTTTAATGGAACACTTGGTTTTGTTTCAATGCAATGGCACTCTGGTTATCAGAATACAACAATGCAAACCCTTGTGGCTTATGTGTATTCTCTAAGACTTTCTCTCAACCATTTTGCTTCCTGTGAAGCTGCTAAGTAAGCTCTATACTCAGCCTCTGTTGATGAGAGACTTATTGAAAGCCTTCTTGGACATTCATGGCACCAGATTCTTACCTAAGAAGAATACAAAACCACTTGTTGATTCCTTAGTGTTACCATCTGCCCAACTTGCATTTGAATAACCAACCAAATCAAAGTTTGCTGATTTTGTAAACAACAGTCCCAGACTGTGTGTTCCTTTAAGATCCCTCCTAACTCTCTTAAAGGCTGACCAATGCCTCATGCTTGGCTTCTCTAATTGTTGAGACAAGACACCAATTGCAAAAGCAATATTCAGCCTTGTACACTGCCCCAAATAATTAAGCAATGCAACAGCTGAACTGTAGTTGTTCCCAGGTTGAAAAAACTCCAGATACTCCTCATCTGTATACTTCTATAAACAAATGTTTGACTGCATGGGAGTACCAAACTCCTTTGCATCCTCTAAGCCATATTGCTTAAGAAGATCTGCCACACAATTGCTCTGGTCTAAATTAATAGCATTCTTGCTCTTATTGGCTTTCATTCCTATCACCTGTTGCGCCAGACCAAGATCTTTTATCTTGAATTCTTTTTTTGAGTGTCTACATGACTCTCTCTTTACCATTGTGAAAAATGATAATGTCATCAACCCATACAAACAAAATCTTACAAAAATACAAGGGTTGGCCTCAGAAGTCTTGAAACCAATCTGTAACAGTTTCTCACTCTTGGTATTATACCACAACCTAGCTTCTTGCTTCAATCCATAAAGGGATGTACACAGCTTGAGGAAATATTCCCCTTTATCTGCTGAAAGAAAACTTCTAACACATATTTTCTTCATGTTTTCTGGTTTAGTCTCTACTAACCATTCACAAAAACCATCAGGGATTGACATATAAACAGTCTCCTCCTTTCCAAGTTTTGCATTCAAGTATGCTGTTACAAACTCAGCTTGTCTGATTTCTTCACTCAACTCCACTGCCAGAGCAATGATGTACCTGAAGGTTGACAGCCTTCCAGTTGGTGAGAAAGTTTCTTGATAATTGATACCCTCTCTCGGCTTGAAGCCCTGTGCAACAAATCTAGCTTTGAATCTTTTTAAAACTCCATTTGTGTCAAACTTCTTGTTTAAGACCAATCTAGACCCCACAATGGTCTTTCCTTTTGGAAAATAATCCCTCTTAACCACTTCAAAGACACTATTATTTTCTAGAGAATCAAATTCCTCAAAAATAGCACTCTTCCAGTTGGCTCTCTCATCAGAATTCATAGCTTGGCCAAGCTATTTGGGTTAACCCTGTTACCCTTTTCTGGACTCAACTCCAGGACTTCATTGAGCATACACTGTTCCTGAAATTTATCTTCCGCATATCCTGCAGCAGCATAATGGGACTTCCATTCCCCATACCTATCAACTGGTACTCTAACCCTACTACTCCTTCTAACTGGAGGTGGAGGCTCATCAGGTTCCAAATTAATGGATTCCCCTGAAGCCAGCACTGAACCCTCTGGTGGCACTTCTTCCATCTCTTCATCTTCTGGAACCACATGTCCTGCAGCCTTTGCTGGTGAAATAGGTGCTCATTCTATTTCTTGCTGTGACTTATTTACAACAACATCTTCAATCCTTTTGAGTGGAAAGATACTTTCATCAAATTTTACATCCGTCCTATGGATAACATTTCTTGTCCCTGGACAATAGATCCTATAAAATTTACTTATTGAATCATAGCCTACAAGTGCCCCTGTCTGGCTCTAGGGTCTAATTTTCCAACCATCTTGTTATGGTGGACACTATATTACACCAAGCAACCAATTGTTCTTAGGTGTGATGTTTTGGGGTAAAACTTCCAAAACTGATAATGAGGATTCTTCCCATTAACACTTACAATTTTGTGCAACAGACAGACTGTACACATCAACTCAGCCCATAAGAACTTTGGTAGAGCAGATTGAGACATAATAGTTCTGACCTTGTCCATTAAAGTCCTATTCATTCTCTCAACTATTCCATTATTTTGTGGAGTACTTGCAGTAGTGACTATATGAATGATAACATAATCTTTCAATAATCTCTAAAACTATTTAATCACAAATTCACCAACTCCATCAGTGATAACCCTCTTGATCTCATTCATTAGACCATTCTGTTTCCAGAATTTGAAGATTACAGAAACCTCCTCTGTGGTCTGATCATTAGATTGAATTGGTTTAACCCAAACATAATTAGTTTCAGTATCAACTAAATTGATAAATTATCTTGCCCCACCAAGGGACTCTGGTGTGAATTGCCCTGCCAAATCAATGTAGAATTCCTCTCTAGAAACATCAGTGCAATCTCTACTCTTTGAGAACACATTTCTAGTCTTAGCCCCCAAGGTACAATTCTCACAGTTGCTGTCCTTTACCTTATGGCCACTTCTATTGTGAGAAACAGTGCTCAAAGCTGAGATTTTGAACAAGATTTCCAATAAAAGCTTGTTCCGAACCTGTCCACTAAGAAAAGTTCTCCCATTCACATCAATAACAAACTTATCTTCTTTAAGATAACAGATCTGGAAACCTTTTTTCCACAACACTCCAAAGGACACAAGGCTATAAGGCAACTCTGGTACATAGAACACTTTCTCAGAAGAAATTTTGAAACCCAAGTGATGTGCAACAATAAATTTTCCAATTACTTTAATCTGAATTTTTCTTCATTTCTGTCAAATATTTACAACTCCATCATAATCATTAAGGTTTGAAAATAAATTTTTTTCAAAGAACATGTGATCTTTACACCCCAAATCAATCAAAACAGGAACATCCTCCTTCAATCCTCCTAATAGGAACGAAGCTTTTTCAGTCTTTTATAAGTTCTCATCATTGAGGTTAAGATTACTCACTTTGTAATCAATCAAGTCCATTTCTTGATCCTCATCAATTTTGGCCTTCTTGTTCCGACCTTCTTCCCCAAAAACCATTTCCATTGGACCATCAAACACAACAATTCAAAGTTTTCAGTTATGAGATTGACCTCCTTGTCATTCCCTTTGGACTTCTTCCTCTTCTTGGCCTCCTTGCAATCCTTAGCATAATCGCCCCTTATTCTGACAATTATAGCATAAGACCTTGGAAAAATCCTTTTTTGCCTTCTTGCAAGATTTTCCAGTCTTTCCAACAAGGGCTGTTCCAGAAACCCCCTTCATCTTGAACTGAAGATCATCCTTTTCAATCCTTTTAAGCACATCCTCCTCCCCAGGAAGAGGATCCAATTGAGAAATAATTCTGACTAAAGAATCAAACTCCTTTGGTAGATTCTGAAGGATTAAGAGTGACAAACACTCAGGATCCATGTTAAGTCCTGTTGACTTAAACTTGGCTATGCTAGACCTAGCCTCTGCAATAAACTATTTACAATTCAAATATTGTAACTTGAACAGTTTATTGAAAGCTATACCCTTCTGGTGAACAGAATAACCAGCATACTTGGACTTAAGCAACTTCCAAAGGATGCTGCCCCTCCTTCTCTCATATTCCCTACAATTATTGGCAACCCATGTCACATGATTCTCATCAAGATGCCTAAGGATGAGATGGTTAGAATTTTTCTCCACTTCTGAACTGATCAAAGTGTCATCTGCATCCATTATCTCCCCACAACAGATGTTTTCCAGCTCACTATCCATAAGGACAGCCCAAGCATTATAATTCTGACTGTTCAGAAATATCTTGGTGGAGCTAAAATCAGGGATATAGGACATCTTCTTGGAAAACTTTAGGTCTTTGAGGTTCTCCATAGTAAGGTACAAGGGTCTAGATGGCTTGGAAGTAATGATGATGTTGGTACTGAGAATGTGTTATAATTAAGGCCAGCAATTAGCTTAGGCAAATGAGCAGTATGCAAAGCAAAAGAAATGCTGGAAACCTTGTGTCAATAATTTCTAATGGGCTCTCACAATGGGGCAATACATTGGATGATATCAGTGATGAATTCAATTGGATGATGAATGAATGATGGAAAACAGCAGAGGGAAGAGCTCCTTAAGTACAAAATATTGTCCTCTTGTGAGCCCATGATACAACAAGCCAAAAGAGGAATTTTCCGCCCCAAAAGCGCTCTACAGGCTCCACAGGCATTTTTAATTGGTTTGGGCTCCATAAGCCCACATGGCATCAGTCCCTGTACCCTTAAAACCAGCCTATTTGGGTCAATGCTTGTATTTCCACCATTAAGGTGCTGAAGCAGCCCCTTTGCTGTTCAATCCCCTGGCTGGTTGTCCGTTACAACCAGCCCAGTCACTCTTATTTCCTTACTTACAGGCTGGTTGCCTCATTCAGCCAGCCCCTGGCCCCAAGTTGGGACCCAGGACTCACATGGGTCTGGTCTCAACCTCACTTGGGGGGGGTGTTACCGGCGGACATGCCGCCCCCCCTCCTCTTTCTCTCAAATCCCTGGTGGGGGTGGTCAAATCCCCTCACCAGGGGGCCCTGGGGGACAATACCCCCAGGGCATTGTCAAGGATAGTGGGCTGGGGGTGGTCAGATCCCCTCAGCCCGTCACTCCTCCCCCTCGGTAAAAGGGGGGAAGAGCGCACCTGTTGCTTATCTGGTGGGAGGGTGATCAAATCCCCCCCCCCCACCGCCCATTGCTCCCTCCGTAGCCGGCATCATCATCCCCTGGGCAAGGGGGTGATGAAATCCCCCCTTCCCTGAACAACTGCCTTGTTGCAGTTGGCCGCTGGCTGCTTCAACCCAGCCAGCCACCCCCTCTCCCTCGCAATGGCAAGCGAGGGGAGAGGGAGGGAGCTGGGGTCGCTGGCCCTTTCTCCCGCGCTGGTGGCCACCCTTTGCAATAGGCCGGGCACGCGTGGCATTGCACTGCGCGGGATCCCTCAGCCGCTGCAAAATCTCCGCGCAGACCGTTGGGCCCCAGAGGGGCCAAACAAAGGGATACAAGTGGTCCTGAGAGTGCCGTGGCATGGGCTGAGACACTGCCTTCGGCCCCAATGGGCCGCCCCAACCCCAAAACCTGAGAAAAACACAATTTGGAGGGCCATCCCGTCTAGCCAAGTATGTCCAAAATAAACCTTGGTCCCAATTATGCCCATACAAGCCCATTTGGCTGTATTTGCCCATATCCCCCACTGGGCCTGTTAGGGCCCATGTACCATTGAGCCTGTTTCATGCGTTTTGAGCCCAGTTTCCCCAAAATCAGTGACATCCACACAGGCCTGTATGGTCCCTGTGAGTTTCCAATGGGCCTCAGAGGCCCACATGTGCACCGCATTTGGATTACACTCATACGTAGCACACGCATAAGTGCATACATATTTTAACACTTACTTCTACCCCAAATGGCCTCCACCAAAGGCCATACTCCTTCATACCAAAACCACAAAGAAGAGAATCAAGATTGGGATCTAGTTTAGACTCATTGCAGAGATTTGAAACAGGGATAGTAGAAGAAAAATCAGGATTAAAATAAAAAGGAAAAGAAGAGAAAAAATATCCACAGAGAAGAAATATTTTCAGTATTTTTGGATTTTTCATGGTTTTGATTTTTAATCTTATTTGGATGAGAAGGAAATGATGAAGAAAAAGAGAAATATGCCTTTGAGACAGAAGTTGATCCTTGATTTGAATTCTGATGCTGGGAAGAACTACAAATCTTAGTAGGACCAACTAATCCCATAGAAAATGAGAATGAGAGGAAGAAAAGGTGTCCTTCTGTTTCCCTTTCAGAACCAATTTAGGAGCACAACCAGGAAAATCTCCATCCGAAAAAACTGAATCCAAGGAGGAAAGTGGATTTCAATCTTCTTACCATCAGCATCAGGGAGAAGAATTCTCTCCCAACTTGATCAGAAAACATTAGGGTTGCACCAAAATCAATTAAGAAAGGCCTTTGCAAAATCATAGGTCCATCCAAACAAGTAATCCATAAATGACAGGTTCCAACAATTTTTTGTCCAATTCAAACAGGGAAATCCTCAGCAATACCAACAAATTTGCATGACTGATTCCCTATACCATATACAGAAGATTTAAAGCTGATCCTTGCGCTGAGTTTGAGTTTGCAGGCCATGGCATCTGAAATTAAATTGAGCTGGGAAACAGAATCCACCAGAAGAGAAACCATTTTAGCAGAGTCACCATGATAGCAGGAGAGGAAACCAAGAGGACAGTAATACAATTTGGAATTTGAAGAAGGATGTGTTCCACCAGAGTCATCCATCAAAGTACCAGAAGCAATTTTTAATTTGTCCGGACCAATCTCAACACATCAACAAGAAACCCATTTCTTCATTGGTTCAGCCACAGTGTCAGCTTGCTACTATATACAGAGCAAAACTGTCAAATAGTAACACAAAATATGAAGAATAAGAGCAACTCAATTAACAAAGTAAGGAGTGAGAAATACATAAATATTATTACACAAATGGATTCCCCACCCAAATTTGGGTAGGGTCACTCGGTGACCCCACCCTTGAATTCCAAGTCCTTATATTTTGAAAATAATTAAAAGGAAAAGTACTTAAAATTACAACACTACACGCGGAAATGTGTTATTCCCGGGCGCCGCCCCGACAGCAGCAGGATCCCGCGTACTAGAGACCCGCGCGCAGCTGATTTTACCACGCACGCAGCGGATCCTACCCCGCACGTACATGCGGAAATGTGTTATGTCACAATTCCCGCGCGCAGCTGATTTTGCCATGCACACAGCGGATCCTGCCCCGCGTGTAAACGCCAAAATGTGTTATGTCACAATTCCCGCGCGCAGCCCCGCATCATTAAATAACCCTACGTACTAGCAGCAGCAGGATCCCGCGTACTAGAGACCCGCGCGCAGCTGATTTTGCCACGCACACAGGGGATCCTACCCCGCGCGCATCTGTACTACTGATCCCTGCACCTGGATCAGTCGTGACTAATCTGACAACCAGGTACCGCTCCAAAGAGCTACAACCTAGTTAGGGTTGCCTAGTATATGTAAAAAACAAAAATATGCATTAAGAATGATCTAAAAAGATCAAAACTTAAATAAAATTCATGAAAATTAAGTTTTAAACATTTTTTAATAATAAATCAAAGATCAAGGACTACCACCTAAACCAGGGATCTTGATTTTTGAATACCACAAAAAACTACAAGAAGTGTTCATAAAAATTATTAAAAATTATATAAATGACCAGCAGATGACGGAAATTTAGGAAAAATTCACATCTGCACGCTTTAAAGCAATATAAATAGTACAAATAAAGGATGAGTACAGAATGATCAAATTTATGCCATAACTAATTAACAGATCCTGTGGCTAAAATAGTAAAGAAATCCGGCATATTTAAGGACAGATGATTGACAGAACCAAGTAGACGTGCTAATTATGCCCTGACTAGCTCTCCATCCTCAGCCCACGAGCAAAACCCTCTCTACGCGCCCTGAGAAGACCAAAATCACCCCAAAAAGGTATTTATACAGACCTCGTTGGATCCATTATTCAATCAGAGTTTACCAGGAATTATTTATTATCAATCAGACACCGTGTCATTGTTAATCAACTGCTTATATGGAGATAAGCAAGTGATTTCTGACTTAGTCTGCAGTATTATTATTTTACCTTTATAACCAATCAACCATTGAAGTTAAGTCAAGCAATCTACCCCATCTGCTCTGAAACCCTTCCAATTATTCCAGGATTTTTGTGGTAAAGTGCTCAGAGTGAGTGTTACCCTTCCTGTCCAGGCCGCTTGTGCTGTTAAGCCTGGCCATCGGTGGAATAAGTCCTTTCTGAGGCACCTATATTTATTCCAAGGTTCTTAAAAACTGCCGAAGGAGGCCCCTTGAAGAGAGGTTTCTGGTCTGTAAAGATCCCCAGTAGTATAATACTTTGGCCCCTCTTTTATATTATATTGAAAAACCTTTACTACCAAACCAATTAAACCTTGCAACTGCTCTTATTTGAGCTTCTAAGTGTTTATTATTGGAATATTAATTATTATTATCATTCCAGCATTTTTATCACTCCCTGTAGCTAAAGTACTGCAAGGTTCCTGGTATCAGAGAGCTGACAAATGGGGGTCTGGCCCGGAAATATCCTTAAATAATTAATTTTTCATTATTTATTCCTTGGACCAGTCTATTTTTCAAAATAAGTTAACATACTTAAAAAATATATTTTTGATCATTTGTTTCTCTAGTGGATCTTAAGACCAACGGAGAATTGATCAATTATTATTTGAACCTTCTTAAAAAGAAAAAAGAAGAAAAACTCCGTAACTTTGTCCCTGTTATTTTAACTCCTGAGCAACAACAGGAGAAATTGCTTAATTATAAGCAGCAGGTTATAAAAGACAAAGAGCTCAAGCTTGAAAGAATTATCAATTTCAATTCTTTATTAAGGCAACATAAGGAGTGGAAAATTTATCAAAGGAAGCTTTATATTTATAAAGTAAATAATCCTGAAGATAAAGAAAAACCCAAAAATAATTAAAGTGATTATTTTTCTAAAAATCACCTTATCACGTAAAAATACAAAAAAAAAATATATTAAAACTAATATTTATTATCCATCTCAGTGGATTTTGTTTTTGGTGTTCTCATTGACCAGGACCTCCTAGATGACGTCCCAGACAGTGTACCATTGGATTTACCCTTGGAATTATCCCAGGAACTGATTGGAACTCACTCGGACCCCGTTGGAATACCTTCCAAAGATAGTTGTGATCCCAACCAAGTGTTTGTACTGTTTAATTTAACTCTAAGTAAGTTAAAATATTTATAAAAAATTATTAAAACTATAAAACACATCAAAAATATTATTTTTATAAATTTGAAGTCTTTTTTCAAAGCTTTGACAAAAGACTTGCGCCTATTTTGATACATAATTGCAACTGGAAGAGCCCCGGCATATGGATCTCTGCCTGGAGGAACCAGTACGCGCAAGGACTCCAGTTGCGAACGCAATGAGGGGACTCAAACACGTGACCATAGCGTCACACGGGACAACGACGGAGAAAACCACGGCCGCCAACTCGACCAACAGATAGTTGGAGAGCCCTGTGTTGCCCACCAGGTTATCCCAGGAGGGTACAGGTCCTCCTACGCCACCCCAGCTGGACTCAACCAAGGAGGAAATGGTCAAAGTGTTAGTGAAAGAGCACGTGAGCTATTGGGAACAATTCAGGTTGGCTCAGATCCAGGACGATCAACAAGGTATGAGAAAAGCCATTTCTCAGGAAAAGAAATCTCAGATTTCTCTGCAAAGGTTGATCCCAAAGAAAGAAGTAGAAGGCTACGTGCAGAACTGGAATCCTTGGGATCAGTTAGCTTCCTTAAAAGGAATGGACCCCAAAAAGAGGAGGTCCTCAGCTCATCAGAAGTTAAGGAACCCAAAAGATTGGGACAACATAATATCCTTAGACCAGAAGTGGAAAAAGGTGTACCACAATTAGATGTAGAAGCTCTTAATAGCTTTTCTGTGAATGTGTCTCACAATTTTACCATTATTAGCCAATTCTTTGACAAAGTTTATAACCAATTGGACAAATTAATTTCAAGTATTTTTAGAGTGATTGGCACTCAGTCTCAGATTATGAGAATTGATGAGTTGCAAATACAACAAATCAAGGATAGTATAAGAGCTGGTAAGTTTGACCTGATGAAACATATTGATGAAAATCAATCAATCCTTCAGGAAGATATTCTTGCAACCATAAACCAGCTCAAGGAAGAAGTTAAGAAAACTATTCCTACTCCTTCATCTCATCTGGCTCACAAAATTGACTTGTTGAGCAACAAACTTGATTTAGATTTAGGTATGATTAAGAATGATCTCAGAGATCTTAAAATCAACTCCACTAACTCTCCGGTCATTGACCTAGAAGAAATTAGACCTGCCAGGTTCACCAGTACTCCTAGTGTTCCTACCAGGACCAGGACAACTAGGAATGAGTCTTTCAGACCCAGTCCTACTCCGGAAATGGAGCAGGCTTTGAAGCTACTTCCTCCCATCACTGAATGGCCTAAATTCTCCGGAGAAGGAGAATACAACCATGTCAGTTTCATTAAGTTTATTGACTATACTCTTTCTTCCTATGAGCTCCCTGATGCAATAGCTGTGGTAAGATTTCCCAGATTATATGAAGTAGTAGCTCTTGAGTGGTTTATCAATAAAAGAGAAGAATTTGGATCTTTATCCTTGAATTCTTGGAAAGATTTGATCAAAGTGCAGTTTGGTACCAGGATTTGCAAAAGAAAGATGATGAAAACTTTCAAAACTTCCCAGTTTGATCCATCCAAGGACAAACCTTATAAGTGGTGCTTAGACCAGAAAAAAAGGTTGGACTTTTTTTATCCTGATGCTGATAAAGAAGAAGTCAATGAAAGACTCCTCAACTTATGTCCCAGACAAATAAACCACAGTGTAAGGTGTAGAATGCCTATGGATTCAGATCTTTCCACCTTAATAGGTGTATTGGAAGAGAATATTGATATGAATGGTCTTGAAAAAAGGATCAATAGACCCCCAAGGGAACAAAATATTAGGAAAAGGGAAGAATATACTGCCAAAACTAAGGAATCCCCTGCTACTTATCCATCTACTTGGAAGTAAAGAGGACTCCAGAATCAAAAGAGAAAGTATGTTGGAACTGTAACAAAACAGGACATGTAAAACCTGATTGTCCTCTACCTAGGAAAAGGATTAATCTTATTGAAGGAGAAGAGTGTGACAATCCTGACCCTCACCTTGATGATACTGACGGATCACTCTCTGATTGTGAACTAATAATCACTAACCCTATCAATGTTATTGAAGGTAGTATTGAGTCTTCTCTGGACACAAATTCAGTCAATGAGGATTCTAACTTACCTCAAAAATGGAATCCCAACATGAAGATTCACCACATCTCTGAGGCTAAGGCCTTGATTCTAAAACCTTCTGCCGGTAAAAGTTACACTTCAGGCAAAACATGCTATGCTACTGGTTTAATCCAAGGTTCCCCAGTTAAGTTACTTCTAGACAGTGGAGCCTTTTGCTTGTGTGTTGGTTCAATTTATCTGGAAAAAAAAGACCCAAACTGGAAACTAAACTTACCACCAGTACCTCAGGCTAAGTTCAGCAGTTGTAATTCTGCTCTCAATGCTGTTGGAGTATGGTCTTCTGATATCATACTCCCTCACTCTAAAGGATCACTCAAATTGAACATTGAATTTGTAGTGCTCCAAAACGGAGTATCTGACTATTTTATCCTTGGGAATGATTCTCTTTGCTTATATCGTATAGATGTATTCCAAATCAAAGGTAGATACTTCACCGTGGGGGGAGACTGGAATAAGAGTTTCCAAATATGTCATTTCAATGCTCAAACTTCTGATTCAACTTATGAAAAACACTTAGGGAAGCTTAATCAGGAATACTTTTCTCAAGCTTCTTTAAATTCCCTTCTCAATGAAGAACAGAAATGGGATATCTTACAAGTATGCTTTGAAAATCAGAAAGCTTTCTCTACCAAAGATCACCCCATTGGTAACATCAAAGGACATGACATGATCCTAAATCTAACTATTAAGCCTCCCTACCCACCCAATCTCAGGAGACCTGCTTACCCTTTGAGTCCAAAATCTAGAGCTGCTCTGGAAAACCACATTGGGGAGTTGTTTGACTTACAAGTCTTAAGGAAAGTAGGCCACAATGAACAAGTGTATATTACTACCCCAGTAATTATAGCTTGGCACAATGATAATTCAAGAATGGTTGGAGATTTTAGAATTGTTAACAAATACACCCAAGCTCATTATTATCCAATTCCAAGAATTTAGCATGCTCTACATAACCTGTCCAAGGCTAAGTACATAACCCCCATGGATATGCTGAAAGGTTTCCACCAAATACCTATCAGCCCTGATAGCCGGAAATTCATGAGAATTATCTGTCATCTGGGAATCTATGAGTATCTTAGGATGCCTTTTGGTATCAAAAACGCTCCTTCTAATTTTCAAAGAATGATGGAAACAGTCCTAGGATTATTCATCAGACAGGGATGTATGATGGTATACATTGACAATGTTATCATTTACTCTGAGAATTGGGATACTCACATGGAGAATTTTAGGCTAGTCCTCAAAACCATCTCTGTTGTAGGATTGAAAGTATCAATGAAAAAGTGTAACTTTGGCTATGGGGAAATCAAAGCCTTAGGACACATTGTCTCTGGACTGACCTTAGCTGCTGACCAAAACAAGATAGCAGCAGTAGTGAATAGGCCCCTGCCTCAGAATAAGACTTCCACCCCTCACCCAAAGGCAGAAGGGGTGGGAAAGGAGAACAGATCAGACCGCCCACAGGTGTCCACGGGCGGTAGTCAACACTCTCCACCCCCACCCGGAGATGGAAGGGGGTCGGAGAGTCCCAGGAAGGGTGACAGATTGGATGATGGATGAGGAGGATAGGATTGAGTTCAGGTCAATGGTTGATGAAGGCATTGGAACTGTTGGAGTGATGACTATTGTGAGAACTGGGACTAGTACTTGGATGAGCCCTGAGGTGATGATGGGTGGTTGTCTTTAGTTCTACCAGTTGACAAAATGATCTTGGGTCAATGAGGGAGGATGATGGCGTGTGATGATGATGGAGATGATGAGGATGAGGATGGGCAACGCGTGAGGATGAGGATGAGGATGAGCAACGCGCAAGGATGAGGATGAGGATGAGCAACGCTCAAGGATGAGCATGAGCAACGCGCAAGGATGAGGATGAGGATGAGTGATTCTCAAGGATGAGGATGAGGATGAGCGACGCGACTATGACAGTTTTTTTTTTCAACTTTTTTTTTTGAATTCATTTCCCAAGGTGTCCCAAATTGTTCACCACAGCGCGCAGCCCTGCATCATTACATATCCCTACGTACTTGTATGAGAAAATTTCCGCGTACTAGAGACCCACGCGCAGCCAATTCTGCCATGCATGCAGCGGATCATACCATGCGTGCATCTGTACTGACTGATCCCCGCGTCTGGATCCATTGTGACTAATCTGACAACCAGATACCTCTCAGAAGAGCTACAACCTAGTTAGAGTTGCCTGGCATATGTAACAAGTTGAAATATGCATTAGTAATAGTCTTAAAAGATCAAAACTTAAATAAAATTAATAAAAATTAAGTTTAGAAGATTTTTTAATAATAAATAAAAGATCAAGGATTACCACGTATATCACTGACTCTGATCTTTGAAGACCATGAAACACTACAAGAAGTGTTCATAAAAATTATTAAAAATTATCTGAATGATCAGCAGATTTCGGAAATTTAGTAAAAATCCACATCTGCACGCTTTAAAGCAATAGAAATAGTACAAATAAAGGATGAGTACAGAATGATCAAATTTCTGCCATAACTAATTAACAGATCCTGTGGCTAAAATAGTAAAGAAATCCAGCATATCTAAGGATGGCCAATTTACAGCACCAAGTAGACGTGCTAATTATGCCCTGACTAGCTTGCCAGCCTCAGCCCACAAGCAGAACCCTCTCTACGCGCCCTGAGAAGACCAAAATCACCCCAAAAAGGTATTTATACAGACCTCTTGGGATCCATTATTCAATCAGAGTTTACCAGTAATTATTTATTATCAATCAGACACCGTTTCATTGTTAATCAAGTGCTTATATGATGATAAGCAAGTGATTTATGACTTAGTCTGCAGTAGTATTGTTTTACCTTTATAACCAATCAACCATTGAAGTCAAGTCAAGCAATCTACCCCATCTGCTCTGAAAACCTTTCAATTATTCCAGGATTTTCGTGTTAAAGTGCTCAGAGTGAGTTTTACCCTTCCTGTCTAGGCCGCTTGTGCTTTTAAGCCCGGCCATCAGTGGAATAAGTCCTTTCTGAGGCACCAATATATATTCCAAGGTTCTTAAAAACTTCCTAAGGAGGCCCCTTGAAGAGAGGTTGCTAGTCTGTAAAGATCCCCAGTATTATAATACTGTGGCCCCTCTTTTATATTATATTGAAAACCCTTTACTACCAAACCAATTAAACCTTGCAACTGCTCTTATTTGAGCTTCTAAGCGTTTATTATTGGATTAATAATTATTATTATCATTCCAGCATTTTTATCACTCTCTTTAGCTAAAGGACTGCAAGGTTCCTGGTATCAGAGAGATGACACACAGATGGAGCAATTGACAGTAGTTCAGCCCCAGACAGATCAGTAATTTTTAGATCAGATATTTTCCTTAATACTCATTTGACAGCATTGACGTGATCCTTGGAAATGCCCCTCTTGGATAAAACTTTGGGCTGGGTGGAGCAAGGGTGATCAGGTTGAGCAGGTACTGCAACAGGATCATAAGGTTGAGGGGTTTGAACAGATTGAACAGGAGAAGAATCAGAGTGGTCCTGGAACCTTTCCATAAGTATTTCCTTTTGCACTTCCATTTCTTCCACATCAGAGGAAGGGGACTCAGGTGAGGATTGACGTTTGACAGGTTTTTGAAGGATTGAAGATTGAACCAGAGAAGACTTGTCAGGTTTGGTTTCCTCATGGTGTTTCCTAGCTGGACCAGACTGATAAGTGCCAGAGAAGCTGGAAGAAGTGAAAGCTTGAGGATACCAAGGTTTTAAAGTGCCACAGGATGATCAAAAATCCAAGGAGACTAAAGATGCCTTCTTGGGAGTTGGTGGTTGAGAAGAGGCCACCATATGAGGGATTGGACAAGACAAATCAAAAGGGATAAAAGCACCATTAGGAAGAAAGAAATTGTTTCCTTTTGGCTCCGCCAATTTTTCCTCCTTGTTCTTCTGGAGTTCAGGACATCTCCCAGTACCATGGCCTTTCCTATGACAGTAATAGCAGAATAGTGGTCTTAGGAACAGAGTTACAAGGTTTAGGAGTAGCTAAAGAAGAAATTTTCTGATCAATTTTGTTTTAAAAGGCCTGCAGTAATTTAGTGCTCTCATATATGGTAGCAGTTTCCTTATTGGCCTGGGTATTTGGTTTAGGTCTTCAATTTTCTTCCACCTTGTTCATCATTTCATTGGAATCTTGAAAGAAAGGAGCATTTACTGGTTCAGTGACTCTAGTTTATTCAAAAGAAAGAGCTTTTTGACCTTTCATAACTTTATCCACTGCACTCCTTAGGACCAGAAAAGCAGGGAGCTTGAACCAATTATCTCTAGTAGTAATCAAAGATCAAGATTGAAGTAATTCATCTCTAATTCTTTCCTAAACTCCTGGAGAAAAAGACTGGAAAAACCAAACTCAAATTTCATCCACCATGTTCACATGATTGTTTCTGATGATGTAAGACTGAATTGGATACCAAGATTTTTGAAAAGACTGAAAATCAGAGGCTGAAGAGACACCACCATTGGAGATCCATTGAGAAACCAGAGCATCCAAGTCCTGTAAGGTAGACCTTCAGACATCTAACTTTCCCCAATAAGCAAACATATCCCCCTTCAAGAGCCTCCAGTCATGATTTTTTGAATCCATCAAACAATTCAATCACCTCCATAACTTCATCAGAGGAGATAAAAAATTGTAACTGATAAGCCATATAATGTTCACTTGCACCATCCCCTTCATCAGCCATCTCATGGGAGTCCAAGAATGGTTCAAAATTTTTTCCATTGAAGCCTAAGTCGTTGTTTTGAGGCTTGATCTTTACCATCTTGACCCAAAAAGAGGAGGATGAGGTACCAGTAGATTCCATTTTGAAGAGCAGAGTTCCTGAGAGATCCAAAGAGCAGAATTCCAACACGACTCAAAGGTGTGGAAAGGGTAGAGTTTCACAAAAAAACTACAAGGATCTTGCCCCAATGGTTCACAATTGGGAGGACTTACTTCTGGAACAAGTTGCCTCCATGGATCAGATCTGGAAGATAAAAGAAAAAAGAAAAAGGATTGGATTGAATTTTGGAGTCAATTCTTCAAGTTTGGGACTGTAAAACACAAGTTTGCTGGTTCAATCCCAGCCCGGGGGACCAAATGTAACACTCCAAACAGTCAGCTCTCTGATACCAGGAAACATACAGTCCTTTAGCTACAGAGAGTGATAAAAATACTGGAATAATAATGATAATAATTATCCCAAAAATAAACACTTGAAAGCTCAAATAAATGATATAATAAGAGCAGTTGCAAGGTTTAATTGGTTTGGTAATAAATGTTTTTCAATATAATATAAAAGGGGGGCCACAGTATTATACTACTGGAGATCTTTACCAACTAGAAACCTCTCTTCAAGGTGCCTCCTTAGGCTGTTTAAGAACCTTGGAATAAAGATGGTGCCTGAGAAAGGACTTATTCCACTAATGGCCGAGCTTAACAGCACAAAAGGCCAAGACAGGAAGGGTAAAACTCACTCTGAGCACTTTACCGCAAAAATCCTGGAATAATTGGAAGGGTTTCAGAGCAGATGGGTTGGATTGCTTGACTAAACTTCAGGGGTTGATTGGTTAATAAGAATAAATAATAATACTACAGACTAAGTCATAAATCAATTGTTTATCTTCCTATAAGCACTTGATCAACAATTGAATTGTGTATGATTGACAATAATAATTCCTGGTAAACTGCTTAACTGATTCTGGAATAATGGATCCAAAGAGTTCTTTAAAAAAACCTTTTTAGTGTGATTTTGAGTTTCTCAGGGCACGTAGAGAGGGTTCCACTTGTGGGCTGAGGCTGGAAAGCCAGTCAGGGCAATATTGGCACGTCCACTTGGTGCTGTCAATCAGCTGGCCTTAGATCTGCTGGATTTCCGTACTATTTAAGCCACAGTGTCTGTTAATCTGTTATGGCGTAAATTTGATCATTCTGTACTCATCCTTCATTTGTACTATTTATATTTCTTTAAAGCAGGCATATGCGGATCTTTACTGATTTTTCCATTATCTGCTGATCATTTAGATAATTTTGAATAATTTTTATGAACACTCCTTGTAGTGTTTCATGGTCTTCAAAGATCAGAGTCAGTGATATACGTGGTAATCCTTGATCTTTTATTTATTATTAAAAAATCTTCTAAACTTAATTTTTATTAATTTTATTTAAGTTTTGATCTTTTAAGACTATTACTAATGCATATGTCAACTTGTTACATATGCCAGGCAACTCTAACTAGGTTGTAGCTCTTCTGAGAGGTATCTGGTTGTCAGATTAGTCACAATGGATCCAGACGCGGGGATCAGTAAGTACAGATGCACGCTGTTGTGACCAATCCGGGACACTACGGAAAAAAAAAAATACATATATATATATATATTTTTTCAGTTGTACCCCTATGGGTACCTTCAACTCCTCCCATCATCTTTGTCCTGATCTCCTCCTTGCTTGTCTTCTCCCTTGGCTATTCAATTGGGTCATCCAACGACCAAGTACACCATCCAATCCACTCGAGACCACTAATCATCATCAATCATCTCAAGACCAATGAGAGATCTTTCATCCATTAGGATCATCCATTGCCTTGACTCATCTAACTACTCATAACCATCATACCTATGTCACCACGGCTATTGTACCCTCTCAAACCTATCACCCTGCCAATCCACCCGAGTTGGGCTTTTGATTGATCGCCGCTGGAAGGAGGGGTGGGAACAATGAGATCGTCCGGCAAGAGGTTCCATCTGGGATGATTTATGTCTTTGGAAGTCAACCTTGGAAGAGAGGTACACCAATGGAGGATGGAACCACGACAATCAGGACCGAACCCAATTGGCCTTCTTCTTCTTCATCCTCATCAAACTGGGTCTACAGTAATTTCTCAAACGCAGGATTACCTGGGGTCTTCTGGGCCGACCGGGCGGCTCATCATCATAATCATCATCATCATCATCATCAAGCTGCTACCCCCCTGCATCTTTGCTCACTCATCCCTCACCACGACCACCTACTTTCGATCCCCTCAATCTCCTCATCCTCACTCACCTTCACCCCCTTCGAGTCATCCACCCTAGCCCTCCTCGCCCATCATCCAATCCAACCAACAACCGCGAGCGACCGCTCGCGGCCATGGGAACCTTCACCCCGTTGTCGCCGCCGATCGGGCAACAACAGCCGTTGTCAACACCCGCGACTGCTGTCACGGGTGTCCATCTGGTTGCCCGCGGCCATTCTTGACGCGGGCAGCATTTCTTTTTTTTTCTCTCATCTCATATTTTTTTATGTTTTCATTTTCCCGCACCTATTTGTAAATCTCTCTTGTACATAGTATACAGGGCCTCATGTCTATAAAAGGAGGGGGTCTCCCCTGCCTTTTGGCCCAGCATAAGAGGATACCAGCAATCCAATCAGACCATCATCATAAGCAATTTATCCATGGGCATCCTTCCCCACTTATCTGAGCAAATTATCCGGGTATATCTATGATTGCCCCTTGATCCTATGAGCCTCCATACTCAAACTCTGTCCCTTGTGACCTTGTTCCTTATCACCAACCAATAGCCTTGCTGGTTGAAGAAGAATTCCTGCCTGTCTGAATTCTTGGGTGTGTTATACCACTCTGATCCCTTTTTCCGACCATACTGGTCTTGATCTCTCCTTGATCATCTTTCTGGAGCCAATCACGTTTGATTGAAGAGTTTTTATTAAGCTTAAAACTTGGAGTGTTATACCTCCCTTCTTCTTTGAGGTTGAATTTTGCCACGCTATTTTTGAGTCCCTTGAGAAGTGTTGGGATATTCTTGCTCAAATTCGTTATTGATTTGCTTCTAGAGCTTCATAAACAAATTGCTTTTGTTTTGTTCAGCCTCCCACAGTTATCTGGTACCCTTCAAGCGCTTGATTTCAGAGAGTTGGGCAGGTTCATTGAGAACCTGGAGGTTGATTGGGATTGAGTTGATCTTTCCTAATCAGCTGCTGACAACCAGAGTTATTAGCTTGTGGGCGTTGTTACTTACAACTGCCTTGTTCTATTGAACTCTGAACAAAACCTTGCCTTATTTGTTCAAGTCTTTACCTGCACCATTTGGGCTCAGATAGTGTTGTTTCCATTGCTACCGACAACTCTTATCCTCTTCCCTTACTCTGATTTCTCATCCATAAGGTTCTGGACCTTGATTCCGGTTACATTTAAATATTATTGTAACTCCTAGGAGGGCAGCCTAAACAGCACCTTTCCCCTCCACAGAACTGCCACGGTTAGCACCGTTTGGAGTCTTACATTTGGTCCCCCGGGCCGGGATCAAACCAGCAACCTTGGGATTTACAGTCCCACGACATTTAAAATCAACCTCGAAAACCAATTTATTTTTCTTTTTTTTCTGTCTTCTCAAATCTGATCCGTGGAGGCAACTTATCCTAGAAGTAATTCCTCCCAATTTGTGCACCGCTTGGGCAAGATACTTGTTGTTTTTGGCAAAACCCTACTCTTGCCACACTCGTGAGCCACTTTGGAAATCTGCTCTTTGGATCCCCTAGGAACTATGTTATTCAATATGGCATCTTCCGCTACTCCAACCACCCCTGTCCGACCAAAGATGGTAAAGATCAAACCTCAGAACAAGAACTTAGGCTTCAACGGTACAAATGTTGAGCAATTCTTGGACTCCTACGAAATGGCTGCTGAAGTGGATGGAGCTAGTGAATTTGATATGGCTTATCAGTTGCGATTCTTTATCTCCTCTGATGAAGTTATGGAGGTAATCGAGTCTTTCGAGGGATTTGAATCCCACAACTGGACGCTTCTCAGGAAGGCTATGTTGGCATACTGGGGTAAAATAGATGTGGCTAGGTTTACTCTGCAGGATTTGGATGCTCTGGTTTCTCAGTGGATCTCCAATGGTGGTATTTCTTCAGCCTCTGACTATCAGATTTTTAGGAAGTCTTGGGATCCCATTCAAAACTATCTTATCCGAAACAATCACATTGACACAGTGGACAAAATTTGAGCAAAGTTCTTCCAATATTTTTTGTCGGCTGTGCAGGAAAGGATTAAAGAAGAACTGGTCAAATCTGGATCCATGATTACCACCAGGGATAATCGATTCAAGCTCCCTGTTTTTCTCACCCTTAGGAGTACTGTGGATAAAGTCATGAAAGAATCAAACGATATTATGATTAAAATGGAGGCAGATTGTAGGCCTAAAGCAGATCCTAATTCCAATCGAAAACCTACTACTATAGATGAAATCACCAAGTTACTTAGAGCCTTTGAGAACAAAATAGATCAAAAGATTTCCTCGCTAGCTACGCCTAAAACTCATTCTTCTGTCCCCAAATCAACTCTGGTCTGTTACTACTGTCATAGGGAAGGCCATGGAACCAGATGATGCCAAGAACTTCAGAAGGACCCAAAGGAAAAATTGTTAGAGCAGAGGGGAAACAATTACTTCCTCCCTAATGGTGCCCTAATCCCTTTTGACTCTTCTTGTCCTATCCGACATGTGGTGGCCTCTTACCAGCCATCACCTCCTGTGAAAGCATCTGTTGCTTCCTTTGAATTTTGATCATCCTGTGGTACCCTCCAACCTTGGTATCCTCCAGCTATTTCTTCCTCTAGTCTTGCTGGGACTATTTATCAATCTGATCCAGCCAGGAAACGAAATGAGGAACCTAAACCTCATAAGGCTCCTTCCTTGCCAACTTCAATCCTTCAAAAACCAGTTAAACGTCGATCATCACTTGAGCCTCCTTCCTCTGATGTAGAAGACATGGAGGTGGAAAAGGAACCACTCATGGAAACGTTCCCAGATCACCCTGATTCTTCTCCCTCACCTCAACCTTCTAATCCTATCTTAGATTCTGCGTCACCTGAACTTCCTCCCTCCACCCAGCCCAAAGTTTGATTTGAAAGGGGCATCTCCAAGGATCACCCCAATGCTGTGGAGGGAGTATTAAAGAAAATTTCTGATCTCAAAATTCCTGATCTATCTGTGGCTGAACTCCTATCGATCTCTCCATCTGTTGCTGAAGGAATGAAGAAATGGGTCTCTCGTTGACGTGTGGAAATTGGCCCTGAAGAATTCAAAGTCTCCTCTGGCACTTTAATGGAGGACTCTGGTGGAACCAGTCCTTCTATAGAATCCAACCTTTATTCCTGTCCCCTTGGCTTTCTTCCTTGTTATCTTGGTGACTCAGCTAAAACTGTTTCTCCTCTTGTGGATTCTGGATCTCAGCTTAACCTAATCTCGGATGCTATGGCCTGCAAGCTCAAACTTAGTCCTAGGGTCAGCTTCAACTCTGCAGTGTATGGGATAGGAAATCAAGCTTGTGAACTGGTTGGTATTGCTGAAGATGTACCGGTCAGGATTGGTCAAAATATTGTTGGAACCTGCCACTTTTGGATCACTTGTTTGGACAGTCCTATGATCTTGGGACGACCCTTCTTAATGGACTTTGGTTCCACCCTGATGTTTTCTGATCAAGTTGGGGAGAGGATTCTTCTCCCTGATGCTGATGGCAGGAAAATTGAAGTTCCTCTTTGCTCTTTGGATTCTGGACGTTGGGAAAGAGATTTTCCTGGTCATTCTCCCAAATCATCTTTTAAGGGAAAGCAGAAGGATAACTCTAGTTCCTCTCATTTTTTAGGGGAATAGTTGATCCTACTAATGGTTGTAGTTCTTTTCAGCTTCAGACTGCAACTCAAGGGTCAACTCCCATCCCTCAGGCTCATTTTTCATTTCTTTCATCATTCTCTTCTGAGCTCAAGAATATTAAAAAACAAAAACATATCAAAATAGAAAAATCCAAAAATATTTCTGCTCCATCTCCTTCTCTCTCTGGATCTGTTGTGTGTTCTTTTCATTCTACTTTTGAGTCTGATCAATCTTCTCTCAGTTCAGGTTTGAATCTCCGCAATGAGTCTAAACTAGATCCTAATTGCAATTCCGTTTTTGGCGATTTTGGTATGAAGGAATATGGGCTTCAGTGGAGGCAATTTGGGGTACAAGTAAGTCCTCCCAATTGTGCACTGCCAGGGCAATCTTTTACCGTTATTTTCAAAACTCTACCTTGTGCCACACATGTGAGCAACGTATTATCTCCTGGTTCTCCTTTTATGGAAAAGGCACCCTTCAAGGATATTGCAGAACATCGGACTTGTAAGATGTTGGAACTTGGACTCAGCTTTTGTAATCAAGTCTCTCTGGTCAACTCTTGGAGGAAACAAGAACTTCTCTTTTTTGCCACTAAGTATAAACCAGTTGCTAAGAAGATCCAACCAGTCAACCAGCCTATGCCTCTCAACCTCAATCCTCCCCTTATGCTTCCTCCTCTATCTTGCAATCCTTACTGTGGCCTTCCTCAATCTCTTACTGGTCCCTTTGTGCCTAATGGACAGGTCACTGAAGAACGTCTGAAGGTGGTCAACTTTGGTCCAGATGGATGGCTTCTTCCTGATGAGTTAAATTTAATCAAAAATGTCTTATCTCTAAGGGAAAAATCTATTGCTTTCTGTGAAGAAGAGAGAGGTCTCTTACGGGAATCCTATGGCCTCCCTTATATCATCCCTGTAGTTGAACATGATCCTTGGCAAAAGAAAAAGATCCCTATCCCTGCTGCTAAAGTTGACAAATTCATCAAGTTGGTCCGGGAACAAGTTTGAACTGGCCTGTATGAACAGTCAACTTCTAGTTACTCCAGCCCCGTCTTCTGTGTCCTCAAGAGTAATGGTAAACTTAGAATAGTTCATGATCTTCAACCTCTTAATAAAGATACTATTAAAGACTCTGGTATCCCTCCTGCTACTGAAGAATTTGTTGAATCCTTTGCGGGAAGAGCTTGCTATGGTCTAGGGGATATTATGGGTGGCTATGAAGAACAATCATTACATCCTATTTCTTGTCCTCTCACTACTTTTGATACTCCTCTTGGTTGATTTCAACTTACTAGTTTGCCTCAAGGAGCCACCAACTTGGTTGCAGTCTATCAGGCTCAGATGATGTGGATCCTCCAGGATGAAATCCCTGATCATGCTGGTATCTTTGTTGACGATGGTGGAATTAAACGTCCAGTATCTGACTATGATAATGAGCTCTTACCTTGGCATTCAGGAATTTGTTGCTTTATCTGGGAATATGCTACTACCTTGGAGAGGATTCTGTTTTGAATCGAGGAATCTGGCCTTACTGTCTCTGGATCCAAACTGGCGGCTTGTGTCCCTGCTCTGGAAATTGTTGGTCATGTGGTCTGGAAGGAAGGAAGAAGGATGGAACCAGCCAAAGTCAACAAGATCATCTCTTGGCCTACCCCAAACAATCCAACTGAAGTTAGGGGCTTTCTAGGTGTTGTCACTTATGTTAGAATCTTTATCCCATCTTTATCCGAAATCTGTGCACCCTTGCGTCGTCTAACCAGAAAAGATGCTGAATGGATTTGGACCCAAGATTGTGAATGTGCTTTCCAGCTACTCAAAAGGATAGTTGGTAAAGACATAGTTTTGAAAAAGATCTCTTATGGACCTGGAGCTGGCAAGATCAAGCTGGCTGTTGATTCTAGTTATCAATCTGTTGGGGCCGTCCTTGCTCAGGAAGATGAAAATGGTTAGGACCGTCCTGCTCTTTATGAATCTTTGTTGTTTTCAGATGTAGAATCTAGATACTCCCAGCCCAAACTGGAACTCTGTGGTGTGGCTCAAATGATGGAGAAACTTCAAACCTTTCTCTGGGGCCAACATTTCAAATTTCAAGTTGATGCTCGATCCATCATTGAAATGATCAACGCTCCCAGTCTTCCCAATGCTCCTATGACTTGTTGGGTGGCCTTTATCCAGCTTTTCTCTTTTGATATTGTTCACAGGCCGGGGAAATCTTTCACCATGCCTGATGGTTTATCTCGACAACCTCTTGGTGACAACGAATCTGATGTTGGAACCGATTTCAATGAAGAGGAACCTTTAATCAAACCTATTTTCTCTTTTTCTTCTCAAAATTATTCTGGCTTTCAACAAGGCTTCTGGTTTAAATTAGAGCAGTACCTTTCAACTCTTCAAAAACCTCCTGATCTCTCTGCTAAGTAATTTCGATCTCTTAAAAGAAAGTCTTCTAATTTTTTTGTTCAAGGCTCTAGACTTATGAAGAGGGGCAATCCTTGTGCTCTTCTTGTTGTTACTATTCCCTCTAAACAAGATTCTATCCTTGAAAGTCTCCATGAAGGCCTTGGTCATTGTGGGGAAACCAAAACTTATCAACAATTATCCAAACAATTCTGGTGGCCATCTTTGAAGAAATCCTTCTCCCAATGGTGCAAGAGTTGTGAAGTTTGTCAAAAACGTGATCTTAGGCGCCCAGCTGAAATTTGTTATCCTACTGGGGAGTCCACTGTCTTTGGAAGGATTGCTATGGATGTGGTTCATATTAAGGCAGGTGGTGCTAAGTACCTCATTGTGGCTAGAGATGATTTTTCCGGATGGGTTGAAGCAAAATTTCTTAAGAACCTTAGCTCTGAATCAGTGGCAGCTTTCCTCTACAAGACCTGGACAATGCGTTATGGCCTGGCTTGATCTTACTCTACTGATGGTGGCTCTGAATTCGGGGGCAAGCTTGCTGAAATGATCCGATCCCTTCCTGGACAACATAGAGTTACTAATCCTTATTATCCTGAAGGCCAAGGCATGGTGGAACGAGGCCATGCCCCTTTGAAGGCTGCACTTGTTAAACTGGCTGGTGAAAGTGGCAAGAATTGTCGCAAATTCCTTCCTCTTGTTCTCTTTTCTGGTCAAATCTCAACCAAAAGGACTACTGGCTACTCACCTTATGAAATCATCTTTGGTCAAAGAGCAGTCCTTCCTTTGGATCTGGAAATGGAATCTTTCTTGGGTTTCTCTTGGGAAGAGGTGTCCTCAACTACTGATCTGTTAGTTGCTAGATCCAAGCAACTTGAGCAAAGTGAAGACGTTCGTGATGAAGCTTATCAAAAGATGATGGAGTCCAGAGCAAAATCCTTCCAGTATTGGGAGGACAAGCACTCTAATTGAATCAGGGAACCCTTGAACCCTGGCGACCTAGTTTTAGCTTATAATCGATCTTTGGAGACCCAGTGGGGAAAGCTTTTCTCTAATCGTTGGAATGGCCCTTATCGAGTGGTTCATCAAGTTAGGGGTGGATCTTATGTCTTGGAGGAGCTGGATGGTACTCAGTTGGCCAGAAGGTTCTCTGCTGATCAAGTCAAGAAGTTTCATTGTTGTGGGGGCAACTTATCTCAGAAGTAAGTCCTCCCAATTGTGCACCACCAGGGTCATTTGCTGCGTTTTTGTTGTAAAACTCTACTATATGCCACATATGTGAGCACCTGGGACGCCCTCCTTGTTCTATTCCTGCCGCTTCTAGGGCTCATTTGGAAGAAGCAAGATATTTTCCTCAACTCTTCAATTGCTCTCAAGATCAAGAAATGGCCAATCTTTGCTTCAATTTCATTGTTCCCTGCTTTTTTTTTTAATCCCTTCAAATTTTAGATGCAGACTAGGGACAGTCTGTAAGTTGGGGAGAGATGTGGTGACCAATCCGGGACACTACGGAAAAAAAAAAAAATATATATATATATATATTTTCAGTTGTACCCCTATGGGTACCTTCAACTCCTCCCATCATCTTGGTCCTGATCTCCTCCTTGCTTGTCTTCTCCCTCGGCTATTCAATTGGGTCATCCAACAACCAAGTACACCATCCAATCCACTCAAGACCACTAATCATCATTGATCATCTCAAGACCAACAAGAGATCTTTCATCCATTAGGATCATCAATTGCCTTGACTCATCTAACTACTCATAACCATCATACCTATCTCACCACGGCTATCGTACCCTCTCAAACCTATCACCCTGCCAATCCACCCGAGTTGCGCTTTCAATTGATTGCAGCTGGAAGGAGGGGTGGGAACATTGAGATCATCCGGCAAGAGGTTCCAGCTGGGATGATTTATGTCTTTGGAAGTCAACCTTGGAAGATAGGTACACCAATGGAGGATGGAACGACGACAATCAGGACCGAACCCAATTGGCCTTCTTCTTCTTCATCCTCATCAAACTGGGTCTACAGTAATTTCTCGAACGCAGGATTACCTGGGGTTGTCTGGGCCGACTGGGCGTCTCATCATCATCATCATCATCAAGCTGCTACCCCCCTGCATCTTTGCTTGCTTGTCCCTCACCACAACCACCTACTTTCGATCCCCTCAATCTCCTCTTCCTCACCAACCTTCACCCCCTTCGAGTCATCCACCCTAGCCCTCCTCGCCCATCATCCGATCCGACCGACGACCACGAGCGACCGCTTGCAGCTGTCGGAACCTTCACCCTGTTGTCGCCGCCAATCGGGCAACAACAGCCGTTGTCGACACCCGCGACCGCTGTCGCGGGTGTCCATCTGGTTGCCCGCGGCCATTTTTGACGCGGGCAGCATTTCTTTTTTTTTCCTCTCATCTCATCATTTTTTATGTTTTCATTTTCCCGCACCTATTTGTAAATCTCTCTTGTACATAGTATACAGGGCCTCATGTCTATAAAAGGAGGGGGTCTCCCCTGCCTTTTGGCCCAGCATCAGAGGATCCCAGCAATCCAATCAGACCATCATCATAAGCAATTTATCCATGGGCATCCTTCCCCACTTATCTGAGCAAATTATCCGGGTATATCTATGATTGCCCCTTGATCCTTTGAGCCTCCATACTCAAACTCTGTCCCTTGTGACCTTGTTCCTTATCACCAACCAATAGCCTTGCTGGTTGAATAAGAATTCCTGCCTGTCTGAATTCTTGGGTGTGTTATACCACTCTGATACCTTTTTCCAACCATACTGGTCTTGATCTCTCCTTGATCATCTTTCTGGAGCCAATCACGTTTGATTGAAGAGGTTTTATTAAGCTTAAAACTTGGAGTGTTATACCTCCCTCCTTCTTTAAGGTTGAATTTCGCCATGCTATTCTTGAGTCCCTTGAAAAGTGTTGGGATATTCTTGCTCAAATTTGTTATTGATTTGCTTCTAGAGATTCATAAACAAATTGCTTTTGTTTTGTTCAGCCTCCCACAGTTATCTGGTACCCTTCAAGCGCTTGATTGCGGAGAGTTGGGCAGGTTCATTGAGAACCTGGAGGTTGGTTGGGATTGAGTTGATCTTTCCTAATCAGCTGCTGACGACCAGAGTTATTAGCTTGTGGGCGTTGTTACTTACAACTGCCTTGTTCTATTGAACTCTGAACAAAACCTTGCCTTATGTGTTCAAGTCTTTACCTGCACCATTTGGGCTCAGATAGTGTTGTTTCCATTGCTACCAACAACTCTTATCCTCTTCCCTTACTCTGATTGTTCATCCATAAGGTTCAGGACCTTGATTCCGGTTACATTTAAATATTATTGTAACTCCTAGGAGGGCAGCCTAAACAGCAACTTTCCCCTCCACAGAACTGCAACGGCTTAGCACTGTTTGGAGTCTTACAACGCAGGGTATGATCTGCTGCATGCGTGGCAGAATTGGCTGCGCGTGGGTCTCTAGTACATGGAAATTTACTCATACAAGTACGTAGGGATATGTAATGATGCGGGGCTGCGCGCTGTGGTGAACCATTTGGGACACCTTGGGAAATGAATTCAAAAAAAAAAGTTGAAAAAAAAAACTGTCATATTTGCGTAGCTCATCCTCATCCTCATCCTTGAGCCTCACTCATCCTCATCCTCATCCTTGCGCGTCGCTCATCCTCATCCTCGAGCGTCCCTCATCCTCATCCTCATCCTTGCGCGTTGCTCATCCTCATCCTCATCCTAGCGTGTTGCCCATCCTCAACCTCATCATCTCTATCATCATCACACCCCATCATCCTCCCTCATTGACCCAAGATCATTTTGTCAACTGGTAGAACTAAAGACAACCACCCATCATCACCTCAGGGCTCATCCAAGTACTAGTCCCAGTTCTCACAATATTCATCACTCCAACAGTTCCAATGCCTTCATCAACCATTGACCTCAACTCAATCCTATCCTCCTCATCCATCATCCAATCTGTCACCCTTCCTGGGACTCTCCCACCCCCTTCCATCTCTGGGTGGGGGTGGAGAGTGTTGACTACCGCCCGTGGACACCTGTGGGCGGTCTGATCTGTTTTCCTTTCCCACCCCTTCCGCCTTTGGGCAAGGGGTGGGTGATTCTGGTATTGTCGCCCACGCCCCTCCATGGACGGATGCAAAAGATGGAGAAGGGAATAGAAGGATCCCACCCCCTCAGGCAGGCCAGATTTCCACTGGCCTGCGTGATCAAATTTTTCTGATCACCTGAAAATCAAAAAAAAAATTCATTCTTTTTCCGCTCTATTTGTAGAATCTGTTGTACATAGTGTAACAGGGCCTCCTGCCCATATAAGGAGGGGCTCTCCCCTGCCCTTTGGAGGGAAATGGGACATGACATCAGATCAGCAAATGGTATCCTAACACACACCACATTCTAAGATCATCAGTATCCTCTTGAAATACATCATCCATGTGGTCTGCATTCCCCTTTATCTGAGACAAAAAATTTGGGTATATCTATGATTGCCCCTTGATCCTTGAGCCTCCATACTCAAACCCCTTGATCCTTGATCCGTATCACCAACCTATAGCTTTTCTGGTTGAATAAGAATTTGAATAATTGAATTATTGAGTGTGTTACACCACTCCTGATCCTTTTATCCAACCATACTGGTCCTGATCATCCTTTGATTATCTTTCTGGACCCAGTCACGTTTGACTGAAGAGGTTTTATTAATCTCAAAACCTGGAGTGTTAAAACTCCCTTCATATCTTTTGAAGTTGAATTCAGCCACACTGCTCTTGAGTCCCTTGAGAAGTGTTGGGTTATTCTTGTTTGAATCAGTTATTTTTTTGCTTCTAGAGCTTCTTCAAGCAATTAGATTTTTTTTGCAGCAACCCACAGTTATCTGGCACCCTTCAAGCGCTTGATTGCGGATAGTTGGGCAGGTTCATTGCGAACCTGGAGGTTGTTTGGGATTGAGTTGATCTTTCCTAAGCTCCTGCTGATGACCAGCGCTATTAGCTTGTGGGCGTTGTCACTCACATGCCTTGTCTTGTTGAACTCTGAAAAATCCTTGACTCCTTCTATTCAAGCTTTCCCCAACATTATCTTGCCTCAGATAGTGTTTTCTCCCAGCTACCAACTACTATAAACTTTATCCTCTTACATTTTTTTCCCCAATTACAAGGTCCTTGACTTTGATCTTGGTTACATTTAAATATTTTTGTAACACTCAGGAGGGCATCCTAAACAGCACCTTTCCCCTCCACAAAACTGCCACGGCCTAGCACCGTCTGGAGTCTTACATTTGGTCCCCCGGGCCGGGATCAAAGCAGCAACCTTGGGATTTACAGTCCCAAATTTGTGGAATCAACTTTGAAATCCAATCTTTTTCTCTTTTCTGTTTTTTTATTTTTTTTTCTGTGTTTCTGTCATCATCAAGATCTGATCCGTGGAGGCAAATTTTTCCAGAAGTAAGTCCTCTCAATTGTGCACCATCAAGGGGTTTGATCCTAGTTGTTTTTTGTAAAACATACCCTTGCCACACTCGTCAGCCACTTTGGAAATCTGTTCTTTGGATCCCTTAGGAAATCTTTTGTCAAAATGGAATCTATTGGTACCCCTTCTACCTCTGTTTGGGCCAAGATGATGAAGATAAAACCTCAGAACAAGAAATTATGCTTTAACGGTACAAATTTTGAATGGTTCCTGGATTCCTACGAGATGGCTGCTGAAGTGGACGGCGCTAGCAAATATGACATGGATTATCAACTGTGATTCTTTATCTCCTCTGATAAAGTCATGGAAGTGATTGAATCATTCAATGGATTTGAATCCCATGACTGGGTACTTCTTAAGGAGGCAATGATTGCCCACTGGGGCAAAATTGATATAGCTAGGTTCACTCTCCAAGATCTGGATGCCCTAGTCTCCTGATGGACCTCCAATGGTGGTATCTCCTCAGCCTCTGATTATCAGGCTTTCAGAAAATCTTGGGACCCTATCCAATCCTATCTTATCCAAAAAGATCACATTGATAGGGTGGACAAAATTTGAGTGGGATTTTTTCAGTCTTTCTCTCCAGGAGTGCAGGAAAGAATTACGGATGAATTGGTGAAATCTGGATCCATGATCACCACAAGAGATAATTATTTCAAGCTCCCTGCTTTCATGGTTCTTAGCAATACTGTGGATAAAGTAATGAAAGGTCAAACAGCTCTCACCTTTGAAAAACCTACAATCACTGAACCAGTCCTTGCCCCCTCTTTTCAAGCATCTAACAAAATCATGAATAAGATGGAAGCCAATTTCCAACCTAAACCAAATCCTCAGACCCACCGGGAAACACCTACTATCAATGAGATCACCAAACTCCTGCAAGCTTTTGAGAATAAAATGGATCAGAAACTCTCCTCTCTGGCTGTCCCTAAACCCTCCAACTCTGTTGCTAGGTCAACCATAGTTTTCTATTATAGCCACAGAGAAGGTCATGGAACTTGTTGCTGTCCTGAACTCCAGAAGGACAAGGAGGAAATGTTGGTGGAATAGAAAGGGAGTAAATTCTTTCTGCCTAATGGTGTACTTATCCCTTTTTATTCATCTTGTCTAATTTGTCATGTAGTGGCCTCTTTCCAGCCTTCTGCTCCCAAGAAGGCATCCTTGGCCTATTTTGATTTTTGATCTGCTTGTGGAACTGTTCAAACTTGGTATCCTCCTGCTATCTCTTCTTCCAGCTTTTCTGGAACTTCTCAAACTTATCCAGCTAGAAAAAAACATGAAGAACCCAGACCTCATAGAGCTCCTCCTGTTCCATCTTCAATTCTTCAAAAACTGGTCAAATGTAAATCTTCACTGGAGCGTCCTTCTTCTGAGGCAGAAGACATGGAAGTAGAAAAGGAACCCCTCATGGATAGGTTCCAAGAATACTCTGATCCTGCTCCTCTGCCATTGAAATCACCTTCACCAACTGATCCAGTTATAGTTCCACCCTCACCTGAACTTCCTCTTCCAACTCAACCCAAGGTTTTATTTGAAAGGGGAATTTCCAAAGACCACCCCAACGCTGTGGAAGGGGTATTAAAGAAAATCTCTGATCTTAAAATCCCTGATCTATCTGTGGCTGAACTCCTTTCCATCTCACCATCTTTGGCTGAAGGCATGAATAAATGGGTTTCTCGGCAAGGTGAGGAGATTTGTCCTGATGAATTGAAAGTTTCCTCTGGAACCTTGATGTAAGCCTCTGGTGGAACAGATCCTCCTTCTGATTCAAATCTTTTTTCTTGTCCTCTTAGATTTTTACCATTCTCTCTAGGTGACTCATCCAAAATGGTTTCTCTACTTGTCAATTCTGGGTCCCAACTAAACTTAATTTTGGATGCAATGGCCTGCAAGCTCAATCTCAGTCCAAGGGTCAGCTTCAACTCTGCTGTTTATGGAATTGGGAATCAATCTTGTGAGTTGGTGGGTATTGCTGAGAATGTGCCAGTTTGAATTGGTTGAAATATTGTTGGAACCTGTCACTTTTGGATCACTCGTTTGGAAGGTCCTATGATTTTGGGTTGTCCTTTCTTAATATACTTTGGAGCCACCCTGATGTTTTATAATCAGGTTGGGGAGAGAATTCTTCTTCCTGATGCTGATTGTAGGAAGATTTAAGTTCCTCTCTGTTCTTTGGATTCTGGTTGTTGGGAAAGAGATTTCCCTCATTTTTCACCTAAATTGGTTCTGCAGGGGAAGCAGAAGGACTCTTCTAACTCCACTCATTTTTTAGCAGAATAGTTGGTAATACTAATATTTGTAGTTCTTCTAAGCCTCAGACTTCAAATACAGGGCCAACTTTTATCTCTGAGGCATATTTTTCATCCTTTTCATCCCTTTCTTCTTTTTCTTCTGATTGCAAAAATGTCCAAAATCAAAAACATGTTAAAACACAAAATTCCAAAAATATTTCTCTTCTCTCTGGTTCTGTTGTTTCTTCTTTTCCATGTACTCTTATCACTGATCAATCTTCCTCTATCTCTGGTTTGATTCTCCACAATGAGTATAAACTAGATCCTGATCTTAATTCTTTTGTTAATGGTTTTGGTATGGAGGAGTATGGCCTCCAGTGGAGGCACTTGGGAGTAAACGTAAGTCCTCCCAATCGTGCACCATCAGGGAATTCTTCTACCATAGTTTTCAAAACTCTACCTCATTCCACACATGTGAGCAAAGCATTATCTTTTGGATCCTCTTTTATCGAAAAGGCACCTTTTGAAAATTTTATGGAACATTGAACTTGGAGGATCTTGGAATCTGGTCTCAGTTTTTGTACTCAGGTCTCACTGGTGGATGCTTGTAGGAAACAAGAACTTCTATCTTTTGCCACTAAGTATAAGCCAATTGCAAAAAAAGTCCAGCCTGTCAACCAACCCATGCCTTTCAATCTCAATCCTCCTCTCATGCGTCCTCCTCTATCTTGTGATCCTTATTGTGGTCTATCTCACTCTCTTACTGGCCCCTTTGTACCTTGTGGTTGTGTCACTGAAGAACAATTGAAGGTGGTCAACTTTGGTCCAGATGGATGGATTTTACCTGATGAGTTAAATTTGATCAAAAATATCTTATCTCTAAGGGAAAAATCTATTTCATTCTGTTAAGAAGAGAGAGGTCTCTTGAAAGAATCCTACGGTATCCCTTATATAATCCCTGTAGTTGAACATGATCCTTGGCAAAAGAAAAAGATGCCTATTCCTGCTGCAAAAATTGATGAATTCATCAAGTTGTTCCACAAACAAGTCTGTACCGGTCTATATGAACAGTCAACCTCCAGTTACTCTAGCCCTGTTTTCTGTGTTCTAAAAATTAATGGTAAACTTAGAGTAGTTCATGATCTTCAACCTCTCAATAAAGTTAGTATTAAGGACTCTGGTGTTCCTCCTGCCACTGAAGAATTTGTTGAATCCTTCTCTGGAAGAGCCTTTTATGGTCTAGGAGATATCATGGGGGGTTACAACGAAAAATCTTTGCATCCTATTTCTCTCCCTCTCACTAATTTTGATACTCCTCTTGGTCAGTTTCAACTGACTAAATTGCCTCAAGGTGCCACCAACTTGGTTGAAGTCTATCAGGCTCAGATGATGTGGATACTCCAAGACAAAATCCCGGATCATGCTGGTATCTTTATTGATGATGGTGGAATTAAAGGTCCAGTTTCTGACTATGATAATGAGCTCTTACTTTGGTGCTCAGGAATTCAATGATTTATCTGGGATTATGCTACTATCTTGGAAAGGATTTTGTTTTGAATCAAGGAATTGGGCCTTACTGTCTCTGGATCAAAACTTGCTGCCTGTGTCCCTGCCTTGGAAATTTTTGGTCATATATTCTGAAAGGAAGGAAGAAGGATGGCACCCTCTAAAGTCAACAAAATCATCTCCTGGCCTACTCCAATAAATCCAACTGAAGTTAGAGGTTTCCTAGGTGTTGTCACTTATGGCAGGATCTTCATTCCCTCTCTAACCAAAATCTGTGCACCCTTGCATCGTCTAACCAGAAAAGAAGCTGAATGGATTTGGACCCAAGATTGAAAAAAAACATTTCAGTTGCTCAAAAATATTGTTGGCAATGACATAGTTTTGAAAAAGATCTCTTATGGGCCTGGAGCTGGCAAAATAAAATTGGCTGTTGACTCTAGTTATCAATCTGTTGGGGCTGTCCTTACTCAGGAAGATGAAAATGGTTTGGGCCCCCCTGTTCCTTATGAATCTTTTCTATTTTCGGATGTGGAATCTAGATACTCTCAGCCCAAACTGGAACTCTGTGGTGTGGCCAGAATGCTGAGGAAACTCCAAACAGTACTCTGGGGACAAAATTTTGAATTGCAAGTTGACGCTTGATCCATTGTGGAAATGATCAATGCCCCCAGTCTTCCAAATGCTCCAATGACTAGCTGGGTAGCTTTTACCCAGCTTTTCTCTTTTGATATTGTTCATAGGCCTGGGAAATCTTTTACTATGCCTCATGGTTTATCTAGAAGACCTATTTGAGACAATTAATCGGATGTTGGAATGGATTTCAATGAGGAAAAACCTTTGGTCCGCCCTTTTTTTGCTTTCTCCTCCCAAGGTTACTCTGGTTTACAACAAGGTTTCTGGCTTAAGTTAGAGCAGTACCTTTCAACTCTCCAAAGACCCCCTGATCTCTCTGCAAAAGAATTTCAATCCCTTAAAAGAAATTCCTTCAGTTTCTTTGTCCAAGGTTCTAGGCTTATGAAAATAGGAACTCCTTGTGCGCTTGTTTTGGTTACTATCCCGGCTAAGCAAGATTCAATCCTTGAAAGTCTCCATGAGGGCCTTGGTCATTGTGGGGAAACCAAAACTTATTGACAATTATCCAAACGGTTCTGGTGGCAATCACTGAAGAAATCTGTCTCTCAATGGTGCAAGAGTTTTGAAGTTTGTCAAAAAAGTGAACTTGGGCGTCCAGATGAAATTTGCTATCCTATTCGGGTGTCCGCCATCTTTGGAAGGGTTGCTATTGATGTGGTTCATATCAAGGCAGGTGTTCCTAAGTACATCATTGTGGCTAGAGATGATTTTTATGGATGGTTTGAAGCCAAATTCATTAAGAACCTTAGTTCTGAATCTTTGGCAGCTTTCCTTGATAGAAATATAATTGGTGAGAAAACCAATGAGAAAACCAAGGCCAAATTGAATTGCCAAATGAAAAAGATTCAGAGAAGGAATAGAGACACAAATATCATCAGAAAGTTGTGAAGATGAAAACAACACCAACGGAAGTCTTTCAGGAGAGAGTTGGAATGCAACCAGCTAATAGGATGGGATTAGATGACCGTAGTAGCGCCTTGAACAAACCTGGAGTGAATGGTTAGTTCTGGAGTGAATGGTTATTTTGTATCATAAACCGGGAGAGTTGGAATCAATCTTACTTAGATTGAGCTGGCTGCTGGCGGTAGATTGACAAGGCTGACGAGAGTATCGAGGCTGGAGAGTTGAACGTTCAGAGATTCGTCAAGTGGATGGTTGGATGTTGGATGAAATTTAGAGAAGGTCGCGCTCAGGATGTTTACTCTAGATTTGGAGTCTTAGCACCCAGTACAACATGCGCTAGCAACAGCGGTAGAAAAGAAAAGAGAATAAATAAACATAAAAAGGAGGTAGAATGTAATAGATAACAAAAAATAAAAGGAAACAGATAGAATGTGAATAAAGACCACATCAGCAGAATAAAGACCACATCAGCAGCAGTGCTGCTCAGTCTTCAACTTAACACTCCCCCTCAACTCAGAGGTTAATGATACGGGGCATAGAAACAATTGATCAGGCAGAAGTTTGACGTTTTGTTGGAGGCTTTGGTCAGCGGGTCGGCAGCCATGGATTGCAAAGGGATAAGCATCACGTCGATTGTACTGTTTTCATAATCATCTCGGAGACTCTTCATTTTAATGTTGATGTGCTTTGCTTTGGAATTGGTGCCAAACTTTTTTATTTTGTCGTCGAGGCCCTTATTTTTGATTAGATGAAGTGGACATGAGAATTTCTCCCGATAGATTTCAGAAAGTAATTGATGAAGCCATCTTCCTTTGAGATGGCAGCTAGAGAGCGCCACACATTCTGACTCAGTAGATGAGTGGGTGATGTTTTGCTGCCAATGGCTTGTCCAATTTAGAGTACTGCCTTTGAATGAGCAGATGAAGCCACTCTGAGAAATTTGTCTGTCAGGATTGTCCCCCCAGGTGGCATTGCTGTAGCAGATAAGTCTGTTAGAGATGGATCGAGTCCCAAGTGTTAAAGAGATGTGCTTGGTGGCTGACAGGTATCTCCATACGTGCATTACCTCCATCCAATGAGTGTACCCTGGTTTTTTGGAAAATCTGGCCAAACTGGATACAGCGTAGCTGATGTCCGGTCTTGCCAGTCCCGCTATGAAATTCAACCTGCCAATTGGCGACCGGTAGTTCACTTTCAGGTCTAGGAGGCGTTGATGATCTTCTTCAGTCGCTGGAGAGAGATGCAAGCCTTGAGTTCTCGGAGTGGTAACGGGTTTGCAGTCAGTTAAGTTCAACAAAGTCAACCCTTTTTCAATGTGTAGAGGTAGGCTTAGATGCATTAAATCATTCTCCCTCTTCACCTTCATTCCAAGCAGAGTATTCGGGGGGTGAGCTGTGGAATTCTTGAAGCAATCTAGGAATTTTTTCTGAAAGTCGGCAGTGTTTCCAGCCACTATGAGGTTGTCCACGTGGAAGAAGAGGGCCAAGGAGTCTTTTTCGCCCAGGAAGAGACATGGGTCGCAAGTCAACTTTTTAAAACCCTGATCTTCAATCCATGAGGTCAGCGTCTTATACCAATTACGGGGCGCTTGTTTTAGCCCATACAAAGATTTTTTTAACTTGAGGTATTTTCCGCTTTGACGGAATCCGGCAGGATTCATGATGAAAACGTCCTTGTTGAGATCGGCATGTAAGAACGCCCCCTTGACGTCGAGCTGAAGGAGATCAAGTCTTCTGTCAACAGCAAACGTGAGGAGGGCCCAAAGAGAAGCAATTCTTCCTGTGGGAGCGTATGTTTCAAAGTAGTCCAACCCATATCGCTGGTTGAACCCTTGGACGCAAAGTCAAGTCTTGTAGGTAGGAGCTTTGTCATGCGTGTTGTGCTTCACCTTGAAAACCGCCAACGTTCTAAGAGGATTAGTCACCAGTTCTTCATTGATTTCTTCCCAGACATCTTGGTCATCAATGGACTTGAACTCTTTCAACGTGGACTCCTTCCATACCGGAATGGTTAGGGCTTCTTCTATGGATCTACGCAGATTCTCTGCATGATAGCCGTATCTGTCGGGTTTGTTTAAACATTCCCTGTTTCTCAGATTCAGTCTCAGGATGGTGGACACTACTTCATCTTCTTCCATGCTGTTACTGGAAGCGTCGGAAGTTTCTTCTTGTTTTATGAATTTGGACATATGTTTGTCTTCAGAGTCTTGAGATTGATTGACGGACGAGTTGAGAGGCATTGGAGAAGCGACAGTTGGATAGGTCGAGGACTCAAGATCTATCTGGTTTTCCGTTGTTATCGCTTCGTTGGAAATAGATTTGCAAAAGATTACATTTTTGGTATTGACAATCTTTCCAGAGGCAGAGAGAACTTTGTACAAGAGTAGCGCCAGATTAAAACCCAGAAGTTTGCCAGACTCCCCTTTCTCAAACAATTTAGACTGAATCTGCGTGTCGTTAAGTCGATACGTGAGATCAGTCCCTACAGGTCTCAGGTAACCTACCGGAAGATCTTTGCCATGCATCAATTTCCAGGGTGATTCCGCACCTTTTTCTTTAGGTATTTGGTTGAGTAATACACAGCTACTTTGGATTACTTCGTGCCAATAGGATTTGGGAATTCGAACTTCGGAAAATATTGCTTGGGTTGATTCCATGACAGTCCTGTTGGCTCTTTCTATACGTCCCTTATGTTGCAAGTGGTACGGTTCCGAAACAATCTGATTGATATGATGCTCTCTTAGATATGCAGTCAGTTTGTTATTAATAAACTCACCTCCTCCATCTGAGCACACTTCGATGGGATAACAACAATGTTTTCGGTATTTGTTTTCAAGCACAAAGATCAAGGTGTTGTGGACTTTGTCTTTGGTTTTAAGCGGATAACAAGCAAGGTAGCCGGAAAATGAGTCGATGAGATTGAGAACAAATCTGAATCCACCTTTGGTGGTAGGATTGAGTGGTCCCATCAAGTCCACATGAATTCAATCTAATAGTCTCAATGCCGCTTGATGGCTTTGAGGAAAATTGGCCTTCGTGATCTTAGCTTTGTTGCAATTCAGACATTTGAAGTCGGCTTTGTCTTTAGGAGAGATGGTTTTGTTCAGGAATTTCTCCATACATCCAAGAGAAGCATGACCCAGAGTTCTGTGAATTTTGGGTAGGTCCTTGCGGGAGTATAAGGCGGAGTCAAGCTTTTTTTTCATGTTGATGACGAATAGATTGTTCGAGATCCTTCCCAAGAATAGTTCCTTGTTGTCAGAAAACACGGAAAAGGTACAAGGCGACCCCTTCGAGTTGATTTTCAAAGTGGCTCCTTTTTCTACCAAAGCTCCAAGCAATATCAGGTTGACGGTTGATTCGGGGACCTAGGTAGATTTACTAAGACTGATTTCACAGTTTTCGAAAGGAATCAAAGCTGTACCAATTCCCTCAATCTTGATCTCAGCGTCCTTCTTTCCTGTTTGGATCTTTCCTTCGCCATCAGAACAGGTAAGAGAATGGAAAAGGCTCTTGTCTTTGATCATATGAATGGAACAACCGGAATCAAGTATGTAGCGGCTGGGAGGTAGTTTCTCTTGACTCAAGTTGTTCAGTCCACAGAAAAAAGAATAGTAGTGGGCCTCTTCCACAGTCTTCTTTTTATTCTTGTTGCCTCAATAGTGGATATTTGATGGTCTAAGTTTGGGGAACTCGATCCAGCAGTTGCTTGCAGGATGGGATGTTACGGCGGGATTGTGTTTTCCATTTTCGCATCTTGGTCCGTTGTACAAGGCCACGTTGACTGGTTCTTTGGGAGTTTCTTGTGCGCTGATCTCATTCTTATGTTGGATAAGATGATCTAAGACGGTTTTGATCCTCATTTCTGCGGTTGAGTGCATAATTTGCATCTTCATACCTTGCATCAAGACGGGAAATTTAAAATGGACAAGATATGCTATTATATCCAATGGAAGTTCTATACCAACTTCAGTGAGTTTCTTGAGATAGGTTTTGACAGTGGTAACGAACGCCTTGATGTTGGGTGACATAGAGAGATGAAGGAACCCGTTGAAAATTCGTGCCCTGTTTGCAGATTGCGATGAAGCAAAATGGGATTGCGTAGCTGCCCATATCAGTTTAGCGTTATCCTCATTACGGTCGTTGATAATGTTGTTGTAGGTGTTAGAATCGAGTTTAGCTATCAAATAGGCTACCATCTCCTGGTTGGTTTCTTCGTCCAGAGAGGATAGCTCATCCAACAAGTTCATTATTTGGAAAATTCCCCTGAGTTTAAAGAGTTTCTCCATCTTCTTACGCCACATACTGTAGTTTTCTTTGTTCAATAGAGGAGTAGATTCAATGAGAACTTTGAGGGCGTGGGATTTGAAGTTCATGGGATCTCCCCCTGGTCCTGGTGTTGACAATGACCCTGGCTCGGGCATGGTCCTGATGGCCAGTTGGTGAAGTCGTTTCGGCTTTTAACCGTGATAGAAATATAATTGGTGAGAAAACCAAGACCAAACTGAATTGTCAAATGGAAAAGAGTCAGAGAAGAAATAGAGACACAAATATCATCAGAAAGGTGTGAAGATGAAAACAACACCAACGGAAGTCTTTCAGGAGACAGTTGGAATGCAACCAGCTAAGAGGATGGGATTAGATGACCGTAGTAGCGCAGTGAACAAATTTGGAGTGAATGGTTAGTTTGTATCATAAACCAGGAGATTCGGAATCAATCTTACTTAGATTGAGCTGGCTGCTGGCGGTAGATTGACGAGGCTGACAAGAGTATTGAGGCTGGCGAGTTGAACGTTCAGAGATTTGTCAAGTGGATGGTTGGATGTTGGATGAAATTTAGAGAAGGTCGCTCTCAGGATGTTTACTCTAGATTTGGAGTCTTAGCACCCAGTACAACATGCGCTAGCAACAGCGGTAGAAAAGAAAAGAGAATAAATAAACATAAAAAGGAGGTAGAATGTAATAGATAAAAAAATAAAAGGAAACAGATAGAATGTGAATAAAGACCACATCAGCAGAATAAAGACCACATCAGCAGCAGTGCTGCTCATTCTTCAACTTAACATTCCTTCATGAGAATTGGAAAATGCGTTATGGTTTGGCTCAATCTTATTCTACTGATGGTGGCTTGGAATTTGGTGGAAAACTGGCTGAAATGATCCAATTGCTCCCTGGGCAACATAGAGTTACTACTCCCTATTATCCTGAAGGACAAGGCATGGTGGAAAGAGGCCATGCTCCCTTGAAGGCTGCCCTGGTTAAACTGGCTGGTGAAAGTCGCAAGAATTGTCAAAAGTTTCTCCCCTTGGTCCTCTTCTCTGATCAAATTTCCACCAAGCAAACAACTGGCTAATCTCCTTATGAAATCATCTTTGGTCAAAGGGCTGTTCTCCCTGTTCATCTTTAAATGAAGTCTTTCTTGGGCATCTCTTGGGAACAAGTTTCTTTGACTACTTACCTATTAGTTTCCAGATCAAAGCAACTGGAGCGGGGTGAAGATATTTGTAACAAAGCTTATCTGAAGATGATGGAATCAAGAGCAAAATCAGTTCAGTATTGGGAAGATAAACATCTAAATCAAATCAGGGATCCTTTAAACCCTGTTGATCTGGTATTGGATTATAATCAATCTTTAGAGACTCAGTGGGGAAAACTTTTTTCAAATTTTTGGAATGGTCCTTATAGAGTGGTTTGTCAAGTTAGAGGTGGATCTTATGTTTTGGAAGAACTGGATGGTACTCAGTTGGCTAGAAGGTTCTCTGCTGATCAAGTTAAGAGATTCTATTTTTGTGGGGGCAATTTGGGTTCAAAGTAAGTCCTCCCAATTGTGCACCACCAGGGTCTTCTGCTATGTTTTGTTTTATAATGATAAGATTTCACAGAATGATTGAGGACTAAGAACCAGCAGACTAAGATTCTCAAAATCAGAAACAGAAAACATAGAAAGGAAGAGATAGAAATGAAGAGGAAAAAGAGAGAACCAACAAGCAATAGGACATAAGAGGCTGAGCGTTCAGGAAGGAGAGGATTTGAGGTGAGAAATATATACAAGCTAGTTTGATAGAGATATAAGCTGATGGTTGGTCACAGAGTTGAGGTGCGGATCACCTTACCAGACAAGGAATGACAACAAGTATGTTTGGAGCGTATTGGATGGGTTCGAAGAGGAGAATACGGCCGTTCTCCCAGAGATCCCCGGGGATTGGTCTCCGGGGGATAGGTTTCAAGAGATTGTAGTCAAAGAGGAAGAAGTCGTGTATTGGCCGCGGGGACAAGTGGAATTCCTAACACTCCATGTGTCTGGTGAGGTGGAACATCTATTGAGATTGTGCTAGGGTTGAGTCAAAGATGGAGTTTTGGAGTAGATTCAGAGAGTTGATCAACAAAGCTTTGGTGAGTGAGTCCGCCACCATGTCCTCTATTGGTATTAGGACTAGATCGTAGTTGCAGTTTTGAAATTCTTCTCTCAAACCTTTTGTTTTAATGTCAATATGGCAAGACTTAGAGTGAGAGCCAAACTGTTTAATTTTATTGTTGAGTCCTTTGTTGTCAATATGAAGTGTAGGCTTGGAGATAGGAAGATGATATATTTCACCTATCAAGTTAGTGACCCACTTGACTTCCAGGAAGAAGTTGAGCAGGGCATTAAGTTTGGATTTGGTGGATGAGTAATTTATGTTTCTCTGCCTTGATGAGTTCCAGACAACTGGACTTCCGTAATGAAAGATGATGAATCCAGATTTGGATTTGCGGGAGGAGGGATTGTCTCCCCAAGTTGCATTGCTGTATCCATTAATCACTTTCTCATTTGGGTTGAAACGGAGAACAAGCTTTTTATCTTTTGAGGTCTTAAGATACTTCCATACCTTGCGTGCTTCCCTCCAATGGGACATGCCGTGTTTAGAATTGAATCTGGCTAGGCTGGACACTGCAAAGGCAATGTCAGTACGTGTATATTGCGCAAGATGGTTGAGAAGGCCTGTGACTGATTGGAAATTGATGTTCATTTGAGTGAATAGAGCATGATCTTCATCGGTGGCTGGCTCCAGGTGTAGATTTTGAGTTAAAGGAGCACGAGTGTCCTTGCATTCAGTAAGGCCCAACTCTTCTAGTCCTTTATCTATATGTTTTGGTTGACTTAAGAGGATCTCAACTTCCTTCACTTCCATCAGCATACCCAGAATCGTATTAGGTGGGTGAAAAGACAAATTTTTGAACTTGGTTAAGAAGTTTGACTCAAAGATCTTGCTCTTTGCAACTTGAATGAGGTTTTCCACATGGAAGTAGAGTACTTCCTTCAATTTGGGGTTGTAGTAAAGGCAGGGGTCGCTGCTTGATTCAAGGTAGCCTTGGGACTTTATCCATCCAGTCAGCGTTTCGTACTAATTCTTAGGGGATTGTTTCAATCCGTATAGGGACTTCTTGAGTTTGAGATATGGGGATTCCCTTTGAGATCCTTCAGGGGTTTGAAAGATGACTTCTTCATCCAGGTGTGCATGGAGAAACACTCCCTTGACATTGAATTGAGTGAAATTCATTTTTTCTTTCATGCCGTACAAGAGAGCAATTCTCAATGAACCAAGCTTTCCAGTGGGTGCCCACGTTTTGTTGTAGTCAATGCCAAAGATTTGATCAAATCCTTGAACACACAATCTTGCTTTGTATTTTACTGGTTCCCCGTGACAATTTTCTTTTACTTTGAAGACCCAGGTTGTGTTGAGGATATTGTTTGGTTCTCCATAGTAATCATCCCATACTTCTTGATTTTCAATAGAGCTTAACTCTTCTTCAGTTTCCTTCTCCCATTTGGGCCATTCGTGACAGTTGCGGGCTGCCTTGTATGATGGCGGTTCGTAGTAATGGTGAAATCCATAGCGTTGCTGTTTTTGGGCTTCCCGCCTTGGTCGTTGATATGCTTTACTCTTGGGAGGTTCAGAAGCAGAGGTTTGGGTGGTTTCCTCCAGGGAAGAGATTTGTGGATCTGAGTTGAGAGAATCAGAATTGGATTCTGGAGCCTCCGGAGAGTTGGGATTGGATTCTGAATCCGAGTTGGTATTTGGATGATCTCGAAACGTAAATTGTTTGTCGGTCGTGGAGAAGTCAGATTTTTTGAGTTCCTGTGATTCATGCAAGAAGAGATCAATTCCAGTTGATTGTAGGAGAGGGAATTTGTTTAGATGTGTCTTCAGGAATTTAACATGTTTTGTTTCAATAATGGATCCTAACAAATTAAGAATGATGTAGGAGTGAAAAGAGGCATTGAACCCAACTAGTAGCCCTTCGTCCCCCTTCTCATAAAATTTCCTTCCTTTTTGGGTGCGATTCTTGAGATATATGAGTGATGATCCTACAGGTTTAAGGTAATTAGTTGGGAGTTTTTTATCAAACATAAGTTCCCAGGGGGAGCGGTGATTACCTTCCTGAGGGATTTGGTTGAGCATGAAGCAGCAACTCCTCGTGACTATATGCCAGTAGGTTTTTGGTACTCGGGAAAATGAGAAGGTAGCTTGAGCTGATTCAATTATGGTTCAATTGGCTCTTTCTGCCCGTCCATTGTGCTGGGAGTTATAAGGTTTGGAAGTCATCAATTTGATGTGTTTTGATATAGAAAAGTCTTTGAGCGTCAAATTGGTGAATTCTGTGCCTTTGTTAGAGAAAATCTTGGAGGGATAATAGTTGAGTCTTTTTGCTTCCATCTTGAGCACGTCAATTATCACCATAGGGTTCTCGTCTTTGGAGCTGAGGGGAAAAGCGGCCAGGTAGCCAGAGTAGTTGTCTACTAGGGTCAGAAGGTATAGATGGCCGCCCTTGGACTGCGGGGAGATTGGTCCGACGAGGTCTAGGTGGATCTGTTTGAGAGGTTTGCTTGAAGGAGTCAATACTGCTGAGAATGGAGATTGGACAATCTTACTCTTTGCGCAGCCCTTGCATTGGAAACAATTCAGTTCGTCGTTATTGAAGAGTCCTTTGAGAATGGGTTTGAGAGTGGACATTGCGGCGTGACCGTACATCTGATGAATTTCTTCTAGAGATAGACCTTGGTTTGATGACGAATTTGGAGAGTGATTGATATGGTGAATAGAATTTCCTTTCCCCACGGTCTTAGGCTTCTCTACAACAAAGAGATTGTCTCTGATGGATCCCCTGAGTATGACTTGGCCCATCCTTGTAACTTGAAACTGGTCTCGGCTTTGATTAAGGTTGCATCCTTTGCTTGCTAAGAGACCCGGGCTAATGAGATTTACAACTATATCTGGAATGTAAGCGCAATTTTCTAGGGTAATAACTGAGTCTTTCCATTCCAGTTTCACGGTTCCTGTGCCGCGAATCTTTAGATTATCCTTGAGCTTTCCAGTTTTCACCTCCTCCAATTCATCTTGCATCTGCAGATAGTAGAAGTATTTTTCTTAATTTAAGATATGGATATTAGCGCCAGAGTCAAGAATCAAATTTGGACTGCTATCAGCGTTTATCCAGAGAGTTGAGAGTGCGTGGTAGTTGATGGTGGGCTGTTTATTCATTTTACTCTTCCATTCGTTTTGCTGTTTGACCCACCAACTTGGAGTGATCTGGGGATGGAGATGGAAACATTAGGATTTGGAGTGGGGCGCATTTGGATTGTGGTATCCTTCTCTACAACACATCTTGACCCTTTTTGTCTCTTTCTCTGTTTTAGTTCTTGTTGTCACCAAAGTGAGGTCAGAGCTAGATTTTGTGGTTTTCTCTGGGACTTGCGCTTGTTGTTGTATTGGATCAGATGATTGAAGACAACGCCAACAGTTAGATGTTTTTCTACGTGCATTATCTGTTGTTTTAGGTTCTCAAGGATACTTGGGAACTTTAAAAGGACCAAGTAGGCGAGAATGTTGTTGGGGAGTTCAATACCAACATCAGTCATTCGAGTTAGAGCCTTTCTAGTATCTGTCACGAACCCTTCAATGGCGTTTTCATTGAAACCAAAATGAAGGAAGGAGTTAAATATTTGAGCTTGATTGGCGGTCTCCAATGAGGCAAAGCGTTGGGTGATTTCTGCCCATAGAAGCTTAGAAGAGTTTATTTTGGTGGAATTGACAACGTTGGTGTGTGTTGTGTTGTCCAGTTTAGAAAGAATAACCGCCCTAATCTCCCTATCTTGTTTTATGGAGAGTTGTCCCAAGTTTCTCGTGATTGTGTCTTTTATGTCCTTGAGGTCAAATAGAATCATCATCTTATCTCGCCATATTGAGAAATTTTCTTTGTTGAGGGGTGGAATTGCATCTACTGCAGCTTTCAAAGCGACTTGATGGAAATAATCCGTAGCTCCTGCTGGTTTGTTCATTGTGAAGGTGAGTCGGTTGGTCCGCCTTTGGCTTTTAAACGTGATACGATTTCACAGAATGATTTGAGGACTAAGAACCAGAAGACTAAAATTCTCAAAATCAGAAATAGAAAACATAGAAAGGAAGAGATAGAAATGAAGAGGAAAAAGAGAGAACCAACAAGCAATAGGACATAAGAGGCTGAGCCGTCAGGAAGGAGAGGATTTGAGGCAAGAAAGATATAGGAGCTAGTTTGATAGAGATATAAGCTGATGGTTGGTCACAGAGTTGAGGTGCGGATCACCTTACCAGACAAGGAATGACAATGAGTATATTTGGAGCGTATTGGATGGGTTCAAAGAGGAGAATACGGCCGTTCTCCTAGAGATCCCCAGGGATAGGTTTCAAGAGATTGTAGTCAAAGAGGAAGAAGTTGTCTATTGGCTGCGGGGACGAGTGGCATTCCTAACATATAAACTCTACTTTATGCCACATATGTGAGCACCTGGGACGCCTTTTCTTTTATCTTCTCCACATTTAGTCTCTTTTGGATGGATCAAGATGGGTTTCAACATTTTTTTTAGAGGATCAAGAAATGGCCAATTATTTTCTTTTTTTTCTTTTTCATGTTTTCAAAATTATGATGCAGACTAGGGACAGTCTGTAAGTTGGGGAGAGATGTGGTGAACCATTTGGGGCACCTTGGGAAAAGAATTCAAAAAAAAAGTTGAAAAAAACTGTCCTAGTTGCATCGCTCATCCTCATGCTCATCCTCCTGCGTCGCTCATCCTCATCCTCATCCTTGCGCGTTGCTCATCCTCATCCTTGCGTTTTGCTCATCCTCATCCTCATCCTTGCGCGTTGCTCATCCTCAACCTCATCATCTCCATAATCATCACACCCCATCATCATCCCTCATCGACCCAAGATCATTTTGTTGACTGGTAGAACTACAGACAACCACCAATCATCACCTCAGGGCTCATCCTAGTACTAGTCCCAGTTCTCACAATAGTCATCACTCCAACATTTCCAATGCCTTCATCAACCATTGACCTCAACTCAATCCTATTGTCCTCATCCATCATCCAATCTGTTACCCTTTCTGGGACTCTCCCACCCCCTTCCATCTCCGGGTGGGGATGGAGAGTGTTGACTACCGCCCATGGACACCCGCGGGCGGTCTGATCTGTTTTCCTTTCCCACCCCTTCCGCCTTTGGGTGAGGGGTGGGTGATTCCGGTATTGTCGCACGCGCTCCTCAACGGAGGGATGCAAAAGATGGTGAAGGGATGAGAAGGATCCCACCATCTCAGGCAGGCCGGATTTCCACCGGCCTGAGTGATCAAATTTTTCTGATCACCTGAAAATCAAAAAAAAAAACTTTCTTTTTCTGCTCTATTTGTAAAATCTGTTGTACATAGTCTAACAGGGCCTCCTGCTCATATAAGGAGGGGCTCTCCCCTGCCTTTTGGAGGACAATGGGACATGACATCAGATCAGCACATGGTATACTAACGCACACCACATCCTAAGATCATCAGTATCGTCTTGAAATACATCATCCGTGGGGTCTTCATTCCCCTTTATCTGAGAAAAAAAATTTGGGTATATCTATGATTGCCCCTTGATCCTTGAGCCTCCATACTCAAAGCTCTTGATCCTTGATCCTTATCACCAACCAATAGCTTTGCTGGTTGAAGAAGAATTTGACTAATTGAATTATTGAGTGTGTTACACCACTCCTGATCCTTTTATCCAACCATACTGGTCCTGATCATCCTTTGATTATCTTTCTGGACCCATTCACATTGGACTGAAGAGGTTTTATTAAGCTTAAAACCTGGAGTGTTAAAACTCCCTTCATCTCTTTTGAAGTTGAATTCCGCCACACCACTCTTGAGTCCCTTGAGAAGTTTTGGGTATTCTTGTTTGAATCAGTTATTGTTTTGCTTCTAGAGCTTCTTCAAGCAATTAGCTTTGTCTTGTGCAGCCACCCACCGTTATCTGGTACCCTTCAAGCGCTTGATTGCGGAGAGTTGGGCAGGTTCATTGAGAACCTGGAGGTTGTTTGGGATTGAGTTGATCTTTCCTAAGCTCCTGCTGACGACCAGAGCTATTAGCTTGTGGGCGTTTTCACTCACATGCCTTGTCTTTTTGAACTCTGAACAATTCTTGACTCCTTCTATTCATGCTTTCCCAGACATCATCTTGCCTCAGATAGTGTTGTCCCCCAGCTACCCACTACTATAAACTTTATCCTCTTCAATTTGGTTCCCCGATTACCAGGTTCTGGACTTTGATCTTGGTTACACTTAAATAGTTTTGTAAAACTCAGGAGGGCAGCCTAAACAGCACCTTTCCCCTCCACAAAACTGCCACGTCCTAGCACCGTCTGGAGTCTTACAGCGCAGGAATTGTGACATAACACATTGCCGCTTGTAACTCCTAAAATATACACAACACCTCAATTCTGAGTGCATTTTAGGTTTAAAGTTTATACGTGACAACATGTGTGAAATATTAGAATGGCCAAAAGGTGCCATACTGGTGTTGTAATTTTTAGTACTTGTCTTTTTAATGATTTCAAAAATGTAAGGACTTGGAATTCAAGGGTGGGGTCAGTGAGTGACCCAAGCTAATTTTGGGTGAGGAATCCAATTCTATAATGATATTCATGGATTTTCCACTCCATCTTTTGTTAATTGAGATATTCTTATTTTTCATAGTTATGTGTTGCTATTGACAGGTTGCTCTGGACATATTAGCAAGCTGATGTTCCCCCACTCCAAGATATGTCTATATCTGAAAAAAATGTTTTGGGTCAATCCCTTCTGCCGGCTCTGGAGTTCCTTAGGTGTATTGGTCCCTCAGGGATATTATGTTCAGGAAACAATTCATCTTTATCAGCTGATTTTCCCTTGTATCTAACTAGGTAGAGTCTGACATCTTTTCCATTGATCCTATCTTTTTTACCTTTAAGGATCTTGCTAATTTTTGCTTTGTCCTTTTCAGGCTCTTCTGCAACAGGTATTTCAAGTGAAGGAGTATGTTCTCCATTCCTTGGGTGGTAGTATTTGATGAGACTTACTGGGAAGACTGGATGCTTTCTAGAAAGCTCATCACTAAGGATTACTTCCACAGCATTTTTACCACGAAGTTTTTTAATGGTGAAAGGTCCAACAAAAGCTGGTCTAAGATTTTTACTTCCAGCTAAGTTGGTAATGTTGGTGGTATAGATCAAGACTTGATCACCAATCTTGAAATCAGTTTCCTTATGGGTTTTATCCCACCTTTGCTGGTGATACTCCACAGCATCCTGGACACACTTAATAGCATGTTTGTTAGCTACATCTATCATGTTTATGAAATCAAGTTATGTAGGGTGAATATTTGTTATCTGGTGGTTAAGGTTATCCTTGAGTAATCTAGGAATCCATCCTCTTTCCAGTATGTAGGGTGCTTCCTTAGTAGTAGAGTGCTTGCTAATGTTGTAGGCCATCTCCAGTGCAAGTAAAAGGCTAACCGAATTTTGACAATAACCATCAGAATTCTTGTATTCTAGTCCAAAGCCACAGAATCTCCTGAGCATGTCTTCCAGGGTCTGAATCATTCTTTCAGCTAAGCCATCCATCTGAGGGTGATAGGCTGTAGATAAAGCTAAGGTGGTTCCAAGTATATCATGAAGATTTCTCCACAACTCAGAGGTGAATTTAGAATCTCTGTCACTGATGATGATCTTGGGAACTCCAACATCAGCAATGAGTCTGTTCCAAAATAATAGGGCAACTTCCTTAGCAGTGTCTTCCTTGTGATTAGGAAGAAACTTTTCTTTCTTGGAGAACCTCTCTACAATGACTAGGACTGACTGGTAGGAATAGGCTCCTCCTGGTGGTAGTCCAGTTACAAATTCCATGTTGATGATCTCCCATCTTTTCTTGTGTTCAGCAATCTTTTGCAGTAGACCAAACATTTTCCCAGTGGTCCTGTTGGACTTCTGACAAGTTTCACAACTAGTAACATACTGGATAGAGGATTCTCTCCAATTGATCCACCAAGCAGTTTGTTTAAACTTATCTAAGGTTCTATAAGCAGATAAATGAAAAGATGAACAGTTATCATGGCATTAAGCCAGGACATGTTTGATATGGTCATCCTTAGTTAAAACTATAACACTTGAATGTTGATGCCTATAGTATACTAGACCATCCAATATGGTGAACCTTCCGGCTTTTTATGGTTTCAAGAGATGTTCAGGTAGGATATTGATCAATTCAGATGGTGGAGAAGTACTTTTCATAATGGTGCTCAGAGTTTTCATGCCAGAATTGTAAGATTCTGTGATTGAGTTGAACAAGGATTCATTCAATTCACAAATGTGGATTCACATTATAGGGGCTTCATTGTTCAAAATGTTAATGTTAAGGATAGGGAAGATATCATTATCCTCTGTATCATAAGCAGGGTTACTTGGGTCTTTGGGCAAAGCATTCCTGCTCAAACTATCAGCATTCTGGTGTTTAGCACCAGCTTGGTGATCTATGGTCATCTGACCTCTGTCCTGTTGTATGGCTATCTGCCACCTTAACATGTGGCTACTAGGGGTCTTCATGTTCATCAATGTCCTGAAAGCATTTCAGTCAGTAATAACAGTGAAATTGGTGCCTTCAAAGTAATAATGGAGTTTCTCTAGAGCCCATGCTAAGGCAAGAAATTGCATTTGACTTGCACCATACCTTTTCTCAGTGTCTTTAATTTTTCTGGATATGAACAGTATAGGTTTTTCCACGGGTTTGTCATCCTCTATTACTTCTTGTTTTATAGCACCTCCTAGCCCGTCTATACTGGCATCTATGTAGAGCTTGAAAGGTTTAGAATAATCTGGCTGAATCAGTACTGTAGCTGAGGTCATTGAAATCTTGAGTTCCTGATAGTTCTTGACTCTGTCATGAGTCATGTCAAACACGGTGGTTTTGTTGCAGATCTCATACAGACACTTGTTTAGAAGAGCAAACTTTGGTAAGTACTTTCTATAGTAGCTGCAGAAGCTAATAGAAGATAGGAGTTCAGTTTTATTCTGAGGCATAGGCCTATTCGTTACTGCTGCTATGTTGTTTTGGCCAGCAGCTATGATTAGTCCAGAGACAATGTTTCCTAAGGCCTTGAGTTCTCTGTAGCCAAAATTGCACTTTTTAATTGATACTTTTAATCCCACAGCAGAGATGGTTTTGAGGACTAGCCTTAATTTCTCCATGTGAGTATCCCAATGATCAGAGTAAATGATAACATAAACAATGTATACCATCATCAATCCTTGTCTGATGAATAATCCTAGGACAATTTCCATCATCCTTTGAAAATGAGAAGGAGCGTTTTTTATACCAAAAGGCATCCTAAGATACTCATAAATTTCCAAAAGACAGATAATTCTCATGAATTCCCAGCTATCAGGCCTGATAAGTATTTGGCGAAAACATTTCAGCATGTCCATGGTAGTGATGTACTTAGCTTTTGACAGGTTATGCAGAGCATGGTCAATCCTTGGAATTGGATAATAATCAGCTTGGGTGTAGTTGTTCAGGATTCTGAAATCACCAACTATCCTTGAATTTTCATTATGCCAAGCTATAATTACTGTGTTAGTGATATCCACTTGTTCATTGTGTCCTACTTTCCTTAAGACTTGTAAGTCAAGCCACTTTTGAATAAGAGTTTCCAGAGCAGCTCTAGATTTTGGAGTAGAAGGGTAAGCAGGTCTCCTAAGGTTAGGTTGATAAGGAGTCTTAATGATCAGAGTTAGGATCATATCATGACCTTTGATGTTACCAATGGGACAATCCTTGGTACAGAAAGCATTCTGATCTTCAAAGCATACTTGTAGGATTTCCTGTTTATGTTCTTCATTGAGCAGGGAATTCAAAGCTGCTTGAGAGAAGTATTCCTGATTGAAACTCCCTAAGTTTTTTCATAATTTGAATCAGAGGTTTGAGCATTGACACGGAATATTTGGAACTTCTTATTCCAGTCTCCTCCTATAGTGAAGTATCTACCCTTGCTTTGGAATACATCTATACCATATAAGCAAAGAGAATCATTTCCAAGTATAAAGCAATCACATACTCTGTTTTGGAGCACTACAAATGCAATGTTCAGTTTGAGTGATCCTTAAGAGTGAGGGAGTATGATATCAGAAGACCATACTCCAACAGCATTGAGAGCAGAATTACAACTTCTGAACTTAGCCTGAGGTATTGGTATTAAGTTCAGTTTCCAGTTTGGGTCTTGTTTCTCCAAATAAGTTGAACCAACACAAGAGCAAAAGGCTCCACTGTCTAGAATTAACTTAACAGGGGAACCTTGGATTAAACCAGTAGAATAGAATGTTTTGCCTGAATTTTAAGTTTTACTGGTAGAAGGTTTTAGAGTCAAGGTTTTAGCCTCAGAGATTTGATGAATCTTCATTTTGGGATTCCTTTTTTGAGGTAAGTTAGAATCCTCATTAACAGAATTTATATCCAGAGAAGACTCAATACTTCCTTCAATAACATTGATGGGGTTAGTGATCATCACATCACACTCAGAAAGTGATCCATCAGTATCATCAATGTGAGGGTCAGAATTGTCATACTCTTCTCCTTCAATAGGATTAATCTTTTTCCTAGGTAGAGGACAGTCAGGTCTTACATGTCTGGTTTGGTTACAGTTCCAACATACGTTTTCCTTTAACTTTGGAGTCTTCTTGACCTCCAAGGTAGTTGGATTAGTTGCAGGGTATTCCTTAGTTTTGGCAGGATACTCTTCCCTGTTCCTAGTATTTTGTTCCCTAGGACTTCTGTTGACTCTCCTATCTAGACCATTCATATCAATAGACTCTTCCAACACACCTATCAAGGTAGAAAGATCAGAATCCATAGGCATCCTGCACCTGAAACTGTAGTTGATTTGTCCAGGAAATAAGTTGAGAAGTCTTTCATTGGCTTCTTATTTATCAGCATCCAGGTAAAAACAGTCTAACCTCTTTTTCTGTTCAAGCACCACTTATGAGGTTTGTCCTTGGATGGATCAAACTGGGAGGTTTCAAAAGTTTTCATCATGTTTCTTTTCCAAATCCCTTTAGCAAATTTTACTTTGATCAATTCTTTCCAAGAAATCCAGGATAAAGATCGAACTTCTTCCCTTTTATTGATAAACCAATCAAGAGCCGCTTCTTCAAACAGTCTGGGAAATCTTACCACAGCTATTGCATTGGGGAGTTCATAAGAAGCAAGGGTATAATCAATAAATTTAATGAAACTGACATGGTTGTATTCTCCTTCTTCAGAGACTTTAGGCCATTCAGTAATGGGAGGAAGTAACTTAAAAGCCTGTTCCACTTCAGGAGTAGGACTGGGCCTAAAAGACTCATTCATAGTTGTCCTGGTTCTCGGAGGAACACTAAGAGTACTGGTGAATCTAGCAGGTCTAGTTTCTTCCAGGTCAATGACTGGAGAGTTAGTAGAATTGACTTTAAGATCTCTGAGATCATTCTAAATCATACCTTACTCCAAATCAAGTTTGTTTTTTAATAAATCAATTTTGTTAATCAGATAAGCTGAAGGAGTAGGACTAGATTTCTTAACTTCTTCCTTAAGATGGTCCATGGTTGCAAGAATATCTTCCTGAACAATTTATTTGTTATCATCAATATGTTTCATCAGTTCCAACTTACTAGATTTTATACTATCCTTGATTTGTTGTATTTCCAACTCATCAATTCTCATAGTCTGATACTGGGTATCAATCACTCTGAAAATAATCCGACTCAATTTGTCCAATTTTTGATAGACTTTGTCAAAGCACTTTCTGATAATAGTAAAATTGTGAGACACATTTACAGAAAAGCTGTTAAGAGCTTCTACGTTTAATTGTGGTACATACACCTTTTTCCACTTCTGAGCTAGAGATATTACGCTTTTCCAATCCTTTGGGTTCCTTAACCTCTGATGGGCTGAGGACCTCTTCTTTTTGGGTTCCTTTCCCTTTAAGGAAGCTAACTGATCACAAGGATTCCAGCTCTTCAATTAGACTTCTACTTCTTTCTTTGGGATCAACTTTTGCAGAAAAATCTGAGATTTCTTTGCCAGAGAAATAGCTTTTCTCATATCTGGCTGATCCTCCTGGGTCTGAGGCAATTTTAATTGTTCCCAATAGCTCACGTGTCCTTTCACTAATACCTTGACTCTTTCCTCCTTGTTTGAGTCCAGCTGGGGTGGCATAGGAGGACCAGAATACTCCTGGGATAACCTGTTGGGCAACGGGTGGTTCTCCAAAAGTCTGTTGGTCGAGTTTGAGGCCGCAGTCATTGCCGTTGTTGTTCCGTATGACACTATGGTCATCGGTTTGAGCCCCCTCATTGCGCTTGCGACTGGAGTCCTTGCGCGTACGGGTTCCTCTGGGCAGAGATCCATACAATGGGGATCTACCTGTTGCGCGGGTGTTGCTCCTTTTTTCATACATAGCACCAAAAAAAATGAGTTTTCAAAACCTTTTGAAAAAGACTTAAAAATATAAAAAGTAATATTTTTCCTGTGTTGATATTTTTAATAATATTTCATATATATTTTAACTCACTGAAAGTTAAATTGAAGGTTACCAACACTTAATTGGGATCACAACTTTCCTTGGGGGGTATTCCAATGGGGTCTGAGTGAGTTGCAATCAGATCCTGGGATAAATCCAAGGGTAAGTCCAAGGGTACACTGTCTGGGATGTCCTCTAGGAGGTCCTGGTAAATGAGATCACCAAAAACAAAATCCACTGAGATGGATAAAAAAAATATAAGTTTTAATATTTTTTTTATTTTTACGTGGTAAGATGATAATTTTAGAAAAATAATCACTTTTATTAATTTCGGATTTTTCTTTATCTTCAGGATTATTTAGTTTATAAATATAAATCTTCCTTTGATTAATTTTCCACTAATTATATTGACTTAATAAAGAATTAAAATTTATCATTCTTTCAAGCTCAAGTTCCTTGTCTTCTATAACTTTCTGTTTATAATAAAGCAATTTATCCTGTTGTTGCTCAGGATTTATAATAACAGGGAAAAAGTTACGGAGTTTTTCTTATTTTTTCTTTTTAAGAAGGTTCAAATAGTAATTGATCAATTCTCTGTTGGTCTTAAGATCCACTAGAGAAACAAATGATAAAAAATATATGTTATAAGTAGGTTAGCTTATTTTTAAAAAAGGAAATATACTGGTCCAAGGATTAAATAATTGAAATTAATTATTTAAGGATATTTCCCGGCCAGACCCCCAGTTTTCAGCTCTCTGATACCAGGAACATTGCAGTCCTTTGGCTACAGAGAGTGATAAAAATACTGGAATAATAATAATAATAATTATTCCAAAAAGAAACACTTAGAAGCTCAAATAAATGATATAATAAGAGCAGTTGCAAGGTTTAATTGGTTTTTTAATGAATGGTTTTTAATATAATATAAAAGAGGGGCCACAGTATTATACTGCTGGTGATATTTTCAGACAAGAAACCTCTCTTCAAGGGGACTCCTTAGGCAGTTTAAGAACCTTGGAATGGAGATGGGTGCCTTAGAAAGGTCTTATTCCACTAATGGCCGGGTATAACAGCACAATGGCCAAGACAGGAAGGGTAACACTCACTCAGAGCACTTTACCAAGAAAATTACTGCAATAATAGGAAGGGTTTCAGAGCAGATGGGGTGGATTGCTTGACTAAACTTCAGGGGTTGATTGGTTAATAAGAATAAATAATAATACTACAGACTAAGTCATAAATCACTTTCTTATCTTCCTGTAAGCACTTGATCAAAAATGACATGGTGTCTGATTGATAATAATAATTCCTGGTAAAATGATTAAATGATTCTGGAATAATGTATCCAGAGAGGTCTGTATAAATACCTTTTTAGAGTGATTTTGAGTTTCTCATGGCACGTAGAGAGGGTTCTGCGCGTTGGCTGAGGCTGGCAAGCCAGTAAGGGCAAAACTGGCACGTCCACTTGGTGCTGTCAATCAGCTGACCTTAGATCTGCTTAATTTCTGTACTACTTTAGCCACAGGATCTGTTAATCTGTTATGGCGTAAATTTGATCATTGTGAACTCATCCTTCATTTGTGTTATATTACACAATTTCCATGAGCAGTTGATTGAATGGTATGTGCCACCCACATGATAGAATGCTGGGATAAGTACACCTCTTCCGGGGTGATCAGCCAATAGCTATGGATTAACAGCTCCTTACTCAACAGCGCACTTAGCTCAATTGGTAAGAGCATCACTCATATAAATATTCTGAGGTTGTGGGTTTGAATCCCGGATTGTTCATTTGTTTTCATATGACTTCTGAAATGGTAGCAAGAGTTCTAAAGTCACAAAGACTGAAGCCTAACAGCTGTCAAAAATGAAAATCTGTCTTTATAAATGAAATCAAATGGTTGAGTCCCTGCTCAAAGCACAGAGGGTTGTTAGATTACATAATTGCCATGAGCAGTTCATTGACTGGTATGTGCCACCCACATCATAGAATGCTGGAATAAGTACACCTCTTCCAGGGTGATCAGCCAAATAGCTATGAATCAAAAGCTCCTTACTGAACAACGCCCTTAGCTCAATTGGTAAGAGCATCACTCATATAAAGAGTCTGATTTTGGGGGTTTGAATCCCACAGTGTTCATTTGTTTTCATATACCTTCTGACAATTTGTACTATTGGTATTGATTTAAAGCAGGCAGTTTTGGATGTTTACAGATTTTCCATTATCTGCTGATCACGTAGATAATTTTCAATAATTTTTATGAACACTCCTTGTATTGTTTTGTGGTCTTCAAAGATCAGAGTCAGTGATATATGTGGTAATCCTTGATCTTTGATTTATTATTAAAAAATGTTCTAAACTTAATTTTTATTAATTTTATTTAAGTTTTGATCTTTTTAGACTATTACTAACGCATATGTAAACTTGTTACATATGCTAGGAAACTCTAACTAGGTTGTAGCTCTTCTGAGCAGTATCTGGTTGTCAGATTAGTCACAACAGATCCAGGGGCAGGGATCAGTCAGTACACATGCGTGGGGGTAGGATCCTCTGCGTGCGTGGTAGAATTAGCTGCGCGCGGGTCTCTAGTAAGCGGTAATCTGCTACTACAATGTGGTGCCCCATCCTGGACACCCTTTCCAGTGCGGAGAACTTAATTTTTCTATGATTTTTCATTATCATCATTCATAGGCGTCATTATCAAAAAAAAAAAAAAAAAAAAAAAAAAAAAAAAAAAAAAAAAAAAAAAAAAAAAAGAACAAGAATCTTTGATCCGGAATGGGGTTCCATTTCGTTCCCAGCTTCCCAACTCCTCATTCTCCCAGTTGGGAAGGATGATCTCTGGGTTGGCCTATCCCCGCTCTTGTGTTCAAATCCCTTATGCTCTGCTATTCTGCTTTACAATTTTTTTTTTCCAAGCGCACGGCCAAAAGACCTCCGGGTTTGCTTCCTCCCTTTCATCCATCACCGGCACCCCCAAATGCTTATTATCACCACCACCACCACCACCATCTTGAGCCTGATTGTGGTATTCTATTGTCAGATCTCGACCAAGTCATACGATCAACCTCAATCTCGACCAAGTCATCACATCACCAAATCACTCCATCTCACTCTTCAATCTCAATCTCAGCATCAGATCCGCTTCAATGACCCTGACCAGCTCCCCATGGAGTTGGTTCAGAAAATTGATCAATCACCTCAATTCATCAATCCATCATCATCTCTCCCTTGTTCAACCTCTGAACTATATCAAGTTGTCAACCTATCTCAAAGTCCACCTCCCAACTTGCCGGTCTCCCGCGCGGCTTGTTGGTTGCCCAGGAGGGTCTCGGCAGTTGCCAATGCCCTTCGGACACCGGCCGGCGGTCATCCGCGGCCATGACAGCTGGCAGGGCCCGTCGGACACCTGCGGCGGTCATCCGCGGCCTCGGCAGTTTCCCAGGCCCATCAGGATGCCCGCGGGCGTCCCCCCCATTGGATTTCTTTGTCTCTGAGTACCTTTTTGTTTTTTTTTTCTTTTGTTTTCTCATGATCTTGATCATCAAAAAAAAAAAAAAAAAAAAAAAAAAAAAAAAAAACCTCCGCCCTCATTTGTAAATCTCTCTTGTAAATATCCTATAGGCCTCTGGTCTATGAAAGGAGGGGCTCTCCCCTGCTTTTTGGGGATCATCATACATCAGATCCTCAGTTAATAGAATCATCCATAGGGGTGTGTGCCTTTGTCCCCCCCCATCATCGTGAAATTCAATCCTGATCCTTATCCTGGGTATATCTTTGATTGCCCCCTGATCCATTTTTGACCCTGAGTCTTTGCCCCTCTGAGGCCTGATCCTTATCACCAACCAATAGGCTTGCTGGTTGAAGAAAAATTCTGCCTGTTGGAATTGTTTTGAGTGTGTTATACCACTCCTTGATCCTTTTCTCTGACCATACTGGTCCTGATCCCTGATCACCTTTCTGGAGTCAATCAAGATTGATTGAAGAGGTCTTATTAAGCTTAAGACCTGGAGTGTTATACCTCCTTTTATCTTCTTTGGATTTGCATTCTGCCAGCCTATTCATGAGTCCCTTGAGAAGTGTTGAGGTTATCCTTGCTTCAAAATCAGTTACTGTTTGCTTTGGAGCTTCTTAAACATTGTTCTTTGTCTTGTACAGCCATCCTCAGTTATCTGGTACCCTTCAAGCGCTTGATTGCGGAGAGTTGGGCAGGTTCATTGAGAGCCTGGAGGTTGCTTGGGTTTGAATTGGTCATCCCCAATCTTCTGCTGACGACCAGAGTTATTAGCTTGAGGGCATTGTTTACATAAAACAGCTTTTGTTCTTTGAACTCTAAGAGGACTTTAAATTCTTTTGTTCAAGTTTTTCCCTGCATAATCTTGTCTCAGATAGTGCTTTTCCATGGCTACCAAACTATTATCATCTTTATCCTCTACTCCTTGATTCCTCATTTACCAGGTTCTGGACTTTGATCTCGGTTACATTTAAATATTTTTGTAACACTCAGGAGGGAAGCCTAAACAGCACCTTTCCCCTCCACAGAACTGCCACGGCCTAGCACCGTTTGGAGTCTTACAACAAGTACGTAGGGATATGTAATGATTTGGGGCTGTGCTTGGGAATTGTGACATAACACATTGCCGCTTGTAACTCCTAAAATATACACAACACCTCAATTCTGAGTGCATTCTAGGTTTAAACCCTATACCTGACAACAAGTGTGAGATATTAGAATGGCCAAAAGGTGCCATACTGGTGTTGTAATTTTTAGTACTTGTCTTTTTAATGATTTTAAAAATTTAAGGACTTGGAATTCAAGGGTGGGGGCAGTGAGTGACCCTACCTAATTTTGGGTGAGAAACCCAATTCTATAATAATAATATTTATGGATTTCTGACTCCTTCTTTTGTTAATGGAGATATTCTTATTTTTGATAGTTTTGTGTTGCTATTGACAGGTTGCTCTGTACATAGTAGCAAGCTGACACAAACGGTGCCAGTGTCAGCTTTCTAGTTGACAAGAGCAACCTGTCAAAGCAGATTAGAAGCAAAAAATAAAATTAAAAGGAGTAGGAAATCCATTGCAGAAATTGATTCCCCACCCAAAAAATCAGTAGGTTCACTCACTGATCCCACCCTTGAATTCCAATTCCTTACATTTTTTAATAATTTTAGAAGAAAAGACCAATAAACCACTGCACCACCATGGAAACTTTTTTGGCCATTCTAATATTTCACACATAATTCCATGTATAGGGTTCACACCTAAGATTTGGTCAGAATTGAAGTGTTGTGTATATTTTAGGAGTTACAGGCGGATTAGGGTTGTGTCACAATTCCCGCGCGCAGCCCCCCATTCATATAGCAAGATTACACACGCCTGACTATGAGTATGCAGGAGCACGTCAAGAAAACCGCGTGCAAAATGACTTCTGGTCACAGATGATGGATTCCCGCAAGCAGCTGTCAAGCCTGCGCGTGTCAACATGGATTCCTGCATGCAACTGTCAAGTCTGTGCGCTTGAACATCAACTGTACTACTTCTGTCAGTCAGGTACCCCAAGCACATGCTAAAACTTGCATGCATACATCATGCATATGTAACAAGTTGACTGACGGATGAGAGATGTTTTAAACCTAAGAATATTGAATTAAAATATGAAAATCAAAAAAAATAAAACAAATACATTGTGAGAAACAAAAATGAAGTTTGTCACATAAATCGGATTAAAAAATCTTTATGAACCACTAAAAACATCAAGAAGTCTACCAACAAATTACTAAAATTTACCAATTTGTGCAGAAGATGGTGCAAAATCTACAAATAGCCACTTCTGCCCATGCCAATCTGCAGAAATTATTACCAAATAAGGAAATATTTCCAAACCATAAAAATAATAAATTTACATTTAGATACCTTCTGACAATTATTTCACAGGAAAATATGACACAGGCAAGGCTAGCCATCTGAAAGCACCTAGACTACGTGTCAAAATAGCACTAGCTAGCCTGCTAGCCTTAGAAAACAAGCACAAACCTCTCTATGTGCCCTGAGAAGTTCTTATTACCCTAGAAAGGTATATAAACAGCTCCTTTCAAATGGTTTAAACCCCAGTATTTATGAAGTAATCAATCCAGGCCCCTTGAAATCTGTGATCAAGTGTTTATTGAAGATAAACAAGTGATTTATGGCCTCAGTCTGATATTATAATTTTTAATTCTAACCCAAGCTCAATTCCATTGAAGAATATCAGCAATATTCCCAAAAATTGTCCTGAGACCCTTTCAACCGTGAATTTCTGAAAGTTTCTTGGAGTGTCTGCTTAAATTAGTATGTTATCTCCACCTTGCCTCCAGGCTGTCACACGACCACCCCACGTACTATAGGGCAAATCTTAGATGATTGTGAGCGTGAAGGAATACCAAGTGCAAGGAAAAGTGCGAATAGCGAGACCCAGTTGCGAAGTGCAAACTTGGTTATGCCACTCAACAAACGGCAAGATGAATGGAATGTGTTCCAAAGAAGGAAACTCAACCTGAGTCCGATGTAATAACTAGGTTGCAGCAAAATGCGAGAACGTATGAAATTAACTAACTGAGGAGACAATCATCAGGCAAGGGGATAGCCCTTATAACGTAATCCAAAGTGACTAGATACAACCTGGTGATGAGCTAACTACAGGTTGAGCGGTGAGGCAATGAATGACAGGAACGGAATAGGAAATGAAGCAGTGGTGTAGATCCAAGGTCTTAGCGTAAGTGCGAGACAATAGAATCTGAGCGTACAATTGCATGACGAATTGGGATAAGAGCAAGTGACGTTGAAGGTAATGCAAATGAGAGGTAATAGTGTATGCAGGGTAGGGACTAGTCCAATTGCAAACTATACAGTAGTGATGGCTTGGTTAGACGTAGATGAGAACTAACGAACAATGCATGACCAAAGATGGAAGTCCAAGGCTGTTGATTGGCCAGGGAAGGAGATTGGATCTCATAATGGATGGTTGACCGGTATGGAGTTAACTGCGAAGTTTGAAAGTATATACTGAGTTGGTCTCTGAGATTGGAAGGTCAGCGCAAGCCAGAGGAAATAGCGGATTGCACCATTGATGTTGTGCTTTTATTTGTGTCACGCTTTTAGACTGAGGTAGATGGTACTGAGGAGAGGACATGTCAAAGTGGTGAAGAAAATAATCCTTAAGTGCAAAGCGTGACACAGGCATAAGTGCTGTGAGTCAGCCAGTCCACCCAATTCCCTTGAGTAAACCCCTTTTGATTAATCACTTGGGACTTCACAGTCCCAAGGTCTTTACACAGTTCAAAAGAGCCCCTTGAAGAGAGGTAGTTATCCAATAAAGATCCCCTCTTTGTGTAAACTATGGCCCCTCTTGAAAATATATTTAAATCAATTTAATCCAACCAAACCACTCAAACTTTGCACTTGCTTCTAAATCAACCATTCTGGCATTTTATGTAATTTTCTTGGAATTATTATTATTCATACACCAATATCTCTTGCTGTAGCTAAAGGAAGGCAAAGTTCCTGGTATCAGTAAGCTGACAGCTTGACCGTTGCAGTTCTATGGAGGGGAAAGGTGCTGATGAGGCTTTCATCCTGAGTGTTACAAAAATATTTAGATGTAAACATGATCAAGTTCCGGAACTTTTTAAGTGAGGAATCAATTAATAAAGGATAAAGTTTGATAATAGTTGGTAGCAATGGAAGAGAACTATCTTAGGCCAGATTATGTGGGAGATATTTGAACAAAAGAAGTTAAATTTTGTTTAAATTTCAAAAGAACAAAGGTGTTGTATGTAAACAACGCCCACAAGCTAATAACTCTGGTTGTCAGCAGAAGATAGGGGATGATCAACTCAAACCCCGACCAACCTTCAGGTTCAAAATGAACCCGCCCAACTCTTGGCAATCAAGCGCTTGAAGGGGACCAGATAACTGAGGGTGGCCGTACAAGACAAAGCACTATGTTTTTAGAAGCCCTAAAAGCAAAGAAAAACTGATTTGAACAGGGATAAACTCAACACTTCTCAAGGAACTCAAGAGTAGGCTTACAGAATGAAACTTTGAAAAACATAAAAGGAGGTATAACACTCCAGGTTTTCAGCTTGATAAAAACTCTTCAATGAAACACAATTGGCTCCAGAAAGATGATCAAGGAAGGCTGGAGACCAGTATGGTCCGAGAAAGGGATCAAAGAGTGGTGTAACACGCTCAAGAATTCCAAAAAACATAACTCTCTTCAACCAGCAAGGCTATTGGTTGGTGATAAGGATTGTGAAACCCCCCAGTACTGGTTTCACATACAAGAATAAAACATTACATAATCATCCCCCCAACCTAATTAACCAAGGACTCTCAACTCCCATACTAGTTCAGAAAAGACCTTCTAACTTTCTTCTCTACTGAACTACGTACTCTTTTAACCCTTTCAAAACTCTCAAAGCGTTTTCCATCATCATTTAAGCAGAGAACTTCTAATTTTCTTCTCTACTGAACTAGGAATTTGCCCCACCAACTGGTTCTAAGTTTTTTTTATTCTAGACCAAAGCAACAGAATTTTCTTAACATATCTTCTAGGGTCTGTATCATTCTTTCAGCTAATCCATCATTTTATGTATTTTATGCTGTAGAAAATGCTAGAGTAGTACCCAGCATATCATGTAGATTCCTCCAAACCTCAGAGGTGAATTTGGGGTCTCTGTCACTGATTAAAATCTTGGGTATACTGTTGAATTTTGAGCTTAAAAAGAAGATTTATTTTGATGAAAGTGCAGGACAATAGGGTCACAAAGTAACAAAAAGAATAACTGAAAAGATTATCACACCTTAAAAAGAAGACTCAGCTTAACAGCTGGAGGTACAAGGATTGTAGTAGGAAGCAGGTGAATCTTATTGAGCAAGATAAGCTGAGATGGCAGGTCAAAAACATGTCAGGTGCATAAAAGAAGGAAGAAACAGAGGGATGGAAACTTGGCTTACCGGGCTCAGGTTCACAAGAAGATGGTGGTACAAGTTCAAGGTCATACAAGGAAAGCTTCTTGAGACCTGAGCCAGCAAGGCCCTCTAGATAAACTGAGACAAGCTAGTGAATATAGAGTGCGGACACGGGAATTCTGTGGTGCATGCCGGAGTAGCAGGCGCGTGCTATCACCTTGTGCGCCTGAACTTACAGCGACTGGACTTACTGAGTAGCACGTAGGTTTGATTATCTGAGAGGGCTGAAGCCAATGTAACTCAACACCCACCCTGGCTTTAGGCCTCATTTCAAGGAGGGCCAAAATTTAGAATCTTGAGTTGCTGCGCTAACGATAGTGGAGAGACAGGTTTGGTGAGGAAATCTGCAGGGTTGTTTTTTGAGTCAATCCGCTTGATCAAAATTTTCCCCTTCTCCGCTTCCTCACGTAAGAAGTGGTAGCGTAGCTCCATGTGCTTTGTCTTGAAGTTTTCATGATTTGAGGCGCTTGAGGCCAACTTGACACAACTGTTGTTGTCTTTGTGGATTTGGATTGGTGACTTTACCAGACGTTGGAAAATTTCCTTGGCAAGGGACCGTGACCAGAGCACCTCCTTGACTGCTTCCCCAGCCACCTTATACTCGGTTTTAGTGGTTGAGATTGTAAAAGTTTCATTCTTTCTGGATTTACAGCTGATGATGTTGTTGTTCCACAGAACCACAAAGCCGCTGAAAGATTGCCTGTTTGAGGGACAGGTGCCCCAGTCCGCGTCCACATGAGCGCTGAGATCTGATTTGGTCTGCTTCTTTGTGAAGTTGAGACCCAGCGAGCTTGTGTGAGTCAAATAGCCAAGTACCATGAGCCCCACGTTGAAGTGGGTTAAGCCAGGAGCATTGAGGAATTGTGAAAGTTAGTTTATGGCAGAGTTGATGTTGGGGCAAGGGTTGCAGCTGATATAGTTAAGCTCTCCTACAAGCTTTCTGTAGTTCGCTCCAGTTGCTGCAAAGGTCTTTTGCTCCTCCTCTGACGCAGGTAGAAGCTTTCCAAAGGGTTTGAAAGGCGTGGAGCACATCTTTTGGGCAGGGATGTTGTATTGAGGCACAAGTTGGTTGATGTACGTCTTGTGACTGAGATGGATTTCATTGGCCTTTTGATCCACATTTATACCAAGAAGAAGCATGGCAGGTCCAAGATCCTTGATTTTGAATTGATTTGAGATAGCTTCCACAAATCTGACTGGATTAGGACTGAAAATGGCAATTTTGTCCGCATGAATGTACAAATAAGTCTTGCCTTTCCAGAATACACACCTGTCCGCCTCACTCCTGCGAAATCCTTCCTCATGCAGCCAGTTGCTTAGGGTTTGGTACCACATTTTTGGAGCATGTTTGAGCCCGTGAAGCGCCTTTTTGAGCGATAAAGCCTTTCCCGGGGTGACTGGAACAATTTGGGGAAAGCTGAAATGGATAGTTTCTTTTAGTGGAGCGTTGAGAAAGGCCAACTTGACATCAAGTTGGTAGAATTTGTACCCGCGCTGAACAGAGTAGGCAATGAGCAGGCAGAGGGAGGACTTGTCGCCGGTAGGTGCAAAGACACTTGAGTATTTGACCCCAAACTCTTGATGAAACCCCTGGGCACATAGCCTTGCCTTGAACTCAATGATTTTATTATCTTTTTCGCGCTTGGTTCAAAACACCCATGTGCATTTAAGTGCCTTGATGTCTGGACAGGGCTTGCATTCCTCCCAAACTCCATAGGTGAGTAGATTCAGAATTTCTTTTTCCATGGCAGCCACCCATTCCAGTCTATGCAGACTTGCAATTGCCTGCTCCAGCGTCCTGGGATCTTTGGGCTGACCTTTGTTGAAGTTTGCCTCTGCAGCAGTCTGGCGCTGGTGTTGGTCGTGGGGTAAAATGTTGCAGTCGGGGATGATGCTGTAGTCAGGGGAGACAAGTGAGTCAACATTATGAATTTGAGGAGTGGCATCATTGCTATTTGAGAGAGGCAGTGAGCAGTCCGGGGTATTCGTGATTTGAGTAGGAAAAGGGTCCTGGTAGTCTTTGAGCTTGGTAGATGTAGTTCCACAACTTACAAAAGTCCCTTCAAGAAAGGTGACATTTGCACTAATTTGGTTGCCGCCAGTGCGATAATCTAAAATTTTTTATGACAAGAAATCATTAACATACCCAAGCAGAGTCCCTTTTTCTCCATTGATACCCAGTTTTGAGTCCCTCTTTGCTTTTGGAATGAGAGAGTAAGTTGTGCATCCAAACAGTTTGAGGAAGTTGTAATTGAAGTCTTTTCCAGTCCACATTTTGTACGGGATTGCAAAGTTCTTGGAGGAAATGGGAAGAAGATTGAGAAGATCCATTGCAATATTTACTGCTTCTGCCCAGTAGCTTGGAGGAAGCTTGCTCTGCACCAGCAGGCAGAAAGCCTTGTCAAGAATGGTTTGATTTTCCCGTTTGGCTAGGCCATTTCTCCATGGCGTGTAAGGGGGAGAGTGATGATGCTTTATTCCAAGTTCCTTCAGGTATAGGGAGAGACTTTCATTCACAAACTCGCCGCCATTGTCCAAAACAATAGTGCTGACTTTGTTTCCAAGCTTTCTTTTGGGGGTCCGAATGAAGTCCTTGACGGCGGTGGGTACTTGGTCCTTGGTTTGGAGAATGGAGACTGATTTGAAGCCCGAGTATTGGTCTACAATGGTGAGAAAGAACCTGCATCCGCCATTAGATTGAACTGGAAAGGGACCCACAACATCAAGATGTATCACTTCAAGCATTTGAGAGACAGCTTTGAAGTGGTTGTTGAACGGTGTAGCAGTCATTTTGCAGCTTTGACAAACCTTGCAGTTAGTGGTTGGAGGTTGATGCGGGAATAGAATCCTGATTATTTTGTTGCTGGGGTGTCCTAATCTCATGTGCCAGTGGCTGTTGACCTGTTGTTTCAGATGGATCAGTCTTTGCCTGGGATGTCCTTTGAATTTGGTGCTTCACAGTTCCACCAGGTGGTTGGTTGACAAGCCTGATAGAGAAAAACCATCAAAAGCGATTTCATAGCCTGAGTACCCAACACGACTGAAGATTGCTGCCTTCTCAGTAAGTCTTGAAATAGAGACAAGGCATCTATTGAGGTTTGGCACAAGAAGTACTTCTCCCAGTTCAATGGTCTCTCCTAGGTGTTTCTTCAGCATGGACTTTCCAATGGCTCTCTCAAGAAGAGTGGAGCCTTTGCTAACAGTGCCAATACTCACTGATGTGGGTCGCAAGTTGAATAGGTACTCTAGTTTGTTGACTATATGATCCGTGGAACACAAGTCCAGGACCGGCAGGAGTGATTCAGTTGGGTACATGGGATGCAAGTAGAGCTGGGCATTGAGGAAGGCTTGAGGTTGACTGGGAGGTTTGGAGTCTTCATTCTTGTGTTCCTTTTGTGCGGATTGGAAATGGGATTGGGATTGAGATCTCGTCTTTGGATGATCTGTTCTCAGCTCAGTATGTAACTGCCAGCAGCATTCCTCAGTGTGCTCTGCAAGTGGATTATGTCTACCATTCAAGCAGGGATTTTTGGGCTTTCCTATCCTATGGGAGGAGCTGGTCTTGTGGAGGGCAACGGTGGATTTGGTGGACGTGGATTGATCTGGTACATCCTCTATTCAGGTGAATTCCAGGTGAATGAATTCTCTCAGTTTTTTCAGGACGGGTGTTGGGCTTTTGAGCATCTTATCATTGAGGAGAATTGTGTCCACAATGTGATAGAAAAGTCTTGGGGCTTTGGCATTGATGGTGTAGCTTAGGATGTCATGCGGCACCTCCAGTTTGACTATCAAGAGTTTCTTCATGAGTTTGCAACACTTGTTGATGTATTGATTGAGATCGCCCTTGTATTGGTATTGGATGAAGCTGAGCCACAGGCATCCTTGATTTTTGGAAGACTGAGAGGCATATTTTTCACTAATTGCTTCCAGGATTGCTTTGGGGTTGGCTTTGTTATAAGTGGTTAACGACGGCTTTGAAAGCGGTGTAACCAAGATGTTGAATTATGATGTCCACCGCTTTGTAGATTTTCTTCTTTTGAGAAGCATTGGGGATCTGAGTGAAGTCAAACTCGTCAATGATTTCAAGCAGCCCTTTTCTGCGCAGGTAGCTTTTGAGTTGCAAAAACCAAGAGGGGTAGTGTGATTCAGTGAGCAATGGTGTCAGCCATGAGACATGTATTTGTGTCCTATTGGCTTCCCAACTCACAAGTCTTGGTAGTATAGTGGTTAAGGAATGTCTTAGTACCCTTCGCAGTACCTAGTTAGTGTGTTCAAGCCTCCATTATTCCATTACATATCCATATTTTTGACATATAAAGTTTCATATAATCATATTTTTATAGTATGTCTTAATATTAGAAATCATCCCATAAAACCTTGAAGGTTTATATTATAATTTATGGGAGATCTTATAACTTTACGCTAGATTACAATCTTCTGGAAGCGTCCAATTGGATTTACAATTAATTTCCTTAAAGATTTCCCTCTGTGGAAACTATATTCTTTAATAATCCTTATCTACCATAACCCAGATTTTTAGGTGAATTGTAAATTATTTTCTAAGAAATCTCCTTCCATCTTGTAGATAACTTTCAAGAATTTAATCATGCTGGAAAAGCGTACACTCAGAAGCTAGGAAACTCCCCTGGTGCAGATAAACTCTGTGGGAATACTTACCCAGAGTATACATATCTATGTGGATTAAGAATATCTAATAATATGGTTGTAATTCTTTGAACACCTGCTCTAATAGATCTAAAGAGAGTTAGAGGGGAATTAAATCAATTCTGAAGCCTTTAGAGCGTCCTGTTGAAGGAGAATAAGTGACTGGGGTGATTCCCCCCCATCACTTTAAACTTCTGAGTAAATAAATTACAACCTTACCTCAAAAATAGACCCCAATGAGTATGTAAATGTTGTTATACATTGGGGATGATTGCTTAGGGCTCTGAGCCACTGGAGAAGAAATCTAGGACAGTGGTGTACTCCCCTGATGATGCCCTGAGTCCCCCTGAGGACTCTTTCAATATAAAAGAGGAGGGTCTTGTCCCTACAAGACCTATTCCTCATAGTATTTTATAAACCAGATAGTGCATATTAACAAGCCCATCCAACTTAGTCCACCAAGAGGATTGACTGGGGCCTTGTAATTCAACATCTTATTATATTATCAATCAAAAAATCAACTGAAATTTCGAGTCCAAGGTCCTATTGGAGTTATACTCCTTTTTAGGCTATCATAAAGGGTGTGAGCTTCCTTGTGTAAGCAAGTCTCCTTTGAGCTTTATTTATTAAAGCTAGGCCCCTTATCTCTTTAGAGGTTCAAGGTGTGGCTTTTTTACTCCTGATAACTTACTATCAGTTGATTTTTTTTATTGATATTATCAGTGTAATCATTAAAACTGATATTTGGCAATTATTATTATTATTTTGCAGGTATCTGCCACAGCTACTATAGAAATAGAGGCAATACTCTTACAAATGGTATGTTCAGTTTGGGGTTGTTGTCCTCCTGGTCTGTTATGGTGAGTCATCTTGAGAGCCAGTTTGGGACTGTAAATCTGTTGCATTTTGAGCTTAAAAAGAAGATTTATTTTGATGAAAGTGCAGGACAATAGGGTCACAAAGTAACAAAAAGAATAACTGAAAAGATTATCACACCTTAAAAAGAAGACACAGCGTAACATCTGGAGGTACAAGGATTGTAGTAGGAAGCAGGTGAATCTTATTGAGCAAGATAAGCTGAGATGGAAGGTCACAAACATGTCAGGTGCATAAAAGAAGGAAGAAACAGAGGGATGGAAACTTGGCTTACCGGGCTCAGGTTCACAAGAAGATGGTGGTACAAGTTCAAGGTTGTACAAGGAAAGCTTCTTGAGACCTGAGCCGGCAAGGCCCTCTAGATAAAATGAGACAATCTTGTGAATATAGAGTGCGTAAATGGGCATTCTGTTGTGCATGCTGGAGTAGCAGGCGCGTGCTATCACCTTGTGCGCCTGAACTTACAGCGACTTGACTTACTGAGTAGCACGTAGGTTTGATGATCTGAGAGGGCTGAAGCCAATGTAACTCAACATATACCAACATCAGCTATGATCCTATTCCAAAATAGTAGAGCTACATCCATAGCACTATCTTCTTTGTGGTTAGGTAAGAATTTTGCCTTCTTGGAGTATCTGTCAACTATACCAGGACAGAGTTATATGAATGAGGACCTCCAGTGGGGACGCTGGTGACAAAATCCATATTAATCATTTCCCATCTAGTTTTGGGTTCAGAGATTTTCTATAGGTGTCCAAACCTTATTCCAGTGGTTCTATTAGACCTTTGGCAAGTCTCACAGCTAGTAAAATACTTAATATTGATTAAATTCTTCTAAATTATTTTGTTAAGTGTATGAGGGGAACTTAGATTGGATGGTGCATGTCTTAAACTTCCTTTCCCAATTACACCCACTTTAAAGTATCAACCTTTACTATGGAACACATCTATACCATATAGACATAAAGCATAATTACCTATTATCAGGTTATCACATAATCTGTTGAGCAATACCACAAATTCCACTTGTATTCTCAAAGATCCTTTTGTATGGGGTAATATTGTAGGAGCAGTCCATAGTCAACTATCATTCATGGTTGAGTTGCAAGAGCTAAACTTGGCTTTTGGGACGGGCAGAAGGTGTTCTTTCCAATTATGATCCCATTTGTGTAAGAATTCAGTACAGACACAGGAGCAGAAAGCTCCACTATCCAGTAATAAACTTAAAGGTATGTCTTTATACAATCCTGTTTCATAGCAAGTTTTACCAGTAGTATAAATCTTACCAATCATGTTTTTAACTTTTAATGGTAAAAAATCTATGGTTTAAAATCTGTGATATGTATAGTAATTATAGTAGGATTGCATTGTTGGGGAAAACTAGAGTCTCTATGGATGTTATTGATTTCTATAGAAAAGCCTATATCTATTTCTATAATATTAACAGGGTTAGTCAGGATCAAATCACATTGAGAAAGGGATCCTTCAGTATCAGCTATATCTTCATAGTTATGATTCCCTTCAACCTCTTGCTCTCCTTCAAAGACTACTATCTTTCTTTTTGGAAATGGGAAGTCTTGTCTCATATTCCCTTTCTTGTTACAATTCCAACAAGTTCCAGGCATTCTCTCTTTGTCCCTGTTCTCATTGGGTTTCTTATTATCAGATTTATTTATCAGAGGGGGTTGTTCTCTGGTTTTGTTAATGTTGAAGTTTTCTTCGGGTTTAGAAGGAAACTTTTTGTCTAACCCATTCATGTCTATGAATTCTTCTAACATATTGATTAGAGTTGGTAAGTCAGCACCCATACTCATCCAGCAACTTACACCATGGTTAAGATTTCCAGGACACAAGTTGAGGAGTCTTTCATTTACTTCCTCTTTATCAGCATCTGGATAGAAACAATCTACTCTTATTTTCTGTTCAAAGCACCATTTGTGGGCTTATCCTTGGAGGGATCAAATGAGGAATTTTCGAAATTTTTCATCATTTTTCTTTTCCACGTTCTAGAACCAACTTGTTCTTCAATTAGAAGCTTCCATGAATTACATGGTAAGGATACCACTTCTTCTCTTTTACTAACAAACAAGTCTAAAGATACTCCTTCAAATATTCAGGGCAACCTGACTACAGCTATAGCTTCTGGTAAGTCATTAGAGCTAATGGTATAGTCAATAAATGTAATTAAATTTATATGATTGTATTCTCCTTCACAGGAGAACTTAGGCCATTCAGAAATTGAGGGGAAAAGTTTGAGGGCTTCTTCCATTATGGAAGTAGGACTAGGCATGAAGGTTTCACTCCTATGCATTCCTAACAAGGATGGTGCACAAGTGTAGTTGTTTGTCTGGGAGGTTTTGGTTCCTCTGTGGTACTCCCCAAGGGTTTGGTCAGACGGGCTTTTAAGTCTCTAAGATCATTCTTGATCAGATTATTTTGCAGGTCCACTTTATTATTAAGCAGATCTAATTTCTCACTAAGGGACAGAATAGAGATGTTAGTAGTATTTACCAATTCTTCTTTTAAAGGTTTAAACAACATAATAAAATATCATTGGATACCTGATAACATATTTTCAATTGTTTGAGTCTGTCTAATTTTACCTTGATTAATTGTCTCCAACAATTGTTCTGTATTTTCTTTAATATCTTCCATTCCTAAATTTTCTGTTTGGTTATTAATTAATTTGGCAACTACTGAGGTTATCTTATCCATTTGGATATAAATACCGTCCAAATTTCCACAAACAATGTTGAAATCATGGTGCATATCATTAGAAAAGGAAGTAATTACATCAGAGGTTGGTTTAGACAAGTTACTGGGTTCAGAATTAGAGGCTAATTGTTGTACACCTTTTTCCAATTTTGAGCTAAGGATATTATCTGATCCCAATCCTTCTTTCCCTTTGTCTTTGGATGGGAAAAGGTCTCTTCTTTCCTGATCCTTTGCCTTTCAGTTGGGCCAATTCATCCCAAGGATCCCACTTTTCTATGTAGGATTCTACCTTTTTCCTTGGAAACATATTCTGAAGATCTCTCTTGGTAGATTTTGCCTGGGAGATTCTCTTTTTCATACATACCATGTCCTCCTTGGCTTGTAATTTTTTGAACTCTTCCCAATATTTCACGTGCTCTCTGACTAAGTCTTTGATCCTGGCTTCCTTGGCCAGATTCTTCTGGGGTGGCTGCAGGGAATCTTCTTGTAATTGAGGGGGGCTTAATTCTACTACCTTCTCCGGCTTTAGGTTGGGGGAGGGTAACAGTACTTGGGGCTGTTCCTTGTCCACCAACATTTTATTCACGGGTTCCAGTCCCCTCATGGTTGTCATTATTGGTGGTCTCAGGGTTACTGGGGGCTCATGGAAAAGATCCATAGGAGGGAATTCTCCCTGAGGTGCTTGTGTTACATCTGATTTCAGCCTCCTGGATGCCAACACCCTTGCTATCCTTTAGCTACTAGAGGTGATAGAATAAATAATAAATATATTATTCAATAAATGCCGCAAAAATCTGTAAAATATTTGGGAAAAGCTTATTGCAAGGTTAATTGGTTTGGATATGGTTTATTGTTATAAATAAATAAATACAAATTGATTATTAAATATTTTTATAGAGGGGTCAAAATTATATTGGGGATCTTAAACACCTCTCTTAAGGGAATTCATTATGAAAACACGTAGGCCTGGTTACTTGGTGCCCTTTAGTTTAAAGGATATTTTGCCCAAACATAATATGTATATAAAATACATGGTGGAGTGGCAGGGCTTTGTAACCAAGCTTCCACGACATAGAAAGGATAATAAGACTCACTTTTATTTTTTAAAATCCTTTGGTTACCTGTTTGGGATGTGCACTGATGGGTTAAACCTGTATACTGGGGTTATAAGTTTTTTCAGTGGTTTAAATTGATAAAAACGGTTGGGAAAGGATATTACTAATCATAATAAAGCCATAAATCACTTATTTATCTCTTATAAGTATTTGATTACCTTTGCACAGTACCTGGATGTAAATATAACTGGGTCTCTTGGTATCAATATCCTCAAAAGAGCTCTTTATTTATAGCTTTTGGAGTCCTGATATTGTCCTTCTGAGGGTTACAGGGGCTCAATAGGACGGAAACTGAGGCTAGAATGGTAACCAGAGGTATCCTGTCACGTTTTTTTGGTTCTGTAACACGGGTAGCATCTAATTCCACAGGGTATGGGAATTATTCTACTTTATAATTGACGTTTGGACGTGTAAATAACACTAATCTGTCCTTTTTAGTTATTATTTGATTAATTATCCTTAGTAAATGTTCCCAGTAGTTCAATGATTATTATAATAGTCGTTCCGACAGATCTTCTGATGTCAGTTGAGTTCTCATTTTGTATTAAATAATTGGAGTAAAGTCATTATATTGATTTTACTCCTTATTTTCGTAATTCAGTGGATTTACTAAAGTAATTACTTAAAAATGTAAACCATGGTTATTGATGTAATATTTTTACATCATAAGCTTTCTTAGTATGTCACAATAATTTTTATGTCTAAAAATTCCCATAATATGATATTAAAGTATTTTAATATATTTTTAGAAGTAGTCATTATCTCATTTTCGACATTTTTGGTACATTGAATTATAGTTAATAAAAAATATTTATAAAGGTTATTTAAGTATTTTTATATAATTTAATGTATTTTTAAACTATCTAATACCCACGGGAACATTTATTGCATATGTTGAATGTTCCTGTCTAGGTTGTAGCATGTTTACGCAGTACCTATGTTTCTCAGGCCGCCTGTCATTTTGTTAAGCGGTAGTCCTGTGGCTGGGTACTTGTCAGAGGCGTGGAACTGCATACATGACACAGTGACAGAGCTTGAGCTCAGCCGCGCGCAGGTGCATTGGCTTCTGCGGCTGCATGAGGGAATTGTGACAGAAGACATTTCCGTCTGTAACTCCTAAAATATACACAACACCTCAATTCTTACTGAATTTTTGGTGTGAAACCTATACATGAAAATACATCTGAAATATTTAATTTTCCAAAAAGTTCAATGGTGGTGCAGTGGTTTTTGGTCTTTCTTTCCTTAATTATTTAAAAATATAAGGAGTTGGATTTCAAGAGTGGGGTCAGTGAGTGACCCTACCTAATTGTGGGTGGGGAATCGATTTTTGCAATAATATTTGTGGTTTTCTACTCCTTCTTAGTTTAATTTTATTATTATTATTATTATGTAATTTCTGTTACTTTTGCAGCTTTCTCTGCAACAGTAGCAAGCTGACACCTATTCATATTGAATGAAAGGTTTATAAGTATTTTTCTAAAGAAAAACAGTAAAAATAAGTTTATTCATAACTCACTCAAGTTGATATTCAAAGGTACCAGGACTTTATAGGGATTGATTGTTCCTTAATAGGTAATCCTACAGGGTCTTGGTGTGTTCCAATGAGGTCTCAACCCATTCAATCAGTATTTTCAGGGAGTCCAGAGATATCTGGGACTTCTTGATCCAATAAATAAGTTTCAGTGGCGTTGATTTCTGGTATAGGAGGGTTCACTGATAGCAAAAGGGTATTTTCTTGGTCAATAAAATGTATTAATATTATTTTAATAAAAATGATATGGTAATAGAGGTTTTATACTTACTTTTATATTTTTAAAAGCAATTAATACAGTATTTCTTCCACGCTTTATGTTTCCTTAATAGGTCCTGGAAGTTGATACGCCTCTCAAAATGTTCTTGTTCAAGGAGTTTATCTAATTGTTTCCATGCAGAAGAGATATTATGTTGCTCAGCTTGAGTTAAAGCTTGCTAACCAGTTGTTTTATACTTTTCAATATATTCTTATTTTCTTATCTTTAAAAGATTTAAATAATAGATGATTAATCCTGCATTTTTTCTTAAATCCACTGCAAAAAAATTTAATGATGAATCACTGTTAAAAATTCAGATAAATTTATCTTTGATTTCATTTTACATGAAATGTCTGGTCCAAGGTATTGAATATAATAAAATTGAATATTTGCTAGCAAGACCCCCAATGATCAGCCTGCTGGATTCCAAGATCCTTGTTCTATTTTATCTACCAGAGGTGATATAATGAATAATCAATATATTGTGGAATAACTGCAGCAAAAATCTGTAAAATGTTTGGATAAAGCTTATTTCAAGGTTAATTGGTTTGAATATGGTTTATTGTTATAAATCAATATGAATAAATTGATTATTAAATATTTTTATAGAGGGGGCAAAATTAAATTGGGGAGCTTTAACACCTCTCTTCAGGGAATTCAGTGTGAAAACACATAGGCCTGGTTACTTATGGCCCTTTAGCTTAAAGGATATTTTGTTGTTCAGCAGTTTCAATTGAGAAAAAAAAGAGGTTGAGGACGGATAGTATTGATCAGACTTAGCCATAAATCACTTACTTATCTCTTATAAGTACTTGATTACCTTAGCACGGTGTCTAGAGGTAAATATAACTGGTTCTGTGGGTATCAATATCCTCAAAAGAGCTCTTTATTTTTAGCTTTTTGAGTCCCAATATTGTCCTTTTGAGGGGTACAGGGGCTCAAAGGGACTGACACTGAGGCTAGAATGGTAACCAGAGGTAGCCCGGCACGTGTTTCTGGCGCTGTAGCACGGGTAGCATCTAATTCCACAGGTTATGGGAATTCTTTTCCTTTATAATTGATGTTTAGACATGTGAATAATGCTAATCTGTCCATTTTATTTATTATTTAATTAATTATCCTTAGTTAATTTTACCAGTAATTTAATCATTATTTTAATAGAAATTCCTACGGATAGTCTGATGTCAGGTGAGTTCTCATTATGTATTAAATATTTGGAGTAAAGTCATGATATTGATTTTACTCCTTATTTTCAAATTTCAGTTGATTTACTTAAATTAATTACTTAAAAACATAAGTCATGAGTATTCATGTAATATTTCTACATGATGAGTTTTCTTAGTATTTCACAAAATTATTGATTTCTAGAAGTTCTCATAATTGTATATTAAAGTATTTTAACATATTTTTAGAAGTAGTCATTATCTTATTTTCGACATTTTTGGTACTTTGAATTACACTTAATAACAAAATATTTATAAAGTTTATTTAGTTATTCTTAAAAAAATTTATGTATTTTCAGACTATCTACTATTCACAGGAACATTTATTAAATATGTAGAATGTTCCCGTGTAGGTTGTAGCATGTTTAAATGGTACCTAGGTTTCTCAGGCCGCCTGTCACTTTGTCAACCAGTAGTCCCGCAGCTGCGTACTTTTCAGAGGCCTGGGGCTGGTTACATGGCTTTGACAGGGTGATAGTGCTGTAGCTCAGCGGCGCGCAGGTGTGTTGGCTGCCGTGGCTGCAGGCGGGAATTGTGACAGAACACATTTTGGTCTGTAACTCCTAAAATAAACACAACACCTCAATTCTGACTGAATTTTGGGGGTGAAACCTATAAGTGACAAAACATGTGAAATATTTAATGGACAAAAAAATTACCGTAGTGGTTCCATGGAATTTTGGTCTTTGTTTCCCTAATTATTTCAAAATATAAGGCGTTGGATTTCAAGGGTGGGGGTAGTGAGTCACCCTACCTAATTTGGGGTGGAAAATCCATTTTTGCGATAATATTCATGGTTTTCCTACTACCTCTTAGGTTAATTTTAATATTATTATTTTTATGTTATTTCTGTTACTTTTACAGCTTGCTCTGCAGTAGTAGCAAGCTGAAATTCCCCCACTCCAAGATATGTCCATATCTGAAAAGAATCTCAAGCAGATTGGAAAAAAAATGAATTCCATGTGTTTTTCAGTTCCTTTTTCTGGCTCTGTAGTTTCTAAGATGTATTGGTCTATCAGGTATATTATTCTCTGGTAACCATTCATCTTTGTCTGCAGATTCTCCTTTGTATCTTACTAAGTATAGTCTAACATTTTTCCCTTGCACTCTCTCTTTCTTGTCTTTCAATTTCCTGCTGACTTTGCCTTTTCCTTTCACAGGGTAAGGTTCTATTGGGATCATTGCTGCAAGGAGGTTGCAACCTTCTCTTGGTTGAAAGTGGTTTACTAGGCTAAAAGAAAATACTGGGTTTTTCCTTGAAAATTCTTCACTTAGCATTACTTCTAAATTGTTTTTTCCAAGCATCTTTTTGATAACAAATGGTCCAACAAAGGCTGGTTTAAGATTTCTGTTACCTGCTGAATTGTTGAAGTTTGCAGTTGATATCAAGATCTCAACTCCTATTTTAAAGTCAGGTTCTCTGTGTGATTTGTCCCATCTTTGTTTGTTGTATTCTACTGGTTCTTCTACAAAATTTTGAGAATGATTATTTCCCAGATCTATCATTTTCTTGAAGTCAAGAGATGTTGGATGAATGGTGGCTAAGTTATAGTTTAAGTTATTCCTAGGGAGTTTTGGAATCCATCCTCTTTCTTGTATGTAAGGGGCTTCTTTGGTAGTAAAACGTTTACTGCTGTTATAAGCCATCTCTAGAGCTGGGAGTAGGTTTAACCAATCATGGCAATAACCATATGAGTTCTTTTACTCTAGACCCAAGCTACAGAACCTTCTTAACATATCTTCTAGGGTCTTTATCATTCTTTCAGCTAATCCATAAGTTTGGGGATGGTATGCTGTAGAAAATGCCAAAGTAGTACCCAGGATATCATGTAGATTCCTCCCAAACTCAGAGGTGAATTTGGGCTCTCTTTCACTGATTATAATCTTGGTTATATCAACATCAGCTATGATCCTAATCCAAAATAGTAGAGCTAAATCCATAGCACTATCTTCTTGGTGGTTAGGTAAGAATTTTTCCTTCTTAGGGTATCTGTCAACTATAACCAGGACAGCGTCATATGAATGAGTACCTCAAGGGGGGAGGTTAGTGGCAAATTCCATATTAATGATTTCCATCTAGTTTTGGGTTCAGAGATCTTTTTTAGGAGTCCAAAACTTTTGCCAGTAGTTTTATTAGATTTTTGGCAAGTCTCACAGCTAGTAACATAATCAATAGTGATTTCTTTCCAGTCTATCCACCAAGCAGTTTATTTTACTTTCTCCAAGTTTCTTTCAGTGGAAAGATTCCCTGATGAACAGTTTTAATTTCATTCCTGGAGTATGTTTTGTATATTTTCTTTGTTACTTAGTACTAATACACTGGAATGTTGGTGCTGTAGTAAAGGAGACCATCCAAAAAAGTAAACCTTCCTGCTTTATAGGGTTTAAGTAAAGAAGCAGGTAAACTATTTTTCAGAGCTGCTTCTGGGGATTCACATTCCATAATTTTAATCATCAGCTTGATTTCAGGGGAGGAATTATCCCTCACTAGATTGAAGAAAGCAGTATCTAATTCACATAAGTGGATCCCCATGATTCAAGCATTTAATTCAAAAAGATTGATGTTCAAGATAGGAAAGATATCTTGATCCTCAGGGTCATATGCTGGATTGCTAGACTCATTAGGCAAAGCATTCCTACTTAGACTATAAGCATTCTGATGTTTAGCTCCAGCTCTATGAACTATAGTCATCTGCCCTCTATACTGTTGTATAGCAATTTGCCACCTAAGAATATGTCTGCTAGGGGTTTTCATGTTGTTGAGAGTTCTTACAGCATTAAAGTCTGTGATCACTTGGAAAGTGGTGCCTTCTAAGTAATAGTGTAGCTTTTCTAAAGCCCATACTAGAGCCAAGGGTTCAATCTGACTGGATCCATATCTCTTTTATGTATCTTTGATCTGTCTAGATATGAAGAGTACTGGTTTCTCCACTGGTTTGTCTTCTTCTATTCTTTCTTGATGTAGAGCATCTCCTATACCTTCCATACAGGCATCAATGTAAATTTTCAAGGGCTTGGAGTAATCTGGTTAAATGAGTATAGTAGTAGAGGTCATAGCTGTTTTTAGTTCCTCATAGTTTTTCAATCTCTCATGTGTCATTTCGAAGACAGTGTTATTGTTGTATATTTCATACAGAATTTTAGTTATCATAGCAAACTTTGGTATGTATTGTCTTTGGTAACTGCAAAAAGTAATGAAAGACATTAGCTCTGTTTTATTTTGAGGCATGGGTAGGATCATGACAGCAGCTATCTTATTTTGATCAGCAGCTAGAGTTAGACAAGAAATTATTTGCCCTAGGGCTTTCAATTTTCCAAGTCCAAAGTTGCATTTCATCATGAATACTTTCAATCCTGCTTTGGAGATAGTTTGGAGTAATAATCTTATTTGTGTGTTATGAGTATGCCAATCATCAGAATATATGATTATTTCATCTATATATACCATCATCCATCCTTGTTTGATGTATGTACCTAGAACTTTATCCATTGTTCTCTGGAAGTGTGATGAGGCATTCTTTGTACCAAAGGTCATCCTAAGATATTCATATATTCCAAAATGACAGATTATTCTCATAAACTTTCTATTTTCAGATCTTATAGGGATCTTGTGGAAAACTTCAAGCAAGTCCATAGTAGTGATATATTTGGCTTGGGAAAAGTTATGTAGGGCATGATCAATCCAGGGTATAGGATAATTATCTGCGTGTGTATAATTATTGAGAATTCTGCTACCATTCTTGACTTTTCATTATGCCAAGGTATGATTACAGGTGTGGTCACATCCACTTTCTCATTGTGTCCTACTTTCCGTATTAATTGTAAGTTTATCAGTTCTTGGATATGTTCCTCAAGAGCTATTCTAGACTTGGGACTAGAGGGATAAGCTGTTCTTCTTAGATTTGGAGGAGAAGGAGGCTTAATAGTCAATTTCAATGATATGTCATGTCCTTTGATATCACCAATGGGGTGATCTTTAGTACAGAAAGCATTTTGGTTCTCAAAGCAGACTGTCAATATATCTTTCTTCTGTTCCTGAGAAATTTTCATATTTAGAGCTGCTTGAGGGAAGTATTCTTGTTTAAATTGTTCTAAATGATTTTGTTAAGTGGGAGAGGGGAAGTTAGATTGGATGGTGCATATCTTAAACTTCTTGTCCCAATTAACACCCACTGTAAATTATCTCACTTTATTTTGGAACACATCTATGCCATATGGACATAAAGCATAATTTCCTATTATCAGGAAGTCAGATAATCAGTTGAGCAATACCACCAGTTCCACTTGTATTCTCAAAGATCCTTTAGTATGGGGTAATATTATAGGAGCAGTCTATACTCCAACAGCATTCATGGTAGAGTTGCAAGAGCTAAGCTTGGCTTTTGGGATGGGCAGAAGGTGTTCTTTCCAATTGGGATCCCATTTTTTCAAGAATTCTGTACAGACACAGGAGCAAAAAAGCCCCACTATCAAGTAATAACCTTATAGGTCTATCTCTATATAATCCTGTTGCATAACAAGTTTGACCAGTAGTATAACTCTTACCACTCATAGGTTTTACTGTTAATGGTTTAACATCCGTGATATGTCTAGGAATTAAGGTAGGGACCCATTTTTGGGGAAGACTAGAGTCACCATGGATGTTATTGATTTCCACAGAATTGCCTATATCTCCTTCTATCACATTGACAGGGTTGGTCAGGATCAATTCACATTCAGAAAGGGATCCTTCAGTGTCAGCTATATCTTCATAGTTCTAATTCACTTCAACCTCCTGCTCTCATTCCAAGACTGCTATATTGCTTTTTGGTAATGGGCAGTATTTTCTCATTGCCCTTGATTTTTACAGTTCCAAAAGCTTCCAGGCATTCTTTCTTTGTCCCTGTTCTCATTAGGTTTCTTATTGTAAGAGATATTTATCAGAGGGGGTTGTTCTCTAGTTTTGTTTATGTTTAAGTTCTGTTTAGTTCTAGAAGGAACCTTCTTGTCTAACCCATTCATATCAATGACTTCTTCTAACACATTTATTAGAGTTGGTAAGTCAGCATCCATGCTCATCCTACATCTTACACTATGGTTAATATTTCCAGCACACAAGTTGAGGAGTCTTTCCTTTACTTCCTCTTTATGAGCATCTGGATAGAAGCAGTCTAGTCTTCTCTTCTTTTTTAAACACCATTTTTGGGGCTTATCCTTGGAAGGAGCAAATGAGTAATTTCCAAATTTTTTCATCCTTTTTCTTGTCCACATTCTAGAACTAAATTGTTCTTTAATTAGAATTTTCCAAGAATTCCATGGTAAGGATCCCACTTCTTCTCTTTTACTAATAAACCAGTCTGAAGCTACTCCTTGAAATAGTCTGAGAAGCCTTACTACTGCTATAGTTTCAGCTTGCTACTATTGCAGAGCAACCTGCAAAAGTAACAGAAATAACATAAAAATAATAATATTAAAATTAACCTAAGAAGGATTAGGAAAACCATGAATATTATTGCAAACATGGATCCTCCACCCAAATTAGGTGGGGTCACTCACTGACCCCACCCTTGAAATTCAACTCCTTATATTTTTAAATAATTAAGGAAAGAAAGACAAAAATACCACGGCACCACTATTGAACTTTTGGGCAATTAAATATTTCCCATGTTTTTTCACTTATAGGTTTCATACCTTAAATTCAGTCAGAATTGAGGTGTTTTTTATATTTTAGAAGTTACAGACAGAAATGTGTTCTGTCACAATTCCCGCATGCAGCCGTGGAAGCCAATGCATTGCCGGCCAGCTGAGCTGCAGCTTGTTTACTCTTTCAAAGCAATGTAAGCAGCCCCGGGCCTCTGACAAGTATGCAGCTGTAGTACTATGGGATGACAAAGTTTCAGGTGGCCTGAGAAACCTAGCTACTGCATAAACATGTTACAACCTACATGGGAATATTCTACATATGTAATAAATGTTCCCGTGGATAGTAGATAGTCTAAAAATACATAAAATTATTTAAAAATACTCAAATAACCTTTATATGTATTTTTTATTAAATATAATTCAAAGTACCAAAAATTTTGAAAATAAGATAATGACTACTTCTAAGAATATATTAAAATACTTTAATATACTATTATGACAAATTTCTAGACATGAATATTTTTGTGACATACTAAGAGGACTGGTGATGTAAAAATATTACATGAATACCCATGACTTATATTTTTAAGTAATCATTTTAGTTAATCAACTGAATTTCAAAAAGAAGGAGTAAAATCAATATCATGACTTTACTCCAATTTTTAATACATAATGAGAACTCACGTGACATCAGAATATCCATAAGAATTTCTATTAAAATAATTACTTACTTACTGGGAAAATTTACTAAGGATAATTAACTAAATAATAAATAAAAAGGACAGATTAGTGTTATTCACACATCCAAACATCAATCATAAAGTGGAATAATTCCCATACCCTGTGGAATTAGATGCTACCCGTGTTACAGCACCAAGAAAAAGTGAAAAGCTACCACTTGTTACCCTACTAGCCTCAGTGTCCGTCCCTTTGAGCCTCTGTACCCCTCAAAAGGACAATATTGGGACTCAAAAAGTTATAAATAAAGAGCTCTTTTGAGGATATTGATACCCAGAGACCCAGTTATATTGACCTCCAGACACCGTGACAAGGTAATCAAATACTTATAAGAGATAATTAAGTGATTTATGGCTTTAGTCTGATTAATAATATCCTTCCCCAACCCTTTTCATCAATTTTAACTTTTGAACAACCTTATAACCTAAGTATACAGGTTTAACCCATCAGTGCACGTCCCAAACAGGTACCCAAAGGATTCAATAAAATACCAGTGAGTCTTATTATCCTTCCTCTGTCGTGGAAATTTGGTCAAAAAGCCCTGCCACTCCACCATGTATTTTATATACATATTATCTTTGGGCAAAATATCCTTTAAACTAAAGGGCCATAAGTAACCAGGCCTACGTATTTTCATACTGAATTCCCTGAAGAGAGGTGTTAAAGATCCCCAATATAATTGTGGCCCCTCTACAAAAATATTTAATAATCAATTTATTTATATTGATTTATAACAATAAACCATATCCAAACCAATTAACCTTGCAATAAGCTTTCTCCAAATATTTTACGTATTTTTGGTGCATATATTGAATAATATATTTATTATTTATTCTATCACCTCTTTTAGCTAAAGGATAGAAAGGGTCTTGGAATCCAGGAGGCTGACCATTGGGGGTCTGTCCAGGAAATATTCCATTTTAATATATTTGTTGAGATCTACTCTCAATTAGTCCTTCTGGCCTCCATCTGTCTACACTCCAACCACTCTGCGACTACCCCTGGATATAGACTTGCCCCCTCGTGTTGTCATGAATTCCTGACTGGGGAGTCTGCCTACTCTCTCTTTTGTCCCAGTCTTCAGATTATCTTGACTCATCTATCAATTGTCTTTCCTTTCTTTTTGTCTTCTCTTTTCTTGCTCCAAAGATTCCTTTCCTCTCTTTGTTCTTCATTCACTCACTCCCTTTTCTAAATTCTCCATTAATTCTCTGCTCTTTCTGCCACCTTGTTGATAACCTCAATCTAAATTGTCTCTCTTGTCAAGGCTTCACTAAACATCTCTGCCCAGTAAGATGGCTTGTATCTCTTCCCAGACCGGCCTGAAAATACCTTTTCAACACCTCATTAGCACCTCCAACCAATCTTGTGTCTCTTGTCTCTAGTCTTGACTCCTTACCCCATTCCCTTCCCATTCTCAAATCCTCTTGTCTCCTTGTTGAAGCTGTTGGTTTTCTATGTTTTTTCTCATTTCTTCTCTCCTCACCGCTTCAATCTCTGGCTCCAAATGCAGTCTGTTGGTTTTTAGCCCTTTGTCTAATCTGCATAATTTTATTATTATTTAATACCTTGGACCAGAAATTTCATGTAAAATTAAATCAAAGATAAATTTATCTGACTTTTCAAAGGTGATTCATCATTAAATTCTTTTGAAGTGGATTTAAAAACCAATGAAGAATCAATAATCTATTATTTAAATCTTTTAAAGATAAGAAAAGAAGAATATATCAAAAATTATAAACCTACTAGTTGGGAAGCTTTAACTCAAGCTGAGCAACTTATTATCTCTTCTGAAATTTAACACTTAGATAAACTTCTTGAAAAAGAAGATCTTGAGAGGCTTATCAACTTCCAGGCCCTATTAAGAAAACATAAATCTTGGAACAAATACCATATAAATTACTTTTTAAAATATAACAGTAAGTATAAAACTTGTATTACCATATTATTTGTATTAAAATAATATTAATATATTTTATTGAACAATAAAATAAACTTTTACCATCAGTGAACCCTCCTATACCAGAAACCACCACCACTGAAACTGATTTATTGTATCAAGCAGTCCCAGATATCTCTGGCCTCCCTGAAAATATTGATTGAACAGGTGAAGACCTCATTGGGACACACGAAGGCCCCATAGGATTATCTATTAAGGAAATCCTACAGAATCCCAATAAATTCCTGGTACCAAATAAAGTCCTGGTACTTTTGAATATCAACTTAAGTGAATTTTGAATAAAACTTATTTTTACAGATTTCTTTCTGTAGAAAAATACTTATAAAAATTTTATTTAATATGAATAGATGTAACACAAGAGCCTCAGGGAGAATTGCCTCCTATGGATCTTTTCCAGGTGCCCGCAGTAACTGTGAGACCACCAATAATGACAACCATGGGGGACTGGAACCTGTGAATCAAATGTTGATGGAAAAGTAACAGCCCCAAGTACTTCTGCCCTCCCCCAACCTAGAGCCAGAGAAGGTAGTAGAATTGAGCCCCCTCCATTACAAGAAGTTTCCCTGCAGCCACCCCAGAAGAATATGGCCAAGAAAGCCAGGATCAAACACTTAGTCAGAGAGCACGTGAAATATTGGAAAGAGTTCAAAGAAGCCCAAGCCAAAGAGGACATGGTATCTATGAAAAAGATAAGATCAGATAATATTCTTATCTCAAAAGTGTAAAAAGGTGTACAACAATTAGCCTCTAATTCTGAACCCAGTAACTTTTCTAAACCAACCTCTGATGAAATTACTTCCTTTTCTAATTATATGCACCATAATTTCAACGTTGTTTGTGGAAATTTGGACGGTGTTTATACCCAGATGGATAATTTATCCTCATTAGTAGCCAAATTAATTAATAACCAAACAAAAACTGTAGGAATGGAAGATATCAAAGAACATACAGAACAATTATTGGAGACAATTAATCAAGGTAAAATCAGACAGACTCAAACAATTGAGAATATTTCATTAGGTATCCAATAAGATTTTATTATGTCTTTTAAACCTTTAAAAGAGGAATTGTTAAATACTACTCACAGCTCCATGCTTTCCCTTAGTGAGAAATTAGATCTGCTCAATAATAAAATGGACCTGCAACATAATCTGATCAAGAATGATCTTAGAGACTTAAAAGGCCATCTGACCAACCACTTTGGGATTACCACAGAAGAACCAAAACCTCCCAGAAAAACAACTACACCTTATGCACCACCCTTACTAGGAATGCATAGGGGTGACACCTTCAGGCCTAGTCCTACTCCTGAAATGAAACAAGCCCTCAAACCTTTACCCCCAATTTTTGAATGTCCCAAGTTCTCCGGTGAAGGAGAATAAAATCTTATAAATTTCATTAAATTTATTGACTATACTATTAACTCTTATGAGTTACCAGAAGCTATAGCTGTATTCAGGTTGCCCAGAATATTTGAATAAGTAGCTTTACAATGGTTTATCAGTAAAAGAGAAGAAGTGGGATCCTTACCATTGAATTCTTGGAAATTTCCAATTAAAGAACAGTTTGGTTCTAGAATGTGGAAAAGAAAAATGATGAAAAATTTCGAAAATTCCTCATTTGATCCCTCCAAGGATAAGCCTCACACATGGTGATTGGAACAGAAGATAAGACTACATTGTTTCTATCCAGATGCTGATAAAGAGGAAGTAAAGGAAAGACTCCTCAACTTGTGTCCTGGAAATCTTAACCATGGTGTAAGATTCAGGATGAGTATGGGTGCTGACTTGCCAACTCTAATCAATTTGTTAGAAGAATTCATAGACATGAATGGTTTAGACAAAAAGTTTCCTTCTAGACCCAAAGAGAACTTCAACATTAACAAAACCAGAGAACAACCCCCTCTGATAAATAACTCTGATAATAAGAAACCTAATGAGAACAGGGACAAAGAGATAATTCCTGGAACTTGTTAGAATTTTAACAAGATAGGGCATATGAGACAAGACTGCCCATTACCAAAAAGAAATATAGTAGCCTTTGAAGGAGAGCAAGAGGTTGAAGGGAATCAGAACTATGAAGATATAGCTGATACTGAAGGATCCCTTTCTGAATGTGATTTGATCCTGACCAACCCTGTTAATGTTATAGAAGGAGATATAGGCACTTCTATAGGAATCAATAACATTCATGGGGACTCTATTTTGCCCCAAAAATGGGATTCTACCATAATTCCTAGACATATCACGGATGTTAAACCATTAAAAGTTAAACCTATGAGTGGCAAGAGTTATACTACTGGTCAAACTTCCTATGCAACAGGATTGTATAGAGACAGACCTATACGGTTATTACTGGATAGTGGAGCTTTCTGCTCATGTGTCTGTACTGAATTCTGAAACAAATGGGATCCCAATTGGAAAGAACACCTGTTGCCCGTCCTAGAAGCCAAGTTCAGCTCTTGAAAATCTGCCATGAATGCTATTGGAGTATGGACTTCTCCTATAATATTACCCCATACTAAAGGATCTTTGAGAATACTAGTGGAATTTGGGGTATTGCTCAACAGATTATGTGACAACCTTATAATAGGTAATGATGCTTTATGTCTATATTGTATAGATGTGTTCCAGAGTAAAGGGAGATACTTTAAAGTGGGTGGTAATTGGGAAAATAAGTTCAAGATATGCACAATCCAACCTAACTTCCCCTCTTCCACTTATCAAAAGCATTTAGAAGACTGTAATCAAGAATGCTTCTCTCAAGCAGCTCTAAATATGAGAATGTCTGAGGAAAAGAAGAAAGAAATATTGAAAGTCTGCTTTGAGAACCGAAATGCTTTTTTTACTTAAGATCAACCCATTGGTGATATCAAAGGACATGACATGGTATTGATATTGACTATTAAGCCTCCTTATCCTCCAAATGAAGAAGACAAGCTTATCCCTCTAGTCCTAAGTCTAGAATAGCTCTTGAGGAACATATCCAAGAACTGATAGACTTACAAGTATTAAGGAATTTGGGGCACAATGAGCAGGTAGATTTGAAAACACCTGTAATCATAGCTTGGCATAATGAAAACTCAAGAATGGCAGGAGACTTCAGAATGCTCAATAATTATACTCCGGCAGATTATTATCCTATACCCCGGATCAATCATGCTCTGCATAACTTGTCCAAGGCCAAATATATCACTACTATGTATATGCTTAAAGTTTTCCACCAGATACCTATAAGCCCTGAAAGCAGAAAGTTCATGAGAATGATCTGTTATTTGGGAATATATGAATATCTTAGGATGCCCTTTGGTATAGAGAATGCCTCATCACACTTCCAGAGAACAATGGATACAGTTCTAGGTACATACATCAGACAAGGATGGATGATGGTATATATAGATCAAGTAATCATATATTCTGATGATTGGCATACTCATAACACCCAAATAAGATTATTACTCCAAACTATCTCAAAAGAAGGATTGAAAGTATTCATGAAGAAATGCAACTTTGGACATGGGAAATTGAAAGCCCTAGGGCATATATTCTCTGGTCTAACTCTAGCTGCTGATCAATATAAGATAGCTGCTGTCATGAACAGACCCATGCCTCAAAATAAGACAGAGCTAATGTCTTTCATTACTTTTTGCAGTTACTACAGACAATACATACCAAAGTTTTCTATTCTAACTAAAAGTCTGTATGAAATATGCGACAATAGAAATGTCTTTGAAATGACACATGAGATTGAAAAACTATGAGGAACTAAAAATGGCTATGACCTATACTACTTTACTCATTCAACCAAATTACTCCAAGCCCTTGAAACTGTACATTGACGCCTTTATTGAAGTTTTAGGAGCTGCTCTACATCAAGAAAGAATAGAAGAAGGAAAACCAGTGGAGAAACCAGTACTCTTCATATCTAGAAACATTAAAGATACATAAAAGATATATGGAGCCAGTCAGATGGAACGCTTGGATCTAGTATGGGCTTTAGAAAAGCTACACTATTACTTACAAGGCACCACTTTCCAAGTGATCACAGACTGTAATGCTGTAAGAACTCTCAACAACATGAAAATCCCTAGCAGACATATTCTCAGGTGGCAAATCGCTATACAACAGTATAGAGGTCAGATGACTATAGTTCATAAAGCTGGAGCTAAACATCAGAATGCTGATAGTCTAAGTAGGAATGCTTTGCCTAATGAGTCTAGCAATCCAGCATATGACCCTGAGGATCAAGATATCTTTCCTATCTTGAACATCAATCTTTTTGAATTAAATGCTTGAATCATGGGGATCCACTTATGTGAATTAGATACTGCTTTCTGCAATCTACTGAGGGATAATTCCTCCCCTGAAATCAAGCTGATGATTAACATTATGGAATCTGAATACCCAGAAGCAGCTCTGAAAAATAGTTTACCTGCTTCATTACTTAAAACCTATAAAGCAGGAAGGTTTACTTTTTTGGATGGTCTCCTTTAATACAGCACCAACATTCCAGTGTATTAGTACTAAGTAACAAAGAAAATATACAAAACATACTCCAGGAATGACATTAAAACTGTTCATCAGGGCATCTTTCCACTGAAAGAAACTTGGAGAAAGTAAAATAAACTGCTTGGTGGATAGACTAGAAAGAAATCACTATTAATTATGTTACTAGCTGTGAGACTTGCCAAAAATCTAATAAAACTACTGGCAAAACGTTTGGACTCCTACAGAAGATATCCGAACCCAAAACTAGATGGGAAATCATTAATATGAATTTTGTCACCAGCCTCCCCCTGGGGGTACTCATTCATGTAACTCTGTCCCGGTTATAGTTGACAGATACTCTAAGAAGGCAAAATTCTGAACTAACCACAAAGAAGATATTTCTATGGATGTAGCTCTACCATTTTGGAATAGGATCATAGCTGATGTTTGTATACCCAAGATTATAGTCAGTGACAGAGACCCCAAATTCACCTCTGTGATTTGGAGGAATCTAGATGATATACCAGGTACTAATCTAGGATTTTCTACAGCATACCATCCCCAAACTGATGGATTATCTGAAAGAATGATACAGACCCTAGAAGATATGTTAAGAAGGTTCTGTACCTTTGGTCTAGAATACAAAAACTCAGATGGTTATTGCCATGATTGGGTAAGCCTACTCCCAGCTCTAGAGATGGCTTATAACAGCAGCAAACATTCTACTACCAAAGAAGCCCCTTATTTACTAGAAAGAGGATGGATTCCAAAACTCCCTAGGAATAACTTAAACTATAGCTTAGCTTAAATTCATCCAAAATCTCTTGAATTTAAGAAATGATAGATCTGGAAAATAATCATGCTAAATAATGTGTAGAAGAAGCAGTAGAAAACAACAAACAAAGATGGGAAAAATCACGTAGGGAACCTGACTTTAAAATAGGAGATCAGATCTTTATATCCACTACAAACTTCAACAACCTAGCAGGTAACAGAAAGCTGAAACCATCCTTTGTTGAACCATTTTTTTTCAAAAAGATGCTTGGCAAAAATGCAGTAGAAGTAATCTTCAGTGAATAATTATCAAGAAAACACCCAGTATTTCCTGTTAGCCTAGTAAAACACTTTCAACCAAGAGAAGGTAGCAACCTCCCTCTAGCAATAATCCTAATAGATACTGAACCTGTGAAAGAAAAAGGAAAAGTCAGAAGGTTATTGTCAGCTTGCTACTATGTATAGAGCAACCTGTCATAGCAACACAAAAATATAACAAAAGAAGAATTGGAAAATCAATAAACATTATTGAAGAAATAGATTCCTGACCCAAAAATTAGGTTGGGTCACTCCCTGACCCCACCCTTGAAATCCAAGTCCTTACATTTTTAAAATAATTAAAAAAAAGTACTAAAAATTATGACACCAGTATGGCACCTTTTGGCCACTTGAATATTTCACATGTGTTGACACGTATAGGGTTTAAACCTAAAAAAAAACAGAATTGAGGTGTTATGCATGTTTTAGAAGTTACACAAGGAAATGTGTTATGTCACAATTCCCGTGCGCAGCCCCGCATCCTTTCGGTAGTAGCATATTCCCGCGTACTGGAGACGCGCGCGCAGCTATTTTTTCCACATACGCAACTGATCCTACCTCGCGCGCATCTGTACTGACTGATGCCTGCGTCTGGATCTTTTGTGACTAATCTGACAACCAGGAACTGCTCAGAGGAGCTGAAACCTAGTTAGGGTTGCCTGGCATATGTAACAAGTTGACATATGCATTAGGAATAGTCTAAAAAGATCAAAACCTAAATAAAATTAACAAAAATTAATTTTAAAACATTTTTTTAAAAATAAATCAAAGATCAAGGATTACCACATAAATCATTGACTCTGATCTTTGAAGACCACCAAACACTACAAGGAGTATTCATAAAAATTATTAAAAAACTATCTACGTGGTCAGAAGATGATGGAAAATCTGTAAACATCCACATATGTCCACTTGAAAGAAATACTAATAGTACAAATGGAGGATGAGTGCAGAATGATCAAATTTATGCCATAACAGATTAACAGATCCTGTGGCTAAAATAGTACAGAAATCCATCAGATCTAAGTTCAGCTGATTGAAAGCAACAAGTGAAAGTGATAACCTTGCACTTACTGGCTTTTCAGCCTCAGCCCATGAGCAGAACCCTCTCTACGTTCCCTGAGAAGCTCAAAATCACCCCAAAAAAGTATTTATACAGACCTCTTTGGATCCATTATTCCCCATTATCAGTTTACCAGGAATTATTATTATCAATCAGACACCATGACATTTTTTTTCAAGTGCTTATGAAGAGTCTAAGCAAGTGATTTCTGACCTATTCTGTAGTATTATTATTTATTTCTTGAACCAATCAACCAATTGAAGTTAAATCAAGCAATCCTCCGCAGCTGCTCTGAAACCCTTCTTATTATTGCAGGATTTTCGTGGTAAAGTTCTCAGACTGAGTGTTTCCCTTCCTGTCTTGGCCCTTGTGCTGTTTATCCTGGCCATATCAGTGGATAAGCCCTTTCTAAGGCACCCATCTTGAATCCAAGGTTCTTCAACTGCCTAAGGAGGCCCCTTGAAGAGGGGTTGTTTTGTCTCTAAAGACCCCCAGTGGTATAATACTGTGGGCCCTCTTTTATATATATATTAAAATGCTTTTATTGCCAAACCAATCAAACCTTGCAACTGCTCTTATTATATTATTTATTTGAGCACCTAAGTGTTGATTTTTGGAATAATTATTATTATTATTATTCCAGTATTTTTATCACTCTCTGTAGCTAAAGGACTGCAAGGTTCCTGGTATCAGAGAGCTGAAAACTGGGGGTCTGGCTGGGAAATTTTCTTAAATAATTAATTTCTGATTATACATTCCTTGGACCAGTCTATTTATTTTTTTAAAAATAAGTTAACATACTTATAACATATATTTTTGATCCTTTCTTTCTCTAGTGGATCTGAAGACCAACGGAGAATTGATCAATTATTACTTGAACCTTCTCAAACAGAATGAAGTAGAAAAACTCCATAACTTTGTCCCGGTTATCATAACTCCTGAGAAAAAAAAGGAGAAATTGCTTTATTATAAACAGCAAGCTATAAAGGACAAGGAACTTGAGCTTGAAAGAATTATCAATTTCAATTCTTTATTAAGGCAACATAAGTAGTGGAAAATTTATCAATGGAAGCTTTATATTTAAAGCTAAATAATCCTGAAGATAAAGACAAAACCAAAATTAATAAATGTGATTATTTTTCTGTAAAAACATCATCTTACCACGTAAAAATACAAAAAAATATTAAACTCAAATTTTTTTTTATCCATCTCAGTGGATTTTGTTATTGGTGATCTCATTGACCAGGACCTCCTAGAGGACGTCCCAGACAGTGTACCCTTGGACTTACCCTTGGATTTATCCCAAGATCTGATTGGAACACACTCAGACCCCGTTGGAATACCCCCCAAGGACAGTTGTGATCCCAACCAAGAGTTGGTACCCTTGAATTTGACTTTAAGTAAGTTAAAACATATTTAAAAAAAGTATTAAAAATATAAATACTCAAAAAATATAATTTTTTTTATATTTTTAAGTCTTTCTCAAAATTTTTGACAGAAGACTTACACATTTTTTTGGTGCTTTGTATCAAGACAGGAGCAACACCCGCGCGACTGGTAGAGTCCCATCATATGGATTTCTTCCCGTAGGAAACGTACCAGCAAGGACTCCAGTTGCAAGCGCGATGAGCAGGCTTGAACCTGTGACCATAGCATCACGCGGGACAACGACCACAACAACTGCAGCTGCCAATTTGACTAAAAGACCATTGTAAAACCACCCATGGCCCAAAATTCTATCCCAGGAGGATACTGGTCCTCCTTTGCCACCCCAGCTGGCCTCAACCAAGGAGGAAAGAGTCAAAGTGTTAGTGAAAGAGCACGTGAGATACTGGGAAAAATTCAAGTTGGCTCAGACCCAGGAGGATCAGCCAGGTATGAGGAAAGCTATCTCCCTGGCAAAGAAATCTCAGATTTCTCTGCAAAAGTTGATCCCAAAGAAAGAAGTAGAAGGCTACTTGAAGAGCTGGAATCCTTGGGATCAGTTAGCTTCCTTAAATGGAAAGGACCCCAAAAAGAAGAGGTCCTCAGCCCATCAGAGGTTAAGGAACCCAAAGTATTGGGAAAGCATAATATCTCTAGCTCAGAAGTTGAAAAAGGTGTACCACAATTAAATGTAGAAGCTCTTAACAGCTTTTCTGTAAATGTGTCCCACAATTTTACTATTATCAGCAAGTGCTTTGACAAAGTCTATCAACAATTGGACAAATTGAGTCTGATTATTTTCAGGGTGATTTATACCCAGTCTCAGACTATGAGAATTGATGAGTTTGAAAAACAACAAATCAAGGATAGTATACAATCTACTAAGTTGGACCTGATGAAACATACTGATGATAACCAATCAATTCTTCAGGAAGATATTCTTGCAACCATCGACCATCTTAAGGAAGAAGTTAAGAAATCTAGTCCTACTCCTTCAGCTCATCTGATTAACAAAATTGATTTATTAAGCAATAAACTTGATTTAAAGTAAGGTATGATTAAGAATGATCTCAGAGATATTAAAGTCAATTCTACTAACTCTCCAGTCATTTACCTGGAAGAAACTAGGCCTGCTAGGTTCACCAGTACTCCTGGTTTTCCTCCCAGAACCAGGACAACTAGGAATGAATCTTTTAGGCCCAGTCATACTCCTGCAATGGAGCAGGCTTTGAAGCTACTTCCTCCTATCACTGAATGGCCTAAATTCTCTGGAGAAGGAGAATACAACCATTTCAGTTTCATTAAATTTATTGACTATACTCTTTCTTCTTATGAGCTCCCTGATGCAAGAGCTGTGGTAAGATTGCCCAGATTATTTGAAGGAGTAGCTCTTGATTTGTTTATCAATAAAAGATAGGAAGTTGGATCTTTATCCTGGAGTTCTTGGAAATAATTGATCAAAATAAAATTTAGTAACAGGATTTGGAAAATAAAGATGATGAAAACTTTTGAAACCTCCCAGTTTGATCCACCCAAGAACAAACCTCATAAGTGGTTCTTAGACCAGAAAAAGAGGTTAGACTGTTTTTACCCTAACACTGATAAAGAACAATTCAATGAAAGACTTCTTGACTTATGTCCTAGACAAATCAACCACAGTGTAAGGTTCAGGATGCCTATGGATTCCAATCTTTCAACCTTGATAGGTATGTTGGAAGAGACTATTGATATTAATGGTCTCAAACAGAGAGTCAAAAGACTCCCCAGGGAACAAAATCCTAGGAACAGGGAAGAGTATACAGCCAAAACTAAGGAATCCCCTGCCACTAATCCAACTAACTTGGAGGTCAAGAAGACTCCAGAGTCAAAGGAAGAAGTACGTTGGAACTGTAACCAAACAGTAAATCTAAAACCTGTTTTTCCTCTACCTAGGAAAAGGATTAATACTATTGAAGGAGAAGAGTATGATAATACTGACCCTCACCTTGATGATACTTATGGATCACTTTCTGAGTACAATTTCATAATCACTAACCCCATCAATGTTATTGAAGGAATTATTGAGTCTTCCCTGGACATAAATTTTGTTAATGAGGATTCTAACTTTCCTCAAAAATGAAATCCCAACATGAAGATTCACCACATCTCTGAGGCTAAAGTCTTGACTCTAAAAACTTCTGCCGGTAAGAGTTACACTTCAGGCAAAGCATGCTATTCTACTGGTTTAATCTAACGTTCCCCTGTTAAGTTACTTCTAGACAGTGGAGCCTTTTGCTCTTGTGTTGGTGCAACTTATTTGGAGAAACAAGACCCAAACTGGAAACTGAACTTATTACCAGTACCTCAGGCTAAGTTCAACAGTTGTAATTCTTCTCTCAATGCTTTTGGAGTATTGTCTTCTGATATCATACCCCCTCACTTTAAAGGATCACTCAAGCTGAACATTGAATTGGTAGTGCTCCAAAATGGAGTATGCAATTACTTTATCCTTGGAAATGATTCTCTTTGCTTGTATGGTATAGATGTATTCCAAAGCAAGGGTAGATACTTCACGATAGGGGGAGACTGGAACCCGAAGTTCCAAATATGCCATTTCAATGCTCAAAATTCTGATTCAACTTGTGAAAAACACTTTGAGAGTTTCAATCAGGAATACTTCTCTCAAGCAGCTTTGAATTCCCTGCTCATTGAAGAACATAAACGGGACATCCTACAAGTATGCTTTGAAAATCAGAATGCTTTCTGTACCAAGGATCACCCCATTGGTAAGATCAAAGGACATGATATGTTTCTGACTCTGACCATTAAGCCTCCTTACCCACTTAACCTCAGGAGACCTGCTTACCCTTCTAGTCCAAAATCTAGAGCTGCTCTGGAAAATCATATTCAAGAGTTAGTTGACTTAATAGTCTTAAGGAAAGTAGGAAACAATGAAAAAGTGGATATCACTACCCCAGTAATTATAGCTTGGCATAATGATAAGTCAAGGATGGTAGGAGATTTCAGAATGCTGAACAGCTACACCCAAGCTGATTATTGTCAAATCCAAAGGATTGACCATGCTCTGCATAACATGTCAAAAGTTAAGTATATCACTACCATGGACATGCTGAAAGTTTTTCACCAAATACCTATCAGCCCTGATAGCCGGAAATTCAGGAGAATTATCTGCCATTTGGGAATTTATTATTATCTTAGGATGCCTTTTGATATCGAAAATTCTCCTTCTCATTTTCAAAGGATGATGGACACATTTCTAGGATTATTAATCAGACAAGGATGGATGATGGTGTACATTGATGATGTTATCATTTACTCTGATCATTGGGATACTCACATGGAGAAAGTAAGGCTAGTCCTCAAAACCATCTCTGCTGTGGGGTTAAAGGTATCAATGAAAAATTGCAACTTTGGCTATGGAGAACTCAAGGCCTTAGGACACATTGTCTCTGGACTCAACTTAGCTGCTGACCAAAACAAGATAGCAGCAGTAATGAATAGGCCAATGCCTCAGCATAAAGCTGAACTCCAATGTTTTATTAGCTTCTGCAGCTACTATAGGAAGTAGTTACCAAATTTTGCTCTTCCAACCAAGTGTCTGTATGAATTCTGCAATAACACCACCTTTTTTGAAATGACTCATGAAAGAGTTAAGAATTATGAGGAATTCAAGATGGCTATGGCGTCAGATCCAGTACTGATTCAGCCAGACTATTCTAAACCCTTCAAGCTCTATATAGATGCCAGTATGGAAGGGCTAAGAGCTGCATTACACCAGGAAGTTTTAGAGGATGAAAAACCAGTGGAAAAACCTATACTCTTCATATCCAGACAGGTTAAGGATACTGAGAAAACGTTTGGTGCAAGCCAAATGGAATGCCTTGCTTTAGTATGGGCTCTGGAGAAACTTCATTACTAACTGGAAGGCACCAAGTTCACAGTAATTACTGACTGCAATGCTTTCAGGACTCTGATGAACATGAAGACCCCTCGTAGGCACATGTTAAGATGGCAGATAGCCATACAACAGTACAGAGGTCAGATGACCATACTTCACCAAGCTGGTGCTAAGCACCACAGTGCTGATAGTTTGAGCATGAATTATTTACCCAATGACCCAAGGAACCCTGCTTATGATCCCGAGGATAATGATATCTTCCCTATCCTTCACATTAGCATGTTGTACATTGAAACTCCTATAATGGGAATCCACATTTGTGAACTGGATGAATCCTTGTTCAACTCAATCAAAGAATCTTACAATTCTGGTATGAAGACTCTGATCACCATTATGGAAAGTACTTCTCCACCTTCTGAATTGATCAATAGCCTACCTGAACCCCTCTTGAAACCATACAAA